>CM053033.1:83807467-85007467 GCA_028564925.1 Lithobates sylvaticus
GAGAGAGGCAAGAGAGAGCATATTGTCAGTCTCCTATCGATCAGTGATCACCCAGTCTGTACACTGTAACTTAGTAGCAAGGCACAAGATGACTCTTACCTGGCATCTCAGTCCAGAAAGTAGATGCCTACCATGGATGATGCCTAAAATGTACATGATGCTGTCTTTCTGGAGAGAAACAATGATGAAAGCATTGTTAGGGGGAGTACTGTGAACTCTGAGAAATCCTAAAAATGTGCAGGTCTTAGGCTTTCACATTACTTAGAATACATTTGCATGTGAAGCACAGTATATTTGTGATGCTAGGTAAAGCTGAGAGCAGTTACAGGAACTACACATTACAAACCCTTTGTTGATGTCTTCTATCGCCACCCAGAGGTTGTGTTTCAAATACTTTTTAATCTCTCAATCCCTAGCATTACTGATGTATTGTTGAAATGTAAGTTAAAGTGTTGTGATTTGTAAGTTGTTTCTGAATATTTTAGGAATGAAGCATGATTAGATGCTGATGTACTTAAAGGGTTAGTTCAACCCCCGTCCCCAGTTCCAGTCCCCCCTGTACTTGCCTCCACCTGAGCTTTTATTGCCCTATAGCCATTCCAGCAGTTTGGAGATTTTAAATCCCTGCTCTTCTTCCTCTTCTCCGTGCAGCATTTCCAGGATAGACCAGAACAATGCATTGCAATGGCACTGACCAACCAGAATGGATCTGGTCCCTCCAGGAAGTGCTGCACGGAGAAGAGGGAGATTTCATATCCTTGGACCGGCTGCTGATAGCTCAGCATCCTCGGAGGTAAATATAGCTGGGATCGGGGTTGGAAGGTGTACGCTGTTAGTTCACCTTTACATTTTCTTCTGTACACTTTAGGCCCCTTTCACACGGGACGGATCCATAATGATCCGCCCCGTAAACATCCGCTTGCTCAGCGGGGATCGTTCCGAAATCCCCGCTGAGCCGGCGGATGACAGGGCGGTCCCTGCACACTGTGCAGGGAACGTCCTGTCAGATCTCCGCTCTCTTCCATGGAGGATCGGATGAACACCGATTTCCGTGTTCATCCGATCCGCTCTGCAGACGGATAGAAAAATAGGGTTTTCCTCTGTCTGCAGAATCGGACCATAGCGGAGGCGGACGATATCGTGTGACAGCGGATGCTCATCCGCTGACACCCGCTATCCCATAGGGATGCATGTATGTCCGTATTTCATCCGAAAACGGATGGATGAAATACGGACATACGGTCCGCATGTGTGACAGGGGCCTTAAGCTTCCTGCCACCAACATGCAGCAAAGGCATGAGCTTGGTTACAGTGAATTACAGCACAAACATTTCTGTCCTGTATTATTTGGCACCATGATCTTCTGATTATCAGTGGGGGGTTGTCTATATGTCCAGGTAAACTGGTGATCACCTTTATCATGGTTATGCTTTTGCATTTTAGGTACAGTAAATTGGAAGAGTTGTTGGAAAAATGTTTTGCTTTGGTTAAGATGCCATCAATCCAGCCTGTTGTGATGTGTGTAATGAAACACCTACCCAAGGTGAGTTTACTTCGTACAACCCAATACAAACAAATCTAGTGAGGGTTTTTGCACAGATCAAATACTAGGCATTTTTCCACTTTCGAAGATCATTTTTTTTCAGTCAGTCAGGTGACAGTGGATAGCAAGGAAGTGCACATGTGACACTGAATAGAAAGGTGACAAGAGGACAGTGCGGTTGATTTACTAAAGGCAAAAAGCAGTTGCCCTCTGCAAGTACAGTTGCTCCAGAGCTTAGTAAATGAACAGAAGCTCTGCTGACTTCCATCATCCAATCATGTGCAAGCAAAATGGCTTTTTTTTTTTTCTTTTTCCTTGCATGTGATTGGGTGCTCTTTGCAAAGAGATCCTTTCCCTTATTTACTAAGCTCTGGAGCAACTGCACTTGCAGAGAGCACAGTCTATTCGCCTTTAGTAAATCCACCCCACTGTCTTAAAGTGGTTTTTGAACCCCTTGCATATAACCAGTGACAGGTGATACACAACAAATCCTCCTGCATGCGTTGTAAATGTCTATCTGAAGTTTTCTCTTCTCTACATCTGTTCAAAGTTCTGAATTTATAAAGCTTGTCTGAGAGCTCACAAAAAAGGGAGCAGAGAGCTGAAATTACACTATGCAGAGCTCAGGGAGGAGAGCTCTAAAAGCTTAATGGAGGGAAGAGACCCCCCCCCCCCCCCCCCCCCTGCACACAGGAACAGAGCTGAGGCTGTTAATCAGCTGGAGGTCCCTCCCCTGTCACCATTTTTCTCTTGGTGTCAGGAAAACTTGTCAGACATGACTCACGCTGATAGCAGAGGAATAAAGCGTCAGATATAAATGACACTTAGTGCTCTTGAGGCAAGTACATGCTATAGAGGGATAAGCTTTGTTCATATTTAATGTCTGAAGTTTACAACCACTTTTAATATAGTCATATAGTGAGTTTTTCCAGTGGCATTTGTCTGATATTGTTGATTGCTGTTTTACATCCAAAAGGTCCCAGAAAAGAAACTGAAGCTAGTGATGGCAGACAAAGAGCTATACAAAGCATGCGCAGTGGAGGTAAAGCGGCAGATCTGGCAGGACAACCAAGCTCTGTTTGGAGATGAGGTCTCGCCTTTGCTCAAGCAGTACATCTTGGAGAAGGAGAATATCCTGCTCAGCAGTGAGCTCTCTGTCCTGCACAACTTCTTCAGTCTGTCTCCAAAAACAAGGAGGCAGGGAGAGGTAGGCTGGTGCTACGTGTGATGGGAACCCTGAACTTCATATCTTTTCAGGATCATAATCTGACAGATTAGACAACTACAATTATTGGTTTGCCTGTTTTTTTTAATGCTCTAGGTGGTGAATAAACTGACACAGATGATTGGGAAGAATGTGAAGCTGTATGATATGGTCCTGCAGTTCCTACGCACTCTCTTCTTGAGGACACGGAATGTGCATTATTGTACGCTGCGGGCAGAACTTCTCATGTCCTTACATGACCTAGACGTCAGTGAGATCTGTTCTGTGGATCCCTGTCACAAGGTAAGATCTTACAGGGATGATGGGTGGGCACGTTCTGTGCTACTTCGGATTTAAAGAGCAATTGAATCCAGTAAGTTGATAAGCTGAAGTTATCCAGGTAGCGTGTGTGTGCGCATGTCTTTTCAGTAGAGCTGCACGATTAACCACTTAAGCCCCGGACCATTTGGCTGCCCAAAGACCAGAGCATTTTTTGCGATTTGGCACTGCGTTGCTTTAACTGACAATTGCACGTCGTGCGTCGTGGCTTCCAAACAAAATTTACATCCTTCTTTTTTTTTTTCCACAAATAGAGCTTTCTTTTGGTTGTATTTGATCACCTCTGCGTTTTTTTTTTTTCATTTTTTTACGCTATAAACAAAAAAATTGCGACAATTTTGAAAAGCATTTCATTTTACCTTTTGCTATAATAAATATCCCCAAGAAATATATATATATATATATATATATATATATATATATATATATATATAATATATATATTCTTCTACATATTTTTGGTAAAAAAAAATCACAATAAGCGTTTTATTGATTGGTTTGCACAAAAGTTATAGCGTCTACAAAAAAGGGGATGGTTTTATGGCATTTTTTATAAATTTTTTACTAGTAATGGCGGCGATCAGCGATTTTTATTTTTTTTTATTTATTGTGACAGCGACATTATGGCAGACAGATCGGACACTTTTGGCGTGATTTTGGGACCATTTGCATTTATACAGCGATCAGTGCAATTAAAAATGCATTGATTACTGTGTAAATGTGACTGGCAGTGAAGGGGTTAACCACTAGGTGGCGCTGTAGGGGTTAAGTGTGTCCTAGGGAGTGATTCTAACTGTGTGGGGTAGGTGTGGGCTACGTGTGTGTCACTTTGCAACAAAAACATCCCGATCCTGGGCCCCTTTATTAACTAGATGTGTCATGTTATTAGATGTATTATTGTACTGCAGGAGCCTTGTGCTGCATGGTGTGTGGTTGGAGTAAAAAGAAAATGATTAGAGGTCAGTGAAATTTGTTCTAAGTCATTTAATGTGTTTCTAGTTTACTTGGTGCTTGGACGCCTGTATCCGAGAGAAGTTTGTGGATGCAAAGAGAGCGCGGGAACTGCAGGGATTCTTGGATGGAGTGAAGAAAGGACAAGAACAGGTGCTGGGGTAAGAGAGTTATGGTGTTTAAAGTAGAATTCTCATGAACCTATAACATTAAGAGAATACCAGCCTGATGTTTTTGTGTCTATGATCCAGCATTATATTTAGGTATAATAGTGTGTAGCATCTGTGCCCTTTAGGTGACTGACAAATGATGCACTGATTTAAGCTGTGATATATTTCAAGGACAGGAGGCATTCAGGCAGAGTTGCAACATGGGCAAAGCACAGGTCATACAGGATGGCAGTATACAGATAACAGGCTGATGTATTAAACAAGACCGCACAAGGAATAACAAAGTACTGAGGTGTCACAAAGTAACTGTGGGTATCTTTTGGCACAAGAATTGGTGCTGCTCACTGAGCAGAATACAGATTTGTCACAAGGTGAAACTAAAAGTACACACATTCCCTATTTTGGCCAGCAGGTGGTATCATCTCATGCTTTGGGCAAAGGGGTCAATTCACTAAGAATTAAAGCGGAGTTCCAGACGTTTTTATTAAAAATCAGCAGCTACAAAAAGTGTATCTGCGGACTTTTAATAAACACACACTCAACTGTCCCACGGTCTAGTGATGCGGCCACCCGAACCCCCGTCTCTCTCTCATCTCTCCCCGTCGCCGGGTGCGCACTGCACGTGTCGTTCTGCAGCTCCTCAATGACTGGGCAATCTTCTGGGACCTGTGACATGTCCCAGAAGATTGCAGGGAGGAAGGGGGAGAGGAGAACTACCGCTCGAGCCGCCTAGTCTGCCCGAGCGGAAGTGGGAGCAGGTACCTGTCAAAACTAGGTACCTGCTTATCCCCCCCCCCCCCCCCCCCCCCCCCCCCCCCCGAAAAAAAAAAATGACATGCTAAATGTGGCATATCAGGGGGTAAGGAATGCTTAAAGTGGAACTTCCACTTTTGGGTTGAACTCCACTTCAATTAACGGGCAATAAAATGCAGTAAAATGGCACTTGTGGAAAATCAATTTTGCTTTAAATAACAAATTCAGTAATTACTGCATTTTTTTTCATGCAGTCATTTATCGCTTTGAGCTGTTTGCTAAGGAGCATGCCTGCCGGGAAGCCGGCTGCTGCGTCCTTAAAGTTGTAAACCCTTACAAACCACTTTGGCCTACAGGTAAGCCTAGATTAAGGCTTACTTGTAGGTCCAATAAATATCTCCTAAACCTACACGGCTCAGGAGATATTTACAAAAAGACAGGCACCGCTATCTACGGCGCATGCGCCATAGACAGCGGCGCACTGAGCAAGCCGCAGATCACGGTGATATGCTGCTCTTGGCGGCTCCCGTGCGCATGTGTGGGAGTGACATCATCGCGACTCTGGCAAATCACAGCGCCGGAGCAGCGAGACCCGGAAGTCACTCCGGGATTGATGGCGGAGGAGGACGTGGACGAGGGCCGCTTCGGGGGCTTTCGTTCTCAGGTAAGTTATTCATAATGAGCTAGTATGCTATGCATACTAGCTCATTATGTCTTTGTCTTGCAGGTTCCATTTAAAAAAATAAAAATAAATATGAGGCTTTACTGCCTCTTTAACAATGGATGACTCATCAGCTGTCGGCAGGTTTCCCGCTGACAGTTGAATGTAAAAAAACATGGCAGCAATTACAAATTATGGTTAAAAAAAAACGGCTTTTGGTCCCACCCCCAAAATTCATATTAGACCCTTATCCGAGCATGCAGCCTGGCAAGCCAGAAGGGGGGGGGGGGGGGGGGGGCAGCAAGCGGCTTCCTCCCCTCCTGAACTATGCCAGACCACATGCCCTCAATATGGGGGGGTGGGCCCTCTGCCTCCCACCCCAAAGAACCTTGTTGATGGGGACAAGGGCCTCTTCCCCCATAACCCTGGACCGCCACTGCCGGTGTTCTATCACCAAGTGTCCGGCTGTCACTAGGTGTCCGAAGTGTACTGCGCATGCGCAGCGCATGCACAGTACGTAGCATGAAGATGTTCGGAAATTGTTGGAAGATGAACGGCGCCTGCGCCGTGAGTCGAGGAGAAGCCCCCACCATCCAAGCGGACATAAGGTTAGTCAAACTTAGAGGGCCCCTCGCGGGCTCGCCACGCTTCGCTCGCCACGCTTCGGGCACGGCCTCGCTGCGCTCGGCTCTTTTATATTCTAACTCTATGTCCACTTGGATGGTGGGGCTTGAAAGTGGACTCACGGCGCAGGCGCCGTTCATCCTCGGCAATCTTCGGAATCTGGGTGTACTGCGCATGCGCAGTACACCTTGGACACTTCGTGATGGGGGACTGGTAATGATACAACACCGGAACCGAAAAAAAGCAAAAAAAAAAAAAAAGCTCAGCTCTCAATAAATGCTCCTGTGGTCTGCCTGCTCTGCCATTTGACAGTTCCTAAAATAGGTAAGGGGGGACGGGGCGGCAACCTGGTGACATCACTAGGCGGCTCTGCCCCTTACCTAATTTAAGAACTCTCAAATGGCAATGCAGGTAGACTGCAGGAGCGTTCATTAGGAGCGGAGCTTTTATATTTTATTTTTTGGGTCAATATGCAAATGAGTCACGTGACCGTGTTATTGCATGCTGTAAACGTTAGTGAACTGACCCCAAATGCTTTTGTCCCAAGATGAGTTGCAGACAAACAGAGTCAACAACTTTATCTTCTTTCCTGTTCATCCTAAAGATCCTTCTCAATTTCATCTCAGACCCTGTAGTACATTGTGGCCTGTGTGTGCCATAAAAGCCTGTATAGAATCTTCTGCCAAACAGTCCAGGAGATGCTGCGGTAGGATCCAGAGGAATGATTAGTGTCAGGCCTTTAGACAAAACCGATTGGAATAAAAGTATGCAGTTACATCATGTTTGTTTTCTCTACCTTCTACACTGTCCCACCACATTACACACAGGATTCCAGTGAAATATTCCCTAGTCTTCTATGGGAGCCTGTCAGGAAAACTAACTCTGCTCTGTGCATTACAGTGACCTTTCCATGATCCTTTGTGACCCTTTTGCAATCAACACTTTAGCTCTTAGCACCATTCGAAACCTCCAGGAACTAATTAGCCAGGAGTCCCTCCCAAGGGTGAGTACCAGAGAACCCCACAAAACAACTGTACTAAACAATGGGGGTTGATTTACTAAAACTGGAGAGTGCAAAATCTGGTGCAGCTGTGCATGGTAGCCAATCAGCTTCTAACTTCAGCTTGTTTAATTTAGCTTTGACCAAAAAAAAAACTGGAAGCTGATTGGTTTCTATGCAGACCTGCACCTAAATTGTGTAATATGTGTACAACTATTCACCATTTCTTTTCATACTTTATCCCCATTGCTTTCTAATTTTTAAAGATTGTACCTCAATTAGGGTATTCTTAAATAGAGGTGGGTACCATCATCCATATTGTATAGAAGGAAAAAATCTGGGGCTACCCCAGAAGTTCCCCTGTCGAAAGAAAAAAGTAGGACTTTCGCCAGGGGCACTTCTGGGGTAGCCCTAGATTTTTTTTTTTTTTTTTTTCCTCCCATTGCTTTCTACACACCAACTAAAATTTCAGATTGTGCTGAAAATTGTCTAGTTGACTTGAGACAAAACGCAGATCTGGAATGAGCTTCTTGAGGGTGAAAGAAGAGTAAAGGGAGCAGAGTTTAACAGGGTTAAGGCTCCATGTAGAAAGATGTTCAGTCTCTGCAAATATTCACTTTTGAAAGGCTACAAGAGACATTAAGAGGGAGAGTTACTAAAATCGGTGCGTGCAAAACTTGGTGCAGCTCTGCATAGGAACCAAACAGCTTCCAGGTTTTATTGTCAAAGCTTAATTGAACAAGCTGATTGGCTACCATGCAAAGCTGCACCAGATTCTGAGTGCTCCAGTTTTAGTAAATCTCCCTCTAAGGACTGATTGCAAGGATCAAGTATAGATTTTAGCATATGGAGTTTATTACTGCTTGTAAAGATGTATTTCTTTAAAATGTGTTTTATTGAATATTTATTTTTAGAGGTCCAAAAATAACCTAAAAGTATTTATTTATTTTTTATATAACACACAGGTTGTAAATCTCACAGAAATATGTATAGTACTGTGCAAACATTTTAGGCAGGTGTGAAAGAATGCTGTCAGAAATAGAAGAGCTAATTCTTGATAAAAATAAACGGAAAGTAAATGAACATAAATCAAATACATTTTTGGTTTGAACCACCCTTTGCCTTTAAAACCGCATCAATTCTTCCAGGTACACCATTTTTGAAGGCACTTGGCAGTTAGGTAGTTCCAAGCATCTTGGAGAACAAATCACAGATCTTCTATGGATGTAGGCTGCCTCAAATCCTTCTGTTTCTTCATGTAATCCCAGACAGACTTCATAATTTTAGAGAATTGGGGCTCTGTGGGGACCAAACCATCACTTCCAGGACTCCTTGTTTCCTTGTTTTTATTTATGATGAAGATAGTTCTTAACTTCATATTGGCTGTACGTTTGGGGTTGTTGTCCTGCTGTAGAATACATTTAGGGCCAATCACTCGCCTCCCTGGTGGTATGGCATGATGAATAAGTATCTGCGCGTATTTCGCAGCATCGAGGACACCATTGACCAAATCTCCAACTCCATTTGCAGAAATGCAGCCGCGGACTTGCAAGGAACCTCCACCATGCTTCATTGTTCCTGCAGGCACCCATTTATTCTACTGCTCTCCAGCCCTTTGGTGAACAAACTGCTTCCTGCTACAGCCAAATATTTCAAATTTTGACTCATCAGTCCAGAGCACCTGCTGCCATTTCTTTTGCACACCAGTTCATATGTTTTTGTACATAGTTGGGTCACTTAGCCTTGTGGAAGGTATGGCTTTTTGGCAACAATTCTTCCATGTAGACCACTTCTGGCCAGATTTCAATGGACAGAAAATGGGTGTACCTGGGTCCCACTCTTTTGAAGAAGCACAAAGAAACTGGCAACGCTGAGGACCCTAGATGCAGTGGTCAGCAAGGAAACGTAATGCAGCAGACATATCATGCTTTCTTCCCTTTGACACTGGAAAATGTCCAGCCGTGCCATCAGCGCTGGAAGTGGGACCCAGGTACTCCCATCTTCTGTCCATTAAAGGCTAGCCAGAAGTGGTCTCCATGGAAGAATTGTGGCCAAAAAGCCATACCCTTGACAAGGCTAAGTGACCCAACTATGTACAAAAACATATGAACTCGTGTGCAAAAAAATGGCAGCAGGTGCTCTGGACTGACGAGTCAAAATTTGAAATATTTGGCTGTAGCAGGAAGCAGTTTGTTCACCAAAGGGCTGGAGAGCCAGTTCTGTGCTGACGGCACTGCTGGACATTTTCCAGTGTCAAAGGGAAGAAAGCATGATAGGTCTGCTGCATTACATTTCGTTGGCAGACAACTGCGTCTACGGGCCTCAGCGTTGCCAGTTTCTTTGTACTTCAAAAGAGCTTGAACAGCACATCTTGAAACCCCAGTCTGCTTTGAAATCTTTGCCTGGGAGAGACCTTGCTGATTTAGTATAAACTACCTTGTGTCTTGTTGCTGTGCTCAGTCTTGCCATGGTGTACGATCTGTGACATGAAACTGTCTTCCACAACCTTAGCAGAGTTTGGTTGTTCCTCACCCAGTTTTAAGCCTCCTACACAGCTGTTTCTGTTTCAGTTAATGACTGTATTTGAGCCTATATATGAAATTGGTGATCATTAGCACCTACTTTGTAAATCGTACACTTGACTCTAATCCTACAAAATTCCTGACATTGTGCAAGTGTACAGGTCTAAGAATTGATGCTGGTTTGAAGCTAAAGGGTAGTCACACCAAATATTGATTTGCTTTTAGATTTTTCTTCTATTTGCTCACTTTTTCATTTGTTCATTTTTTTTTTATCAGTTTACAAAATGCAATTATAATATGTATATTTTGAAAGCATTCCAACTTTACAGCATTTCTTCACACCTGCTTATAACTTTTGCACAGTAGTGTATGCTCAGCCAGTGCTGTCCCTGTAAAGGGAGATTTCAGAGAAAAACCTTTTCTGTTTTAAAAATTAAACCTTTATGGACATAACATGGACCTTTTTTTGTGTTCTTTTTTTTTTTTTCCTCCATTAGGATAGCCCTGAGCTGCTGCTTCTACTGCGGATGTTGTCTCTGGGACACGGTGCTTGGGATATGATAGATAGTCAAGTGTTTAAAGAGCCCAAACTGGTAGGTTTACCCAAATTAAAAAAATTATAACATACACTCAAAATTTAATGATAAACTGTAAAACTCATGCAGGGATGACAACCCAATTTCTAAGTACTTGTAATGTTGGTTTGGGAACCCTGCTTGTAATATTGGAGAGGAAATCACAAACGCGCACCCTGCAAGTTCCTTGCGGCTTTTTACATACAGGAAACCTGATCTATATAAAAAATAGGTTAGCTTATTCATTGCATCATGTGGGGATCTCTGCATCCAGAGGATTGCAAATAACTCAGAATAAAGCATTTTTCCAACCATTCGTTTTTCAGTTTTGAATAGAGTGAGGAAGGGTTAGAAATTCTTTCAGTTTTTTTTTTTTTTTTTTTTTTTTTTTCTGCTCTCTATAAATCTCTTGGAAAGAATTTTCCTCACTTCAGTCCCAATGATGTGCCATATGAACAGGAAGTGACGAGAAATGTTTAAAAGGTAACTCCACTTTCAAAGAAAAGGCAAATAAGAAAAGATATATATAGCAAATACAATTGCTGCACAAGTCATTTTCTAATTTTACGATTGTTAATATCTTTAATATTTTTAAAATTATCTTTTCAAGTTGCAGCACTCTAATTTTCTATAAAAGTCAATGCAATATGGCAACCTGGAGGTTTTCGAAGTCCACTCCAAGATGCAATTTCAGATTTTAAACATCCTCTGCAACAAAAGTATGATTTTTGGTGAGATACTCCCTAATGGCCCGTACACAGAATCCGAAAATCAGACGAAATCTACCGCTTTCTAAGTGATCGTACGATAATCAAATCGTTAGTAAAGCGCTTTCAAGAGCCGGTCACAACAGTTCATCTGATTATTATCCGATCGGACAAACGCAAAATTTTTCTTGTATGATTTTCATTTTAATAAGTACAGTTGTCATCCGAAAATACATTACAACACATGACATCACTTCTGATTTTATTTTTTTGTCGAAGAGAATTTCCGTAACTTAAGTAACCTCTCCATTTTCAATATGCGACTACCAGTGGCTCTCCTGGCTCCTCCCCACATCTGATAACCCCCTCAGAGAAGCGCTCTCCTGGGGGATTACCTTGCGGGCATGCTCCCGAGTCCAGCATTTGTGTCCATAGAGACCGAATGCAGGACTCGGCCCTGTCCCCCGGTGCTTGCGTCATTGGATTTGATTGACAGGAGCGGGAGCCAATGGCTGCGCTGCTATCAATCTATCCAATCAAGAGCCGAGAACCCCGGGCAGAAAGACAGCGCGTCCCTGTGGATCAAGTTCGAGGGTTCAGGTAAGTAAAACGGGGGGGGGGGGGGCGGTAACTGCCAGGTGTTTTTTCATCTTGATGCATAGGATGCATTAAGGTGAAAAAACACGAAGGTTTACAACCCCTTTAAGGGAGGACAGGACATATCAGTGGGTGGGGTGACAGTGCTTGTCTTTAAAGAACCTTCACAGATTGAAGATTTCCTTCTGAATGACCATGCAGATTTTATTACTTCCAGCTTTTCCAGAGCATCATTAGCTCACTGATTGCTGTCATTTGTAGTGTCCAGGTCTTACATAGCACTGTAAAGGCCAACATCAAACCTTTACCCCCACTTCCTTTCATAAACTATAAACCAATATAGACTCGGCATATTTGTTCATAATTGAATAAAGGTTGTGCAATAAATTTACACATGAAAAAAAAAAAAATGCACCGCTTATAAGATTAAGACCTCTTTTTTCATTCTAAGTCTTAAAAGGCGATTACTTCGTAGAAGTCAATAGTAATCAACTACCCATAAACTGTGTGTATAGGAAAAAGCTATAACTTATAATGGGAGAGCAACATGGTGTCCCCTTTTTCTATAGGTGGGATGTATACCCCAAAAGTCATCTGTAACCTCCAATGAATGCAACAAAAAATATGATTTTTGTAAATGCATCCAATTTTTTTTCTATAGGAGCCAGAGGTGATTACTAAATTTCTTCCTTTGTTGATGTCCTTGGTGGTTGATGACTACACTTTCAATGTGGAAAACAAGTTACCGTCAGAGGAGAAAGTGCCAATTACGTATCCCAATACTCTACCGGACGTCTTTACCAGGTGTGTTAGTTTTGGACTAAATATGGACAGTTCTGATTCCAAACCTGTTGAGTTATTTTTTAATGTCCGTGTCCAGCAGTGTAGATCTTCTTTTATTTTCCACTTTTTGCTCTCATGACAAGTCTGCGGTGTAGGATAACCCTCTATTTCAGTTACTGGCAACATGACTAATAGGGTAGGAAGGACACACTTGGCAATAAAAACTTGGCAGGGGTTCTTACCTTTCCCTCTATGCAAAAATACAATATTTCCTTTTAAATACACTTTTAATGGGCAATTGTTTAATCCTGTGACATCCTAAATCTGAATTTATTTGCAAATAACTATGTATGTTATTGGACCTAGAATTATGGTTGGGGCTCATAACAAAACTATCGGATGCATACATGGTTTTATTACTAATATCTCAAAATGTAATTAAGTGATTCTAAAGGAAAGAATTTAAAAAAACATAACAAACATGTACTGGCTCTTCTCCCATGCAGATTGCCCCCAGTAGCAAGCCTCTTGCTATGTGCTCTGTGTGTTTATTCACACGCAGAGCACTGCCCCTGCGCTCTCCTCATTGCCTCGCTGGCTGTGATTGACAGCAGCAGGAGCCAATGGCTGAATGAGGAGAGAGCGATCCAGGAGAGCCGTTTATCCCATGCACATCGTTGGATCATGATGGGGATCAGGTAAGTTATAAGGGGGGCTTGGAGGGGAACCGCACCCAGAAGACTTTTTACCTTAATGCATAGAATGCGTTAGGGTAAAAAACCCTGAGACTTTAGAACCACTTTAAAGGAAATTTTCGCCTTTCATAACATGTTACACCCTGAACAGGGGTGTAACATGTTATGAAAGGACCGGCCCCCACTCTTTCACTGTGACAGCTAGCTGAAGATCTCCCCCCTGCTAGCTGTCAACATTTTTAAAAAACGTGGCCGTGCGGGGCTCCGCCTAGACGCACCACTCATTCTCAGTCCTCTGTGATTCGAAAACTGCAAGTCCCTGCCGGATTGTATTTCTCAATGAACTACTACTGCGCTGTGAGCACTGTGGTAGGTCATTGATGGTTCCTGTCGGAGTGTATCGGCTTGCCTGTATGAGGTACAAGCAAACAGGTACTCTGACAGGTCTGCAGGAATCCTGCATAGCATCCGCAATCTGCTGATCGCTGGTGAAATTCTTTACAGACGAATCTATCCTAAGGTGAACTTATCCTTTAACTGTGGATACTGATGCATAAGTGTTTATGAATGGTATTTGTTTTGTACTTTTACCTCTTGCTGACTGTTTAATGCATATGTGGGGGTAAGAAAAGTGGGCTTTGAGCACTCTCACTTCACACTCTCAGCATACTGACAAAGCTATCATTGACAGCTCTCAGCCATGGCTTTCAAATGGGAACAAGTGGGACAGGCTCCCGGTCATGTGACCACTGTGAGAGCCAAGTACAGCGGTCACATGACAAAGAAGGGTTACATATTTTTATTGCTGTCTGTGCCCCCAATCAGTTGCTGGCCTTTAAGGTTAGTTTCACACCAGTGCGAATTGGATGCAGGTTTATCACATCCAATTTGCAATAGCAGGAGATTGTGACCAGCTCTCTATGGAGCCAGTTCACATATCTCCGCAGCGGCTCCAATGCGATTTGCAGAGTAACGCTGTGCGTCTTTTGGTCAGTTTCAGGTCTGAATTCAGCCAAAAATACATGCTGAAATCGGACCTGAAACGGTGAACAAGGACGCACCGGACTCCTGCTGTGAGCCGCTGCATGCTCATATGTGAACCCAGCTTTAAGGAGTTGTAAACCCTCAAGGTTTTTCACCTTAATGCATTCTATGCATTAAGGTGAAAAACCTGCGCTGCAGCTGTCCCCCCAGAGGCCCCCCTTTTTCTTACCTGAACCCGATCGTTCCAGCGACAAGCACGAGCCCAGCATCTCCAGCTGCTGCTATCCTCATTGGATAGATTGATAGCAGGGGGTGCCATTGGCATCAAATCCAGTGACACGGGGGTGGGGCTGAGTCCCCCATGGTAAGCATCTCTCCGTGGGGGCACCCGATGAAGAGGAGGAGCCAGGATCGCTGCCGGAACACCCCAGAAGGGGAGGAAAAGGAGGATGGTTGTGTAGCTTTATTATTCACTTGACCTCCAGAAGATTTACCCCCCCCCCCCCCTTCACGATCAGGCCGTTTTGCAATACAACACTGCGTTACTTTACCTGACAATGTGTGGTCATGCAGCGCTGTACATAAATTACATTTTGTAATTTTTTTTCCCCGCAAATAGAGCTTTCTTTTGGTGGTATTTGATCACCACTGCGTTTTTTCTTTTTTTTTTTTTTTGCGCTATATGCAAAAAAGATGGACTGTTTGGGAAAAACGTATACAATAAAAATATACTATAAAATCTAATTTCTTCATAATTTTTGTCCAAAATGTATTCTGCTACATATTTTTGGTAAAAAAAAATCCCAATAAGCATATATTGATTGGGTTGCGCAAAAGTTATAGCATCTGACAACTATTGTGTGTGTGTGTGTGTGTGTGTGTGTGTGTGTGTATACTGGATTTTTTTATACTAGAGATGGTGGTGATCAGCGACTTGTAGCGGTATTGTGATATTGCAGTGGACAATCGGACACTAACTGACACTTTGTGAGAACCAGTGACACTAATACAGTGATCAGTGCTAAAAATATGCAGTCTCACTGTACTAATGACACTGGGTGGGGAGGGGTTAAACCTCCTATATGTCATAACTGCCTAGTCAGTGTTGGTGTGTACACTGTGTGCTTCTTTTATTAAGGGATGTGCTGGTTTTTACTCCCTGCTTTGTACAGAAACAAAATCCAGCACATCCCCACTGACAGGATGGAGCTCTGCCTTGTTTACAGCTCCATCCGGTGTCTCTGCTGACAAATGGTGGGTGCTGGCGGACATCTATTGGCTGACACACTCAGATCGGCTTCTGCTGTGAGTAATCCCAGCAGAAGCGGCCAGCCGGCCATGCATGCGCCCCCTAGCCAGAGATGCAAAATCGTGTGTGTGTGTGTGTGTGTGTGTGTATATATGTATGTGATTCTGCACAGATTCTGTCGGGAAGTGGTTATGGGATTTATTTTTCAGGTGCTTTTTATTTTATAAACTTTTTATTTTTTTATGTTTAATTTCAGATTTTTGCATGAGAACAGAATAGCCTGCGAGGTAGGACTATATTATATGCTGCACATCACAAAACAGAGGAATAAGAACTCGCTGCTTCGTCTACTTCCTGCTCTTAGTAAGTGCAGCTTTTATATTCTGCAGAAAAACACAAATACAATCAGTCCATTTTTGTTTAGCAGATTGTATAAGGGTTAGAACCCCTGTCGGGTCATCAGCACTATCTATTTACCTGTTGGGGACAATTATTCTCTGTTTGTCCTAATGACCATTGTCACTGGGAATGAAAATGATGGGAAAATCAAGAACAGTAATAAAAAGGAAATCTTTGAGGACAATAATCCGAGAGGGGGTTTCCTTTCACTTTTTGCGATGTGTCTTCAGGAACGGAAGATAAAGTAAATCTCCCCATCGGGACCAAGAAGGTTTTAACCATGCCCCATTCTATCCATAAATAAGGTGTCTAATATTATAAAACAATTTATTGGACGAATGTTGGAAGTGTTTGTTTCCCCCTATTTTTTTTATTTTTTCTAACAAATTAATTCCTTTATCGTTCGCACCATCTCGTGGCCGAAATGCAGTATATATTTTCTCATTGAAGATTTTCAGAAAGCTATACCACATTCTGGCCACTAGATGGTACTGATGATGTAGGAATTCATTTATTAGAAAAAATATGGGCACATTCAGTCAATATTTTATAAATATAGACCCCTTAATACTGATCTCCATGTGAAGTTTAACCACTTCAGCCCTGGAAGATTTGGCTGCTGAATGACCGGGCCATTTTTTTGTGATTCGGCATTGCGTCGTTTTAACTGACAATTGCGCGGTTGTGCGACGCTGCAGCCAAACAGAATTGATGTCCTTTTTTGGTGGTATTTGACCGCCTCTGCGTTTTTTTTATTTTTTGCGCTATAAACAAAAAAAAAAGAGCGGCAAAAAACACAAAGTTATAGCATCTATAAAATAGGGGATAGATGTATAACATTTTTTTTTTACTAGTAATGGCGGAGAGCTGCGATTTTTATTTTTTATTTTTTTCTTCTTTATCGGGACTGCAACATTATGGTGGACACATTGAATATTTTTGGGACCATTGGCATTTATACAGTGATCAGTGCTATAAAAATGCACTGATTACTGTAAAAATGTCACTGGCAGGGAAGGGGTTAACACTAGGGGGTGATCAAGGGGTTAACTGTGTTTCTAACTGTGGGGGGAGGGGACTGACTAGAGGAAATGACAGATCGTGGGTTCCTAGCTATTAGGAACACATGATCTGTCTCTCCTCAGAGAACAGGGATTTGTGTGTTTACACACACACTTCCATGTTCTGCCTCTCGTGCCCGCAATCGCTCGTGGCCGGAGGTCATCGCGACTGTCAGCCACGTGCATCGGCAACCCTGCATTGCAGCGGGCGCGTGCCTGCTATCCCCATACCACGCGCCGATGTATAGCTATGACGATTCGTGGGATCGTGCCGACCTGCCGCAGTAAAATGACGGTGGCTGGTCAGCAAGCGGTTAAACGGTTTGTTTTGAACAAAGGTGTTCAAAACTAATTATTTACGAGTCAGAAATCGTGACATTATCTGTCCGCCTCTCCATCTCAGCCGATCAGAGGGAGCTTTGTATTCATTCATAGAATACAAAGCTTGCTGTGACTAGATGAGCAGCGCTCAGCCCAACTTGATTTTAGTTTCAGAAGCTGATGAGGATGTTCCTGTCTTGATGTCACAACACAGCACTGTATACTGAATGTCACTGAGGCTACATACAGGGCTGACAGCTGCTGCATGAATTTGTGAATTCCAATAGTTCCTTTGGACAAGCTTGGTCCAAACTATTTCAATGTCACTAAAACATTGAGATCAGCTTTAAAGGTTGGGCTCTTGTGTTGACTATACGGACCTTTAAAGTAAATCAAGTCACCTTAGAATTTCCTGCTTCAGCCATTGTTCGCTGACGGAATGGACTTTTTTTTTTAATTGCAGAAGAAACGTTTAATGATTCGGCTTTCACAGACGTCTTCCTGCATCTATACACCACCAACCTGACACTTCTTGCTGAGGAATTCGGTTCAGAAGAATTTTGCAACCAGATTTTCGATGGATTTTTTCTCATAGCCTGCACAAAGTAAGAATCTTTTATAGTAAGTCCTTGTAGATGTACAAATATTAACGCACGGAAGCACAGGAGGAGCTAAAATATTGAATGCTTCTGGGGTAGTTTGAGGCTTGCATAACGCAGGGACCTGCTGTGTGAGAAATGTTGAATATGTTTTGTGGTCATTACTTTATAATGACTTCACCTTAACCTTCAATAAGCGTTAACATTCGCTGTAAATGTAATGTCTTCGTCAGCTTTTCTCAACCGAGGTTCCACGAAGAATCCTCGGGATGTTGTGGCAAAAGGATAAAAAAAAAAAATTGCCCCAACTGAGGCAAGCGGTTAGAGGAAACATTCTTCACTTTTTTTTTCATTTAACTGCAGTTCCGGTTTGCTACTCGCATGTAACTCCCACTGTGACTGTAAGAAAAACAGAAATGGAAGGCGCGCACACCTAGTGCATTACCAAAGATAATTTAATAATAAAAAAAGGCCATAAAAACAATGCATGGACATGCACAGAACACGGGGTACAGCTAACGCGTTTCGGGGCTAGGCCTAGCTCTGAGGAAGGGGGTTGCCCCCAAACGCGTTAGCTGTACCCCGTGTTCTGTGCATGTCCATGCATTGTTTTTATGGCCTTTTATCCGTTGCATTTTATGAGTACGCCCTTTTACATAAAACATTTTTTTTATTAAATTATCTTTGGTAATGCACTAGGTGTGCGCACCTTCCATTTCTGTTTTTTTCTAGTAGTTCCTTTTCGGATTACCCCATCTGAGGAAGGCAGCATCCACCCAGTTTTACCATACCATATATACCTTTCACACCACCATTTTGTCTGACATCTGTTACTCCTCACCTTGGAAGACCTATTAGTGCTGGAAGTGTGTTTTTTGTATCTTCACTGTGACTGGGCTGTGCAAGCTGACCATCTGCATCCTGCCAACTGATGACGTCATTTATTTCTAAAGACAGGTCAGGTGCCAGCACAGCTTTTTGGGGCCGCCACTCTTGTGCTTTCTGGGACCCTGGGTTGCTGCTTTTCTTTGTGTGTAGCAAAGGCCACAATACGTGTGTGTGTGTGTGTGTGTGTGTGTGTGTGTGTGTGTGTGTGTGTGTGTGTGTGTGTGTGAGAGAGCTTCTGAGAGCTGTTGGAGGTACAAGGAGATGTTAAAGTGGACCTTCAGTAATTTTTTCAACTTTCCATCTATTAAATCTTCTGGCCTTGTTGTTTTACATTTTGGATAGTAAAAATTTTTTCTGACAGTAAATACCTTATACAGCCCACTTTTACATTTCTTGTCTGGTAAAAAGCCTAGGCTTATGACATCATGCACAGCTCAGAGAGAGAGAGAGAGAGAGAGAGATTGTAAGGAAGGGAGGGGGGGATGAGTCATAAGAGGGCCAATGAGGTCTGTGGAGCTGGAGGTGTGCCTCTGTGTAAATCCAGGAAGTGAACAGGCAGCAGCTTCTCTTTAATATCACGTCACACATTTTACCACTTTTTCTTTGGATGTTGTATTTGAATTGTGTATGGCTTTTTTTCTCATGACTATAATAAATTGTACAGTCTAACACGTCAGGATTTCTAACATGGTATAACCCTGAGCTGCCCTTGCAGTGGTGACGTCTTCATAATATCTGAAGTCACTGTTACTCCAAATATAATATGTAGTAAGTCATTAACCTGACTCAGGAGAGACCGTGTTTACCTGTAAGCAAGTGACGTAATAGCTGACAGGGCTCTCCATGCTTGTGGTCCAAGGCTCAATGTGACTTTTACCTTTTTATTTGTCAAGTTGTCTAATAGTTTTCTAGTTGCGTCACGGTAAGCTCTCTCCAGTGAAGGTCAGGTGGACAATGTCTTTGTAGTGTGTTCTTAATAATCATGATAATGATTCCATATTAGTTGGACTAGTTAGACTGACAGGTGTTTTTTTAATTTTATTTTTTTATGGATGCCAAGATTAAGGTGCAAATGTAAAGTTTTTAATTTGTATGTTTATAGATGTGACAGAAATCATTTTTGCATCCAGGTGCACAGTAATGATGAACAAAGTGATAACCCAGAGCTACTGTTCAGAAATCGGTTAAATCATATTTAACTGCTTCCCACCCACTGTACTTAAACGTCGGGATGGGAGCTTCATACTGGTACGTCGCTCAGAACGAGATCGCCAAATACAGATCGGGATATGTTTTTTTTTTTTTTTTGAAAAGCCAGTGGCATGTGAAACACACCCAAAAACTCCACCCGGTGCCCAAAAAAATGCACACACATAAAGAGTGAAACACAAAACATGCAACGGGTGTAACACTTGTCCTCCACTAGGAAGGACCTTTACCCTGATCCCCCGGGGCGTAAGGCTCCAGACGGGGACTGAGGTACTTCACATGGTCCATCTGGCCGAAACCAGACGGACCCCTTTCTCTGGAGGGTCTGCCGAAACAGACCCACCCAAGTACTTGGCGGGGCTCCCCCAAAAGGAGACCCCATGAGAGAAGGCGAACTAAGCCAGAAGGCCATGTCCACCTCCATCGGGATATGGGTGCTGTGATTGGCCCTCCCAAACACATGATGGCTTTGTCCAATCACAGCCTCAGTGTAAACAGACACACGTGTCAGTTCTCCCCGCTGAGCTCAGTGAGAGCGGGATGCTGTAACCTGGGCTGACAGCTCTGTGTAATGGATGATTTATTGGGATTTTATGTGATAGACCAACACAAAGTGGCACATAATTGTGAAGTGGAAGGAAAATGATGATAAATGGTTTTCAAATTTTTTTTACAAATAATTATGTGAAAAGTGTGGCGTGCATTTGTATTCAGCCCCCCGGAGTCAATACTTTGTAGAACCACTTTTCACTGCAATTACAGCTGCAAGTCTTTTGGGGATGTCTCTACCAGCTTTGCACATCTAGAGAGTGATATTTTTGCCCATTCTTCTTTGCAAAATAGCCCAAGCTCTGTCAGATTAGATGGAGAGTGTCTGTGAACAGCAATTTTCAAGTCTTGCCACAGATTCTCAATTTGATTTAGGTCTGGACTTTGACTGGGCAATTCTAACACATGAATATCCTTTGATCTAAGCCAACATGTGATGCAGTCATGTTTTTATTATCTGGATATATCATATCATACCATTTTTTTTATATGTTACCCCATGGAGCAAATATTACTTTGTTTTGATTGGCTTTTGAATGTGCTGTCTCTAATTCTGTGAATGTATATATGTGCAGTATATTCATGCTATGTGTGTGTAAATATATGAGATGTTTTTAAATATTTATTTCAATATACTATGTTTACAATCCATGTCAATAAATATGATTTTTTTATATTTTTTTTCATTTATTGCCTGTCATTTGCCTCATGCAAAGTCCCAACCTCTTCCTTATATTCCTGAACCAGGGATGGAGGCATGCTATCGTGCTTTATATAAAGTACCAAAACTTTTTTACTTTTATCTAAACCATTCCATTGTAACTCTGGCTGTATGTTTAGGGTCGTTGTCCTGCTGGAAGGTGAACCTCAGCACCAGTCCCAAATCTTTTGCAGACTCTAATGTCGCATACACACGGTCGGAATTTCCGATGGGAACTTTTCATCAGATTTTCCGACCGTGTGTATGCCCATCGGTCTTTTTCTGTCGGAATTTCCGACGGACTTTGGATTGAGAACCTGTTCTTAATTTTTCCAACGGAAAACCTTTCTATCGGATTTTCCGATCGTGTGTATGCAATTCCGACACGCAAAATTCTGACGCATGCTCGGAAACAATTTGACGCATGCTCAGAAGCATTAAACTTCCCTTTTATAGTGCAGTCGAACGTGTTGTATGCCGTGGTGTTATTGACCGTCAGAATTTGGTGTGACCATGTGTAGGCAAGACAGTTTGAGTGAAATTCCGTCAGAATTCCGACGGGAAAACCATCAGAGCTATTTCTGACAAGAATTCCGACCGTGTGTATGCGGCATAACCGATTTTCTTCTAAGATTGCCCTGTATTTGGCTCCATCCATCTTCCCATCAACTCTGACCAGCTTCCCTGTCCCTGCTGAAGAAAAGCAGCCCCACAACATGATGCGGCCACCACCATGTTTCACAGTGGGGGTGTTCAGGGTGATGTGCAGTGTTAGTTTTCCACCACACATAGCGTTTTGCTTTTAGGCCAAAAAGTTAAATGTTGGTCTCATCTGAGCAGAGCACCTTCTTCCACATGTTTGCTGCGTCCCCCACATGGCTTCTCGCATCGTTTTCTTATCGTTTTCTTATCGTTTTCTTTCAACAATTATTTTTTCTTCTTGTCACTCTTCCATACTGGCCATGGATGATGGATTGAGCAGTACTCCATGAGATGTTGAAAGATTGGGGTATTTTTTTTTTTTTTTTAACCTAATCCTGCTTTAAACTTCTCCACAACTTTTTATCCCTGACCTGTCTGGTGCGTTCCTTTTGGCTTTCATGATGCTGGTTGTTCACTAAGATTCTCTAACAAACCTCCTGAGGGCTTCACAGAACAGCTGTATTTATACTGAGATTAAATTACACACAGGTGAACTCTATTTACTAATTAGGCGACTTCTGAAGGCAATTGGTTCCACTAGATTTTAGTTAGGGGTATCAGAGTAAAGGGGGCTGAATACAAATGCACGCCACACTTTTCACATTTATTTTGTAAAAAAGATTGAAAACCATTTATCGTTTCCCTTCCACTTCACAATTATGTGCCACTTTGTGTTGGTCTATCACCTAAAAATCCAAATAAAATACATTCACGTTTTCGGTTGTAACATGACAAAATGTGGAAGATTTCAAGGCTGCGTGGGTGTATGTATGTGTGTGTATGTATATATATATATATATATATATATATATATATATATATATATATATATATATATATATATATATATATATATATATATATATATATATATAGGAACCACTGGAATTACCTGTTTTTCTGCAGTATTTCGCCATAAAAAGTGATCTGATCCTCATCTAAGTCAAAGACAAACAGTCTGCCAAGGCTGATTACACACAAACCATTCTAATTTCTCATGTCTTTATTGAACACACCCATTAACCACTTCCCGCCTGTAAGACATCATATGAAGTCCTGGACTTGAAGTGGAGATATCTGGATGATGCCCGCAGCTACAGTTATCATGCAGATATTAATTTTATTTTCCACTAGTGATTACAACATCACTTCCAGCTCTGGCAGATGTAAACACTGCCATTTTTTTTTATTTTTTTGCTGGTAATCGGGTCTTGTTTTTTGTTTTTTTAAACTCATGCTTTCTAGGGTAGAGGAGAGATCTGGAGTCCACAGATGTCTTCATAAAAAGGACCTGCCATGCCTTATTTCTAGCACAGGGGAAGATTGAAAGTAATACAAAAAAAATTAAATGGACAGTATAAAAATAAAATATTAAATATTTTTCACATACAGAAGCAACCGCATACGTTGGTTGCGCCCGCATATGTAAACAGTGTTCACACCACAAATCTTATAGCGAGAGCAATTATTCTAGCGTCCCCTATGGAGATTTTCAGGGAAACCACAGTTTGGCACCATTACACTTGCGCAATTTTTAAGGGGTGACCTCTTGGGTATCTATTTTCAATGCTTTGGGTCATTGTCCTGCTACATCACCCATCTTCAACTAAGCTTCAGCTGGTGAACAGCCATCCTGACCTTATCCTGTAGAATATTTAGTAAACTTGGGAATTAAATTTCCCCTCAATGATGGCAAGTGGTCCAGGCCCAGAGACAGCAAAGCAAGCCCAAATCATGATGTTCCCTCCACCATTGGGATGATGATTTGATGTCGGTAAGCTGTGCCCTCTCTGCTTTATATATAGTACTGAGTTTTCTTTCCAAACAATTCAACTTTTTGTTTCATCAGTCCACAAAACCTTTTCCTAGTAGCTTTGCAGTTTGCCAAGGTGCTCTTTGGCAAACTTCAGGCACGCAGCAATGTTTTTGTTTTGTTGGAGAGCAGCGGCTTCCTCCGTAGGGTATGTTCTGCCATGGACACCCTGCCTGTTTAAAGGCATATGTAATATGATAGAGTTATGAACAGGGATGTTTGCCACTTCCAGTGATGTTTTCAAGCCATTAGCTGTTACCTGTGGGTTCTTCTTTACCTCATTTGGGATTTTGCGTTGTGCCTTGGTAGTCATTTTGGCTGAGCGCCCACTTCAGGGAAGAGTAGTAACATTGTCTAAATTGTCTATATTTATAGGCATATATATCAACTGATGGATGCCTATAAATACTTTGAGATTGCTTTTGTATCCCTTTCCAGCCTTATGCAGATCGAATACTCTTGATCGTATGTCCACGGAGAGCTCCTTTTTGCAAGGCACAGTTCATATCAGTTGATGCTTCTTCTTGTGAAAAGCAATCTTACCACACCTCAAAACTTATTTCATTAACCACTTCAGCCCCGGACCAATTGGCAGCCAAAGGACCAGGCTCCTTTTTGCGATTCGGCACTACGTCGCTTTAACTGACAATTGCGCGGTCGTGCGACATGGCTCCAAAACAAAATTGGCGTCCTTTTTTTCCCACAAATAGAGCTTTCTTTTGGTGGTATTTGATCGCCCCTGCGGTTTTTATTTTTTGCGCTATAAACAAAAATAGAGCGACAATTCTGAAAAAAATGCAATATTTTTTGCTTTTTGCTATAATAAATATCCCCCAAAAATATATAAAAAAATTTTTTTTTTTCCTCAGTTTAGGCCGATGCGTATTCTTCTACATATTTTTGGTAAAAAAAATCGCAATTAGCGATTATTGATTGGTTTGCCAAAAGTTATAGCGTTTACAAAATAGGGGATAGTTTTATAGCATTTTTATTAATATTTTTTTTTTTTTTTACTAGTAATGGCGGCGATCAGCAATTTTTTTTTTTATTATGGCGGACACATCGGACATTTTTGACACATTTTTGGGACCATTGTCATTTATTCAGCAATCAATGCTATTTAAATGCATTTATTCCTGTATAAATGACAGTTGTAGTGAAAGAGTTAACCACCAGGGGGAGGGGAGGGGTTATGGGCTGTGACGTGTGTTGTGTTTTTTACATTAGGGGGCAGGGCTGACGTCTGACGTCATTGATCGGCTTTCCCGATGACCGGGAACAGCCAATCAATGACAGTGTAGGAAGCGCGGGGAGAGGTTTGTTTACACAAACCTCTCCCCGTTCTTCAGCTCCGTAACCCGATCGTGGGACACCAGCGGCGATCGGGTCCGCTGGTCCCGCGGCCGGGGTCACGGAGCTCCCGAGCGCGCGACCCACGGGCAGGCATTTAAAGGGCCACGTACAGGTACGTGGTTTTGCCTGCCCGTGCCATTCTGCTGACGTATATATGCAGTGGGCGGTCGGGAAGCGGTTAATTGGACTCCAGGTGTGCAAACTTTTGACTGCAATTAGCTTTTGTTGCAGTAATTAGATTATGGACTCACTTTTTTACTGCACTGTGACTGTTTAATGATGGGCGTGTTCAATAAAGACACAGGGAATTAGAACTGTTTTATCTGTTTAAGCACATTGCACTTGTCTATAGTTGTAATTTAGATGAGGATTAGATTACATTTTATGACAAATTACTGCAGAAAACCAGTTCATTCCAATGTTGTTCTTGCCACTGGATACACAAGGACATGCTCCCTGACTGTGTGACTGTGTTTTATATTGGTGTTTTTTGTCAATTTTGGTCATGTTGTATTCTGAAGATGGAAAAATAACTTTCTATGTGGCTAATTGACTTTAACCACTTCCCGCCCAAGGTACATCCAGGGACGTCCTTGACTTTGCTGGGTATAGCTGAATAATGCCTGCAGCTACAGACATCATTCAGATATCTTCTTTTAGTGCCGGCGATTCCCTACACCATAAGAACAATCATAGCGGGAGAGGATGCCTCCTACCACCCTCCGGTGCTTCTACCGAATTACCACTTCCATCGGTGAGTCGGAGACAGGATCCGCCAGCCCCGGATGGTGATCATAGAGATTTCCAGCAGACCAGATGGTCGCCGGAGTCTCTATGATCGTTTGGAGGCCGGGTGCAATGTTATGACGTCACACCCGGCCTCTGCATTCTAACGAATGACAGCGCTTCGGCTGTGAAGCCGAGATCGTTCATTTTTTATTTTATTTTTGGATTTCAGGCTTTCCAGCCTAGAGGTGAGATGTGGAGTCTTATTGACCCCACATCTTACTGTAAAGAGGACCGATCGTGCCATATTCCTATTACAAGGGATATTTACATTCCTTGTAATAGGAATAAAAGTGATCAAAATTTTTTTTTTTTTTTTTTTTTTTAAAGTGTCAAAATAAAAATAAAATTACCAAAAAAAAAAAAAAATCTTTCAATGCCCCTGTCCCCGTGTGCTCACACGCAGAATGGAACACCTAGAACTTCTCTGTAACTCAAAATATGTAAGCAGTAAAAAAAATTTCAAGCGTCGTCTATGGTTATTTTTACGTACCAAAGTTTGGCTCCATTTCACGAGCATGTGCAGTTTTGAAGCGCGACATGTTAGGTATCTATTTACTCGGCGTAACTTCATCTTTGACATTATGCAAAAAAAAAATGGGCTAACTTTGGGTTTTTTTTATTTTTTATTTAAACTGTTTTTTGTTTTGTTTTTTTCACAAAAAAAAGTGTTTGAAAAATTGCTGCGCAAATACCGTGCGAGATAAAAAGTTGCAACGACCGCCATTGTATTCTCTAGGGTCTTTGCTAAAAAAACATATATCACGTTTGGGGGTTCTATGTAATTCTCCAGCAAATGTAGGAGAGAAATGTCAGAATTGGCCTGGATGCAAAGTGGTTAATCTCGTCAGTCATCTTGTGGAGATTCTTAGCATACTCTCTATTTTATTCTTTTGCAGGAAGGAAAACATTCACAGACATGTACTCCGCTTAGTACTACATCTTCACCACAAGGTGGCACCATCCAAAGTGGAGTCTTTACAGAAAGCCCTGGAGCCTGCCAAGACTGTAAGTATGGGGAGGGGGATGGTGTAATCTCTTACTATTAGGTGTTCTTTGGACAGGTGACGTGTTATTACAAAATAACTAAAAGAACCTGCTTAGCCACAGGTGGAGAAGGTGGTTTATCTTTCTTCATTGTGTGCAGTGAAAAGCTTTTGTCCTTTCCACCTAGGAATGGGGAACGATCCTTAGTTCCTGAATATCTGAGTCAACCTGTTTGGCACACCTTTTGTTGCAGCTGTCTTGAAGCTGTCCAGCCTTCTTTGACACAACATGGCCTGACCTTGGGAACCCATTTAAGGTGGATTGGTTTCCACAGTTATGCCCCTTTTCACACGGACTGTCAGATCAGATCCGCCTGTCAGTTTTTCAGGTGCACCTGATCGGACATTACACTCTTCCCCTATGGAGTGGCGGTGACATGTCTGACATCCGCCGCAATCCGAACCTGTCCATCGAATCCAGACAGATGGTGGTTCTATTTTGCATCCGTTGATTGGATCCGTTGATTGGATCCCCATAGTGGAGAGGGGGACTGGGTCCGTATTCGCTCCGCACAGTGAGCGGAGACAGACCTGTCATCCGCCTGCTCAGCGGGGATCAGCGGCGTGATCCCCTGGGGAGCAATCGGTGTCTGGCAAATGGAGGCGCCGTGTGAAAGGGGCCTTAGGCTGCATTGAACTCATAATATCTGAGCAGGTCTAGTAAGCAGTATATTAGCTGCATTTAAAAAATGTATTTAAAGTAGTTGGAACAGCTGATCACAAAAAGCAGTCCAATGGCAAAGATAAGTCCAGATAAAAATCTCTAAATACCTTTTTTTGAATGTTTATGTGTGATAACGCAACCTCAACTCTTCCTTCTTCTGTGTCCCCTTCTCTGCGGGTGGTGGGCCTGTACTTTAGAAACTCTCTGACATATTTGCTCCTAAAAACCCAAATGAGGCTTGGAGGAGAGGAGGAGCTGTACTGGATATTACAAACCTGAATTGGGTCTAAAGCCTAAAGGGTTTTTTTTTTTTTTTTTTTTACCTTTTAATGCTTTCTATGTATTAAGGTAAAAAATCTTCAGTACTGCAGGATCCCTCCCAACCCTCCCTCATACCTACCTGAGCCTGATAGGTGGGAGCCATTGTTGTCAATCAAATCTCATGAGGGGTTGAGCCGCACTGTCTGTGTCTATAGATGCAGACAGGGAGGTTCGAGAGCAATCCCGCACATAGAAAGCAGCAGGGTACCCCAGAAGAAGAAGATTGGGGCTGCTCTGTGTAAAAATCATTGGACAGAGCAGATAAGTATAACATGTTTGTTACTTTTAATAAAAAAAACTGAAGCTTCAACACTGTCAGAACTCTCTCCTGAATGAGAATGATTGTGTTAGTGGGAGTGTCAAAACTGTCACGTCATTATGCATACATAATTAGGTGGTAAAGATGCAGAGGGCCAACAATGCTGTTGTAATCTAGAATTCAATGGCAGCCAGTTAGTATAGTCTGCCTTAAACTACAAATCCTTTTTAGAACTGTGAACTGACAGGATCAACAAGAAAAAGGAACTCAACAGTAAGGCCCCTTTTACACAGTGGCGGCTGGTGATCAAATTTTTTTTGGTGGGCGCACACAAACTGAAAAATTAAACTGTAATGCAGGCCTGGTCTGTACATCTGCTGTGCCCATTATGAGAGGTTCCCACCATCCCTGTGCGGAGTTCCCAGGGTCTGTACAACTGCTGTGCCCATTATGAGGGGTTCCCACCATCTCTGTGCTAAGTCTGGGTCTGTACACCTGCTGTGCCCTATGAGGGGTTCCCACCATCCCTGTGCTGAGTCCTGGTCTGTACACTCGCTGTGCCCATTATGAGGGGTTCCCACCATCCCTGTGCTGACTTCATGGGTCTCCTGTACATTCCCCCCCACTTCCTGTACATTTCTCTCCCCCTCCCCCCCCCCACTTGTACATTTTATCCCCCCCTCTCCTGTACATGTTACACCCCCCCCCCCCCCTTTCATTTTTTTGTACAGATGTTGCACTAATTACTGCTCAGCCTGACAGGGGTTAAAGCTGATGCTGTCTCGCTGGCCTTGCATTGCGCCATAAGACCGGTCAAAGGCAAGCAAATTAAGCATCTTGTCTGCAATCCCGTGATTGCATAGATGTCACGCTTCCCATAGTGCACTGTGTCCGGCGCCCGAGCACAGTGCACTTGGGCACTTAAAGGACACCATTTTATTTTTTTAATTGTATTTTTTATGTGACTGCCTTGGGGGGGGCGTCGCCCGTGCACCCCCTATGGACGGGCTGCCACTGCTTTTACACGATTGGCCCGCAAAGATCTGCCTGTCCGTTTTTCAGGCGGATCTGAGTGGGCCACCCATTGACTTGTATAGGCAGGCGGATGTCAGCGGAGATGTGTCCGCTGACAACCGCCTGCCATCCGATCCAACAAGATCCGCTGAAAACAGACAGAGGGAGAAACGTTCGCCATCTGTCCAGCGAATCGGATGAAAATGGACATGCGGTCCATTTTCAGCCAATCTGCCCATAGAGAACAGCGGGGATCTGACAGGTCCATCCCTGCACAGCGAGCAGAGACGGACCTGTCATCCGCCTTCTCAGTTGGGATGAACGGAGCAATCCCCCGCTGAGCTAGCGGAGTCCGCTGTGCAGATCCGCCCCGTGTGAAAGGGGCCTAAGAAAGACATAATGAGAAGGTTTACGGTTATGTACGGATGATTTTATTCCAAATTGTACTTTTTTTCATATCAGCCATGGGAAAAGTGTAATGTGAAGTCAGTTTTCTGTTCCTGTGCTTTTGTCATTTCTTCGTACTGAAATCAATGAACTGATAATTTTCTCTCTCTATCACTAAACAGGGTGGTGACGCTGTTAAGGATCTTTATAACCAGCTATGTGAAAAGCTACAGCAGAGGAAAGCCAGCCCACAACCCCCTGAACCAGAGACACCAACCATGGACTTACCCCTGCACAATGTCTCCACTCCTCCCATTATCTGAGACCATCTACAATGTTAGCATTAGTCCAAAACAGCACAACTGCCATTTCCCCACTGCTGGTAACCCTGGCTCTACTTGTGCCTTGTAGTAGATGCTTAGAATGTCTGCCACTGCTTAAAGGGAGTGTGTGGTGTACCTGTGTAACAAGCCTCAGGTGGAAGCATTTTTCTGACTGAAGGTCCATTCACATGGGCGATCCGCTCGGCAGACTCCGCTTTGCTTAGCGAGGGATTGATCCGCTAATCCCTGCTGATGACAGGTCCATCTCCACTCACTGTGCTGAGACGGACCTGTCAGAGTCCCGTTCCCCTGTATGGGGAGATTGGATGAAAATGGACCACTTGTCCGTATTTATCCGATCCTCCAGACGGATGGAAATTAGGGTCACCATCCATCTGGAGTTCATGGACAGAATCGGATAGCAGCGGGTGTCAGCGGACATGTCACCGCTGACATTTGCCGCTCCATAGGGCTGAATGGAGGCTCTGATCATGTCCACCTGAAAAACGGACAGACGGACCTGATCGGAAAAGCCTAACAGGTTGTAGATTGATTTCTGGGGCTGCAATGTTCATCCAGTTTGGTTTCTACAGAGCACAGAAGTCTCTCTGAGCCCTGTAACTTTTTTTATTTTACTGGATCCTCATAGCTATTAGATGGCGGTTTTATGCACTCTGCAGATCAAACAACAAGGTTATATTTGCAAGGCTATTGGTGGATTGCCATTCTGGTAATTTCTGCTGGACAGCGGCAGATTCATTGGTAATATGTTACTTTTAAATAGTTAGCTACTGCATGGTCTGCAGATCTTCTGCTACAGGCTGGTTGACTTTTTAAGGGCCTATTCACACCCATGTATTTTTCCATTTAAATCAATGAAAACAGGTCAACATTCTTTAACATGCATTGTCCTGTGTTAATGTGCATTGCAATGCACTTTGTGTGCAACTTGGCTCAATGGCAATCAAAACAAGTCCATAGTTCCATACTTCTTCTATAGACTCTTAAGTTATCTGTTTAGTGCAGTGTTAAATGTTTTATATACAACTTGCAGCTTTGTGGGGTACAGTGTAGTCCCAAAGAAATGGTTTTATTTGGGTGTATATATGTTTTACAAAGAATTGTTTGCAGTCTTTTTATTCATTAGGTTGTGTTTAAATATATGCATTGTCAGTTGACCATATCCTTATCATTTACGCACACACCCACTCTGGATCTGATTTTTGCTTTTTGTAGAAATGTGTTTATTTTTTACAAAACTGAAATAAAATTTTGTTTTGATAATACAGTTGTACAGCTGCTTGTTAATTTTAGCATCTTCCTTTTATATTTTCCTTTCCTTCTATATCAAAATGCATCACAAAAGCTTTTTGTGTGGCTTTAATGCAACCAATTTAAAGGGAAACAACTCTGGAAGCTCTGTGAAAAAAGGCAGTAGAGTCGTTTTACCAGTAGAGATGGGCTCGGGCGTGTTCGGAATCTCACCAGGAAGCCGACACTGCACACGGCTAATCACAGGCAGTGAGACGTTTCTCGATCGGGAAATGTCTTTCTGCCTGTGATTAGCGGTGTGTAGCGTCGGCTTCCTGGTGGGATCGGGCAGGTGGGTTACCGAATACACCAGAGCCCATTCCTAGTCGCCAGTATTGCCTGTGGTCTCCCTGCAGCTGATTTCGGCCCATTTACAGACTTAAGACTTTTTTTTTTTTCCCTGTGTGTGGAGGCCATCTTGGTAGAGGCAGGGCTTTTCTTTTTCATGACAGAGGCTCCAGGAAGAAGAACAATGAGCAGCACGGTAGAGACATCACCAAACCTCATGGCGCTCGAAACTCGCTGTAAGAGTCAGCAGTGCCTTTCTATCCCACACTGCAGTCCTGGCATTACACCCCTGATCCACTGATCACGGTTGCAATGCTTTCCAGGCTCCTTGGGGAATAAATGCACATTTTATTTTCTGTAAAAATTTGTGCATTTTATTTTTTCCCAAAAGGTGAACTTATCCTTTTTAAAAAAATTTTTTTTTTAATGCATGTTAAAGTGCACACAAGTGTAGCACTAGGATTACATTCACACCAGGTAGGACTGTGAGATGCTTTCCTCCTATTTGGTCAGTTCACACCACTACATTATGGTGGCTGCGCTAAAGGTACACCAAGCCATACTTTTTTTGCAGTGCGAGGCAATCTACCACCTTGTGCTGTGTGGGGGTCAATAGAACTTAATGAAATGTCTCTGTGTGACCTTTCAATAAAGTTTGTTAAAAAAGATCCCACTAACACCCCAAATGTGCCTTTTATTCTCCCCCATACAAGATATACCAATAGCCAGTTCTAGACTAATCCACACCCTATTTAGCTCTATCCATTGGACCATAGCTTTCAACTGGCGTTCACCCAACATACCCTGGCCTCAGGTTCTCAACCGTATGGCAAACATCAAACTATCAGAAAGAATACACCACACGTTATATGATACCATGCACATATATCAAAAAAAAAATGGACTCTATGGGATTCCTCACCACTGGTGTAATGTTCACTAATGTTATTTTACCTAAGCAGATCTATGAATCCATCCACGCAAATGTTACATAGACTTAAGATCAAATAAGTGTATCCTGTCATGTGATATGTCTTTTCTCAGTTATAATGTATTATCTAAATGAATCCTTCACTTGTACATTTTCCACCACTGTCAAAATCTTGTACTATGACCTTACTCATAATAAAAACCGTTTGTAAACAGAAAAAAAAAAAAAAGTGAGCAGTGCAATGCTGCACGATCAGCACATCCACACCGCTGTCATCCCACCACACACAAGCCACTGCATTGTAATGCAGCGACTAGAGTGATTGTACTTTAGGGCCATGATGACACTAAAGGTGCAAGCAAGCCACCATTATACCCTGTTTCCCCAAAAATAAGACCTAGTGTGATTGTCGGTGATGGCTGCAATATAAGCCCTGCCCCCCAAATAAGCCCTAGTTAAAGTTCTTGTAGGTCTTATTTTCAGGGTATGGCTTATTTTCGGGGAAACAGGGTAGGGCTTATTTGGGGGGTAGGGCTTATATTGCAGCCATCACCGACAATCACGCTAGGTCTTATTTTCGGGGAAACGGGGTAATAAAACTGTGTGTAGCACTGAAAATTCAGTCTGAGAAAAAATTAAATAAAACGGCATGTAAAGCTGCCTACAGTACAATCTATTTGCTAAATTCATCCAATCATTTGACACCGCTATACAATCGAAGATATTTTACAATCTGAGTGTACGTGGGCACATTTAAGCTTTTTAAAAGAGTGCATATGGAAAGCATCAGATTGAATCTGCCATCATAACTCTTGGACTGCAAACTGAGACATTGATAGCACTTGCAGTAAAGCTGAATAGCTCTGCCACTAGCATGCTATCCCATAGTCAAGAAATGGCATCCATCTGAGACATTTTCCTTTTGTAACATTGCACTACACCAATGCATTATAAAATGACTGTCAGCAATGGGCTAAATCTTTCTGTAAAATTGTAGCGCTATAAATATATATATATATATATATATTGGGAAGTGTAAAAAAAAAAAAAAAATGGTTTCATCTTTTTTTGCAAATGCATATCTGAAAAGTGTCAATTTCAACCCCCTTTAGGGCTCTTTCACACGGGGCGGATCAGTGCAGATCCCCCCTGTGGATATCCGCTTGCTCAGCGGGGATCGTCGGGCAGGAAGATGACAGGTCTGTCTCTGCACACTGTGCAGGGACGGACCTGTCAGAGCCCCGCTCTCCCCTATGGTAGATCGGGTGACGACGGACCGTAGAGTCCATCGTCATCCGATCCGCTCTGCAGACGGATGGAAAAATAGGGTTTTCCTCCGTCTGCAGAAACGGACCATAGCGGGCACGGACGAGATTGGGTGTCAGCGGATGTTCATCCGCTGACACCCGCTATCCCATAGGGATACATGTATGTCCGTTTTGCATTCCGAAAACGGAAGGATGAAAAACGGACATACGGTCCGTCCATGTGAAAGAGCCCTTACTCTGATACCCCCTAACTAAAATCTAGTGGAACCAATTGCATTCAGAAGTCACCTAATTAGTTAATGGAGTCCACCTGTGTGTAATTTAATCTCAGTATAAATACAGCTGTTCTGTGAAGCTCTCAGAGGTTTGTTAGTGAACAAACCGCATCATGAAGGCCAAGGAGCGCACCACACAGGTCAGGGATGAAGAAGTTTAAAGCAGGGTTAGGTTGTAAAACAATATCCAAACTTTGAACATCTCAAAGAGCACTGTTCAATCCATCATCCGAAAATGGAAAGAGTATGGCACAACTGCAAACCTACCAAGACATGGACGTCCACCTAAACTGACAGGCCGGGAAAGGAGAGCATTAATCAGAGAAGCAGCCAAAGAGGCCCATGGTAACTCTGGAGGAGCTGCAGAGATCCACAGCTCAGGTGGGAGAATCTGTCGTGCACTCCACAAATCTGGCCTTTATTGAAGCGTGGCAAGAAGAAAGCCATAAGAAGTTGCATTTGAAGTTTGCGAGAAGCCATGTGGGGGACACAGCAAACGTGGAAGAAGGTGCTCTGGTCAGATGAGACAAAAATTTAACTTTTTGGCCTAAAAACTGTGTGGCGGATAACTAACACTGCACATCACCCTGAACACCCCATCCCTACTGTGAAACATGGTGGTGGTAGCATCATGTTGTGGGGATGCTTTTCTTCAGCAGGGACAGGGAGGTGATGGGAAGATGAATGAAACCAAATACAGGGCAATCGTAGAAGAATACCTCTTGGAGTCTGCAAAAAACTTGAGACTGGGGTGGAGGTTCACCTTCCAGCAGGACAACGACCCTAAAGATACAGCCAGAGCTACAATGGAATGGTTTAGATCAAAGCATATTCATACGTTAGAATGGCCCAGTCAAGGTCCAGACCTAGATCCAATTGAGAATCTGTGGCAAGACTTGAAAATTGCTGTTCAGACGCTCTCCATCCAATCTGACAGAGCTTGAGCCATTTTGCAAAGAAGAATGGGCAAAAAACCTTTTTCACACTCTAGATGTGCAAAGCTGGTAGAGACATCCCCCAATAGAGTTGCAGCTGTAATTGCAGCCAAAGGTGGTTCTACAAAGTATTGACTCGGGGGGACTGAATACAAATGCACGCCACACTTTTCCTATATTTGTAAAAAAAAAAAGGTTGAAAACCATTTATAGTTTTCCTTCCGCTTCACAATTATGTGCCATTTTTGTATTGGTCTATCACAAGGATATGCAAATAGCGGCCCTCCAGCTATTGCAGAACTACAAGTCCCATGAGGCATAGCGAGACTCTGCCAGCCACAAGCATGACACCCAGAGGCAAAAGCATGATGGGACTTAGTTTTGCAACAGCTGGAGGTCCGCTAATTGCATATCCCTGGTCTATCACATAAAATCCAAATAAAATACATTTACGTTTTCGGTTGTAACAAAATATGGAAAATTTCAAGAGGTATGAATACTTTTTCAAGGCACTGTATATAGCCTAACTATAACTTGTGTTTGTTTAACATAGTTTCCTTATCAGTAAAGATAAACGATACTGTCCCTGTGGAACCAGCTGAGGTGATATTTGTTTGGCAGTCCCAATGTCATGGCTGGAAATTGCAACAACGCTTTCCCATGCTGAGTTAAAGTTAAAAATACCTAAGTGAAAAGTCTCTGATGTAGGCTGGCATAACAACCCCCCCCCCCCCCCAGCTGCAAACTCATTTCAGAGCAGTGAAATACTGTATGTTGAAACACCAACGGCCCTGCTTCACTGCCCTAGAATTTAGTTTACAGTCCCGAATCAGGGAATGGCAGGCAACATCTCTCCATGTTTCTGTCACCAGGGAAGAGTGATTGTCATTTTATAGCTATACTAACCCGCTGTAGATCAATATGAGAAAAGAATGTAAGAAGTGATGGTGTTGGAAGTTTTAGTTAGAGATTTGTTCAGGCAGGGTTATAAGAGAAAATAAATGTAAATTTTTATGTAATTTGCAACACTGGACTGGTCTGTTCACAATGATGAATTCACAGTTCTTGTACAACAAAACAGGAAACCCCTATTGGTGGACTTTTTAGGCACGTACACAGGTACACATTTTTTACTCTTTAATTAAACTAATTATTTTTAATTACCTTACCTGTGTACGTGCCTGAAAAGTCCACCAATAGGGGTTTCCTGTTTTGTTGTTCTTGATATTGGATGTGGCACAACAACATTGCAGAACTGTGCCGTTCTAAACATATTTTTCACAGTTCTTGTAGAGCATTCAATGGCTCACCAATGAAAATTATAGAAAATGCTGTTGTCTACACCAACTAATTAGCTCTTTTCCTACAGGGGGTAGATAGGTAGATTCTGGTTGCTATGGACATCCTCTTCCAAGCTTCAGTCTACTTCCTTACAAAAAAGTTTTGTGTTGATCTTTCCCACAAAGTGCACAAGAGGTATTTTGTCTAAACAGGTTATATGAAGCTGTCTCTTCTAATCCTCATCACTATCTTCCTCCATCAGTAATATTTTGGGAATGTCTTTTGGTATTTCATCTCCCTGGTATTTACCTTGAAATGAAATGGAGAGGTCCACAATCCCATAGAGTGGATTGTCTTTTGCAGAACTTTCTGCTCCTGGAGTAGATTCAAAGTTTCCCATTGCAGCTGGAATATAACCTTGAGAAGCAGAGGACTTCTTCAGGACACTTTTGCTAAATGACGGTCCTCTAGGGGTGCATGGCTTTGTAATCCTGGGGCTTTTCTCTTTGGCTTGATTGCCGTGCTTGTCTGGTAGCGACTGAGGTAATGTGGTCCAGTCTATACTGTTATCAGGGGTGAACTCAAATTTAAGTTTAGGGATAAAGATTGCATTTTCTTCTGTACTTCTTGTTAGTACCAGTACTCCCTGACTCCTCCTTATGACATCATTTCTCCTTGAAGAAATGTGTGACTTGGTGTCCTCTTGGCTACTAGATGCTCCTAGGTCTGCTATATTTGAGGCTTGGCCAAAGTCCACACTGATTTTCTGTGCTAATACTGGTAATGACACACACCGTTCATCTGTACCCTCTGCATCATTGGCCCTAGGACTTTTTGATGTAATATTTTGACTGCTTGTTTTGACCCTAGGACTTGTCTTCAAGTGTTCAAGACTTGATATGGTATCTTCTTGACTCTGTGTTTTGGTGCTCACTTCTCCTTGTGTGTTGTGTAAAGCATTTGCTTGAGACTGGGTAAGGTCAGCAGATGCTACCTCAGGCTGAAGTCCTTCAGTTTCATGGTTCTCCTTACTAGTAAGTTGTAGTTCATAATCTGACTTTGTTTCTCCTTCTAAAAGTTGTCCTTGGATTTCTACTTTTTCCTTTGTTTCAAAATCTTCTTCTTTGACATCTTTATTAATATTCAAAATTCTTTCTTGAAAGGTCAGCATTTCCTGCGGGTCTCTATTTTTGGTTTCTTCTGTGGAACTACCATCAATCCAAGCTGTCTCATCATGTTTGCTTTTAAATTTCTCGTTGGTAATAAGCTGGGGTGAAGTTTGCGGGTTATAGGACTCTTGACCGATGTTAGATGAGCTGGATTCTGTACCATCTTTCTCATTAAGGACCAGACCATCTATTTGGTGGGTCAGCAGCAGGTGGCTTTCATGATCTTCTGAGGTTTTGTTCAGTTTTGTAGATATGTTACTGTCCGGCCTGGAGAGTAAAATAATTGTATGCATCACTAATTGTTATGTGTCATACAGTAAGTAGTAGAACAAAGAACAGATTGATGGTCCCATAGCACGCAGTTGCAAAAACAAGTTGGCCATAGAACTATCTGGGCAAGTTCAGTTTTAACTGTCTACTTCCTGTCCCAATAAATAGGTGGGATCATCTCCCCTCTGATTGGACAATGAAGGAATACAGACATCATCTCTTTTCTGTACGTTTTTTTTCTGATAAACAACAAGGACCTATTGGCTCATTGTGATGCTGTGCATGGGGTCATGGGAAGCTTATGGAGGTACTTCTATCCTATGTAAAGATACATGTAACTATTTTTTAAAAGTAATGACTCAATAAATAAACTGTACATTTAAGCTGCAAGTGCCACTCACCTGATTTTTTTATTTTATTTATGCCACACAAAATGAACTCAAAAGAGAGACACTTTGTTGGGGCAGCTCCAAGGAATGTGGTCACAGCCACCCACAAGAGATATCAAAGTCATTAAATAGACTGAACTTATGTTTCGTACAAAATAGACACGAGCTGAACATTATCTTTTGTTATATAATAAGTAAACTCTCTCACCGTCTTCTAGGAATTCCAGCGATCTTCCTTGAAGGGGACACCTGTTTCACTGGAAATCTGAGAACTGTTACGTGCCTGGAGTTCAAAGAACGCTGCTTGCTGGCATGTTCCTGGTGAAGATATGAGTGCAGCCTCGCCTCTCCTGCTCAAACATGCAGAAGGGTTTTTAGAGTCAAAGGGAGAAATATATGGGCTGTAAATTAACAAACTGCCCTCAGTGCTTAACTTATACAAACAACTGATTGCTACTGTGAAATAAAGTTATATCACCAACAATTACTCCTACTCCAGAGGTTCTTGCATTCTAACGTTCCCACCATAGTATATCCCCACATATTCCAGAGAACACTGAAGCATTCACATGACTTTCTGCATCAGAGAGCTTACACTCTTAAGTCTCACCAATGTCATATGCTAGTATATATTTATACAGCTCTGACACATTCTGTAGTGCTGTGTATATATACCCCATGCACCAGGGGAGCTTAAAGCGGTTCTGCACTGTCTGTAATTTTTTTTTTTTTTTTTAGTACAATGCAAAGGATTAGGAGATGTAAATTAAGCACTCACGTGTTCCATTTTCCTAACGAACTGCTGCCGGTTTTCGTCACATAAAAAAAGTTATAAAAAATCTTGCTGCTGGGTGCCATCTTGCCTGTGGGCATGTAAAACCACACAGGCACTTCAGATGGCCCAGCATGCACCGCCGTTATTGCGCCGATCTCGCGCGTGTGCAGCAACAGCAAAGTGTAGCTCACGTTCGCCGAAATCTCGCGAGATTTCGGCCACATCCGCCGAAATCTTGCCAGATTTTGGCAGGATCCCCATAAATCTTGCGAGATTTCGGCACAAGCCCCGTAAATCTCGCGAGATTTCGGCGGATGTCCGCACTGACTCCTGGGATCAATGACGCCAGATCTCAGGAGACAGTGCGGCATGACGAGGTTCAACGCACAGACCCCGCCCACCGCCGAAGAGACAGAGCAGCAATTACAAGGTAAGTGAAAATACATGTGGGGAGCTGATGCATGTGGCTAGCGATCGCGATGTCTGCTTGCAACCCTTGATCGCTCCACAGAGAGGCAGAGCGGGGATCTGTCAATGTAAACAAACAGATCCTGTTCTGTCAGGGGAGTAGAGAATGATCATCTGTTCCTAATGAGTCAGTCCATTCCCCCCACAGTTAGAAGCACCTCCCAGGGAACACATTTAACCCCTTGATCGCTCCATAGTGTTAACCCCTTCCCTGCCAGTGTCATTTTTACAGTAAACAGTGCATTTTTATAGCACTGATCGCTGTATAAGTGTCAGTGGTCCCAAAGTGTCTGATCTGTCTGCCACAATGTCGTAGTCCCGCTAAAAATCACTGATCACTGTCATTACTAGTAAAAAAAAAAAAAGTATAATAAAAATGCCAGAAATGTTTCCCCTATTTCGTAGACGCTATAACTTTTGCGCAAACCAATATATATATATATATATGCTTATTGCAATTTTTTTTTTTCTTTCTTTTTTTAACCAAAAATATGTAGAAGAATACATATTGGCCTAAACTGATGATATTTGTTGTTGTTTTTTTTTGTTTTTTTTGGGATATTTGTTATAGTAAAAAATATTGTGTTTTTCTTTTTCAAAATCGTCGCTCTTTTTTTGTTTATAGCGCAAAAAGTAAAAACCGCAGAGGTGATCAAATACCACCAAAAGAAAGCTCTATATGTGGGGGAAAAAAGGACGTCAAATATGTTTGGGTACAGCGTCACAAAACAGCGCAATTGTCAGTTAAAGCGACGCAGTGCCATATCGCAAAAAAATGGCCTGGTCATTAAGGGGGAAAATCTTCCGGTCTGTAAGTGGTTAAGCTAAGCCAGATAACCTTGAGCTATGGAGATTTATCATGAGTTCTAATGGTTTATTACAAAGCTGAAACAGCATGTTTTCTTCACAGATCTTTACAAATTACCTGGTTCCTACACTAAAGTCATTATTGGATATAGAAAAAGAAAATAATATTTTTTTTCTTGAAATCCCTCCCCCATTGCAGTACCTGACTCAAAAGGCATAGCTGCTGCTAGGGAGGTCAAATTCTTCACTTTCTCAGGGTCCAAAAGTTTCAACCTGGTAAACATAATCACAGAAAACATTACACAGCGAGAGGCAAGCTAACAGTAGGCTATGTATAACGCAGGATTTTGTCTATCCTGCAGCAACAGATTAAAGTGCAAACAACGAGCTGCAAATAGACACTGCCCTTTCCCTCTCCCCAATTAATGAATTATAAAGTACTTTGAAAGTGTGACATTAAGGCCTCATTCACACCGTGGTGTAGACGCCAGTTTTTCTGCACACGTTCTGCAAGGGCACAACAAAAAAAAATTGTTATCTATGTGCACTACCTACGGATTTTTTTTTTTTTCTGCGCAGGAATCTGCAACGTAAAAAAACTGACATGACATTAACATTGCCGTGAATAGGGCACTTAACTGACGTGCATGAAAACATGTTTCATGCATGTATGGTGTGAACGAGTCCAAAAACAAACCTGTCAGCCATATTAAATCTTAAAAATCTTTGATGGAACTGTGCTGTCATGTCATACTACTGTGTTCTATTGCATACCTTTAAATAAAGAAAAAAAAAAAATCTTAAAAAAGTGAATGTCCTCCCTATGTCCTGATTCACAACTATGCATTTTTAGTGCTTTTTTGCATTTTGCAGATTTAGTACTAGAGAACATGTTCCATAGGAAACCATGTTAAATGGACTGTAGTGCAAATCTGCAAAATGCAAAAAGCACTAAAAATGCATAGATGTGAATCAGGCCTAAGAATCGATATCACAAGATACCTGCCATTATCTTCCTCTGTATTTCTCTGCAACTAATTGCAGGTTGTTGGTTTGAACCCGTCTTACCTGACTTCAAGGCTAAGCAACATCACCTATGATTACCTTGTTCAATGAAACTGTCCTAACTGGCAACTGATTGGAAAGGGGATGGTAGTTGGTGATGCCCTATCCTTAGCCCTGTGTGAAAAGGGCCAGCAGTCTGTTTTGATGGACTCCCGCGGGGGGAATCGATCAGTTGATCTCCGCTAAGCAGTCAGATGACAGGTCCATCTCTGCTCGGAGATGGACGGAGATGGACCCATCAGAGCCCCGCTGTCCTCTATGGAGATTGGATGAAAATTGATTCGCCTGTACGTTTTCACCCGATCCGCCAGACGGATGGACAATAGGGTCTGGATTTGGCAGATAGCGCTGGATGTCAGCAGACATGTCACAGCTGACATCCGTAGCTCCATAGAGGTGTATGGAGCGTCCATTCGGGTCCGCCTGAAAAACGGACAGGCGGACCTGATCGGACAGCATGTGTGAAAGGGCCCTTATAGTACAACTAAAGTCCAAAGTTTTTTTTGTTTCGTTTTGGACAGAGTGGAGATGGATTAGAACACCTGTCAGTTTTTATTGCCATCTGTGCCTCCGTTATAGAGAGTGAATCTCCCTATTTGTCCTGTTTACTATCATCACTGAAAGTGAAAGTAAAAGAAAATCCCAAATTTTGGGTTGTCCCCAGAAAAGTAATAGTGTACGGGGCTTAAAGGAGAAATCTTCCAGTGGGGACACTAGTTCTGATGACCTGGAGGTCCCCAAGGAATTCCCTTAATTTGCAGGGATTTCCTCTCACTTCCTGTTTGGCTATGTGACAGGAAGTGGAGGGAAATCTTCGCAATGGGACACAAAAACCTGATGAGGGTTATTAACCCTCCTTTAAGCCCCGTACACACAATCAGAAAATCATACGAAAAATACCGCTTTCGAATCGATCGTACGATAATCAGATCGTTAGTACAGAGCTTTGGAGAGCCAATCATGAAAGTTCATCCTATATTATCTGATCGGACAAACACGAAAAAAAAAATGTCTACAACTTTCATTTTTAATCAGTATAGCTGTCGTTCGAAAATATAATACAAATACAGTACAACACATTATTACATCACTTCCAAATTTTTATTCTTTCGTGCGAGAATTTTCGGGACTTTCTTTTGGTGGTATTTGATCACCTCAGACCTCAGCGACAATTTTGAAAAAAACGCATTATTTTTTACTTCTTGCTATAATAAATAGCCCAAAAAATATTTTAAAAAAATGTTTTTTTTCCCTCAGCTTAGGCCAATACGTATTCTTTTACATATTTTTGGTAAAAAAATAAAAATAAATAAAAAAAAAGATTGCAATAAGCTTTTATGGATTGGTTTGCGCAAAAGATATAGCGTCTACAAACTAGGGGATAGTTTTATGGCATTTTTATTAATATATATATTTTTTTTTACTAGTAATGGCGGCGATCAGCGATTTTTATCGTGACTGCGACATTATGGCGGACAGATCGGACACTTTTGGCACTATTTTGGGACCAGTCACATTTATACAGTGATCAGTGCAATTAAAAATGCATTGATTACTGTGTAAATGTGACTGGCAGTGAACGGGTTAACCAGGAGGGGGCGCTGTAGGGGTTAAGTGTGTCCTAGGGAGTGATTCTAACTGTGGGGGGATGGGCTATGTGTGACATGACACTGATCACCGCTCCCGATTACAGGGAGCTGTGATCAGTGTCACTAGACAGAACGGGGAAATGCTTGTTTACATCAGCATTTCACCATTCTTCCTCTCCGCGAGACGATCGCGGGTATCCCCGCGGACAACGCACCCACAAGCCGTGTCTTAAAAGGCAATGTACAGGTACGTTAGTATGCCTGTACGTGCCCTTCTGACGACGTATATCTGTGTGAGCCGGTCGGCAAGCGGTTAAAATAGATTAATTCCTAGATCATCTCTTTCATCTAGTGGCCAAAATGCAGTATAGTTTTCTGAAATACCTCAATGAGAAATGATACCACGTTTTGGCCACTTTGTGGAGCTGATCATATAGGTGTTAATCTATTTCAAAACATGCAGTGAAATTAGTTTGCACAAATGTTTCTGACATTTATGCAACAATTGTTTCATAAATAGACCCCTCAATGTTCTAGGTGTCTAATTATCACTGTGCAGTCCAGTGGACACCAGAGTCAGACCCAGTGCTCTCAGTAAAATCTCTGGTCAGACCCATCCCCCCCCCCTCCCTTCTTTGCAATACAAGTCTGTGTGTGGAAGCTTGTGTTGAAAGGTGTCACTGTAAAGCCATTGTACACACAATCAGATTTTCGGACGACCGTTCGTCCGTTTTTTGTTGCATGCTAGTCTCATGTTGAAAGTGAAGAGGTTACCATACAAAAATTCTCGTACGACAGAATACAACTTCAGAAGTGATGTAATGTGTTGAATTGTTTTGTATGTATACTTTCGTTTCTGGAGCATGCCTAGTCTTGATGATTTTTTTCAGACGAAAATCATACTGATTATACGAAAATCGGATGTATGATTAAAATTTTATAGTCTGCACATCCAGCTTTTGTCATACTAAAAAAACAAAAAAAAAAACAAAAAAAAATCGTAATCGGCTGTCAAAAGCACCATACTAACGATCCGAAAATCAACAGGTCGGACGAAATTTTACTTCCGATTTTTGTATCATGTGTATGGGGCTTTACTTTGCTCTACTAGCAGAGACCACTGGAGAGGAAGGGTATTGAAAAGTTTTTCCTAGCAAAACTCAAAAATCATGTGGAGTATAAAGTGGAAAGAGATAAACAATGGTGTGAGACCTTAACCAAACCCCAGCATATCCATATGGTTGCTGTCTTACACTGGGATGAGCCCTGAAATCTCCCTGTTTTGCACTCATATCCCGCCATTGAAATCAGACAAAAATACCTTGCACTCACTTACCCAGCCTTCTTCATCCTGACTGGTACCATCATGTAGGTGGCCTGCCTCTGAGTGCGAGGCTGTGTTAAAGGAGCACTCTGCCTCTCTCTAGGCACCCCAAGACTTGCACCTTGCTATGGAAAACAGATACATTTTAATAAAATTCAATAAAAGAAATGTATTCATCAGGCATGTTGAATTGTAACAGAGATACATTTCAATCCAGTGATATGCAATTGTATGTTAGTGTTACTAAACCCACAACAGTAAAACCAGTCTGTATATGCAGCATAGCGTGCTTGTTATACTCACTGTGGAACTTAAGAGGTTAATCCTCTGCATTGTGTAAAAAGGCTGTTTTATCCTGTATTCACAGATCCTCCCCCTCCTGCACTGTCTATATCTGGGGAAGGCCAGCTAACACAGGCAGGGTAGCCGACCTGCACATGCTCAGTTGTGTCTTTTATGCTGGAGAGAACAGTTACTTGTTCCCAGAGATAGCCAGGTCACATGATATTGGACATCACACATGTGGGCGTGTATACAGGCTGAAGTAAAAATCTCCTCCTTCCTCAACTCTCAGCACTGGAGAAACTCTGCAGTTTATCATGCAACCATGGTATACAGACCATCCAAAAAGGTATATAGTGGCAGTATTTTAATGTAAAAAGAAGATTTATAAGCTGTGGGCACTGTGGGGGGGGGGGGGGGTGGATGAACTATTTTCATATCACTGGGTTTAGTAACACTTTAAGTTGTGCAGCTGGCTGCCAGGTGTTTCATTCAACTCCAGACTCTTCTGTCTCCCCTCCCCCATCTACACTGTCATGCTGGGAGCCAGAGCAGCCTGTGTAAAATCATCTTCTCATGCTGGCTGTGCTACGGCTCTGTGTGAGCCCCCCCCCCCCCCACACTCACCTCTCCCTTCCTGACAGAAGAGCAAAGGACCAATCAGGGAGCAGGCGAGCTAGCCAAGCCATCTCACAGACTGTAATGCACAGAACTTGGGATCATGGGAGATATAGTCAAAACAATATCTCTATAATGCAGGAACTGACTTTCATAATTATAAATCCATATAGATGTTTAGACTCAGGAGGAGGATTTACAGTACACTACCTGGACAGGGCTTTTACTGCCTGGACAAGGATGAGAGAGGACCTCTGTATATCAGGCCCTGGACCCTGGGGAGCCCGGTCGGAGGGAACTGGATCCTGTGACTGGGGGTTGAGAATGCTGGAGGCGGCACCACATCGGCTGCAACAGCAACACCCATGCCACTGCAAAAAAGAGGTTGAAGCATCCATCCACTACCTGCAACCACTGCTGCTCACTGGAGGCTGCAGGGAGAGACTAAGGCTGGGTTCACACTGAATTCGGATGCGGCTCACAGCAGGAGTCTGGGGCATCCCTGTTCTCCGTTTAAGGGATGATTCAAGCCTGAATGTTTGCCTTTTCGAGTGGGGACACTAGTTCTGAGGGCCTGGGAGAGCAATGGATTCCCTTAATTTGCATAGATTTCCTCTCACTTCCTGTTTGGCTATGGGGCAGGAAATTAAGGGAAATCTCTGCAATGGGACAAGGATGGTAAAAAATAAACTGACAGGGGCTATAACCCTCCCTTACTCTATCCAAAATAAAAAAAAATAAAAAAGTGTTGCCTATAGTTCTACTTTAAAGTGGAGTTCCACTCCTAAAATTATTTTTGCATTATTCAGCTGCATTAAAAACAATTAATAACTTTTGGAAAAAAAAATCCCTCGTAATCTGCCTCTCCTTGGCGCCTGACGTCATTGCTCGCTAGTGCTCCTGGGAGATGCTTGTCATCAATTCCCAGGAGTCACTGGACAGCGCTGAGGGCTTCGTTGCCATCACAACTGGGGCGGGCACTTCCGATGATGCCGCCCGTTGTGATGGCAAAGTCTGAAGTATACAGTGCATGCGCAAGAACGGGCGGTGCATGCTGGTCGCTCAGCTGCACCAGAGCCCGGAAGATAGTGCTTGTGGGCTTCACATGCCCACAAGCACTATGGAAACTTCCAGCATAGAGGAAGATAAGATATATTCCTCTATGAAATAGAATAGAGTCAATCTAGCGCTGATTCAAAACAAAAAAGTGAGTGCTATGAATAATCTTTAGAAACAAAACATATTCATCCAAAAAAAAAAAAACAGTGGGAACTCCGCTCCCAAACACAAATTTCTGATAATTTTATGGAGAGGACTAAGAAGATGTATGGTGCAGCAGAAAGCATATAGCACAGTGAGGAAGATTTGTGGTCCAGGATGATAGGACAGTCAAAATTAGAAGTGGCACACCCCCCTCCCCCCACAGTTGCGGAATGCCGTCCGCCCGCATACCGGAAGCAGTGCGGCTGCTTTATGGGGGTGCTAGACTAATTTGCCTTTCAGCCCAGTGCGCCCCATAAGACTGGCGCAACCCTAACAGTGTAGCACAACCAAGCTGCCGAGGATTCTTTCCGTGCTGCCCCCCTGCAAAGTGCTGCCCTAGGCCTGGGCCTTGTTGGCCTAAGTCAGGATACAGCGTTAAGTAGCGATACAGGTGATTTCTTAAACTGAAAACACTTTGCTTTACAGGGCTGAAACCTGTCCTCTTAGGCAGATTTAATTGCCCTATGGGGCAAATCTGCCAGCCTTGAGTGTGTCAATCTACGCAAAGGATTATCATCAGGCAAGGTATAAAGAAGCAAATTTGTATGTAGTCATTTCTCTTTATAGTTTTTAATCTTTTCTTAGAGAGGTTCTGGAAGGGAATGGATGTGCTTGATCATTTCCATTCATTTTCAATGAGAGTATGATAGTTTTCTCGCTTTTTTCATTTCAATCTTTTTAAAGCACAGAAAATCTATCAAAGTAACATTGTGGGTTTGTTGTACAATTTTAGAGGTTAATATATGTTTATTGTATATAATAAAAATATAAGAACATTTGAGGTCAATCCTCATAGCCAAGGTCACATTTGTACAGTATATAACGTACCAAAAGTAGGTAGAATACAATACATATTGTGATAAGGTAACAATAAAGGTGTACACTTGAGTTATATGAAAATGTGCACGTGGAAGCCAACAAATCAGAATCCAGGACCCGAGGTCTGTACATACCAGTATTGTAGATAAGGAAAAGGGGAGATGAAAAAAAGAAAAAAAAGGAGAGGGATAAGAAAGAGTATGTGGTGCAATTTTAGACAGCTCACAAACCAGCAAAACATAAGGGACCATTGAAGGAAAATGTTTACCTGTATTAGAAAAGTAGCTGCAGAATCTGTCTGTATTCAGAAATACAAATTCTCTGAAATGACATCGCCAGGTCAAATTGGTGCTCTGCCCATAAACACAAAACTGGACCTGAAACCCTCTGACCTAGGGCATCTAATCTATAACATTCAGTGGGCAGCAATAAAAGACTGTAATCTTGTATTATTTGCCCTCGTTAAGTCATTAGACTTGATTATCTATAGCTATGAAAGTATTATCTGAAGAGCCAAACAGATATTAATCATTGTCTTGCTTGCATACTAACCTTAGCTGTAAGTGGTGGATTTGTAGCTGTTTTTCTCCCTGCTGGCAGTCGAACTATAGTGGCTGGTGCACTGGCACATGTGGGTTTATGAGATGGCAATCTGGAAATCACCTTTGCTTTGCTGGGAAAATAATTGTAAATGTCAAATACCATGTTTGTCAAACTTTTTCATGAAACAACAGTGACAGCAAAGTAAGATAGGAACCCGTCAGCTATTTATTTTTTTCATATAAAAACCTTGCCTAAGAACAGTATTTTAACCAATCTTACGTGGCCGTGGAACAACAACTTTAAGTATGCTGGGTCGGTTCTGTAGTTACACAAGTGCTGGACATTTACTGCTATACTGAGTCCTTCATTAAGCCTTTCAATAGGTTTTGGCTGCTCTGTTGACAGCAATTGCTAAGTGAAAAAATTTAAAGTAACTGTCCATTTAAACCAAGGAAGTTTTATCCTGGCATTAAACATGTTTCTGTTATATGACCTTAAAATATCAGCTAAGACATATACCAACTCTATTCTGTGTCATCTTTTGAATGCAGCAAGAGCATGTATCCCGCATAGATGGAAAAAGACACAACCACCTTCGGTGGGTATGTGGCTTAAGAAGATGGAAGAACTGAACAGAATAGAGAACTTGGTGTGGACAGGAAGGCAGGAACAAGATAAAATATAGGGAGATATGGTCTCTCTGGAACCTTTTTATCAACTCAGAGGAGGGAGAGACTTTCATTGTTGAGGACCTAGAGGGTTGAAGAAAATACACTGAGGTTTCCGAGACATCGAGACGGGAAGTGATGTATGTAACTGTGGGTGTGGGGAGGGGGAGGAAGAGAGATATTAGCAGGGCTTTTTTTCAGGAGGAACTAGGGGGAACTCAGTTCCACCACCTCTGGCTCAGGTCTTCTGCTCCTTGCTCACCACTATCACTTGGTAATACTGAAGTCCAGCTTCTGCGTTTTGCAAGTGCTAGCTTATCTCCCAGTAGCTCCCACAGGTCCGATCTCCTGCGCAGATCCCACTGAGTGCCGGACAGGGACAAGGGAGATGCAGAACGCCAAGTGCCTTGAGGCGATTCAGTTCGCATTTGCAGCGCTATACAAATCATTAATTCATTCAGAACAGGTGCCCAGGGTTTAGTGCAGTCATGGGCAAGAGATGGTGCGTGGTAGGCTGCACCCTCTGTGGTCTCCATTTTTTCCCTGGTGACCAGTTGTTGATGCTCCTACTTTATAAATTCAAGGGAACACTGCGCTGCCCAAAACTAAATGGAAAGACAGCAGCTAACACAACAACTGGATTCCTTTTTTTTAAACGTAAAGTGAGTATATAAAGTGTAGCGCTATAAATTAACTAAATAATGACTTAACTTAAACACATATAGGAGCCACCATATGTGCAAATGACACACTATATAGTGACAGGTGATAACAACTAGTTTTATGACAATATGTGTCAGAAAAAAAAACAATAAATGGTGAAAGGTGACTAGTGTAGTAACATTAACATCACTCGTATAAAAAAACAGAAAATAAACACATGGTAGCCTGTCCAAAACAAATTTGAACGTTAGAGCAATAGGCTGCAAAGAATGTGTCACAAAAATTTAAGTGAAAAAAAGTCAGTTTTAAAAATCATGCCAAAAAAGTCCCAAGTGAGTGGTCTGAAGTTCCAACACTCTTCAAATGACCGAAGGAGCAAAGTATCTTGCAAATCACCAATGTGACAAGACCACCACCAGTAAAGATGTGAGCTTACCAGATAGCTCGGACCCAAAAGAACATACGTTCTATGAGTCAATAGAGCTTAGAGTGTCAGCAGACAGACAAAAAACAATCCCTGCAGATGTGTCCCAAAACTTTTGGAGAAGGGTCCGTCTCCACTCAGATAAATATAATGCCAGGATTCAACCGATATGTAGGGAAGGATAGAGAAGACCATATAGCGTAATTCCATATGACAAAAAGAATTTATTAAAAAAGTAGTACACTTACATTTAAAAAGTGTTTCAAGCGCTTGTTTAAAACAAAAGGTGGCGATAGTGGAGTCCTCCCGACACGTTTCGTGTCAATACACTTCGTCTGGGGTGTCTCTCTACTGCAGCCTTACTCACATTTATAGATGAAATGACCCCTCTAATGAGAATCCAGCCCATAGTGTCACTGTATTGGATGTAAATGCTCTGCCGGGTTTGGCCAAAATGGCCGACCAGCCTCATTTTCATACAGAGGCCGGTCGGCCATTTTGGCCAAACCCGGAAGTAGCATTTACATCCAATACGGTGACACTATGGGCTGGATTCTCATTAGAGGGGTCATTTCATCTATAAAAGTGAGTAAGGCTGCAGTGGAGAGACACCCCAGACGAAGTGTATTGACACGAAACGCGTCGGGAGGACTCCACTGCAGCCACCTTTGTTTTAAACAAGCGCTTGAAACACTTTTTAAATGTAAGTGTACTACTTTTTTAATAAATTATTTTTGTCATATGGAATTACGCTATATGGTCTTCTCTATCCTTCTCTGCATATCGGTTGAATCCTGACATTATATTTATCTGAGTGGAGACGGACCTTTCTCCAAAAGTTTTGGGACGCATCTGCAGGGATCGTTTTTTGGTTGATGCTCTAACTCAGGGGTCTCAAACTGGTGGCCCTCCAGCTGTTGCGAAACTACAAGTCCCATGAGGCATTGCAAGGCTGACTTACAAGCATGACTCCCACAGGCAGAGGCATGATGGGACTTGTAGTTTCGCAACAGCTGGAGGAGTTTGAGACCCCTGCTCTAACTGCATAATCTCCCTTGCAAGTGACTGTAGTATAGTATGCTGGGAGGTACTACAGCCGGATAGGTGTTTCAGCTTAATATTGCAACAAAGGTAAGATATATGACAGATGGTGGAGCTTTTAAGAAGGGGGGAGAAAATGAGGGCAGTGGAGGGAGGGGGTTGTATGCTGAAGTAGAATAGTAAAGTATCGAACCAGGCAGAACTTAAGCAATGCAGGTTTATTAACAGCTGATAACATATAGGTTTATGTTCAAAGTATTACAAGATACAGGTCTAATTTATACAGTTTCTTACAATGCAAGCATATTAGATATAGGTATTCTTATTCCCTAACTAAATTGAAACAATTGTTAATTGTTCTCACCTTGAACCAGAATGGGTCTTTTCTGCCAATTCATGGGAACCCGTCACCCAATAGGGACCAGCCGATCAGCCAGTGGTCTGGTCCCCTCAGAGTTCTGGGTTCCAGCTCGACCAAGTTCATGAGGGAAATTCACCTGAGACCACACTCTGGAACAAGTTAAGAAGTCTTCTCTGACTCGTACGAGGAGACAAGTTTCGGACAGATATTTGCCCATTGGTTCTGACCTCTATGACTCTTGCAATAGGGCTGCATACACAGAGTTCAGCCTTATGAGCTCCTATCTGACTTGTCTGACAAACAATTGTAGAGCTTGCATTTATATACCCTTTTACAAGCCTATCTCAGCCATCTTTCCTACATGTGATTGGTCGCGAAGATCTACGTCAATGTAACCAACCATAAATCTGACATCTGTTCTATAACCAGACAAACTTATTACTCCCAGAATTCCTATATGTTCCTTAAAAAGATTTATAACTGCTCTTGTCCAATTAAAAACACCTGTGTAGAGACCGTCTGGCACCCAGCTGTGTTATCGAACTCTCCTTATCTTTGTAAGATTTAACTAAGTTCAAGAATTACAGATTTACGACTGTGAGAGAATGAACTTTCAATAACCCCACCAGACGTGTTATATGTGTTATTGTATAATAAAATAATGTGTAAAAGTACTGTATCACTTACAATATTATATATATATATATATATATATATATATATATATATATATATATATACACACACACACACACACACACACACACACACATACACACATACGCAAAGCCAATTACCTATTCAATATTGTCTAATTATTAACTTACATAGATCTACATAAATATATATACTTTCCTGCAATATGTATTTTAACAGTTTAAGGCCCCTTACACACTGGGGCGGTGAGCCGCGGTGACGGTAAAGCAGCGCTATATTTAGCGCTGCTTTACCGTCGTTTTCACCGCGGTTTTCGGCCGCTCGCGGTGCGGTTTTACCCCCCGCGAGCGGCCGAAAAAGGGTTAAACACCCCCCGCAGAGCGCCGCCGTAGCCGCGGTATTGCCGCGGTAACCGCGGTATTGCCGCGGTTTTACCGCGGTCTCCCATTGTAATCAATGGGAAGGAGCGGTATAGGAGCGGTGAACACACCGCTCCTATCCCGCTCCAAAGATGCTGCTAGCAGGACTTTTTTTGTCATCCTGCTAGCGCACCGCTCCAGTGTGAAAGCCCGCCGGCTTTCACACTGGAGTTAAAGGGGCCGGATTTTTTCATGCGGTGAACAGGCGCTATTTTTAGCGCCGCACCGCATGAAAAACGCCCCGGTGTGAAAGGGGCCTTAATGAGAGCTCAAGCAGACCTTTCTTTGACCTTGTCAAACTTAATTTAATGTTCTTTACATAACTTTCCCGTATTCCACCTAATTATTTTAACCACCTGTTTTTCTTATCTTTGACGGGGCTTATCTTATCTTATATTATTTATGTCCTGTCAAGTGGTTTCTTTTCTAATTAGCGCTTACTTAAAAACTAAAACAATGAACTTTCACCCAGTAAACTCTTATAGAAAGTATGAGAAAGAAGCAGAGAGGTCATCTAAAGTTCAACATTTAAAATTAAATCTTTCTAAATCTATGGAAAACATAGTATACATTATTAAATATTAATAATTGTTGCTTTACTTATTGAATAATAATATTGATAAGACTGCTACTATATAATAATAACAATAATAATAATTATATTATCAATAAAATGTATGCAAATCAATATGAATAATTATGAAATACATTGGCTAATATGAGATTCTACAACAATGTAGAGGGAAGAGCTACTATTTGTTGCCATTTGGCAGGTATGTGAGTGTGGCGGGCATGGTTGAGTTCCTGCACCTATTCTCTGAGAACAAAAGCCCTGGATATTAGTATTATTATTATTATTATTATCGGTAGAAGAGATACTGTATTTTTCGTATGTTTTTCTTTATTTTTTTGGGGGGTGGAGATTGATTGGTGAATAACGTGTGTGTGGGGAGCTTCCAAATGCAGTCTGCATGAGGGAACCCAAATATGGGATTAGAACATGGGAATTAAAGACCCGAGGGGAAGAGTAATGCCGCGTACACACGTGCGGACTTTTGCCGGCGGACCTAGTCCAGCGGACAATCCCGCGGGACTTTCCAGCTAGGTCCGCTGGACTTTCCGAGGGTGTGGACTTGCCCACACACGCACGGACTTCTCCAGCGAATAATCCGCCGGCCAAAAGTCCGCGGGACTTTTGAAAATGAACGGACTTGCCCACACACGGAGCAGTCCGTTCATTTCGAACGTAACTTCAGGTTACGTAGCTAGCGTAGGCAGTAAATGCCGCCGCGCTAGCTCCGCAAGCTGGCATGGATTTAAAGGGAATCCCCACGCCGAAAAAACGGCGTGGGGGTTCCCCCAAATCCAAGTCAGACCCTCATCCGAGCACGCAGCCTGGCAGGCCAGGAAAGGGGTGGGGACGAACGAGCGCCCCCCCCTCCTGAGCCGTACCAGGCCGCGTGCCCTCAACATGGGGGGTGCCCTGGGGAAAGGGGGGCCGTGCGGCCCCTCCACCCCAAAGCACCTTGTCCCCATGTTGATGAGGACAAGGGCCTCTTCCCGACAACCCTGGCCGTTGGTTGTCGGGGTCTGCGGGCGGGGGCATATCGGAATCTGGGAGCTCCCTTTAATAAGGGGGCCCCCAGATCCCGGCCCCCCACCCTATGTGAATGAGTATGGGGTACGATGTACCCCTACCCATTCACCTAAGGTGTAAAATGTAAAGTACAAAAACACACACACTTTTGAAAAAATATTTTATTGCACTGCTCCGGGGGTCTTCTTCCGTCTTGGGGGTCTTCTCGCCGGACTCCTCCGCTCTCTTCTGCTCTTTTACCTAGCTCTTTCACGAGCGGGGGGAGTCCGGCTACCTTCTTCGTCGTCGCCGCCGTCGTCTGGGGGTCTCGATCCGCCTTCGGGGGTCATCCGGGGGTCTCTTCTGTTCTTGCGGCGGTCGTCGTCTTCCGCGCCGCCGGCGCCTTCTCCTTCTTCTTGTCCTTCTTCTTGTTCTTCTTCTTCCGATGTTGACCCGACGCTCTCTCTGCCCGGAATGCCTGTGCCGCTCTGCGCTGAGACTTATATAGGGACATGGGGGACAGGGTCACATGCACATGTCACATGGTGACCCCGCCCCCTTGTGTTGTCACAGTCCCGGAGGATGCTGGGACTGTGACATCGCAAGGGGGCGGGGTCACCATGTGACATGAACATGTGACCCTGTCCCCCATGTCCCTATATAAGTCTCAGCGCAGAGCGGCACAGGCATTCCGGGCAGAGACAGCGACGGGTCAACATCGGAAGAAGAAGAACAAGAAGAAGGACAAGAAGAAGGAGAAGGCGCCGGCGGCGCGGAAGACGACGACCGCCGCAAGAACAGAAGAGACCCCCGGAAGACCCCCGAAGGCGGATCGAGACCCCCAGACGACGGCGGCGACGACGAAGAAGGTAGCCGGACTCCCCCCGCTCGTGAAAGAGCTAGGTAAAAGAGCAGAAGAGAGCGGAGGAGTCCGGCGAGAAGACCCCCAAGACGGAAGAAGACCCCCGGAGCAGTGCAATAAAATATTTTTTCAAAAGTGTGTGTGTTTTTGTACTTTACATTTTACACCTTAGGTGAATGGGTAGGGGTACATCGTACCCCATACTCATTCACATAGGGTGGGGGGCCGGGATCTGGGGGCCCCCTTATTAAAGGGGGCTCCCAGATTCCGATAAGCCCCCGCCCGCAGACCCCGACAACCAACGGCCAGGGTTGTCGGGAAAGAGGCCCTTGTCCTCATCAACATGGGGACAAGGTGCTTTGGGGTGGGGGGGCCGCACGGCCCCCCTTTCCCCAGGGCACCCCCCATGTTGAGGGCACGCGGCCTGGTACGGCTCAGGAGGGGGGGCGCTCGTTCGTCCCCACCCCTTTCCTGGCCTGCCAGGCTGCGTGCTCGGATGAGGGTCTGACATGGATTTGGGGGGAACCCCACGCCGTTTTTTCGGCGTGGGGAGTCCTTTAAATCCATGCCAGGTCACGGAGCTAGCGCGGCGGCATTTACTGCCTACGCTAGCTACGTAACCTGAAGTCACGTGCTAAATGAACGGACTTGCCGATGAGCGGCAAGTCCGTTCATTTCAAAAGTCCCGCGGACTTGCCCACTAACGGCGGGATTGTCCGCTGGACTGCCAAGTCCAGCGGATAATTTTAAAACCAAACTTAAAACTTTGGTCCGCCGGACTTTGGCGCCAAAAAGTCCGCCGGCGCCCACACACGAGGGGATTATCCGCTGGACTTCAGTCCAGAGGATAATCCCGCGGGATTGTCCCTTCGTGTGTACGCGGCATTAGAATGACTAAGGAGATAGTTTGATAATAACATCTGGTTAGAACATGATTGGTTTATGATTATTTTTCTGTGACTAATGTGATATTATGGATTGTTATTTTCTGAAATTAAAAAAAAAATGTGCACCTCTCTGACCTCCTACCTAGATTTGTAATTGCCATTATTTTTATCCTCTTAAATGCCCAGATTTTGTACCTGCATAAAGTCTTCTTATGTACTGGGGCATGAAAAGAAGCCAACAAAGCCAATGTCATGCCCTGGAGCACTGTAAGAAAGCTTCTGACTCTGGCTATATGTGATTATAAAAATTGAACTTGGGTTTGCCCATCAATGCCAAAGCAACACATTTACTTTATATTAGGGATAAACCGATACCAGGTTTTTAGTGTCATGTGACACTTTTTTTTTTTTAGACTAATGAAAAATTATTACTGTTTCTTTATAATTATAAAGAACAGTTTCTCTGCGGCTTTTAAATCGCGCTACTTCAGCACAAATTCAAAGTCACAGTTTAGTGCGATTTGGACATCGGATTTCATTGCGGCTTGCGACTTCATTTAACAGAGGTCAATGCAAGTCCCAATGGAATCGCAAAAGAGGTGTCAGTTTTAGTATCAGAGCATTTGTACGAGCACAAGTACTCTTGCAAATGCTTAGTATCAGCACTGATACCGTTATTGGTTTCAGTGCAACTCTACTTTAAAGTGATATTAAAGTCTTTTTTTTTTTTTTTATTAAAATAGGAAAGATGTTATACTCACATACCTGCTCTGTGCACAGATATTGCACAGAGCAGTCCCTTACCTCCTTTTCAGTTCCCTGCTGAAGCTCTCACAGCTCCTCTTCTCTGAGTGCCCCCTCAGCAAGCCGTGGACTGAGGGGACACCCATGCATGCGTGCTCCTAAGCCAGGCTGTGTGTGTCCACAGTCCAAGCTCCCTTCTCACTGGATTTGACTGATAGCAGTAGGAGCCAATGGCTCCTGCAGCTCTCAGAGTGTCTTGTGGTGAAGAGATGGAGTGCTCTGTTGCAGCCAGGGACAGCACTGGATTGGCAGAGAGGACTCAGGTATGTGTTTAGGGGGTGATGGGGGGCAGTTGCTGAAAAGTTATTTACCTTAGTGCACAGAAGGTATTAAGGTAAAAAAAACCTTAGTGTTTGGAACCACTTTAAAGCCAGCCCCTGAAGCTGCACATTCTAACCTTCTCTTTTCTCATCACCACTCCATTCGAGTGAGAAGCCTTGGGTAACTCCAAGTTGCTCTGGTAGGAGCTTACAGAGAACTAAGAACTCTCTATCTGCATGGCATGGCATGCATGCCTGAGTAACCAAACACCATTGCTGTCATATAGAAGGAAACAGACTAAGCCCTCCATACCTGGAAGTACAAATGATTTACCTTGCACTGGATATGGCTCCCGGCTTTGTGTTAGATGAAATTTTACGCTCTTGTCTCTGTGTAGCAATTCTCTTTGCATATGGAGATAATACTCTTGCTGCTGAAGAATTCTTCATGTTGTCTGCACGATTAACACTCTGTAAAATACAAAGAATAATTGAAGTCTGGACAGAAAAGGCTCCTCACCAGTGGCAGCTGGTGCGCCATACTTTTTGGGGGGATGAGCGAGCGCCCCCCCCTCCTGAACCATACCAGGCCGCTTGCCCTCAACATGGGGAGGGTGCTTTGGGGTCCCCCAAAGCACCTTGTCCTCATGTTGATGGGGACAAGATCCTCGTCCCCACAACCCTGGCCCCGTGGTTGTGGGGGTCTGCAGGTTGGGGCTTATTGGAATCTGGAAGCCCCCTTTAACAAGGGGGTCTCCAGATCCCGCCCCCCCATGTGAATGGGTATGGGGTACCCATTCACCAAAAAAAAAAGTGTCAAAATGTAAAAAGCACAATACACAGTTTTTGACAATTCCTTTATTTCCTTCATTCCCTTAATCACGCCACCCGATGGACCCAAAAAATTGAAAGAAAAAAAGCTCTGCCTGGATGGGAGGTGTCCTGCTGATAGCTGTCACAGCCAAGAGAAAGCAGTTATATAGGCAAGGGCAGGGCCACCGGTGAAGCAATCGAGTGACCCTGCCCCTTCTGACATCATGTGCTGTCAGGGGGGGTGGGGTCATCCGATTACGTGAGCGGGTGGCACCGCCCTTGCCTATATAACAGCTTATAATAACATAATATAATAATAACATATAAGTGAGTGCAGCGCTAATAGTGATATAAAAATAATTGTGATAAAAAAAAAAAATTTATATATATATATATATATATATATATATATATATATATATATATATATATATATATATATATATTATATATCATAATATAATAAAAAATCAGTTAATAAAGAGAAAATGACTTCCCAAAAAGAATAGCAAAAAAAGAAAACATATTCAAAAAAGAAAAAACTAAAGCGCAACGTCCTATAGTGATCAATGAAGAAAGTCCGTGCAAAATTAGCCTCCAGTGGATAAAAGATGAATTGCAGGAGAAAAAAAGTTTTTGACACCAATCTTCCCAAAGCAAATCAAACGTGTGTTCAGGTCAACACCCAGGTGGGAAGTAGCTTGCTTACCACAAAGCCGTGGTCTCGCCCAGCACAGGGAATTAGCAGTCTCCCCAAAACGTATAGGTATCCGGACCAGCCGATGTTCTGATGTCACTCATAGTTAAAAAAAAAAAACTCCCATGGTGCAGTATATCAATTCAAACAATTTAATGTAAAAAGAGAGTTTGCACTTACAGGAGCGAAATATCATACGAACGGTTGTGTCATATAAGCCACGGCGTCTCTACTAGCTTCTCCCTATTTCCTAGAGCGTTCATCTCACCACCGTCACGGAAGGATAGCGTGATGACGTCACCGTCGGAAGCTCCACCATAAGCTTTTGGTATTGAACTTTAGGTGCTGGCTGCTTTCATTTATATATATTTTTTAATATTCACTTTAGTTGTTGAATATCATCTAGTGCAGCTATATAACAGCTGTCAGAGCGAAAAGACAGCAGTCGGTGGTACACCTCCCATCGAGGCAGAGTATTTTTTGTTTTGTTTTTTCTATTTTTCGGGTCCGTCAGGTGGCGTGATTGATGATGGATGTACATCGTGGGGCACTTTATTATAAAAAAAAAAAAAAGGGAATTGTCAAAAACTGCATATTGTGGTTTTTACTTTTTGACACTTTTTTTTGGTGAATGGGTAGGGATACAATGTACCCCTACCCATTCACATAGGGGGGGGGGGGCGGGATCTGGGTGCCTCCTTATTAAAGGGGGATTCCAAATTCCGATAAGCCCCCCACCCACAGACCCCACCACCACCGGACAAGTGTTGTGGGGAAGAGGCCCTTGTCCCCATCATAAGAGAGACAAGGTGCTTTGGGGGGAAACCCACTCAATTTTTTTTTTTTTACATTTTGGCATAGAGTTCCCCTTAAAATCCATACCAGACATGATTTTGGGGGGGGGGGGGCATGGTGTTTTTTTTATTTTTTATTTTTGCGTGGAGTTCCCTTTAATATCCATACCAGACCGGGTCTGGTATGGACTTGGGGGAGGGGGGGGGGAGGGCGGGGGGGGGACGGGGGGGGGGGGGGGGGGGGGGGGGGTGGGGGGGGGGGGGGGGGGGGGGGGGGGGGGGGGGGGGGGGGGGGGGTGGGGGAGGGGGGGGGACGGCGATTTTTTCCTTGACTTTTATCTATATTGCCGGGATCCGCCAATACATTACAACCTCTTTAAAGCAACTTTAAATGACATTTTTTCCTTTAGAAATGTTATTTTGCTACGGTTATAAACATGGGAATGATGCGCTACTTTACATGCAGACTAAGGGGACCCCCAGGCACAATATTTAAAGGAATATTTCATTTTTATTGTTTCACTTTAAGCATTATTAAAAGCACTGCTCCTGAAAAAACTGTATTTTTAAAAACTTTGCATTGATACATGTCCACTGGGGCAGTACCTGGGTCCTCATATACATTTTATGGCAATAACTAGCATATAAGCCTTTAAAATTTGCATTTTTGATTTTTCATGTTCGTGTCCCATAGTCTTTAATAGGGTTTACATGTTCGCACAATTTTTTTGTCTGTTCGCATGTTCGGCCCATTCTTAATCCCTGTCAGTGGTAAATGGTTTGTCTCATCCCTGTAACCGATACATATGCAAAAGAAGTTGTTGTTTTGAAAAACAACAGATTTACTGGTCAGATCACCAGGTAAAAAAATAGAAGAAAGAAAGCCTCATTTTAAAAAAAAACAAATACAGCCATCACATCTAAGGATAGGTAAGCCGAAATATAAAAAATATTTGCTTTTGGATTTAATACTACTTTAAAATGAATTGCATGGGCAAACTACTAGCTCACTATAGATATATAAACTAGTGTAGGCAGGGTCAGATTTAGATCTCGGATGTCCCAGGGCTTTTCAGGTGCAGTAGGCCCCCTTATACACAGGAATTAATAGCATATCACCAGATTTACAAAGCCTGGTTATTGCATATTATTGGAATGGAAAAGATATACATAAATAAAAAGGGTAATTAAATGATATGTTTAAAAAGCATGTAAATACATAAAGTTAACACAACCACTATCCACATAACTATATAAAACAGAATATAAAGGTTGTTCTAAGATCACAAAAAGAGAGAGTGCGTCGGCCTTATGCAACACCTTTGACACCACTTTATTTATAAAATCCAGTAAAATACAAAGATATTACAATAACAGGCATGTAACCATCCATCACATCCCATTGACAGGTCCTCCTCACATCTCCAACTTCTACTGAAGGACCCCCTTCAGCAACATTCAGTTCAAAAAAGTCACTGACGCATTTTGAGGGACAAACCCTCATCTTCAGGGCTGAGAGGTTGCTGTAGCCTGAAAGTGCTGGCCTGACCTACCTGTACACAAAATGTCCTTGATAACTAACTTTCCTCAGTAACTGATAACTATGGAACTGGTTTACTTTCTCAATGGCAGTCACACATTTTGAAGCGGTAGTAAACTGCTGGCTTTTTTTTTTAAACCTGCAAGGCGATGTCATAATGTGCTAGTATGCATAGCATACTAGCACATTATCTGGAACTTACCTTAGAACAAAGCCCTCCAGCGGCGCACTGTCACCGTTGAAGGCACTTTCATCTTCACCCAGTCTTCCTTCCAAGTTTGTGGACTCTGGATGTGCGAGTGGCCGGAGCAGCAAAACGTCACTCCCACGCATGCATGCGCCGTTTATGGCACAGGACTTAAAGCCCTCTAAAGAAATGGCACGGGTATGCCGTTACATCAGAGCGCATGCCCCGGTGACATCACCGGCTGCATCTACAGTAAATATCTACTAAACTGTGCACGTATAGAAGATATTTAGAGTACCTGTAGGTAAGCCTTATCCCTTATCCATAGCCTTGGGTAAGGCTTACCTAGAGGTAAAATTCATGCATGGGAGTTTACACATCATTGTGAGGTTGTATGTTCACGCACAGTGTAGGCTACCTTCCTTAAATCAAAACTAAACTGGGCACCGCAAAACGAAAATGCTATTTAATTCATTTTTAATAGTCAAACCAAACTCACCCATCCATGTCTCCATGTTTTTTTTTTTTTTTATTTAAGAAATTACTTTGAAAAACACCCCCCTAGCATTTCTAGCTGCAGCCATCTTGAGAAAGGGCAGATTATTCATGTAGCATTTACTTTCTAGAATCCATCTGCTCTTAGCTCAGGTATGCAGATACAAGGGAGTGCTGAGAGAACCCCTTCTCCCCTCTTTCAGATAAAAGAAAAAAAAATGCACATGAAGAGTCCTGGGATGTATGACATCATCTTGGCCTAAGCCAGAAACCAGGAAGTAACTGAAGAAATATAAAATAAATAAAATAAAACTAGTAAATATGATATACAGTAATACTTTGAATTACAAGCATAATTTGTTCCAGAAGCATGCTTGTAATCCAAAGCACTTATATATCAAGCGAGTTTCGTTATATAGGAAATAATGGAAACTCAGATAATCTGCTCCACAGCCACTGCTGGTCTATGCAGAACTGTATGTGGCCAAAGGTGCAGGGCGCCGGTGTATGCAGTACCGCATGTGGCCAGAGGTGTGGGGTACCGGAGACACTCGGGAACCGATCGTCACTGGCACCCCGCACCTCTGGCCAAATGCGGTACTGCACACCCCAGTGGCTTGAATCCTGCTCATCTTGCGAGACAATGATCGCAAAGCGATTCAGCATTTTAAAAAAAAATTGCTTGTATTGCGAAACGCAGCATAAGGATAGAAAATAGTCAATGTCGATTGAGAGAGTTTATTCCTGCTTTAAAGGATAAGTTCACCTTTCATAACATGTTACATGTTGTACCCATATTCAGAGTGCAACATGTTACAAACAGACCGGTCCCGACACCTCCCCAACCCTGCTGTGACAGCTGCTCAGTGATTGCAGTATTCTAGTCTGCATCTCCCCAAGGTGATACATAAAACCTGGCCTGTTAGTGGGCACTGAGGACAGGGTTGATGACCACTGCCGTACAGGATGTACACACAGATATACTGACAGCTCTGAAACAGAACTGCATGAGATCAGCGTAAATTACGTGTGTGTGTGTGTTAATAACACCTGTTCCTTGACCCCCTAGAAATAACCAGCATTTAACCCTTGCAGTGCGGTGGGGGGCACTACATGGGCAAATGTCTTCTCATTCCTGAAGTTGGCCTTTAAAGTTATACAACAAACCATATCTAACACTTTTACAGATGATTGCACGAAAAATGTTGCTTCCCACGATGATTCTATTTTTGTATGGGGGAAGGGTGTATCGCTCCCGACACCACCTTATAACTCTATAGCACTGATTACAGGTTGCATTGAATCCAGTTAAACTTGCTAGAAAATTTTCCCCTATGCATACCTCCCAATGTTTTGAGATGGGGATGAGAGACACCTATCAGCAAAAGTATGCAGGCATAGGACACACCCCTTGCCACGCCCCCTTAAAGGAGAATTGTACAAAAAAACAAGGATTGGTTAAACCCACAAGTGCCTTTTATACCACTACTATTCCTTTATATTGGCTTTTGGGATTTACAAATGCAGCAATTTAGAAATCAGATGAAAAGTTTAGCACTGGAAAACACTTTTTGATAGATAAAAAGTGCATTTTATATACAACTATCTAGATCAGACCAAAATGAGAGACAAATGAGGAGGAATGAGGGACAGAGGGACATTGCTCTAAATCAGGGACAGTCCCTCCAAATTAGGGACAGTTGGGAGCTATACCCAGGCCCGGACTGGCCATAGGGCATACCGGGCAAATGACCAGTGGCCTGGGGGCCGCCGGGCCGCATGTCACATTTCCCCACTCTGCAGCTGCTTGGCCGGCCTCTCTGCGACAAGCTCCGAGGCCGTCTCCGCGGCCGACTCCGCTGAGACGGCCGCATTTATTTTTGGCAGAGTGCCGGCTGGGTCCCCTTCCCACTAGCAAGGCAGTGGGCTGGGCTGCTCCTTGTTCCAGCACCGCTCACCGCGGCTGGCTCCACGGCCACCTCCGCGGCCGTCCAGCCAGCCTTAGAAGGGAAGTGAAAAGTTTGGACCAGTCATGTGACTATGAAGGGGGAGGACCTGGAGAAGATCTCCTCTGCCTGGTGTCGTAAAAGGATCTGCGACTGCTAGAAAGGTACCGTAAGTGACACTATGCCAGCCTGCATATTTTTATCATGTCTGTCAATGTGTTTTTTTTTTAACCTTTAACAACCAGTCAGTGATCGGTAATAATATGCTATATTCTCTGGCAACCAATTGCAATTGCTGCCTGATCTTCTGCAGTAAACTGATTTTGAGTCTTAGACATATAACAAATAGCAGTAAGAGAGCGGTTGGGGGGCCCCAAAAATAAAATGTTTGCCCAGGGCCCAATCAACATTAAAGACGTAAAAATGGGCTGCTCAGCTAAGAATGCCGTCTATTTTATATCCCAGCCAGTCCGGGCCTGGCTATACCTATGTACGGACCCCCCACGAGTATTATGTCCTCAAGCTGGCAGAATAAGGAAACCCAGCTCCCTCGCTCCCCCCGTATATCCCCGGATTTACCTGCTCAGGCCGCTCCCCGTGTTCCCCCCGGACCCCCATACTGTCCCGGACGCGCTTCTCCTCGCAGGCTGCCATTCAGCGTCCTGCGTCTCCTAGGCAACCAGGCACAGCGAGGATCGCTGCTCGGAGGATAAAGAGTGCCGAGCGCATCGATACGGGATCAGCACCCTGGACAGCGGTCTGAGTGAAGAGTGCAGCCAATCAGAGCACCTCGCCCTGCAGCCGTGTGTGAGGGGGCGGGGTTGTTGTGCACACAGCTGAGTGATCAGAGCGGCACGTGGCTGAGATTGAAGAATATTGTAGATCGGCTGCAGAGATCTACAGAAGCGATCACACCGGACAGAGCCCAATCAGAACGTTCACATAGTCATAACGGCACAAGAGGTTTATGGAGGATTGTATTCTGATTCTTATACCGCTCCACTTACTTTCACCCTGACACTTTATCTGGAGGGTAAAGAGAGAGATTTGACTGTTCCCTTCCAGCTCCTTAGTATGCATAACAGCCTCATATAACACACCCCTGAGGTTATCAGAGGGTTTGAGACAGTTCATTAAAGGTGACCATATAGAATGTTACAAAATGTAGCAGATTCCTATGTATGCCAACCTTACACAGCATGAATGGATGAATCTCCCACTCAGCTGTTGTGGTTTGGTCATTGGCTGTGACAACTGTCAAAATCTGCATCTGATTGGATCCAAGTGCTGTTCAGCCAATCATTTCCCATAAGATCCTTGAAATTTCAATCAAGGGATGTCCAGGCCACCAACAGGTCCATAAACTGAGCAAATTTCAGCCACTTCATCAGTAATTGTCCAAAATTTGTGTATGGTCAGCCTAAAACCAAGAACTCCAACCTAGATCTATATAAGCATTGAACAGCAATGTACAGAGACATTCTTGATGAAAACCTGCTCCAGAGCGCTCCGGACCTCAGACTGGGGCAGAGGTTCATCTTCCAGCAGGACAATGACCCTAAGCACACAGCCAGAGCTACAATGGAATGGTTTGGATCAAAGCATATTCATGTGTTAGAATGGCCCAGTCAAAGTCCAGACCTAAATCCAATCGAGAATCTGTGGCAAGACTTGAAAATTGCTGTTCACAGATGCTCTCCATCCAATCTGACAAAGCTTGAGCTATTTTGTAAAGAAGAATGGGCAAAAATGTCACTCTCTAGATGTGCAAAGCTGGTAGAGACATCCCCAAAAAGACTTGCAGCTGTAATTGCAGTGAAAGGTGGTTCTACAAAGTATTGACTGAGGGGGGGGCTGAATACAAATACACGCCACACTTTTCACATATTTATTTGTAAAAAAAATTGAAAATCATTTATCATTTTCCTTCCACTTCACAATTATGTGCCACTTTGTGTTAGTCTATAACATAAAATCCCAATAAAATACATTTACCTTTTTGGTTGTAACATGACAAAATGTGGAATATTTTAAGGGGTATGAATACTTTTTCAAGGCACTGTAAGTGTACAATTCCACACAAAGAATATACAAACTGCCTTTTATCATTGAAAAGCTGTCCTTGAGCTTGTCAGTGACTTTGCTTTGATTGAGATGATGTCATCAGTCTGCTGCAGGAAGGAAGAAGCATTTTGCTGGTCTCCTCATCCTCAGTGATCACTTAGACTGTACATTGTACTTTGTAGCAAGCCACAAGGTCAGAAGTAGATGCTGACCATGGATGATGCCTGAACAAAGATGGCTCTGTCCTTCTGGAGAGAAAAGCATGGAATACATTGTCAGACTGATCTCTGTGAGAAGTAATACATTCCTCAAAGTTTAACATTTATATATCAGGCATGTGCACATGACATGAAAAACATTTCTGATGCTAGGTCTGCTTTAACATTGTACTACTGAAGTTGATATGCTGCTGAAATATGACAAATAATAATGCAATATAGAAATCAGCTGACATGAAGTCCTGGGCATGGATCTCTGCATACAGTACACTGCCAATCCTCGCTGTGCAATGTGCATTGCCTGTGGTGGTGTGCTGTGGGCACCATACAGTACAATGTATGCTGTCACTCGGCACAGTGCTGAATATTGATCTAGCTGTAAGATATCAGACGAGGCGGCTGTGTAGTGACTATGACACAGACATCTAGGGCACATGCCAGGGGGGAGGGGGATGACTGTAACTGCTGTGTGGCAGCAAACCAAGGTGGGGCATGCCTATGCTTGGCAACTGCTGTTACTATGGGAACTAGATCTCTAGCACTCAATCAGTACACCCCTCTATACTGACCCCGCTCAGCCTCTCCTGGCAACGTATGACTACAGGGGGTCAAGACTGCCACGTAATCACAACTTTGATAATAGGAGTACATCTAATTTAATCGTCTTAAAGCAGAACTGTAGCTAATAAACAAACAATTGCAATCAGGAAGGTTTTTTTAATTACATATAATAATATAACCTACCTTTCTGTTAGTAATTTTCTTTAGTGTGTACACTGAGGTGTGACATCTTCCAAAGTTAGCCAATCAAGATGGCTGTAGATGCCAAACCATAGGTGTGCACAGCCTATTGCATTCGGGTGTGCACCCCAGAGCTCAAATACACATGCTTGTGTGTGTATTATATATACTGTAGAGGATGGTGTCAGTCAGTACAACAGTGGACTTTGTCATAAGGGCAGAGGATGGTGTTAGTAGAGCAGTGGACTGTGTCAGTAGGGCTTGGTATTGGTAGGATGTTTTTTTTTTTATATATATATTTTTTTGTACTTTTTACATTCATATTTATTTATTTTTCCAATTTTTTTTAGGAGCCCAGTTGGGGGACTTTGCTGAAATATCCTGAGTCTAATCAGACCCCTGATGTCTTGCGTTTAACTGAGAGAAAGGGACTGAAGACAGAGATACCACAGTCCTTTTATCTGCAACCTCAGCTGCACTGGGAAATGATTGAGTGGCAAATGTTCTGGGCCGACCCGCCTCCTGTCCATTCATAAACGGAAGAATAGTAAATACAGTTTATTATGCTTCAGTTATGAATGAACACAGAGAGTAATCTGCACCAATACAGCAGGGGGAATCAGTGCCGCATGAGGTGATTAGGGTGTGCCCAGGCACTTCCGGCACACCCCATGTGCGTGGCTATATGCCAAACCCAGAAGGAGAAGTTGACACCAGTATAGGGAACAGAGGTAAGTTTAGTTTCACTTTAAAAAGTAATTATATCCGAAGTACAGGCAACACCACTAATGCAATAATATTAAATGTAGAAAGTAAGCACCTAATGCTATGTTGATATCATCCACCTGTGTTCCTCTGCACAGCAGCATTCAGACTGAGGAGGGAGGGGCAGCAGTTGAAGTCAGTTTATGAAACAAGTACACAGAAAAAAGGAGGAGAGCATGTAAAAGGTTGAGCTCTTTAGTGTGCTGCTGTTCTTTCATTGTCCACTCAGCAGGCTGGCGGTGTGTTCTTGACCAAGCTGTGCTTCTAATGCACTAGTCGAGTACCAGTCACATCCAGTACCAGGCTTTGCTGTCTGTTATGCCCTGTACACACGATTGGACATTCCGACAACAAAATCCATCCGATTTTTTTCCGACGGATGTCGGCTCAAACTTGTCTTGCATACACACGGTCACACAAAGTTGGTCGGAAATTCCGAACGTCAAGAACGCTGTGACGTACAACACATATGACGAGCCGAGAAAAATTAAGTTCAATAGCCAGTGCGGCTCTTTTGCTGGATTCCGAGCATGCGTGGCACTTTGTGCGTCGGAATTGTGTACACACGATCGGAATTTCCAACAAAGGATTTTGTCGTCAGAAAATTTTAGATCCAGCTCTCAAACCTTGTGTTGGAAATTCCGATGGAAAAAGTGCGATGGAGCCTACACACGAATTTCCGACAACAAGCTCTGATCACACATTTTCCGTTGGAAAGTCCGATCGTGTGTACAGGGCATAAGGGTTGTCTGGATCACAAGACTGACTGAGCAGAATTGTGTTTGCTAGTTCTGGACCAAATGGAAACATTTCTACACAAAATTGACTTCCTGCCCGGTAGGAAAGGGGACTGTAGGCAGCCTCTGATCCTTTACCCTGGCCATAGATGAGCAGTGAGACAAGCTGTACTCCATCAAACACATTCCCCAGATCCTCCTCTGTGTTCTCAGCTGATGAGTTAATATGCACAGTGTGACTCGCTTTTCCTCATTAATTAGCTGACAGTTTGAAAAACGTACAGTTATGATCCTGAGTTCTGGTAAGCAAATATAGGCAACCCATACAAACATATAGAGGATATACCAAATCCTAGCAGATATGGCCCTGGTGGAAGCTGAGCTCAAGACCCAAGTTCTGCAAAGCAACACGTGGAGAATTTTAGCAGCGTATGTTCATAGGTGAGAATTGTGTACAGTAAACATGGAGCAGTGTGATGGACCAGTGCTTATCACTGCATTGCTGGAATTACACTAGGTATACTGGTTTCATGGGGTTTGCTCCTATTAGGTCTACTAGTGTCTTCATTTTACACCCTTAGTCAAAATCATATTGGTATGTTATCTAGCTTTCTCATACATTAACCCAAAAGAAACAGAAAGAGAGAAAAAAGGATACAACGCGATTAGAGTGGAAACCCCTCTCCTCAATTTACTATGAAGCCCTATAAAATAAGTCCGAACTAGACAAAGAAATAACAGTTGTGTATTTAACTGTGGCGAGGAGTGTAAGCTCCTCTGGTGCAGAGACAGATGTGAATGTTCTCAGTACAGCACTGTGGAATAAATCAGAGTTATGTAAATGTATAATAGTTGTGTGTGACTGTCATGGGGCATTAGGGTGTAAGCTCTTCTGATGCAGAGACTAAAGTGATTGGTACAATCTTGATAGTACGGCACAATACAATATATCAGAGCCGTATACTGTAAATGTATGTAACCTGGACTGTAGCTGATAAATGCTGCAAAAGTTCTTCCTTTGTTGCTTCTGCACTATCCTTCTGCAGTGTGGACAGGGTTGAACTGAATATTCATTAATGCAGCAGAGGGCGGCTAATTTGGCTGAGTCTGGGTAGATCCTGGACGACTGGACACAAGAGCATTGTGCAATATGTTAGAGCTATAAAAATGTATAGTAATAACAGTGTGACTGGAGCAACACAGACGTGTAAGCTCCTCTGTTGCATAGATTTACTTGACTGGATCAGCTCTCTCTGTACAGCATTGTGTAATGTATTAGATCTATATTAAAGCAGAACTAAACCCATGGATTTAAAGTGGAATTTTAATGCAGAAGATACATGTTTTGTCTCTTCTGCATTAAAGTTAATTGCCTGCCTGTCTGCCCCTGTACAGTGAGCCGCACACTGTACAAATTCAGCAATGCCGAAGTTGACTGAATTCCCACACATGTACAGGAGTGATGTCATTCCTGCCCAGCCAATGAAAGTGGCCGACGATCGAAACATGACTGACGTCGTAACCGATTACATGTGCAGCATTATGGCAGTTGAATATCAAACGGAGACAAAGATGGCAACTTCCTTGGCAGAAAATGATAGGAGGATTTAGTTCTGCTTTAAGGTGTAATAATATTGCCATGTGACGGTGGTTGAACATTAAAGTGTAGGCCGTTATGGTGCAGAGGTTGATGTAACTGGCTCAATGTTCAGTACTGAAGAATTGATCAGAGCTATATAGATAACAGTGTGTGACTGTGGTGGAACATTAGAGTGAAAGCATCTCTGGTGCAGAGGTTGATGTAACTGACTCAGTGTTCTTTGTACAGCATTGCGGAATATATCAGATCTACTGTATATCAATGTATAATAATATTGCCATGTGACTGTGATGGAACAATAGAGCGTAAGCTCCTCTGGTGCAGAGATTGATGTAACTGGCTCAGTATTCTCTGTACAATATTGCAGAATATAGCAGAGCAATATAAATGTATATTAAAAACAGTGGTGGAACATTAGAGTGTAAGCTCCTCTAATCTCTGGAGGATGTAAATGGTTCAGTGTTCTCTGTACAGTACTGCGGAATATATCAGAGCTGGAGAAATGTAAAGCTGTGAAACATGCTTGCTCTATATAAATGAATAGCATACAGTATACAAGTACTCTATATCACTGGGAGCTTATAGCAGGGGTGATATGCAGAGAATTAGCGTTGCAGCAGGCATGAGCGAGCCACATGATTGGTGGATGTGAGAAAAGAGCAGATTAATTATAAGGCAGACAATGCTCTGGAAACACACAGGACAGATGCAGCCTCTGTTAAATACATGTCTACTCCTTGTAGCATCCTCCTCCCCCCATCCCCTGGGGGGGGCTTCTACATCATTCATGATTCTTCCTCATCCTCCGTCTTCTGTGCAGCGACCACATCTACACAGCTCATCATCCACCTCTGTCGTCTGCCATGGCAGGGGAGATGGAATCCGAGCACCCCCAAATAGATCCCCGCATCCTCATCTTCCTCCTGTATATGGTCATCCTGCAGGAACTGGTCAGTGGCTGGATGGAGTACAAGAAACTAGCATGTAAACCCAAGAAGAAGGCTGGACCAGTCTGGTCATCCAGGTGAGTCACTGCCACGGTTCAGACATTCCTTTGTCTGTGGGTAACCTATGATTTGCTATCTGCTGGGGGACTACAAGCTTCAGCATCACCTACTTGTAGTCCTACAGATCCTCCTCTGTTTATGAGCAATCTCTGGCTCTCTACGCCAGGGGATTACAAGGCCCAGCATGACATGTACTAAATCCCCCCTGTTGTAATGGGATAACATTCTGCCTAATCCGCAAGAAAAAAAATGGTTCTACATCCATCCTATTGCTGTACTACATGGAATACATTTATAAATCTTTGTCTTATTACCTTAAAAACATATCACTGAGATTGTATATAATGTAGTATATTGATAGCTAGACTGCATTTGCATGGAGTTTGCATTTGGGTGCACTTACCAAGGGTCACTTTATAGATCATTTATATTGCAAATGTAAAAGGTAGTGCGGTAAACTGTGTTTAATATGCACAAACCACAGTTTGGACACACTACTTTCATCTCCAAATAGTTCAAATAAGCCCTGGTTTACACTGGTGCGGCTTTGAAATAGCGATACTTCAGCACAATTTCAAAGCCGCAGATCAGTGCAATTTGCACCTCTGATTTCATTGCAGCTTGCAACTTTGTTTAACAGAAGTCTATGCAAGTCACATTGAAATCTGCAAAAAGTAGTGCAGAAACCTTTTTTAAAGTCGCTGTGACATTAGTCATGCCAATTTGAACGGTTCTATTGCTGACAATGGGGTGCGACTTGTCATACGATTTTAAACTGTCAAAACGCATGAGAAATTGCAGCGGTGTAACTGGGGGGTTATGCTCAGTAGTGTATAGTGCACCTGTGTTCATTTTAGAGTAATGTAAAGTAATTGTGAGCCATACAGTTATAACTATGCGGGCACCATCACCTCTCATGGGAGAAGCAGGCTTACAGCACACTGTGCAGATACACATCCTGCCTGTATTTCATAGTCTGTCCAGCCTTAGGCAAGATTCATGCTGTGTTTGAGCAGGCAGGCTGTGATTTGTTGGGGAGTGTGGTGACTGAGCAGACTACCCAATACAGGCATGCTGTGTGTCTGCACAGTGTCCTGTTCCTCTGAATGGCCAGCCTAATAATGTAAACTGACCAGCAAGAACAGGTCAGCTTCTCTGTTTTGTTTGGTCAGTTTAGAACAAGGAAGAGAGGTGCCTGGAAGGATTAACCAGGAGCTTCAAATGGAAGTACATGAAAATAATAGAGACTATAATTCATACACTACACATACAGGTGCATCTCCAAAAAATTGGAATATCATCAAAAAGTTAATTAATTTCAGTAATTTAATTCAAAAAGTAAAACTCAAATATTATATAGATTTATTACACGCAGTGATATATTTCAAGCATGTCTTTCTTTTAATTTTGATGATTATGGCCTACGGCTAGTGAAAACCCAAACTTCAGTATCTCAGAAAATTTGAATATTACATAAGGCCAATAAAAACAGGAATTTGTATACAGAAATGTTGGCTTACTGAAAAGTATGTCCATGTACAGTATAGTATGCACTCAGTACTTGATCGGGGCTCCGTTTGTATAAATTACTTTATCAATGTGTGGCATGGTGGCGATCAGCCTGTGGCACTGCTGAGGTGGTATGGAAGCCCAGGTTGTTTTGATAGCGGCCTTCAGCTCATCTGCATTGTTGGGTCTGGTGTCCTCTCATCTTCCTCTTGACAATACCCCACAGATTCTCTATGGGGTTTAGGTCAGGTGAGGTTGCCGACCAATCAAGCACAGTGATACCATGATCATTAAACCAGGTATTGGTACTTTTGGCAGTGTGGGCAGGTGCCAAGTCCTGCTGGAAAATTAAATCATCATCTCCATAAAGCTGGTTAGCAGAGGACAGCATAAAGTGCTCTAGAATTTCCTGGTAGTAGGCTGCGCTGACTTTGGACTTGATAAAACACAATGGACCAACATCAGCAGATGAAATGGCTCTACAAATCATCACGGACTGTGGAAACTTCACACTGGACCTCATGCAACTTGGTTTCTGTGATTCTCTACTCTTTCTCCAGACTCTGGGACCTTGATTTCCAAATTAAATGCAAAATGTACTTTTAATCGAAAAGAGGACTTTGGATCACCGAGCAACAGTCCAGAGCTTTTTCTCTTTAGCCCAGGTAAGACGCTTCTGACGTTGTCTCTTGTTCAGGAGTGGCTTGACACAAGGAATGCTACAGTCCTAGCCCATGCCCCCGATACGTCTGTATGTGGTGGCTCTTGAAGCACTGACACCAGCCGTAGTCCGCTCCTTGTGAATCCCCCCCCAAATTTTTGAATGGCCTTTGCTTTAAAGTGCTCTCAAGGCTGCGGTTATCCTTGTTGATTGCACTTTTTTCTACCACACTTTATCTTTCTACTCAACTGTTCATTAATATGCTTGGATACAGCACTCTGTGAAAAGCCAGCTTTAGCTATGACCTTTTGTGACTTACCCTCCTTGTGGAGGGTGTCAATGACTGTCTTCTGGATAACTATCAAGTCAGCAGTCTTCCCTGTGATTGTGTAACCTACTGAACCAGACTGAGAGAACATTTAAAGGATCAGGAAATTAGAGTTAATTAGCTGATTACAGTGTGACATCATGAGTCTACAATATTGAACTTTTTCACAATATTCAAATTTTGGGTTTTCACTAGCTGTAAGCCATAATCATCAAAATTAAAAGAAAGAAAGGCTTAAAATATATCACTCTGTGTGTAATGAATGTATATATGTATATGAGTTTCACTTTTTGAATTGAATTACTGAAATAAATTAACTTTTTGATGATATTCTAATTTTTTTGAGATGCACCTGTATGTGAACACACACATAGGAAAAAATATATGTAAGGTAACATACATTTGAAATCACCCCAGCAGCCAAACCTAAACACAATCAAAGTGTAATATAAATGAATTCCAATCAACATGTACCTTTAAGGCCCCTTTCACACGGACGGGCCGTTCAGATCCGCCTGTCAGTTTTGACGGCGGATCTGAACGGGCGCTCCATTTTACTCTATGGAGCGTCGGATGTCAGCGGAGACATGTCCGCTGACATCCGACCCGGTCCGATCCGCCAAAAGCAGACAGATGGCCCCACGTCCAGATCCGTCGCTGGCGGATCGGGTGAGATCGGATGAAAAACGGACACACTGTCCGTTTTCATCCGATCTCTGCATAGAGATCAGCGGCGCTCGCAAGCCCCTCCCCGCTCAGTGAGCGGAGAGGGACTTGTCATCCGCCGGCTCAGCGGAGATCAACGGACAGATCTCCCGCTGAGCCGGCGGACAGAGGCGGACTCCGTGCAAGCGGAGTCCGCCTCGTCTGAAAGGGGCCTAAAGGAGTTGTAAAAGCAGAAGTTTTTTTTATCTTTTTATCTCATTCTATGCATTAAGATAAACAACCTTTTATAATAAAAGTCAATCAGCCAGTCAGGGGAGAGAGGGGGTGGGGCTCCATGTCTGAATGGACACACACAGCTGTGACTCGGCTCCAGTGCCCCCATAGGAAGCTGCTCCCCACCCCCCCCCACCAGAACACTATGATAAGCGCTGTCCGCCATTAGCTGAGAGTGCTAATCGGGAGTCAGTTGGCTGCTAGTTTTCCGGCATGTTCATCTGACAGAAGCCGGCCAAATGGATAGACCTACATACACACGGCCCGAACGTCAGACTGTTTTTATTGACCCAGCCAATGTCTCCCAAGATTAGGCCCGAGTGTACGAGTAGAGAGAGATTAGAGCCCCTCTCAGTTTTTATTGCTGTCTATGGCTCCCATTAAGGAGATTTGTCCTGTTTACTATTATCACTGAAAGTGAAAGTAAAAGAAAATCCCCAGAAAAGCAATAGAGGGGAAATCTTCCAATGAGGACACTAATTCTGGTGATCTGGGGGTCCCCAAGAGATTCCCCTAATTTGCAGGGATTTCTTCTCATTCGTGTTTGGCTATGGGACAGGAAGTGAAGGAAAAACTCTGAAATGGGACAGATGGTGAAAAAAAAATCTGACTGGGGCTATAATCCCTTGTTCTATCCAAAGTGAAACAAACGTTTGGCATATATTTCTACTTTAACCACTTGCCTACTGGGCACTTTCACCCCCTTCCTGCCCAGGTCAATTTTCAGCTTTCAGCACTGTCACACTTTGAATGACAATTGTGCAGTCATGCAACACTGTACCCAAATTATATTTTTATCATTTTTTTTTCACACAAATAGGGCTTTCTTTTGGTGGTATTTAATCGACCACTGGGTTTTTTATGTTTTGCTAATTTTCATAGTTTGTTATAAATTTTTGCAAAGAGGTAATTTTTCTCCTTCACTGATGTGCGTTGATGAGGCTGTACTGGGGGGCACTGATAGGCACTGATTGGCAGCACTAGTGGGCACTGGTTGGCAGCACTGGTGGGAAGTGTTGGGACTGCACTGATGATCAGGACACTGATCATCAGTGCCCTGATTATCAGTGTAGATGTCCCTTTAGCACAAACTGGTTATTGGCTCTCTTCTCCCCTCAAGCTATCAGCGTGAGGAAAGGAAAGGCAATAACCAGCTTGTGTTTACATCGTGATCAGCTGTCATTTAAAAACACAGCTGATCACGTGGTAAAGGGCTGCTGTGATTGGCCCTTTTCCCCCAATTTGTGATCAGATCAGTGATCACAGCATGGACACCCCCCCAGCAAAGTAAGCCCGCGCTGTAGTCATATTCTGGCTATAGTGCGGACATAGCGTGGTTGGGAAAAGATGTTTGAATTGATATTTTTAAACTAGGGTTCAGTGTCACTTTAACTTTCCTGAAAAAAATATTGTTCCAGGCTCCCCTCTGTGCCAGCCAAAAGCATAGGCATTCTGGATAAATTTTAGATCAAGTAATATCTGCTGGTTGGATTTAAGTTCATATTGTCTGCTGATGTGGTATAATTTTCTGCACCTATTCCGCCTTCTGAAACTCCTCCTCTCATATTCTCTGTAATTCAGAAGGCAGGCTCTGTGAAATGTGTGAAAAGTCACAAAGCATAGTGAATATGCTTTACTGAATTCCAGGAACTAAATGTGTGGGATTCTTCAAGTTTTTAGGATTCAAGATCATTCAGATTAATAGGAATAGGCTAGAAATACTTGAAATACAATGTGGAAATTAATGTATTAATTGACTTCTTTTTTTTTTTTTTTTACAAATCCTTTATTTATGAGCAGCAATCCCCGTTATAGCAAGACATCGTAAAAGAACACAATTGACTGTATAGTACAATATACCTCAAAGATCTCCTGACATTCATGTAAACAATGCAGAATGACAAAAGAGGACAAAAAAAGGACTGGAAAAAAAAGACAAAATCAGTAGAGACAGAACCTGATGATAATAGTTAGATAATTCATCACCAAATAAAAATAGTGGGATTGACACCATATACGTAGGAAATACTGTATAAACATAGGCATGGCAAAGGAGGATACTGCAAGGATTTTACTAGAAAAGGTAGAACAATAGGAAAGGGGAGGGGAGAGGGGTGACTTGGTGCGTATGGATGGAAGGTACCACAAGCACTCATCAGCCAGCAGAACCCATGTCAAAGAGCGCCTTGCCCTCCTCTGAATAGACAAACATGGTCCATAAGGTTTATGTTGCACAGAAAGAACAATGTCTTCCATCTGATTCAGTCCTTCAACTCTATTAAGCCAAAGTCAGATGGACAGGAGGTTATGAGTCTCCATTTGATAGAGATGCATGATTTGGCGGCGTTAATAAGATTGCGAAGTATAGACTGGCCGTTATATTCGAGACATGAAGGAGGAAAAGGGTTGGATCCTCAGGAATGTGGTAGTCCGTAATATTTTGAGCTAGCCTCAGTATGGGGCAGGACCAAAAATGCGCAACAGTGTCCCTCACTCCTACTGGCATCTCCATCAGCAATCTGCAGTGGTCAGAAAGAATTTATGAAAGATAGAAGAGGTATGATACCATGGGGTTAAAATTTTGAAGTTGTTTTCCTGGATCCTTGTTCAAATAGAGGATTTCAAAGCGTACCGATTGATTTTGTTCCTTTGGTCAACTGAAAAAGTCCTACCCACGTCTGATTCCCACTTTTCAAGATAGGGTAACTGGAAATCATCTGGAGGAACTACTAACAAGGAGTAAACCTTGGAAAGAGCATGAGGTAGTATAACTTGTTCAATACAATATTCCTCCAATGTAGTCAGCCGACGTTGATAGTTTTCGCGGAGAGGGAAAAGATCTGAAAAAATTATGGAGCTGCAAGGCTCTCCAAGAATCCAGGTTAATAGGTCTTGTGGGATCCATCAAATTCTGTATGGAGGGCCAAGCATCTGACACCAAAAAGTGAAGCATGGGTTATCTAAAATTGGGAAGAGAGTCTGTATAGAAGGCCAAGCATTTGCCACAAGTGGCGGTGCGTGCATAGAGGGCGCAGGAGCGCCGCCCCCCCTCTCCTGCACCGCTCTATCACCAATAGATAGATTCATGCATTGCATGAATCTATCTATTGTCACCGCTGCCGCCCCCTATTCAGGTGTCCGGCCCCCTGATCGGGCGCCGGGCATCTGAATTACAGTGGGGGGGGGGGTGTTGCTGGAAGCGCCCCTATTAGAGCTGTAAGCTCTAATAGGGGACCTTATTAGAGCGGTGTGCTCTAATAGGCTTCCCTAAGTGTAAACAGCGGGCGCAATGCTTTGCGTTCGCTGCTTACACAGTATTGTGTTAGGGAAGCGAATACATCGCTTCCCTAACACAGACCCGCCTCTCAGCCAATCAGCTTGCCAGGTCTGGTACCTGTCACCTGATTGGCTGAAGTCACAGGCGCTGTGATTGGACGCTAGGCGTCCAATCACCTAGCGTCCAATCACAGCAGAAGAAGACAGGAGGAGCGCGGGAGAAGACATCCGACGGAGACACCGCTCGTCGCCTGACGCCGTCACCAGCTGCACACCGGGACAAGGTAAGTGCAGAGGGCAGGCAGGGGGCACAGTGGCAGCACTTGAGGGGCACAGTGGCAGAACTTGGGGCACAGTGGCAGCACTTAAGGGGCACAGTGGCAGCACTTAAGGGGCACAGTGGCAGCACTTAAGGGGCACAGTGGCAGCACTTAAGGGGCACAGTGGCAGCGTTTGATGGGCACAGTGGCAGCACTGGGGCACAGTGGCAGCGTTTGATGGGCACAGTGGCAGCGTTTAATGGGCACAGTGGCAGCGTTTAATGGGCACAGTGAGGCTGTTTGTTTGCGCCCCCCCAAAAATTTTGAGCACCAGCCGCCACTGTTTGCCACCAAAAAGTGAAGCACGGGCTACCTAAAATTGGGAAGAGAGGAGAGTCGCCAGGAGCTAGAGAAGTGGTGGAGAGAAGCGAGGAGCAGATTTGCGCTGTATGCCCTATTAGGGGGTGTGCCTTGAGAGAAGAGGGCAAGTCTCTGTATCACCATGCTATCGACAAAGCGGGATCCGGCTCTGAGCTCTTTCTAGTTGCGGCCAGAGCTTGATATCCACATGACGACACCAGTCTATTAGTCTGCCCAAGTGAGCTGCCTAATAGTATTTTTGCATATCTGGTTTTGAGAGGCTCTTTTCTTACTTGACTGAACTCTGGGCTGGGTCATTCCCATCCCACAGCTCGCCTCCTTGTTTTCCTGAGCTGCGGGGTGGGAGTAAAAAAATACTGCAAGTTCAAGATATGGCTACAGATGATTTTGTGGGGCACCAAAGCTCCTCTGAAATTTCAGAAGATGTCTACTGGACAACAGAAGCTTCACTGCATGTGTTGGCTGCTGCTTTCATATTTGGAGTGCAATTTTAGGGTAGAAATAAAAATGTTCTGTATACATGGCCAAAAATAGAGCCAACTTGGCTGTATGAAAATGTTCCTTTTCGTGATTATAAACAAAAGCTACATTTGTAGAAGCTTATAAACTGCATCCGAAAGTAAAGGAACTGTAATTTTGAGGTGGGGGCGCAGTTATAATAAATACGGATGATTTAAGAGAGGCATTGTCATTTCATAACCTTATTGCCCAACTCTAGCAAAACATTCTATTCTGGTGTTGCACAGAGCAAGGAAGGGTTAGCAGTAGCACTAGGGCTGCAACTAATGATTACTTTCATAATCGATTAGTTGGCCTATTATTGTTTCAATTAATAGGATAATAACCTTAAAAAAAAGTGTGGTGTATAATTTAGTTAATATGTAAAGTTTAAAAAAGAGGGAATTTATTCTTAAATATCTTTATGCAGTGGTAAATATAAATAACCAACTATATGGTTAGGGAGCAAAATATCGAATCCACTGTCAGAATAACAGACAGAAGAGATATACTGTATATACTATTAGAGGTTGAATCTGGTAATATCATCAGACCCAGAGATCACATTTTTTTCATGTGAAAGAAAGATAATTAAAGACTGTTTTGTCATTTTCAGACAGAACTGTAATATATTATGTATGACAGACTCCCTTGTCATAGGTAGGTGGCTTAATAAAAGCTAGCTGTGCCTGCTATCACTTATGCTGGCCATACAAAAACAATGTCTTCCTTCTTTTTTTTTTTTTTCATTTTAAACAACAAACATGTGGGATGCAATAAATGTTCATCTATTCATGTAAGAAAATAGTTGACAACTATTTTCATAATTGATTAGTCATCGATTAATCGATTAGTTGTTGCAGCTGGTGTTTTTTTGTTTGGGGGGGGGCGGCAAACAACCGAACCCCCCGTGGCAACTCAAACCCCCCCCACCCCTCCGCTGTCTGTAGGGCCAACCCCATCTACACCGCGGGGATCGGGCATCCACGGATCGGTGGCGGGGTCCGGGCATCCATGGAGAGGCGGTGGGGATGAAGCATCCATGGAGCGGCGGCGGAAATCGGGCATCCATGCAGCGGCGGCGGGGACTGGGTATCCATGGAGCGGCGGCAGGGACCGGGTATCCATGGAGCGGCGGCGGGACCGGGCTGCTCTTCTGCTCTTCGTTTCGGCTGTGCGTCTCCTCCCCTCCTCCTAGACGTCCAATAAAATAGCCTGTCCTTTCAGCCAATCGGGTGACGGGATCAGTCTCGCTTCCCTATTGGCTGGGACGAGGATCAGTGTTGCAACAGCAAATATTAATTCTCTGTTGCAACACACCTGGGTGGGCTCCGGACGCATCCCCAGTCCACCCTATTTTGAAGCCTATTAAAGCCTATGGCTCTAATCAGGTGCTCCAAAAAAACCTGGCCACTGTAATTCATGCACCCAGAGACCCAAAAGGGGCCGGACGCATGAATAGGGGCGGCTGTAGTGGCTATGGATAGATTCATGCTATGCATGAATCTATCCATTGCATATAGGGGGGTGGCGAGGAGAGAGGGGGCGGCACCCGGGCACCCCTAATGGACGGGCTGCCACTGGTTTCGGCCCTAATTAGCACCCTGTTAGGTTTTAATTTATGCCCATTTGTCCCACTGGGGAGATTTACCCTCACTTCTTGTTGAGAGAGGAAATTGTGTGAAATCTCTCCAGTAGTTGCAGAGACTGCAACAATAACCTAACAGGGGATTACAACCTCTGTTAGGTTATGTTTACTATCTGACATCCTGTCCCAGTGATGATGACCACTCTCAAATCTCCCAAACTGGGTCATGGCCAGCAATACAAAGTTGACAGAAGGGTTTATTCTTCCCAAGCCTACCCAAAGCTACCATTATAGTTCTGTTTAGTCTTCTAATTGATACGCCTCTTTCACACTCCACAAAATATGGAGCTTAAAGTGGTATTAAACCCAAAAACAAACATTTATAATATTGCAGCTTAGCAATTCTTAGATGCGATGTCTGCATTAGGTTTATTTTTCAGGCTTTTTTCCTTTATATGTATCTGGTGATCTAGTGAGCAAGTCCTGTTTTTTAAAGAACAATCTCTCCTGCAAATGTATCTGTTAACACTGTTGAGGAAGACCATTTACCACTGAATGAGTGTTTACAAATGATCAGATTTTATTTATTCATAAAAATATTTTGCCGCGCTAAAAATAATATTGTGCAAAACACACCAATTTGGTGCAATAGTGAAATAAACGTGAAAATATAGAAAAAAAAAATTTAAAAAAATGTTTAAAGTCTACTTTGAGTGCATATAATGAAAATGGACAGTCCCAATCCAATAATGCAACACCACTATGTGACAGAAGGTGTCTAATTGAGAAGAATTCCGTGATCACCACTATAGCGAATGGACCAGGGCCGGCCCAAGACATTGTGCTGCCTGGGCCCAGGAATAAAACCACGCCCACTAAAAGGGCCCCCCCCATTCATTATTTTATATCATGACAATAAAAAACAAAATTAGATTTATCAGGAAGTCAGGCAGGGGTGGTAGGGAGGGAGTTAGACACAGGCAGGGGTGGTAGGGGGATAAGACACAGGCAGGGGTGGTGGAGATTGGATTAGTGGTGCTGACACTTACTTTCTCTCAATGTCGCCTATTGCGATTCCTCTTTCATCATGGGGTCTCTGCTCAGCAGAAAGACCCTCCCCCTTCACGCCGTTGGTCGTCAGCCTGTCAGCTGAATTCTCTTGTCAGCAGCAATGGGGGGGGGGGGGGCGCAGAGAGGATGGGCGGACGACCAGCTGTGCAGGTATGGCAGCGAGTGCTCTGCCATTACCTCTTATTGCAGCGGCACCGAGCCACCCACCCACAGAAGCAATCGGGCGGGACCAGTGTCTTCTTGGGCATCAATGTGCCACCCCTCAGAACCTGCCGCCTGGGACCAATGGTCCCACCGTATCCCATGGTAGGGCCGGCCCTGAAATGGACTCATACCAGATTTAAACAAGCTCACACAGCATCGCCACGCCTGTTTGAATCTGGTAAGAGTCCATTCCCCACAGTGGTGATGGTCCACGTGGTGATCACGGAATTCTTCTCAATTAGTCACTTTCTATCATTTTCATTATATGCACTCAAAGTGAACTTTCACGTTTATTTCACTATGGCACCAAATTGGTTTGTTTTGGGCATTATTTTTAGCGCAGTAAACTATTTCTATGAATTTGGTTGCACATTGTGTCCAACTGCTTCTTGCCAGCAGCTTTGTTTATACCTGCCAGTTAATTTTCTACTACAAATGTGTTTTATTTATGTAAAACCTTTATTGCAAAAGAAAATAAAACATTTGCTGTAACTGCTTGTGTAACTAATGTGTGAGCTGGAGTTTGGCTTCAGTTTGTTAGTGTATCTAAATCTGCAAGTCCATCTAACACTCCCCTTCCCCAAAATTAGGATTACTACTGTCTGCTGTGCCCCCTGTGCTCCTTCATCCAGAATGAGGGCACACTAATACAGGAGGTGTGTTCTGGCCAGATCATCAGGTAAAAACAGAGGGAAAAAAGCCCAAGAGAAGCAAAACGAATGCAGCCACCACATCTAATGATTGGTAAGCTGCAATATATTCAATTTTTTGGTTTTGAGTTTAATACTGATTTATAATATAGCAGTTGTCACTGCAGTTGTCTCCTATGACAGGAAGTCAGGGATATCTCCCTCTAAGTTAGCACTTTCATTTTATAAATAAACTCCATTAAAATCACTTTTTAGAAACATTTACATACCTATTTATTCCTAAATCCAAAAACCAAAATGTTTTTTTTTGTTTTGGCAGGACTAATGAATGGTTAGAGCCTCTGCCAATTATTGCTGCCAATTGTGCCCTTAGCAGGGAAATTTTCCCTCACTTCCTGTTGATAAAGGCCAGTGGCGGCTGGTGTTTTTTTTTGTGGTGGGAGATGCAAACAACCACCCCCCCTAAACTGCCGGTCGGTCCGGCACTTACCCCATCTGGGCAGCGGGCATCGGGCAGCAAGCATCAGGCATTGGATAACAGGCATGGGAAAACAGGCATTGGGCATCGGACATCAGGCATCGGGCAGTGGCTCCTGTGTCCCTTTCCTCCATCACGGTGGCTGTGCGTCTCCTCTCCTCCTCCTAGGCATCCAATAGAATCGCCTATCCTTTTAGCCAATCGGTGACGGGTTGCAGACCCGCTTCCTGATTGGCCGGGAGGAGGACCGTTAGAATAGCAAATAAATATTTTCTATTCCAACACACCTGGGTGGGCTGTGAGCGCATTCCCTGCTCCCACTAGCCCATCCTATTTTGAAGCCTATTAGAGCTGTTGACTCTAATCAGTGCTTCAAAAAAACACCCCCACCATTGTAATTCATGCGCCCGGCGTCCTGCAAGGGGCCAGACGCATGGATAGGGGGGGCGGTGGCATGGATAGTGGGGGTGGTGCCCATGTGCCCTTAATTGACGGGCCGTCCCTGATTAAGTGATGGGAAACCTTCTAAAGTAGACACACAGACATAAATACACATTTAGTAGAGCAAGGATGGTTTACAACACCTGCCAATGTTTTTTTTTTTTTTTTCTGTATACAGTGAGGAAAAAAAGTATTTGATCCCTGCTGATTTTGTATGTTTGCCCACTGACAAAGAAATGATCAGACTATTGGTAGGTTTATTTTAACAGTGAGAGACAGAACAACAAATATATCCAGAAAAACACATTTAAAAAAAGTTATGAATTGATTTGCATTTTAATGAGTGAAATACGTATTTGATCCCCAATCAATCAGCAAGATTCCTGGCTCCCAGGTGTCTTCTATACAGGTAACGATCTTAAAGGAATTGCTCCTAATCTCAGCTTGTTACCTGTATAAAAGACACCTGTCCACAGAAGCAATCAATCAGATTACAATCTCTCCACCATGGCCAAGACCAAAGAGCTGTCTAAGGATGTCAGGGACGAGATTGTAGACCTACAAGACCATCGCCAAGCAGCTTGGTGAGAGGGTAACAACAGTTGGTGCGATTATTCCCAAATGGAAGAAACAGAAAATAACTGTCAATCTTCCTCGGTCTGGGGCTCCATGCAAGATCTCACCTCTTTGAGTTTCAATGATCATGAGAACGGTGAGGAATCAGCCCACATTGGCCAGAGGTGTATGTGGGTGCCCAATTATTTGAAAGACCAGGTGAGCACAAAAACCTAATATAAAATTGATGATGTTAATAGTTAACGTGAACAAAATGATTTTCTATCTTTTTTTATCAATGAATCTTTTAATGTATGCTTGATACTATATTAACGATATGTTTATATCGTATGTAATATAGATGAAATCAATGATATATGCATAAACCCTGATGAAGCAACCTGCGAAACATGTTTGTTTCCCTGCTTGTCAACGCATCTGATTTCACTTGTCAAGTATAATTTCATGGTCTTACTGATTTGTTGTCTCTGGTGCTTACCTTACTAACAGACACACTGTCTCAATCTAAAATCCCATTATATTTGTAAGAGATTCGTCTCTTCCCCCTTTTTTTAGCTACCACTAGGGATTTGAGACTTTGTCTGTTCTGGAAATTGTCCAATTGTCTAAATATATACATGTTATACTTACCTCCTCTGTGCAGTTGGTTTTGCACAGGGCAGCCTGGATCCTCCTCTTCTCGGGTCCCTCTTTGCTGCTCCTAGTCCCTCCCTCCTTTGAGTGCCCCATCAGCTTTCTACAGGGGGCACCCAAGCCGAGTCAAAGCTCCGTGTATTCATTCAGACATGGAGCCCCAACCTGGCCACACCCTCTCTCTCCCCCGATTGGCTGACTGACTTTGATTGACAGCCGGGGGAGCCAATGGCGCTGCTGCTCTGTCTCAGCTAATCAGGAGCAGTGTACTGGATGGCTGAGGGGATCGTGGACATCGCTGGAGAGAGAAGGAGCTCAGGTAGGTAATTGGGGGGGTGCTGGGGAGGCTGCTACACACAGAAGGGTTTTTATCTTAATGCATAGAATGCATCAAGATAAAAAATCTTCTGCCTTTACAACTCCCATACCTTAATCCCATAGAAAATATGTGGAGAGAGCTGAAGGTTCGAGTTACCAAATGTCAGCCTCGAAACCTTAATGACTTGGAGAGGATCTGCAAAGAGGAGTGGGACAAAATCCTTCCTGAGATGTGTGCAAACCTGGAGGCCAACTACAAGAAACGTCTGACCTCTGTCATTGCCAACAAGGGTTTTGCCAAGTACTAAGTCATGTTTAGCGAAGGGGTCAAATACTTTTTTTCACTCATTAAAATGCAAATCAATTTATAACTTTTTTGAAATGCGTTTTTCTAGATATTTTTGTTGTTATTCTGTCTCTCACTGTTAAAATAAACCTACCATTAAAATTATAGACTGATCATTTCTTTGTCAGTGGGCAAACGTACAAAATCAACAGGGCATCAAATACTTTTTCCCTCACTGTATGCAATTCTGTCCTGGTGACAAAATGCTTATTATTTGACGGGTGTCACAAATACAGAAACTGAAGAAATTGTTTTTTTCTGGACTCCCATTAAAAAAGTTAACAGAAATTGTAATTCTTCGCCACCACAAACTAAAAAAAACTGCTAAGATAAGCTTTACACATTATTACAACTGTTTTGAATAAGTCAGCTACATAACTAATATTTAGTGTCTAAGAGATGCATTGCATTTTGTGAATTGTCGGATGATCCTGAACGGCGTGTTAACAATTTGGCACAATTGTTTCAAATATTTGACCTAATTCATTAGCTGGGAGCCAGGTGGCACCCGCGATGTGCACATGTCTTGCAGGCTGTTTTTGTGTACACTGCCATATTGGAGTAATCTCTCAGCACAAGCGGATGGCAAGGAGGGTGGCAGTTGTCTGGCTCCCATCTTGTTTTTCTGTTCTTCTACTTTGATGATTATTTCTGTCATTGTCTTCTAGTTCATTTGCTTGTAATCTACAGATAACTGGTTAAATATTACATTTTGCCATTTTCTACATCTGCTATTTAATTAAAACTCGACTCTTGGAAACAGCTAAATACGCAGTTGAAATACATATGTGTGAACTATTTTACCTATCCAAAATTGTTTAATTATCTTCATCTCCAGGCACCACGGTAGGGCAGCTAGACTGGTGACCATAACTTGGTTGGTATGGTGTAGGTGGCTAAAAGAACCATAACAACTAATGACCCTGTGCAGCCTGGCCACCCGCATTATAGCAACTAATGAAACTGTGCGGCCTGGCCACCAGTGTTCTAGAAACCAGTGACCCTGCCACTTTTGTGCCACTAATGACAGATGAAGTCTGCCCCCTGTGCTCCTTCATCCAGAGTAGGGGCACCTTAATACAGGAGGCCTAAAAGAAACGTAATGCAGCCACTACATCTAATGATTGCTAAACTGCAATAAATTACATTTTTGGTTTGGGGATTTATTCACACAGTCTCTGTTTTGGTAAATTATTGTTTTCTCTGGGTAAGATAGCATTGTATTGAGCAAGCCATTCTTCTAAGGTTGGAGGTGAAGGGTATCAGTGGCGGCTGGTGCTCAAAATTTTTGGGGGGCGCAAACTGAATAATTCAGAAAAATAAACATCAATTGCAGCCTTACTGTGCCCATCAAACGCAGCCACTGTGCCCATCAATTGCAGCCACTGTGCCTATCAAATGCAGCCACTGTGCCCAAAAATGCTGCCACTATGCCCATCAAAAGCCCCCACTGTGCCTATCAAATGGCGCCACTGTGCCCCATCAAATGGTGCCACTGTGCCCATCAAATGCCACCACTGTGCCTATCAAAAGTTAACACTGTGACCCCCCTGCCCACTGGCCGTCTGCCCGGCACTTACCCTGTCTCAGTGGGGCAGCGGGTAGCGGCGGTGAGCTGTGTCCTCAAAGTGTCTCCTCCCCTCCTTCTTATAGGCATCCAATCACAGCGCCTGTCATTTCAGGAAACCAGGTGACAGGTAACACACCCGCGCTTCCTGATTGGCGGAGAGGCGGTTCTCGTTTTAGAACAGTGAATATTCACTCTCTGTTCTAACACACCTGGGTGAACTGCGAGTGCAATGCTCTGCGCTTGCAGTTCACCTTTTTTGAAGCCTATTAGAGCCTATAGCTCTAAGGTGCTTCAGAAATACACCCCCGCCGCTAAAATTCAGGCGTCCGGTGTCCGAAAAGGGTCCGGATGCCTGAATGGGGGGTGGAGGCGGCAGCAATGCATGAATCTATACATTATTCATATAGCGGGGTGACTGGAGAGAGGGGGCAGCGGCCGTGCGCCCTTAATGGATGCACCGCCACTGAAGGGGACAATCATTTTAGCACAATCAGATTCCCAGTGAAAAAGAGCAACCTAGTTACTGGGACTATAAGGCAGGCCATATTCGGTTGGAATCCTAACTTGCTAAGATCCAAACCATTAATGGGCAGGCTGAATATACCAAGGTGATCGCATAACTTGGGTACAACCAGCCTGCCATATTAGCTTCCGATTATCGCAAGCGGCTGCCATAGCCGCCAGTTATAATCAGTGTCATCTCCCGGCAGGGATGGCTTCCTCCGCCTGCCCCTGCCAGGAGAAGACAAGTGCTCTTCAGGAGGGATTCTCCTGTCAGTACTGTCTGTGTTGATGGGAGCATCATGCAAATTTCTTTCCTGCAACCCATGGTTGCAGGAAAGAAATTTGCACCGTCTATGGGCCGCCTAACTTCTTGTTGGTAGGCTTTCCTCATCTATCACCCCCAAAAGACACTGAACTGGGACCATGGTAAATCAAGTCTGATAAATGCTATGTATAACATCCACTATAGATTGCCAATATCGAAAAAGTTTGGGGCACTTCCATAGCACTCACACAACTTTTAATTGATGCACAACTGCTTTAAAAAAATGTTGCAAATAAAACTTATTTTATCCCAGAGAAAGTGTGTCGATTTCCTAAAGTGATAATGGGCTTAAGAAGTAGTACTTGTGTAGTCCTCAGTGATTTTGGCAACCACAAATTTCAGTATGTGCAATAATCTTGAAAAAAGACTTGTAATATATTCACTTTTGACTTTTGTCTCCTTTTCTGCAGTTACACCAGGTCCTCTTCACGCATGACTCTTTCCCCACTTAATGTGAACACAGTGCAAAGAGACCGCTCAAGAGATTACCGAAAACCAGGGAGAATTTTTAGGAAAGCCTAAACCACGTCAATAGAAATATTTGATCGCTTTGTTGAGCCTTGTCCCAGTTTTCTGTTTGGCCTGCAGATGTGACACCAGAGCGGGTTCTGTGCCCAGAAGCCATTATGGATGTGAAGAAATTGGTATGGGACAGTGTGGAAAGTGGACCGGTTTTGTGAAGTATTGGGGCACTATACTGTGAGCCAAGACAAAATATATATGAAAAAAAGAGACTTGTGATTTCTCCAGAGCCTACAATACCAACTCAATAAGAATTGGCAAGATGAATGTCTTAGTGACATTGCTAGGCCCTATTGGCTAAAGATTTATTTATTGGCTTCTTTATTTATTGTAATGTTCAGTAAATATTTAATAAGACAACTTTTTTGAAAGACATTTGTAGTACATGTGCCATATATTCCAAGATAGGTACTTTTTGGTCATGTTGTGGGGTCTGCAATGGTTTTAACAGAGCCCTGTTAAAATGTAACTGACACATCCATGTGAAATTGTGCACGTTCGCCATGTCTTTTGATTCATGTGAAGAAAGACCTGTTTACATTGTTCATAAAATGTATGCAATTTCACTTCCATTTCCTAATACTGAACCAAGAACATAAACATGTGGATCTGATTAATTGCCGTGGCAGCAATTCCAATTTTTCTTTATTTCTTCAAATTCTGTCACACAATTTGGACTACCATGTTCTCTTCAGACAATTCGTCCAGTAATTGACTTTCTCACAGGTTGTTCAGCGAGGGTGCTGGCTGCATGGTCAGGTTTACTGAAAGGTAAATCACACGTGAAATGTGATTATGTAAAATAGACTGCAAAACGAATTAATCTCATCGACAATTGTTTCCAAACAAATGGTAATGGATATTAAAATAAACTTACTTATGTTTAACCGTTTTTGTTGGGTTAAGGAAGACTGCGAACCAGCAGATGCTAAAGAACGACATGTCCAAGTATGGGTGTTAATGTTTTGGCGAGGACGACATACTAGGCAGTTTTTTCAACTGCCCAACAAATAAAATGGTCAAATGAACTCCTAACAATAAAAGGATACATTTTTGCCAGTGGTGCTTTTTCGAGTACTGATTGAAATCACTCTCTCCTATTCCAGCTGTTCTTTGCCTGATTGTGCTACCATCTCAAGTATGTTGTGCATTCATAGATCCAGGTAAGAAACCCTTGGCTGATTACCATTGCTCAGCCATCTCTTCCCTTCATTAACTTCAAACTATTAGCTAAGCCAAGCCTACAAGTCCATGAACCCTGCTTCTCTGTCCTTAGCTTGTTCCTGGCAGCCTCAGCTTTGGAGCTTGTTCAGCCTAAATTAGTTTTTAGGTATGGAGATAAAATTGCATCCAGTAGAGTCTGTTTACACCAACATGGTGTGTTGTATTGAGTTCTCCTGCTGACTGTTTTGTGTGCATTGACAATGGCACACAAGCGAAGCAGGAGTTTTCCTGCACAGGGATCCATGTGATGGTATTCATTGTGCAGGAAGGTTGTTGATCTTTGGAACAGAAGATCCAAGCCCAGGAAGGGGTGAGTAGGCAAACAAGGTGTTAGGTTTCCATATGGAATGGTTGGTGTGAGAGTTACTGGAAGAGACCTGCTTCAAGCTTCTGTTACATTCCCATTGACTAGAACACAAACATAAGCTCTTTGACATAGGCCTTTACAGTGACAGAGTGTTATAGTGTGAGTATTGGGGGAAGGGTGTGAGTCTTACATGGAGAACTAGTGTGAGAGTAAAGCCAGGTACACACTAAAAGTTCTAACAGCGGGTTGCACAAAAAAAAATGACAGCTCTGGTCGGAGCCACTGTATTAACCATGCAAGGTTAGTTCAGCAATCTCCCCCTCTAAGCTGTTGTGTTCTGACAGGGAGGCGGCCCCCCGCCAAAACACTCTGATCAGTGCTCTCTGCCATTGGCTGAGAGCGTTGATTAGGAGTCAGTCAAATGCTGGTTTTCCAGTATGCACGTCCAACAGAAGCTGGCCAAACAGAGGGATTCTGTCGGATAGACCGCCACACACGAGCCAAATATTGGCTGTTTATTTTTCCACCGTCCGTTGTTTCCCGGCATTCAGCCCGTTTATACCTGGCTTAAGTTTTATAGAAAAGGCCAACAAGGTGGATGGAGGAATCTCCCCCACAGGGACATTGGTCTCTCACAGCGGGACCCTCCACTGTCAGAATAGACTGATCATCAGCTACAGTCACTGTTAAAAAAAAAGTTTTCCAGCAAGTCCCTTCAAGAGAAGTTGATCAAAGAATCAATTTTTATGATGCAGAAGCAGTCACACAGTCACTGATGAAACAACAAAAAAAGAAATAATAGAAGAGCGCCTCTGAATTAAAGTGTTTTAATCAGTAATATAAAAGAATTTATAGACACTTACATGTCAATAAGTACAATGATGCTCAACACGGGTCGGCATTAGCAAGGGAATGTGGTCGGTGTCAAAGGCATATTTCCAGGAGATTAAATATCCATGCTGCGAGAGCCTCAGGGAGCCGGGGAGGAAACACGCTGTGTCCTATAGAGGAAAGTAGCAAGCAGCTTGTGGAAACAGCATGTGACATCAGCACTTGTAGGGGGAACACAACGCGTTTCAGAGCATGCACAAAGTCCGTAAGGTGAATGCGCGCTCCTTTCTCAAGTGTAGTACACATTCCCTTGCTAATGCCGACCTGTGTTGAGCATCATTGTACTTATTAACATGTAAGTGTCTATGAATTCTTTTATATTACTGATTAAAACACTTTAACTCAGAGGCGCTCTTCTATTTTTGTTTTTTCTTTGTTGATCCGAGTTGGCTTCACTGCAGAGAATAGCAGCCCTTGTGATAGTGAACATTTCCTCCTGATTCATCACCTCAGCAAGCACTATTCACCACCTTTTTTTTTTTTAATTACTTTCATTAGAATATTGCTCTCTAATGAATTGATTGTGAGACATTGGGGGTTATTTTCGAAATTCAAATCCACTTTGCAGTGCACTTGAAAGTGCCGCATACACACGATCGGAATTCTCGTCGGAAAAGCCCTGGATGGTTTTTCAGATGGAATTCCGCTCAAGTTTGTCTTGCCTACACACGGTCACACCAAATTCCAACCATCAAGAATGCGGTGACGTACAACACTACGAGGAGCCGCAAAAAGTTCAATGCTTCAGAGCATGCGCTGAATTGTTTCCGAGCATGCATCGGAATTTTGCGTGTCAGAATTGCCACAGACGATTGAAATTTCAGATAGAAACTTTTTCCGTCGGAAAAATTGAGAACATGCTCTCAAATTTTTGCTGGTGGGAATTCGGCCAGCAAAATTCAGATGGAGCCTACACACGGTCGCATTTTCAGGCGAAAAGCTCTCATCTGTCTTTTGCTGGCCGAATTTCTGATTGTGTGTACGCAGCATAAGGGGTAGATCTGAAATGAGTGAAAGCTCTGCTGATTTTATCATCCAATCATGTGCAAGCTAATATGCTGTTTTTTATTTTCCTTGCATGTCCCCCTCGGATCTACAGCGACTTTACTTCCAAGTGCACTTTCAAGTGCACTTGCAGTGCAAAGTGGATTTTCCTTTAGTAAATAACCCCCATTGCATCAGTGTTCTGAGCGCCAGCATTTGTGTTTTTTTTTTTACACAATCACTGATAAACTGGGAGAATTTCCATCAATGTATGGTCTACTTGGGTCCGATGGTTAGATTTAGGGTTACTGAAAAGGACTATTGTTTTTGGGAGGGTTATTATTACAAGAAGAGGTAGTTATAGGGTTACACAATGGGTTTGTGTTAAGATTATGGGGAGGGATATTATTAAGGTGGAAGGATGGGTCGGGGTTACAGGAGGGATAAGGGTTCCTGAAAATGTTATTGTGAGGATTGCAGGAAGAATTGGTGTTAAAGTGGCGTTCCACCCAAAAAAAAAAAGTATTAATGTACTTTGTAATGTAATTTTTTTTTTTACTCACCTCTAAATACCTGTTGCTAGGGAGTCCCTCGTAGTCTGCCTCCTTCGGCGCCTGGGCTCCTGACATCACTTCCCTTGGCGCAGGAAGGGAGTCCACCTCTCCCCCTCCCTCTAGGCGATCATCTGGGACACGTGACAGGTCCCAGATGATTGCGTGGCTAGTCGCGGTGCGCAGCGCGGCTCGCGCACGCACAGAGGGTGCCCGGCTATGAAGCCACAGCCGGGCGCCCACATTTAAAATGCCGGCTCTGCCGAGCGGAGGGGGGAGACGAGTGAGGCTTTGGTCCCCCGCATCACTGGACTCTGGGACAGGCAAGTGTCCGATTATTAAAAGTCAGCAGTTGCAGTATTTGTAGCTGCTGACTTTAAATTCTTTTTTTTTTTTTTAGTGGAAACTCTGCTTTAAGGTTATGGGGAAGGGTAAAACTGTCCATCCACAGCTCAAATTTCAACAGATTCCTGATAACTAGGCCAAAATTTGAGCCATAAGTGGCCCGGCCAATACCACTCAGTTTAACAGACTTCAAGTTAGCTGTCAGAATACAATAGCCAACAGCAGGAGATTCGTCCATCTTTGCTGTTTAACATGGATGAGGGACTCTATAGATTTCTCTACATGTATGACTAGCTTTAGTGTTATGCCGCGTACACACGGTCGGAATTCTTGTCAGAAAAAGCTCTGATGGTTTTCCCGTCGGAATTCTGACGGAATTTCGCTCAAACTGTCTTGCCTACACAAGGTCACACCTAATTCCGACAGTCAATAACACCACGGCATACAAAACGCGTTCGACTGCACTATAAAAGGGAAGTCTAATGCTTCTGAGCATGCGTCGGAATTTTGCGTGTCGGAATTGCATACACACGATCGGGAAATCCGATAGAAAGGTTTTCCGTCGGAAAAATTAAGAACAGGTTCTCAATCCAAAGTCCGTCGGAAATTCTGACAGAAAAAGACCGATGGGCATACACACGGTCAGAAAATCTGATGAAAAGCTCCCATCAGACTGTTTCCATCAGAAATTCCAACCGTGTGTACGCGGCATTAGAGTTACATAGTGGGTTAGAGCAAGAGCTCCAGGGAGGGTTACTGGGAATGTCAGAGTTACTGGAAGGGTTAGTGTTAAGGTTATGGTGAGCGTTAGGGTTACAGGGAGAGTAAGTGTTATGCCCTGTACACGCGATCGGATTTTCCGACAACAAATGTTGAGCTTGTTGGCTGAAATTCCGACCGTGTGTATGCTCCAAACATTTGTTGTCAGACTTTCTGCCAACAAATGTTGCCTAGCAGGTTCTCAAATTTTCCGCCAACAAAACTTTGTTGTCGGAATTTCCGATCGTGTGTACATAAGTCTGACGCACAAAAGTTCAAGCATGCTAGGAATCAAGCAGAAAGAGCAGCACTGGCTATTGAACTTCCTTTTTCTTGGCTCGTCGAACGTCACCACGTTCCCATGTTCATAATTGTTGGCCAACATTTGTGTGACCGTGTGTATGCAAGACAAGTTGGAGCCAACAACTTTCAAACAAAATTCCACAGTTTTGTTGTGGGAAAGTCCGATTGTGTTTACGGGGCATTAGAGTTAGAGGGAAGGTGAGTGTTAGGGTTAAAAGGGGGGTTTCAGGAAAGATAAGAGTTGCTGGAAATGTTAGTTTAAGGGGGCCTTAGGGTTCAGCATTGTTCTATGTGTCAAGAGCTTTGTACTGAAAACTAACATAGCTTATCTCGTGGTGCCAAAAGCTAACTTACTACGACTAAGTGGATCTAGAATGCGTGTCAATGAAACGCAAATTAAAATTCTAATGTGAACAAGCCCCAAGTCCCATTTTAGCGATGACTAATGTGATTATGTGTAGTAACCCTTATATGTGGGAGATGTAATATTCAGGCCGTGTGGTATCATACTGTATACAGGAAGCTCCTCATTATTTCAGATGCCTCCACCAAATGAAATTATCAGCACTGCATAAGATTCAATCGTTACATAAAATGTGATTAGCAATTATGCAAAAGAAATAAGAATCTTTTTTAGTTTGTAGTTTTATAGATTGCCAATTACAAATTTCAGCAACCAAGACACGCTATATTTCAGACTTCGCCAATGCTGCATGCTTAAAACACATTTCTCAGTGCATTTTTTGACACCCAACACGATCAGCAGAAAACAAGTGATACTTTAATGTAAAGAACGCAAAATCCACACATCACTTGAGATTATTTTTAACAGTTGATCACTTCTGGTAGGTACATAGTGCATTTACATTAGCCAGAAAAGGGTTGCAGGGGGATTCTGGTCCACCAGAGGGACATGTGGGAGCAACGTCTATGGAAATGTCACTGCAAGCCTCATTACCCGGGCAGCTGCTGAGTCCTCAGGCAGACAGCGCAGGACAAGGTAGAGGGCGGAAAGGCGATGTTGGATTATATATTAGTCATGTGTGATCTCAGGCCATGGGCCGATGTTTTCATTCTTTCCTGAATCACCCACCATCTGTTCCCTTTATCATAAACTGCTATCACAAGAGATCCTGACTTGTCATTTACTCATCCCTTACACACAAGGGGGCCGCTTAGGACACAAAGCTGTAATCACGTTTCTCCTTTTTCTTTTTCTATAGATTGTTTGTAGTAGCTCACTAAAAATGTTTCTGAAACTCTGGAGAATATGGAATTTGGTTAGCCAGGACAAGAAGAGATACTGGTAGCATGGTCTGAAGGGCTATTGAAAGGATAAGCTCACTTAGTGTGCTCCCTTCTCCTCCAGGAGTATTCTTGTGAAGGCATACTGTGTACTTGATCATGGGCATCTGCAGAACTTTTTTCAGGGGGGGGGGGGGGAGCATAATTTTAAGGTCACCCATGCTCTGACACTTTTCGACAAATGTCATTATCACATTATCACTGTCAGAGACAGCAGATGTAGTACAGGAGATGGTCAGAGACTGCAAACATGGCACAAGAGACTGTCAGAGACTGCGGACATGGCTCAAGAGACTGTCAGAGACTGCTAACATGGCACAAGAGATGACCAGAGACTGCTAACATGGCACAAGAGATGACCAGAGACTGCTAACATGGCACAAGAGATGACCAGAGACTGCTAACATGGCACAAGAGATGACCAGAGACTGCTAACATGGCACAAGAGATGACCAGAGACTGCTAACATGGCACAAGAGATGACCAGAGACTGCGGACATGGCACAAGAGATGACCAGAGACTGCGGACATGGCACACGAGATGACCAGAGACTGCATACATGTGGGGGGTGACAGAGAGAGAGACAGAGGGGGGTTGACAGAGGGGGTTGACAGAGAGAGACAGAGGGGTTGACAGAGAGAGACAGAGGGGGTTGACAGAGAGAGACAGAGGGGGTTGACAGAGAGAGACAGAGGGGGTTGACAGAGGGGGGTGACAGAGAGAGAGACAGAGAGGGGGGTGGACAGAGAGAGAGACAGAGAGGGGGGTGACAGAGAGAGAGACAGAGAGGGGGGTGACAGAGAGAGAGACAGAGAGGGGGGTGACAGACAGAGAGGGGTGACAGAGAGAGGGGGTGAAAAGACAGAGGGAGGGACCCACTAGCCCTGTCTGCAGTCCCTCAAGTACTCCTATGTCCCATTAGTGTGTGTAATGCTCAGTACGGTACTTTGCATGCCAGTAGTATGTCCATGAAGACCCGTTTTCGTTCTGGGTGAGGAAAAATGGGAGGGATGTGTAGAGTAAATGAACGCAAGTCTCTGCTGTACCACTATAAAAAGATATGGGATATAGCTAAGACTAGGCTTAACATACCAGCAACCCATGAATTCACTCCCTTATGGCACAATACAGCCCTACCAGAATTTTATTTAATCCCAGATAGCGATATGTGGAGCTCCAAGGGTATATTTTATCTCTCCCACATTGTTAATGATGGAACACTTAAATAATTTGATAGGTTGAAGTCTGACTTTGAGCTATCGAATCAAATGTATTTTAGGTACCTACAATTACGTCACGCCTATTGTGCCCAATTCCCAGCAAACAGCACACCCCTAGCCAACAATCCCTTAATGGAGGCAATAAAATGCCCAGACCCCAAGAAACTGATCTCGTAGTAGTTCTATAGCATGTTAACGCTTCCACAGGCAACCGTGTCAGCATACAAGTTAAAAACAAGATGGGGGGGGGGGGGGAGAACTGGGACCCCTAGAGGATGAAGAGTGTAATGAAGCCCTAGATGCATGCAAACTAGTCTTCCCCTAAGCTCTCTGACCGTCTCACCCAGATTTTTATAGTCCATAGGTTGTATCTTACACCACTTAAAATAGCCAGGTACAGGCCCAACCAGGCTACTAACTGCCCAATGTGTAATCAGACTAAGGGCTCATTTTATCATCTCATCTGAGAGTGCCCAAAAATACAGACATACTGGACACAGGAATTTTTCCAGAACCAGAACTGAACAAGTTCACCAAAATATTCCTACATGAGACCCTCTTCTCGGCCAGGAAGGTCATAGCCAGGGTATGGATGAGACCCAACCCACTAGAGCTCTCACATTGGATAGTGGAAGTGAATAGCACATTACCATACAAGAAGCTTATCTACTCCCATAGGGGATGTCCCTCTAAATATGATAAAATATGGGAGAAGTGGCTGGAGGCTCCAGAAACTATAGCATGAATCTACAATGATGTAACATGATGAGATTTTGAAGTATAACTATACAACACTCAAAGTTAAACTGGTTTGTCTCAGTTAGTAGCTATAATGTTTTACTTGAATGAATATGTCTTTAAGAAAGCATGTAATACTCAAGTTATCAGCAACATATTTTGTATGCTCTTGTCTCCATGTATGATTTCTTATGCTTAATAAAACCTTTTTTTGATGGAAAAACAATCTTTTTGGTGGAAAGAGGGTTAGGCCAGGACACCCTTAGGTTGTTGCAAGATTAATTGGCAGACTCCGAGATTCAATAGGAGGACAGCCACGCAAGGAAAGGCATCCAGCAAGACACCACATCTGCATGTACAGGAATGCTGTCTCCTATGGCAACAGTCTTTAACAGTTCCAAACACAAGGCTTAACAGTTCCTTTAGTTTCACTACAATCACTCGTTGTAGTTATTCAGCCCACTGAGCTCCCAGTCTCTCACTAGACCCACTGATTCACTGTCACTGAATCCCTTGAGCTTCTTCACAGTGGTATCTTCCTCAAGAATTACCCCTGCTTCTCTGCCGGGTCGCTAGCTTGGCACTCTAGATACCTCTCAAACTTCACCCCACTGGCCTGCTCGATCATTAGCCAGACACACAAGGCTGCTCTGCTGGGTCCTTGGTTTGATTCCCACTGAAGTTTCTTGAATTCTTCACCATCCCCAGTTGGTGAGAATACTGCTCCGGTACTTGCTTCAGTTACTCACTGTGGTCCCTGGTAATAAGGTGGATAGTCCCTTAGCGGTGAAAGCTTCCCCTCTACCTCTGACTACGACAGGTTCTCCAGCCAACAGAACTGTTACTTTTGGTTGGACTGCAAGCAGCAGTTCCAACCCTGCGCTGCTCTCTTGCTTCTGGGTAGGCCCTCAGACAGCCTAGCAGCCAGATGTGCCCAGGATAGGCCTAATCTCAAGCCTAGCAGCCTGGGCAGTACAACACGTCCACCCAGACAGCCGTCCTGGTGGCACAGAACATAGATCACCTGACTCACCTTCTCTTATCTAGCACCACCAAGTACCCAGCCACCTAGTGGTAGAAGAGAAAAGTGAAACAAGGCCAAATTTAGGGAGAAAGCAATGGATCTCTAACAATCAACCATGATAACTACTCCTGGCAAGTAAATTTGTGAGGAGCAACTCTGCCTAAACTCCAGGGTGCTACATATACGTGTATGCAATGATTAGGAGTTTCCCTGGGAAAAATGTATTCCATTGTCCATCAATCACCTCAACCTTTCATAATATCACATATTCCCCTCCTGCTCAAGTCCCTGCAGGTGAACAACTGTCCCAAACAGACAATGAACACAGGAAAGGGCATCTTCATTATTCTGAAGTTTCCCAGCTATATGCTCCACTGTAAATGTAAATGCTCATAAATTTTGGGGGGCGCAAACAAACTGAGAAAATTAAGAAAAAAAACATCAATTACAGCCTCACTGTGCCCATCAAATGCTGCCACTGTGCCCATCAAATGTTGCTACGGTGCCCCATCAAATGCTGTCACTGTGCCCCATCAAATGCTGTTGTCAGTTCACCTGGGTCCAGGTGACATATGCACACTGTTGGAGTCAGGAGTGCACCGCTAAGGTAGTGGACTTACGGCGGACTGCTGCGGATGAAACTCTGGGTTGTTCAGGAAAAGGCAGGTCCACTGCAGACCAACACGGATCCCACTGGGAGCTAGAGCATAAGATTCCCCAGGGCGCGGAGTCTCAGACCCAGCAGGTGTTCACCAGAGCCTCTAGTGGTGAGGATGGACTGCGCTGCAACTGACTCCAGGCCGTGGCCCCCAGGGTCTCCCAGCTCACGATGACAGTAGGTTAGAGGAAGACAGAGAGGAAGCAGCAGCCCAAGACAACAAGGGATAGTAAAGAGATAAGCAAAAGGTCAGGGCGACTAGCAGACAAGGATAGACAGGGAACACGCCAAAAGGTCAGGGTCACAAGCAAGCAGGGATAGTCAAGAACAAGCCAAGATCGGGAACTGGAATCAGACGTAGAAGACACAGCAAGTCGCACACAAAAGCTAAACACACAATGGTTGATCAGCAGGGCTGGCTTGCAGTGCACAGCTTAATATAGAGTTCCCTGATAGGGGCTGGGGTTGAGCCATGCTTTGAGAAGACATTATTTAAGCAGCCAGGTGAGAGTGGCTGGCCTCTTAATCTGAACACATGGAGAGGTAAGCTGACAGACAAACACTACTGCATAACCATGACACTGCTACTGTGCCCATCAAATAAGTGCCACTGTGCCTCTTTAAATGCTGCCACTGTGCCTCATCAAATGCTGCCACTGTGCCCCATCAAATGCTGCCACTGTGCCCCATCAAATGCTGCCACTGTGACCCCCCTGCCTGCTTGCCGTCTGCCCAGCACTTACCCTGTCTTAGTGGAGGGTGAGGTGACAGCGGCTCCTGTGTCCTCCATGCATCTCCTCCCCTCTTCCTAAAAGGTGTCCAATCGCAGCGCCTGTCCTTTAAGCCAATATAAGCAAATTCCAGTTAAAAGTGGAAAGTGGTTAATCATCAAGGGGGACCCCAGGAACTCAGAACGTGGGGGAGACCACCTTCCGCAGAAAGAATACTAAGGTAAGGGGGGTGGGTTACTGATATATAAGGGGAAAACCCTTTATATCAGTGCCCCCTTACATTAACGTATTAACTCCCCCCTTCAGACTGGCCTAGCGGTGCTGTCACTGACCTCCTCTCAGGTGCACCGTGCAGGGCTCAGTCAGTCGGCTCCAGCTCGGTGGCTCTGGTTTTATAGTCTCCTCTCCGCAGTCAACACATGTCTGACTTTTCCCCATGACCCCCCATCCTGGCGGTGCTCCCACTCTTGACTCCTCTCCAGACTCCCTCAGAGACTGCAGGCATGATACAGGAGATGGTCAGAGACTGCAGACATGATACAAGAGCTCAATGCAGCCTCACCAGTGCCCATCAAATGCAGCCTCATCAGCAGTGATGCAAGTAACTTAGTTAAAATACTCAGTTACAGAACGCAGTTACTTTAGAGGGTAAAAAGTAATTAAACTGATTACTCTTCCCCTCATGGTAACAGCATTCCCATTACTTTGGCGGCGTTACCGCAATTACATCTACCACCCGGGACCAGGTAGACCGGACTAGCGAAGGAAGTGAATGTTGCCGCCTCCATCGGCGAGATTGACACCTCGTGAGCCCCGTCACCTGGTATGGATTTAAAGGGGAACCCCTATGCCGAAAAAAAGGCATGGGGATCCCTCCAGAGTCCATAGCAGACCCTTATCCGAGCACGCAGCCCGGACGGTCAGGAAAGGGGGTGGGGAGGACGAGCGAGCGCCCCCCCCCCCTCCTGAACCGTACCAGGCCGCATGCCCTCAACATGGGGGGGTGCTTTGGGGAAGCATTCACCTGGGTCGTGTCAACATCGGAAGGAAGAAGAAGGCGGCGGCAACAACAAGACCGGGCCAACGATAGTAAAAGAGCTGTAAGACGATAGCGGAGGCCCGGCAGAAGACCCCCGAAGTTGGAAGAAGACCCCCGGACGGCAACGAAGGAGAAAGCCGAGCTTCTCCGCTAGTAAAAGAGCTAGTGGTAAAAGAGCAGAAGATAGCGAGGGAGCCTGGCGAGAAGGCCCCCGAAGTCGGAAGAAGACCCCCGGAGCTGTCTAATAAAAGTACTTTAAAAACCTGTGTTGTGTTTTTTTTATTAACACTTTTTTCCCCCAGGTGAATGGGTAGGGGTACATCGTACCCCATACTCATTCACATAGGGTGGGGGGCCAGAATCTGGGGGCCCCCTTATTAAAGGGGGCTCCCGGATTCTGAAAAGCCCCCGCCCGCAGACCCCAACAACCAACAGCCAGGGTTGACGGGAAGAGGCCCTTGTCCTCATCAACATGGGGACAAGGTGCTTTGGGGTGGGGAGGCCACAGGCCCCCCCTTCCCCAAAGCACCCCCCATGTTGAGGGCACACGGCCTGGTACTGTTCAGGAGGGGAGGGGCCGCTCTCTCGTCCCCACCCCCTTTCCTGACCGGCCAGGCTGTGTGCTCGGATAAGGGTCTGCTATGGGATTTGGGGGGACCCCCACGCCGCTTTTTCGGCATAGGGGTTCCCCTTTAAATCCATACCAGGCGATGGGGCTCGCGAGGTGTCAATCTCGCCGATGGAGGCGGCGACATTCACTTCCTTCTCTAGTCCCGTCTATAGAATATTTTAAAAAAAAGTCAGTTACTTTACTGAGTAACTAAATTACTTTTCCAATGTAGTAACTGGGTTACTAACTCAATTACTTTTTGGGAGAAGTAATTTGTAACTTAACTAATTACTTTAAAGTAAGATGACCAAAACTGCTCATCAGTGCCAATCAAATGCAGCCTCAGCAGTGCCAATCAACGCAGCCTCACTGTGCCCACCAACGCAGCCTCACTGTGCCCACCAACGCAGCCTCACTGTGCCCACCAACGCAGCCTCACTGTGCCCACCAACGCAGCCTCACTGTGCCCACCAACGCAGCCTCACTGTGCCCACCAACGCAGCCTCACTGTGCTAATCAAATACAGCTTTACTCTGCCCGTGAATGCAGTCTCACTGTGCCCATCATTGCGGCCTCACTGTGCCCATCAAATGAAGCTTTACTGTCCGGTGAATGCAGCCTCACTATGCCCATGAATGCAGCCTCACTATGCCCATGAATGCAGCCTCAATGTGCCCATCATTGCAGCCCCTCCTGTGCTCCATGTCCCAGTCTGCAGTCCCTGTCTGTGGGAAGGTGTGTTGTTGATGCTCTGTACGGTACCTTGCATGCCAGCAGAATATCCATGATGGCCAGCAGCAGGCAGGGTCTGTTCTCGTTTTGGATAGGGACAGTGCTCCTTCCAGAGGATATGTTTGCTGTGAGATGGAGTGGTCCCTGGCCACCTGCACCTTCAGCCGTCCTCATTTTCTGGCCCCAGTCAGCCTGTCCTCTGGTCCTGGGGAATTGGAGAGCACTGGGTGGGAGCTGGAGAGGAGGGGGAGCAGAGAGTACTGGCGGGGTTGGAGAGCACATGGGTGGGGGCAAAGAGCAGGGGGGAGTGGAGATCACAAGGGTGGGGGGCAGATAGCGCTGGGGGGGAGCTTGAGCGCACTGGGAGGGGCAAAAAAAAACAGAGGTGGAGAGCACGGGAGGCTGAGAGCACTGGGGGGGCTAAGAGTGTGAAGTGGCGAAGAGCACTGGGGGGGGGCAGAAAAACATGGGTGGAGAGCACGGGGGCTGGAGAGCACTGGGGTGTACAAAGAGCAGGGGGAGTGGAGAGCAATGGGTGGAGCTTGAGAGCACCAGTGGGGGCCAGAAAGCACGGGCGACTGGAGAGCACTATGGGGGGCAGAGAGCACTGGTGGGGTTGGAGAGCACATGGGTGGGGGCAAAATGCAGGGGGTAGTGGAGAGTACAGGGGTGGGGAGCAGAGAGTGCTGAGGGGGGAGCTTGAGAGCACTGGAGGGGAGCCAAAAAGAACAGGGGTGGAGAGCACGGGTGGAGCTTGAGAGCACCGGGGGGGGGGGGCTGGAGAGCACTGTGGGGGGCGGAGAGCACTGGGGTGGGGGCTGGAGAGTGATGGGGAGAAAGAACAGGGGTGGCGAGCACTGGGGGGGGAGAAAGAACAGGGGTGGTGGCTAGAGAAGGATGGGGAGAGCTGGTGAGGGGGGAGAATGAACAGGGGTAGAGAGAACTGTGGGGGGGGGGGGCTGGAATGTGTGGTCGGGGAGGAGAGCGGGGGGGGGCAGTAAAAGAAGTTGGATAGGAGTATCGGCAGGGGGTCGCATATATACCAAATGAGCTTTCTATATTTCTCCATGCAGCCGCTAAATGCTTGATTCTCCTCCTCTCCCTCCTGCAAGCATTCAGTAGCTGCATGGAGGAATATAGAAAGCTAATTTCCTCTATAGGTGACCCCCTGCCGAATCTCCTATCCAGGCACACGGGGCGGGCTGTACGGTCGGGCATCTCCTCCTGTGGATCACGGAGCTGGCTGGGTCTGTGTTCGGTGGCGGCACTGTAACATGGTCCCACCCCCCTAGACTGGCTCATGTAATAGGCGTAACACTGATTCTATCTACTATCACACAAGCCGGTCTAGGGGGCCAAACACAGACCCAGCCAGGCCAGCTCCATGACACACAGAAGCAGGAGAGAGGGGAGCACTGCAGCCACAACTCAAAGCGCCCCCAGGGCAGGCGGCCTACCGGGAAATCTCCCGGTATCACGGTAGGCCAGTCTGGCCCTGTAGAGGGGAGTGGCTGGAGAGAGGGGGCGGCGCATGTGCGCCCTTAATGGACGCACCGCCACTGGTCACACGACTGGTTTTCTCCTTGTTATCACACATTCATTTGAGAGGGGCATTATCAGTGACTAGGTTGAATGGTTTCCCCAACAGGTAAAATTTCAGGGCAGCTGGGGCCCATTTGATAGCTAAACATTCCTTTTCAATAATGGCATTAATGTTTTTTCTACTGTCTGTTAAGCTTCCTGCTCAGGTAGTTCACTGGATGCTCCTCCCCGTCTCTGATTTGGGAGAGTACAGCACCCAGTCCCACATTGGAGGCGTCTGTCAGTACCACAGATTCCTTTGTGAAATTTGGGGTCATGAACACAGATTGTACACAAAGAGCCTGCTTCAACATTTGAAATGCCTTTTCTGCCTTAGGATTCCACTTAATCATGACTAACACTCTACCCTTCGTCAGATCTGTCAGTGCGGCTGCAATGGTCGCAAAATTGGGTATAAAACGCCTATAGTACCCTGTGATCCCCAGAAATGCACAAATTTGCTTTTTATTTATAGATTTGGGGCCACTTTTGAACCGCCTCAATCTTACTGATCTGAGGCTTGATCAGCCCTCAACCAATAATTTACCCAAGGTATTTGACCTCCTCCAAGCCTACTTTTTGGGGTTGGCCGTGAGTCCTGCTTTCTTAAGGGAATCTACTACTGCTTGCACCTGGGGCAAATGAGATTCCCAATCTGGGTTGTGGATGATGATATTGTCCAAATAGGCGACTGTGTATTGGCAATCTGGTCTCAATGTATTGTCCATTGTTCTCTGGAATGAGGCAGGAGCATCATGCAAACCAAAAGGCAGAGGCGGCTCTCTAATTAGGCAAATTAGGCGATGGCCTAAGGCCTCGCGCTCTCAGGGGCCTCGCCCCCCTAGTTTGCCTAAAGAGCCGCCTCTGCTATCCTCCTGCATCAATCCTAGTACAGTCAGCACAGCGGAGCCTTTTGTCCGCCTCGTTCAGTTTACAAACAGTCCTCCTCCTCTCTGCTCACCCCACCCCTTATCAGATCACTGCCCAAGTCTCCACTGTCAATAAAACTCCTTTGGACAACTGCCCCGCCCCTCACCGCCCCGCCAGCAAATGCTGTCCGTCCCTTGAGCCGATATCTTGTGCAAGGGCCAGGCACAGCTAGCAATTCAGCAGGATCGCGAAGGGGCGGGGCTTCAACGGTGAAGGGCGGGGCTTCGGCGGTGGAGGCGGAGCCAATTCCCGTTCACTCGCTGTATCCTGTCTGTCTGTGTGCAGCCGACTGCTGAGCTGAGGATGCGCTGACTGAGCTGTGAGGGGACAGAGCATCTCTGTGTGAGGTACATGTGACTGGGGGGGGGTGAACATGTGATTGGGGGGTGTGAATGTCACTAGGGGGGTGAACATGTGATTGGGGGTGTGTGCATGTCACTGGGGGGGTGTGAACATGTGATTGGGGGTGTGTGCATGTCACTGGGGGGGGGGGGTGAACATGTGATTGGGGTGTGTGCATGTCACTGGGGGGGGGGGTCAACATGTGATAGGGGGTGTGTGCATGTCACTGGGGGGTGTGTGCATGTCACTGGGGGGTGTGAACATGTGATTGGGGTATGTGTGCATGTCACGGGGGGGTGAACATGTGATTGGGGGGTGTGTGCATGTCTCTGGGGGGGGGGTCAACATGTGATAGGGGGTGTGTGCATGTCACTGGGGGGGTGAACATGTGATTGGGGGGTGCGCATGTCACTGGGGGGGTGAACATGTGATTGGGGGTGTGTGCATGTGATTGGGGGTGTGTGCATGTCACTATGGGGGGTGAACATGTGATTGGGGGGTGTGTGCATGTCTCTGGGGGGGGTGTGAACATGTGATTGGGGGGTGTGTGCATGTCACTGGGGGGGTGAACATGTGATTGGGGGTGTGTGCATGTGATTGGGGGGTGTGTGCATGTCACTATGGGGGGTGAACATGTGATTGGGGGGTGTGTGCATGTCTCTGGGGGGGGTGAACATGTGATTGGGGGGTGTGTGTGCATGTCACTGGGGGGTGAACATGTGATTGGGGGTGTGTGCATGTGATTGGGGGTGTGTGTGCATGTCACTATGGGGGGTGAACATGTGATTGGGGGGTGTGTGCATGTCACTGGGGGGGGTGAACATGTGATTGGGGGGTGTGTGCATGTCACTTGGGGGGTGAACATGTGATTGGGGGTATGTGCATGTCACTGGGGGGTGAACATGTGATTGGGGGTGTGAACATGTGATTGGGGGGTGTGCATGTCACTGGGGGGGGTGAACATGTGATTGGGGGGGTGTGTGCATGTCACTATGGGGGGTGAACATGTTGGGTGTGTGTGCATGTCACTGGGGGGGTGAACATGTGATTGGGGGTGTGTGCGCGCATGTCACTGGGGGGGGGGTGAACATGTGATTGGGGGTGTGTGCATGTCACTGGGGGGGGGGGGGTGAACATGTGATTGGGGGGTGTGTGCATGTCACTGGGGGGGGGTGAACATGTGATTGGGGGGTGTGTGCATGTCACTTGGGAGGTGAACATGTGATTGGGGGGTGTGAACATGTGATTGGGGGTGTGTGCATGTCACTATGGGGGGTGAACATGTGATTGGGGGGTGTGCATGTCACTGGGGGGGTGAACATGTGGTTGGGGGTGTGCATGTCACTGGGGGGGGTGAACAGGTTGGGGGTGTGTGCATGTCACTTGGGGGGTGAACATGTGATTGGGGCTATGTGCATGTCACTGGGGGGTGAACATGTGGTTGGGGGTGTGCATGTCACTGGGGGGGGGTGTGAACATGTGATTGGGGGGTGTGCGCATGTCACTATGGGGGGTGAACATGTTGGGGGTGTGTGCATGTCACTTGGGGGGTGAACATGTGATTGGGGCTATGTGCATGTCACTGGGGGGTGAACATGTGGTTGGGGGTGTGCATGTCACTGGGGGGGGTGTGAACATGTGATTGGGGGGTGTGCGCATGTCACTATGGGGGGTGAACATGTTGGGTGTGTGTGCATGTCACTGGGGGGGTGAACATGTGATTGGGGGTGTGTGCATGTCACTGGGGGGGGGGGGGGGTGAACATGTGATTGGGGGTATAAGCAAGGGGGGTAATGGACTAGGGATTATAGCGGTGCGATAGTAGTGTAGAGAAGTCGGGGTTAACTCATAGTTCAATGCTCATAACACATTATTAAAAAATATAATTTTATTACATAAGAAAAGTTACAAAGACAAAAAAAAAGGAAAAAGGAGGAATTAATGATGTACATTTAACAATGCTTAATCATGAAGGGTCATAGCAAGAAATGATTAAATTCGTTTTTAAGGATATATGATCATTTATACAAAAAACAATCCAGAATTATCGATTAAATCAAAAACACACATAGAGTTTAGAAACAATTCAAAATTTACTGTAAAGAAGATGACCTGAGATGGATTGGGTACATCTTAGTAGACAGTTCCGACATGTTTCGCCATAACAATGGCTTCCTCAGGGTAGGTCTACTTTACAGGATAAATGTATCTAATGAGGGAAATTATCATAATTAGTATAATTTACTGGTAATTGGGACCGGAAATAGTCCAGTACCGGTATTATACAAAAAAAGGGGGGAGGGGAAGAGAAAATATTTTATTTGGTCATGGAGATAGCCAGGGAGGGATTCCACTGATTGCGATCCTAGAGGGTAGCCCCCACCCCACGTCCCCTGATGGTGAAAAAACAGGGGGTATCCCCTTTAGATCAATCCAAAACTTACCCAGGTCGGTATAGATGATAGAAAGTCAGATTCAGGTCAAGCTGTGGAGTGGGGTGGTCTTAAAGGGTGCCTATCATACTTAGCAGAAGGCGAGTCAGGCCAGGTCAAAGGAAAGAGATTTTCTGGTTAAGAAAGGAGAAATGTTTAGAAAGGGGTAATAATGAGTTTATATAGAGATTTAAGTAATATAGTGTTGTAAGTCCATGATAAATTAGTTCATGGACATAACGCCATACACTATATAAAGGACAAATGTCTCAAATATTTACTTACTTCAGTAGTTTAGAGAAAAACTGGTAATGGAAGTATTAAAGGAACCTTATAATTCTGGAAGGGGATAATTGGAAGACAGGAGGCACCTGAAAGGTATTGATAAAAGTGAGGTTCCGAGGTTTAGAAAAAATGGGTAAAAAGGAAGAAAGGAATTAGAAACAAATGTATAGTCCAGTACCTGTATCATTCTATGGAGATAGGAATCAATTCTGCCCAAAAATGTGCTTATATGGACACCCTTAGAAAGAAAAAAGGGGTGTCCAAGTAGCCGCAAATCTGTGATGAAAAAATGAAATGGTCAGGGCAAACAAAAATAGGCAAGATCAAGGCACCAGCAAAGGGATCAAAAGGTGGATAAGAGAACAATTTAGATAGCTTACTTAGTTGCAGGAAGGTTCGATGCGTCAGGTGCCTCCAAGGTCCCGTGCTGGACTGAGCTGGTGAGCTGGCTTTTATACTTGCCTCCCAGTCTGAGGAGGCGTGGGGAACGCCCCTCAGTCAGCGGACATGTGAGCCTGTGCGCAAGCGCGTCATACGCATCACCGCCAGGAGCCTACAGAGACCATAGTTCCCGGCGGCGTGCGCGACGTAATCGCCGAGACGGGGCGATTCGCTGCAGAGGCTAAGGGTGGGCGGGCTTGGTAGCACCGCCCTCGGGTGTCCATACTAAGTAAGGAGGCACTCCCAAATAGACAAACCCACCAACCAATCAGCGACCGTGTCATGACAACCGAAAGATGGAAAGGGTGGGGTGTTTTGGAGAAAAAAAAAAAAGGAGGAAAGGCAGGACTGCGCCTAGGGGGGTGTTAATGGGGCGGTCCAATGGATCGCATAATACAGGGAATATCCCACCCAGTGGGTCTCTGATCAAAAAATAGTACTAAACAAGCCAGAGTTAAACAAACTAGAATAGTGGCAGTTTGAATGCCTTTAGGTTGTTACTGGCAATTAAGAAGTATGTTTAGTAAAGACACACATACAAATATTGGGCAGGTCAACCCAAATTGATATTTGTTAGGTGCCTAGTGAAATTATTAAAGGCAAATGAGTAGGTACATCAGGGGCGGGTTACAAGATTAGAATGGTTTGAAATTGCATGAAATCATAATTTGATTCCCATACAGTATGTTTAAAGGAGTTTCTCAGTATTTTGAATTATTTTCCATGTGTATTTAGGAAAAGATCATTTAGGTTAATTATACATTAATGAAAAATAAAAATAAGAATAAAGGGGGGAGCAGGCTTTGGCGCATGTTGGAACTGAGCTCAACAGGTAAGGATCCGAGGGAGGGAGCGTGAGAAATTATATGAAAAAAATGAGAGAAATGGGGGGGGAGGAGGAAAAACGGGGGGGGGGGGGGAAGAAGGGAAGAAAGGGGAAGGAGAAGAAGGGGAAAAGTTACAAAAAGGATTTAAAGCTGATATATTTGTTCATGCCCGGGTATCTGGTAGCATCTAGGGTGTATATCCACCTAGTTTCGAGTTGGAGTAGACGGGTATCGATATCTCCTCCACGTATGTTGAGGGGTATATGTTCAAGGGCAGAGAACAAAATTGCAGTAGCATCAAAATTATGTTTTTGGGCAACATAGCGGTTAACTGCTGTTGAGATTTTCTTTTTAGATAGGGGTTTGATGTGATCCTGTATACGGATGGAGAATGCTCTTTTTGTTTTGCCGACATAGAAACACCCACAGCGGCAGGTGGCTAAATAAATGACTCCTACGGTATTACAGGTGACCCGATGTTTAGGTTTGTATAAATTGCCATTTGGTAATAGGGTGCTGTTGGAATTAGACAAGAATATACAAGAGTCACAGTGACCACAGGAAAATGTGCCTGATTGGTCCACTTTCCTGTCATCTAGAGCATAAAAGTGACTTGAAGTTAGTTTGTCACTAAGAGATAGTGGTCGCCTATAAGTGATTTCCGGATATGTTTTCACATATTGTCCTACTATTGGATCAGTTGAAAGTAGGGGCCAGAATGTCTTTATGGTATCCCTAATTTGGGCAGATTGGTTTGAGTATTGGGTAATAAGGCGTACAGGTTGCATTGATTGAAGATTTTTGTCTCTAAAGATTAGTTCCTTTCGTTCCAAACGTTTAACTCTATTGAATGACTGTTTAAGTAAATTATGGCTGTAGCCTCTTAATTTTAGTCTTTGATATAGTTCGTAGGAAGATTGATAAAAATCTTTATCATTAGCGCAATTTCTTCTTATGCGTAGATATTGGCTGTACGGTATGCTTTTTAGAAGGGTTTTGGGATGGGAGCTGGATGCATGCAATATAGTATTGCCGGCCGAGGCTTTTCTATATAGGGAGGAATATAGTTTACCCTCGTTGTTGATGGTTATAGTAAGATCAAGAAAGGTGATCATTTGTTGGCTATAGTCCAGAGAGAATTTTAGATTGTATGTGTTAATGGAAATTTTTTCAAAAAAATTTTGTAAGTCCAAATGGGTACCAGTCCAAAAAATCAAAATGTCATCGATATATCTCAGCCAAGAGAAGACATGTTGGGTAAAGCATCTCATCTCTGGGTCCGAGAGGATTTCCTTTTCCCACCCCCCCAGATACAGATTGGCGTAGGAAGGGGCACACTTAGTGCCCATTGCTACGCCCTGTATCTGGAGGTAGTGGGAAGATCCAAAAGGTAAAATAGTTCTTAGTTAGAATAAACCTGAGTAGGGATAAGACAAAATTGTTGTAGGGTTGTGCATTAGGGCCAAGAAGTTCCAATTGTTGAGCTACAACTTCAACACCTCTTTCATGAGGTATGGCGTTGTAGAGGCATTCCACATCTAGCGAATCGCCCCGTCTCGGCGATTACGTCATCACGTCGCACGCCGCCGGGAACTATGGTCTCTGTAGGCTCCTGGCGGTGATGCGTATGACGCGCTTGCGCACAGGCTCACATGTCCGCTGACTGAGGGGCGTTCCCCACGCCTCCTCAGACTGGGAGGCAAGTATAAAAGCCAGCTCACCAGCTCAGTCCAGCACGGGACCTTGGAGGCACCTGACGCATCGAACCTTCCTGCAACTAAGTAAGCTATCTAAATTGTTCTCTTATCCACCTTTTGATCCCTTTGCTGGTGCCTTGATCTTGCCTATTTTTGTTTGCCCTGACCATTTCATTTTTTCATCACAGATTTGCGGCTACTTGGACACCCCTTTTTTCTTTCTAAGGGTGTCCATATAAGCACATTTTTGGGCAGAATTGATTCCTATCTCCATAGAATGATACAGGTACTGGACTATACATTTGTTTCTAATCCTTTCTTCCTTTTTACCCATTTTTTCTAAACCTCGGAACCTCACTTTTATCAATACCTTTCAGGTGCCTCCTGTCTTCCAATTATCCCCTTCCAGAATTATAAGGTTCCTTTAATACTTCCATTACCAGTTTTTCTCTAAACTACTGAAGTAAGTAAATATTTGAGACATTTGTCCTTTATATAGTGTATGGCGTTATGTCCATGAACTAATTTATCATGGACTTACAACACTATATTACTTAAATCTCTATATAAACTCATTATTACCCCTTTCTAAACATTTCTCCTTTCTTAACCAGAAAATCTCTTTCCTTTGACCTGGCCTGACTCGCCTTCTGCTAAGTATGATAGGCACCCTTTAAGACCACCCCACTCCACAGCTTGACCTGAATCTGACTTTCTATCATCTATACCGACCTGGGTAAGTTTTGGATTGATCTAAAGGGGATACCCCCTGTTTTTTCACCATCAGGGGACGTGGGGTGGGGGCTACCCTCTAGGATCGCAATCAGTGGAATCCCTCCCTGGCTATCTCCATGACCAAATAAAATATTTTCTCTTCCCCTCCCCCCTTTTTTTGTATAATACCGGTACCGGACTATTTCCGGTCCCAATTACCAGTAAATTATACTAATTATGATAATTTCCCTCATTAGATACATTTATCCTGTAAAGTAGACCTACCCTGAGGAAGCCATTGTTATGGCGAAACATGTCGGAACTGTCTACTAAGATGTACCCAATCCATCTCAGGTCATCTTCTTTACAGTAAATTTTGAATTGTTTCTAAACTCTATGTGTGTTTTTGATTTAATCGATAATTCTGGATTGTTTTTTGTATAAATGATCATATATCCTTAAAAACGAATTTAATCATTTCTTGCTATGACCCTTCATGATTAAGCATTGTTAAATGTACATCATTAATTCCTCCTTTTTCCTTTTTTTTTGTCTTTGTAACTTTTATGTAATAAAATTATATTTTTTAATAAACATGTGTTATGAGCATTGAACTATGAGTTAACCCCGACTTCTCTACACTACTATCGCACCGCTATAATCCCTAGTCCATTACCCCCCTTGCTTATATTCTAATACCAAGGGATGAGGTGCTGTATCATTTAGTGGATCCTCTCTGTCCTTTTGTACATGTGATTGGGGGTGTGTGCATGTCACTGGGGGGGGGGTGAACATGTGATTGGGGGGTGTGTGCATGTCACTGGGGGGGGTGAACATGTGATTGGGGGGTGTGCATGTCACTGGGGGGGTGAACATGTGATTGGGGGGTGTGTGCATGTCACTTGGGAGGTGAACATGTGATTGGGGGGTGTGAACATGTGATTGGGGGTGTGTGCATGTCACTATGGGGGGTGAACATGTGATTGGGGGGTGTGTGCATGTCACTATGGGGGGTGAACATGTTGGGGGTGTGTGCATGTCACTATGGGGGGTGAACATGTGATTGGGGCTATGTGCATGTCACTGGGGGGTGAACATGTGATTGGGGGTGTGGGCATGTCACTGGGGGTGAACATGTGATTGGGGGTATGTGCATGTCACTATGGGGGGTGAACATGTGATTGGGGGGTGTGTGCATGTCACGATGGGGGGTGAACATGTGATTGGGGGGTGTGCATGTCACTATGGGGGGTGAACATGTTGGGTGTGTGTGCATGTCACTGGGGGGTGAACATGTGATTGGGGGTGTGTGCATGTCACTATGGGGGGTGAACATGTTGGGTGTGTGTGCATGTCACTGGGGGGGTGAACATGTGATTGGGGGTGTGTGCATGTCACTGGGGGGGGGTGAACATGTGATTGGGGGGTGTGTGCATGTCACTGGGGGTGAACATGTGATTGGGGGGTGTATGCATGTCACTGGGGGGGTGAACATGTGATTGGGGGGTGTGCATGTCACTATGGGGGGTGAACATGTTGGGGGTGTGTGTGCATGTCACTATGGGGGGTGAACATGTTGGGGGGGTGTGCATGTGATTGGGGGTGAGTGTGCATGTGACTGGGGGATGAACATGTGACTGCGGGGTGTGTGCATGTCACTAGGGGGGGTGAATGTGATTGGGGGTGTGCATGTCACTAGGGGGGGGTGAATATGTGATTGGGGGTGTGCATGTGACTGCGGGGTGTGTGCATGTCACTGGGGGGGTGAACATGTGACTAGGGAGTGTGTACATTTGACTGGGGGGTACATGCGACTGGGGGGTGTGTGTCCATGTAACGGGGGTTTGGCATGTGACTAGGGGGGTGTGTATGTGACTGGGGGGGTACATGTCACTAGGGGGGTGTGCATGTGACCGGGGTGTGTGTGCATGTGACCGGGGTGTGTGTGCATGCGACTGGGGGTGTGTGCATGAGACGAGGGGAGGGTGAGCATGCAACGGGAGGTGTAAATGTGACTAGGGGGATGTGCATGTGACTAGGGGGGGTGTGCATGTCACTGGGGTTTACAGTCAGGTCTGCTCAGTCCTCTGCCAGTGTCCCAGTATGTCGGCCTGTGATTGACAATCCGGGTCCCCCTGACCTGATTCCACCCCACCCTCATCCCCAGCCACCCAGGGCTCCACTGCAGTGGTCGGGAGGTCCCAGCTCAGCCCAGTGCCGATCCTCAGCCATGGTGGGCAAGGCGCTCTTCATTCTGCGCTGGCACTGCTTCTCTATGGCTATCTCCCACCAGGAGCTCTTTCACTATGAGGAGTCCGAGGGGACCTACTGCTGCCCAACAGGGATGATGAGACCTCCGAGCCCCTTCTCTTCTATGAGGCTGAGTTCAAGAAGCTCTATGTGAGTACAGCACTGAGAGAGACAGAGAACTGACACCAGCACTAGCAGAGTGTACACTGACACCAGCACAGAGAGAGAGGTTGCTGACATCAGCGGTGAGATAGAGCACACTGCACTGAGATGGAGTGCCCCGACACCAGTACTGAGAGCACTGACCAGTACTTATTTTTTCCCTAAGACCCCTTTCACACCTAAGCGCTTTTCAGGTGCTACAGCGCTAAAAATAGCGCCTGAAAAAAGCGGGTCCTTTAAGTCCAGTGTGAAAGCCGGAGGGCTTTCACGCTGGAGCGGTGCGCCAGCAGGACGGTTAAAAAAGTCCTGCTAGCAGCATCTTTGGAGCGGTGAAGGAGCCGTGTATTCACCGCTCTTACCCATTGAAATCAATGGGACACCGCTGCAATACCGTGGCAATACCGCCGGCAAAGCGCCGCTGGAGGGGCGCTTTGTGGGGATTTTAACCCTTTTTCGGCTGCTAGCGGGGGTTAAAACCGCCCCGCTAGCGGCCGAATACCGCGGCTAAAACGACGGTAAAGCAGCGCTAAATATAGCGCTGCTTTACCACCGCCCGCACCGCCCCAGTGTGAAAGGGGCCTTATGGACGTGAGTGGGGCCTCATGTCTAAGTTATGCCTAAGGCCTCACAACGCCTAGAGCCGCCTCTGCCAAAAGGCATCTGCTTATACTGGAATGACCCCCTTAGGCGTAGAAAAGGCCGTCTTCCCTTTTGCAGATTTTGTTAGGGGTATCTGCCAATAACCTTTAGGCAGATCTAGCGTTGTTATGTGCCGGGCACTTCCCAATCTGTCAAATAGCTTGTTGACCCGAGGCATTGGATACGCATCGAATTTAGACACGCTATTCAACTTCCTGAAATCATTACATTACAAAACCTGACCAGTCACTGTGGGACTCCTCTATCACGTCTAACAGGTTTTAGATCTAATTTTTAACTGCTTCCTGCCTAGCCTCTGGTATTCTATAGGGCTTTACATTTACATGGGTGCCTGGTTCGTAATTATGTCATGCTGTATAACACTGGTCATACTCATATACTCTTTAATGTCCTTCTGTTGGGCTACTGACAAGGTTTCAGTTATGGGTACCTCAGGTGTTACTGGATCATGTTCTTTTGGGGGAATGGCACTGCCAGTAAAGTCTCCGTCCTTCAAGGGTTTCAAGAGATTAATGTGATAGATTTGCTCAGGTTTTCTTTTTTCTGGTTGGTAAACTTTGTAGTTTACTTCCCCTGCTGTTTCCATAATTTCCACTTTGCTAGGAATTTACTCTCAACTGTGGGGACTAGTACCAGCACTCTATCGGCAGGATTGAAGGTCCAGGTCTTGTCACCCTGATTAAAAACCCTTCTCTGGACCTCCTGGGCTTGCTCCATATGTTCCCGTACAAGCGGCATCAGTGAGATATGCTCAATGACGCCTCTATATGATGTGGTCTCTCCCATGTTTCTTTTGTGACATCTAGCAATCCCCTGGGATGTTTACCATACAGTAGTTCAAAAGGGGAATAACCTGTAGATGTCTGAGGTACCTGTTGTATGGCAAACATGAGGTATGGCAGCAAAAAAATCCCAATTTCTCCCATCTTTGTCCACCACCTTTTTTAACATGTTTGAGCGTTTTGTTAAATCTCTCCACAAGACCATCAGTTTGGGGGTGGTAGACAGAGTTACGGAGATGGGAGATTTTGAACAACTTAAAAAATTATTTTGTGACTCTGGACATAAATGGTGTGACTTGATCCGTTAATATTTCTTTTGGAATACCCACATAACTAAATACCTGGACAAGCTCTATGGCAATAGATGTAGCTGAGGTATTACGTAAGAAAAATGCCTTCAGGATATCGTGTGGCATAATCCAGTATTACCAGTATGTGCTGGTGGCCCCAGGCAGACTTTACTACTGGTCTAGGGTTTGGGAACCATTAGCTGCTCTACCTCCTTCACCCCTTGTTTTACCACCTGATACAGCAAGTTATTTTTAAGAGCCATGTAAGGAAAATACACCCCTACATTAGGTTCAACAGGTCCCCCATCAATCATTTTAATGCTTTCTCTGGCGCTAATGAGTGTGGAGTCTCCTACTTGTTCTGTACAAAAGTCATCTTTCCTGACTTCCCACATTCTGTCCACTCATTATTAGAGTCAGAGATAATTTCTTGTTCATTATCCTCAAGCTGGGGGCTGGATTCCAGCTCTTCCTGCTCCCCAGCCATAAAAGAAAAGGATATACCCCTCCATTGGACACACAAATGCCGCGTACACACGGTCGGAATTCTCATCGGAAAAAAGCTCTGATGGTTTTCCCGTCGGAATTTCGCTCAAACTGTCTTGCCTACACACGGTCACACCAAATTCCGACGGTCTGTATCACAGCGGCATAAAACACATTCGACAGCACCATAAAAGGGAAGTTTAATGCTTCCGAGCAGGTGTCAAATTGTTTCCGAGCATGCAGCGGAAATTTGCGTGTTGGAATTGCATACACACGATCAGAAAATCCGATAGAAAGGTTTTCCGTCGGGAAAATTGAGAACAGGTTCTCAATCCAAAGTCCGTTGGAAATTCCGACAGAAAAAGACCTATGGGGCATACACACGGTCGGAAAATCTGTTGAAAAGCTCCCATCGGAAATTCTGACCGTGTGTACGCGGCAAAACAGGTTCCCTTTCAATTTTGCAAATCAAAAGGGTCCAGTGTAATTTCCAGTGTTTTTCTGCAAAAATTACACTTTTTGCAGGGACAGTTCTAAGCACAGGAAACATGCGCCCCTTCACAGGCATACTATAGACACCCCCCAGGTACGAAATTTAAAGGAATATTACACTTTTATTGTTTCAATTTAGGCATTATTAAAATAACTGCTCCTGAAAAAACGTCCGTTTTAAAAAAAAAAAAATTTGCATTGATACATGTCCCCTGAGGCAGGACCCAGGTCCCCAAACACTTTTTATGACAATAACATGCATATTAGCCCTTTTGATTTCGAACGTTCGCATCCATTGTAACTAATAGGGTTCTAATGCTAAGGGGTGTTTGGCTCATCCCTAGTAGTGAGGGTACCACCCCCACTGAATGTGTCACAGTGCCCCAAGGGTAACAAACTCAACCACAGCAGTCTGGTAGTCACGTGTGTCACCATGTATACAAATCACCCAAATAGTGCTGGGGTGTAACTTTGCAGGATTTACAAAATCACCTTTGACTAATGTCACAACACTACCAGAGTCTAGCAGAGCAGTGACTGGCTTTCCATCAACTGAAATCATACACATTTGTTTTTCCATGCATCCCTGACAAGATGCTGTACATGCCACCTGTGCAAAAAGAAACATGCGTTTCTTCAAATAAGCATTATCACATTGCATTGGTTTATCATTTAGGGAACAGTTTGCAGCAATATGACCTAACGCATGGCAGTGATAACATTTTATGTGTTCTGTACCCAGTCCTCTAAATGACCTCAGAGACCTTCCTGACCTATTTGGCCAGTCTACAGGTCCTGAGCCCACAGTCTCATTATCTGTAACAACTAACAACAGTCTTGTAATTTTTCCCTGAGCCCTTGAACCCTGGAACAGTCTTACCTCCAGGCATTTTTTCACCACTAGAGACATTGGACTGTGGCACGGATAGGTTCAACAAGTCCTCAGCAGCCGAATATATCTCTCCACCAGGTCAACCAGCTGGCTTACAGACTTAAGGTCCTCATGGCAAACCCACTTCCTCAAGGTGGCAGGGAGCGCACGCAAATAACGGTCCATGACCACATGCTCCATAATTTTGGGGCCTGACAAAGTCTCTGGCTGCAGCCACTTCTTGGTGAGGTGTATCAAGTCGTACATCTGGGAGCGGGGTGGCTTGTCAGTACTGTATGCCCACTGATGCACCGCTTAGCCCCGACTGCAATGGTGACGCCCTGGTGTACAAGTATCTCAGCCTTCAGCGTCTCAGTCCTGGGCAGCATCTGGTTCCTTTTGGGGTTCTCCTGTTAGAAAGGGTGCTAGCAGTCCTGCCCATTGCAGTTTTTGCCATCCTTCCCGAACAGCAACTCTTAAGGTAAGGTAAGCTTCCACATCATCTGCAGGTAATAGCTGGCATGTGCCATTTTCTGTTCCACTGGCAAAGGACCTTTTTCACCAGGGCCTCCACAAACTGGTTATTCACCTCCTGCTGCTGACAGTTGTTTTTTTGCTGGGTTGCAGTGGCCTGCAGCAGGGCTCTTAACACATCCTCCATCTTTCCACTTGTTCAGGAAGATGCCCACCCAAATCCACCATATGTCAAGGGTGAGCTCAATGGGGATCACCTTCCCTGGGAAAAAGGTAGCCCAAACGGCAGGTTTCTTAAAATCTGATGTGCATCTAGTTTTTTTTTTTTTTAAAAGGTTGCATAAAAATAACAAAAACAGAAAATAAATCCTTGCCATCCAGGCACTAACTGAACATTGCACGTTCCTAGCTCACAGGAGAAGGGCTTCTCACAGTCGCCCACAAAACAAAGATAATGCAAACCTTTTCTCTCACAAAGCAAACTTCACATGAGTTTTGGCATCCTGAGTCCCAGGCCAAGAGCAACTCTTTGCTCCAGTCCTGCTTTATTTATACCACCTGTTGGTGGACACAAGTGGACCGTGAAATCTGGACTGGAACCAACCCTGCCAAGGTGTCTGGTAAAACCCAGACTGGATTCCACATTAGTTCTCTGTAAATAAACGCATGCAAGGTGAAACGTAGTGTCCTTCAATCACCTCACCTTTCATAATGCCACAGTGTCTGTATACAGTGCCTTGAAAAAGTATTCATACCCCTTGAATTTTCCACATTTTGTCATGTTACAGCCAAAAATGTAAATGTGTTTTATTGGGATGTAATGTGACAGACCAACACAAAGTGACACATAATTGTGAAGTGGAAGGAAAATGATAAATGGTTAATTTTTTTTTACAAATAAATATCTGAAAAGTGTGGCGTGCATTTGTATTCAGCCCCCTTTAGTCTGATACCCCTAACTAAATACTAGTGGAATCTGATTAGTAAATAAAGTCCACCTGTGTGTAATTTAATCTCAGTATAAATACAGCTGTTCTGTGAAGCCCTCAGAGGTTTGTTAGAGAACCTTAGTGAACAAACAGCATCATGAAGGCCAAGAAACACACCAGACAGGTCAGGGATAAAGTTGTGGAGAAGTTTAAAGCAGGGTTATGCCCCGTACACACGGTCGGACATTCCGACAACAAAATCCATCAGATTTTTTCCGACAGATGTTGGCTCAAACTTGTCTTGCATACACACGGTCACACAAAGTTGTGGGAATTTCCGACCGCCAAGAACGCGGTGACGTACAACATGTACGATGGGACATGTGCATTTAGAAAAGGGTTTTTCAACAAACCAACATATTTGGTGTATTAACATTATTTTTGGTAACATTAATATAGCAATTAAAAAACAGCCATGTTTCAAAGCATAATAAAACAACTCAGGAACTTACAAAGTTTAACTTTGAAAAGTGAAGACAATATCAGACATGAGTATGTCCAAACTGTGTTGATATTGCCTTCATCAGATGGGGTGTCACCCCTGTAAAAGCCAAATTTGGAAGATGCACACAAATTGGGATTCAAACTGGGCATTTTCCTCCTGATCCCATGCCTAATGTCAACATGTGCTATCTCCCATCATGGGGGATCAATGTACGTGTTTTGGGGGGTGCAACCCCTTCATCTCAGCCACTTTAGTAGCGAGTTGCACATGTTGACACACTGTGTGCATCTTCCAAATTTGGCTTTTGAAAAAATATAAAACTGGTTTGTAAAATCGCAAATCGATGCTAGCTAGTTTTGTGTGTTTCAGATTCTCCCTAAAACATTGTCTTGTGTTGTGTCTTGCAGAGAAAATGGATGGGTTCAAAGACCACAGTTTTCTCCCAATTTTCATTGACAAGTACAGGGAGCTGCCCTGTCTGTGGCAGGTGAAACACCCCCATTATAACAACAAATTAAAGAGGCAGGCAGCGCTGGAGAAACTGCTGGAGTTAGTGAAGCCAGTGGTCCCCACGGCAGACATCCCCTATTTAAAAGCAAAAATTGGTGGCCTGAGGAGTACATATCTGAGGGAGCGCAAGAAGGTCCAGGATTTCCTGAGATCAGGAGCTGCATCAGATGACGTTATGTCCCCAGGCTGTGGTACTATGAGAGACTGCATTTTCTGTCAGACCAGACTGAAGTCAGGGAATCCATCTCAATTCTTCCTTCCACGCATCCTTCCACCCCAGCTGAGGCTTCCGACGCCCACCCTGGGACTTCCAGCCAGGAAGAAGTGGAGGAGCCCAGCTTGAGCCAGGTATAGTATTGTTCTACATATTTTTTGTGTAAAAATTAATGAGGTTAACTAGATGTGATTATTGATCACTAATTGCTGATTTAATAAAGTGTTTTACATATCAATAGACAGTAGTAGCCAAAAAAAATTGGGACAAGAATTAAAAAAGCTGATGTGATTGATGAACCAAAAACTAAAAGTATGTCCCTTTTTCATACACAGGAAGACCTCATCCAGGAGGAGGGCATGGAATGTGGCAGCCAGGAGGTGGCTGTGGAATGTGGCAGCCAGGAGGAAGCAGGGGCTAGTGGCAGCCAGGAGGTGGGCAGGCCTAGGAGCCTCACAGAATCACAGATCCCTCCCCTCCGCCTTCCAACCAAAGGGCCCAGGAAGGGGAGGAACGTGGAGGAGTCAGCACTCAGGCTGATTGGGGAGGCTTCTGCTGCCCTCAAAACCACCCCCACTCATCAAGAGGCCTTTGCCTCCTTGGCAGCATGCAAACTGGAGAAAATGGAGGAGGGACAACGCCTCATGTGTGAGGAACTAATTTATCTCACACTAAAGGGGTTGAGGAGACAACTCACCAACAAAACCCACCTGTGTGAGTTGGACCATCTTCCTCCTCCTCCTCCTTCTGCCACACCTCCAACACCACAACCACAGCCTGGAAGGAAGCGTGGAAGGAAGACCAGAGAGTGATGGCCTGGGTTCAGTCTGGTCTGACAAAAGATGCAGGCTCTTGTATGACCACAGCCTGGGGACATAGATGTCATCTGCTGCTGTTCCTGATCTCTTGGACTTCTGGACCAGATTGTACTCCCTTATATATGGACTCCTCAGGCCACCAATTTTCCCTTTAAATAATTGATGTCTGCCCTAGGGGCCAAAGGCTTCACCAATTTCAGCAGTTTCTCCAGCGTTGCCTTCCTCTTTATTTGGTTATGACCCCTAATAAAAAAATGTTTTGTTAAATAAATACTTGCCTATGTGTTTTACTTAAAAAAGAACAGTTTGATTGTGAGTAGGCAGGTACATTTCAAAAATACAAAGTCAAATTAACAAGGGACACCAACACCAAACAACCTCCTTGAGATTAAAAAATAAAACAATAAAATAAAAAGATAATAATGGTGTTGTGGTAAGTTGACACTCAAAACACAAAAAGAAAATTATGGAGATCACCAAAATAAAAAAAAGGAGATCTTGAGTAAAAAAACAGTCACAAAATTTGAAAAAATATTAAAACATAAAAATCAAAAATGATTTGGGAGATCTGACGAATAAAAATATTCTATTCATGAAATCAGGAGAAAGAATAAAGAAAGAAGTTTGTGAGAAGTCTGTGTGAATATGAGCAGCAAAACAACTTCATTCTTCTAGCATTATAAAGAAAAAGAGAATGCACTGCATTAAACAATTTTTAACATTGCAGCGTGATGAATGTGCTATATCCATTACGAACGCTAGTTTTACCAGACCGAGCGCTTCCGTCTCGTAATTCATTCTGAGTACGCGTGTGCGTCGGACTTGTCTACACACGATCGGAATTTACGCGATCGGATTTTGTTGTCGTAAAATTTTAGATCCAGCTCTCAAACTTTGTGCGTCGCAAATTCCGTCGGAAAAAGTCAGATGGAGCCTACACACGATCGAATTTTCCGACAACATGATCCGATCGCATTGTGTGTATGGGGCATTAGGTTATAAAAAAATATCCCAAGCTTTGAACATCCACTGTTCAATCCATCATCTAAAAATGGAAAGAGTATGGCACAGCTGCAAACCTACCAAGACATGGCGGTCCACCCAAACTGACAGGCCAGGCAAGGAGAGCATTAATCAGAGAAGTAGCCAAGAAGCCCATGGTGACTCTGGAGGAGCTGCAGAGATACACAGCTCATGTGGGAGAATCTGTCCACAGGACAACTATTAGTCGTGCACTCCATGAATCTGGTCTTTATGGAAGAGTGGCAAGAAAAAAGGCAATGTTGAAAGAAAGCCATAAGAAGTCCCATTTGCAGTTTGCGAGAAGCCATGTGGGGGACACAGAAAATAGGTGGAAGAAGAAGGTACTCTGGTCAGATGAGACCTAAATTGAACTTTTTGGCCTAAAAGCAAAATGCTGTGTGTGGCGGAAAACTAACACTGCACATCACCCTGAACACACCATCCCCACCGTGAAACATGGTGGTGGCAGCATCATGTTGTGGGGATGCTTTTCTTCAGCAGGGACAGGGAAGCTGGTCAGAGTTGATGGGATAATGGATGGAGCCAAATACAGGGCAATCTTATGCCGCGTACACATGAGCGGACTTCTCGTCGGACTGAACTCCGAAGGACTTTTCAACAGAGTTCTGCCAAAACGGACCTGCCTACACATGATCACACCAAATTTCGATCGTTTAGAATGCGATGACATACGACGGGACTAGAAAAAGGAAGTTCAATAGCCAGTAGCCAATAGCTGCCCTTGTGTCATTTTTGGTCCATCGGAACAGCATACAGACAAGCGGTTTTCTCGATAGGAACTGGTTCTGGTGGAGTTCTGGAGGAAAGATTTGAAACATGTTCTATTTCTAGGTCCGTCAGAATTTTAGAAAGAAAAAGTCCGATGAAGCCCACACACGATCGGAATGTCCGACAGAATGATTCCGTCTGACCTTTTCTGCCGCAAAGTCCGGTCATGTGTACAGGGCATTAGAAGAAAACCTGTTAGTCTGCAAAAGACTTGAGACTGGGGAGAAGGTTCGCATTCCAGCAGGACAACGACTCTAAACATACAGTCAGAGCTACAATTAAATAGTTTAGATGAAAGCATATTCATGTGTTAGAATGGCCCAGACAAAGTCCAACATTGCTGTTCACAGACGCTGTCCATCCAGTCTGACAGAGCTTGAGCTATTTTGCGAAAAAGAATGGACAAAAATGTCACTCTCTAGATGTGCAAAGCTGGTAGAGACATCCCCAAAAAGACTTGCAGCTGTAATTGCAGTGAAAGGTGGTTCTACAAAGTATTGACTCAGGGGGGCTGAATACAAATGCACGTCACACTTTTCACATATTTATTTGTAAAAAAAATTGAAAACCAATTATAATTTTCCTACCACTTTTCTGCCAGCGGGCTGTGTTAGCGGTAAAGCGATGCTAGTTTTGGCTGCGATTTACCATTGTTTTAGTGGCGCTTTTCGGCCGCTAGCGGCGCTTTTAACCCCCGCTATCGGCCGAAGAAAAGGTAAAATGCGCCCGAAAAGCACCACTGCCAAAGCACTTTGCAGGCGCTTAAGCAGCAGTGCCCATCATTCATTTTAATGGGCAGGAATGGTGGAGGAGTGGTGTATACACCGCTCCTAAACCGCTCCAAAGATGCAGACTTTTTCTAATGTTCTACAAGCGCACTGGGGCTGCAGGGGAGTCATTTTTCAGGCGCTTTACAGGTGCTATTTTTAGCCTGAAAAACTACTCCAGTGTGAAAGGGGTCCTAAATACATTTATGTTTTTGGTTGTAACATGACAAAACATGGAAATTGTCAAGGGGTATGAATACTTTTTCAAGGCACTGTATACGTTATTTCTCACAATTTGTGCATGAGATAAAAAAAAAGATACTTCTTAGAATTTTTTGAGATATGACTACCAAATGTTATAAATATAAGATAGAGAAAAAAGAGAGTGCGGGGCTCAGGAGTGCGCTACTTACAGAGTGCAGAGTTCAGGCGTGCGTTACATAAAGAATGCAGGGCTAAGGAGCGCACTACATAAAGAATGCAGGGCTAAGGAGCGCGCTACATAGAGAATGCAGGGCTCAGTGGGCATTCAGGAGTGCGCTACATAAAGAATACAGAGCTCAGGAATGCACTACATAAAGAATGCAGGGCTCAGGAGTGTGCTACATAAAGAATGCAGGGCTCAGGAGTGCGCTACATAAAGAATGCAGGGCTCAGAATTGCGCTACATAAAGAATGCAGGGATCAGCTATGCCCATCAATGCAGCCTCACCAGTGACCATCAATGCAGCCTCACCAGTGACCATCACTGCAGCCTCACCAGTACCCATCTATGCAGCCTCACCAGTGCCCATCAATGCAGCCTGACCAGTGCCCATCTATGCAGCCTGACCAGTGCCCATCTATGCAGCCTGACCAGTGTCCATCTATGCAGCCTGACCAGAGCCCATCTATGCAGCCTGACCAGTGCCCATCTATGCAGCCTGACCAGTGCCCATCAATGCAGCCTGACCAGTGCCCATCTATGCAGCCTGACCAGTGCCCATCAATGCAGCCTCACCATTGCCCATCTATGCAGCCTCACCAGTGCCCATCTATGCAGCCTCACCAGTGCAGGGTATCAGAGAGAAGAGAGGAGAGCCGGCCGGATCATCACACAGGCCGGCGTCACCTGCTGTTTCAGCTTTAATTAAAATCACCGGGCGCCCACCGTCACACAAGTTCTGCCTCCTGAATACCCTCCTACCTATGATAGACAGCACATGTCCCAGCATTGGAGCGCGCTACATAAAGAATGCAGGGCTCAGCTGTGCCCATCAATGCAGCCTCACCAGTGACCATCAATGCAGCCTCACCAGTGACCATCACTGCAGCCTGACCAGTACCCATTTATGCAGCCTGACCAGTGCCCATCTATGCTGCCTGCCTAGTGCCCATCAATGCAGCCTCACCAGTGCCAATCTATGTAGTTTGACTAGTGCCCATCAATGCAGCCTGACCAGTGTCCATCTATGCAGCCCCACCAGTGCCAATCTATGCAGCATCGCCAGTGCCCATCTATGCAGCCTGACCAGTGCCCATCAATGCAGCCTGACCAGTGCCCATCTATGCAGCCTGACCAGTGCCCATCAATTCAGCCTCACCATTGCCCATCTATGCAGCCTCACCAGTGCCCATCTATGCAGCCTCACCAGTGCAGGGTATCAGAGAGAAGAGAGGAGAGCCAGCCGGATCATCACACAGGCCGGCGTCACCTGCTGTTTCAGCTTTAATTTAAATCGCTGGGTGCCCGCCGTCACACAAGTTCTGCCTCCTGAATACCCTCCTACCTATGACAGACAGCCCATGTCCCAGCATTGGACAAGTGTGCTGTCTATCAAAGGAGCCAATCCAGGAGGTGGGACTTTGTTTGATGGCGGGCGCCCGGTGATTCAAATTAAAGCTGTCATAGCGGGTGACGCCGGCCTGACACCCCCCAGTGTGTGGCACCTGGGGCAGACCGCCCCCCGTTAGCATACCACTGGCTTTGGCGCCCCCCTCTGCCTCAACACCCGCCCAGGATCGGCCCTGCACCTAGCGCCGCCCCTGCCTGCCGGTCCTCAGTCGGGGGACTGTCCCAGGAAACCGGGGATGTCTGGTCACCTTAGGGCGAACCTTGGCACCCCAGGTGTTTTGGAACTACATTTCCTATGATGCTCATCTACACTGTAGAGTGCATGAGCATCATGGGAAATGCAGTATCAAAACATCTGGGGTGCCAAAGTTCGCCATCACTGCCCTAGGGTATAGTGTTCAGCAGCAATATTAGCGCAGATAGGACTTGTTTACACAAGAATTGTCTTTTTACGCCCATTTCACACTGCCACGACTTCTAAACCGACATTACTGCGCGACTTTGGAACGACTTGCATACGACTTCTTTAACAGAAGTCAATGCAAGTCATGCCGAAGTCAGACCAAAAGTAGTGCAGGAACCTTTTTCTAAGTCGGGGCGTGACTTCACATGCAACATGTGCTCTCAAAGTCGGAGCGCATGTCACATGTGTGAACAGAGGCTAAAAAATGATCTGCAATGGCTGGCTTACCTGTTAGATGGAACCAGTCTATAATAGAATATTGTGCCACCAAAAATTAATATTTATGGCCCCATAGTGGAATGCAGTCTCTAGGGTGCGTAGTGCACAGTCACAGCAAACAATCCCAACTGTCACTGATGTGCAATAATGTCATATAGACAGTTCCAATGCCAAGTCCAGGTGAGGAAGTGAACAAGAGAGTCACCAAGGAGCTTGACAAGAAATTGACTCACAGAAAAAGTCCCTAGTAAAAGCAATGTTCTTTATTGTAAAAAAGCAAGCAACCCCTTACATGAGTGACAAGCCAGCTGCTCAGAGATCTGTGTGCTATACCCAGTGTTGAGGTTCCGCTCCACCTGTGGCCACCAGGGGGCTCTGGAAGAAACACACTGTGCACTGCCCAATCTAGAGGCTGCATTGTGCTATATAGAGCCATAATTATTTTTGGTGGCACAATATTCTATTATAGACTGGTTCCATCTAACAGGTGTGTTAGTGCTAGGATTAATTTGTTTGGTTTCCCTCTATCCGCATCCAGTCTCCTTTGGATTTCACTCCAGCAGCACCTTCTCATAGGAGGGGCATTCTCTTATCATATGAGTGTAGCGCTAGAATTTTTGCCATGTAATGCTATTAATAGGACCATGTTAATAGATTGGTATTTGGCTCCCTCTACTGGTATGCAAGGGAAAAGACTTGTTTAAGTTTCACATAACAGCTAAGCAGGAAGTGACTTTAGTGTTTCACTTTGTGAAAGGACTCACCTACCCACAATGGCCACTCACCTACCCATGAACACTGAGTGGCTGAACTGCATGCTGGGTAGGTAATAAAAGGCCCGGCGCGCCCATTTTCTGTCTCTTCTTGTTGGGACGTGTGGCTTGCCTGCAGGGATCTGTGGGTGTGCGTTTGAAGAGCTGAGGCCTATATCGTGCGGAGCGGAACAGCAACCACTGAGAAGTCTCACCACAGTGTGCTGGAGCAGTGGTGTGATCTGACCGGAGGATCCAGAACACCTGAAGGAGCTAAGTGAGGGTCCCGGGAATCTTGCAGCGTGACGGAGCTGACTGTAAGTGCTACATGAGCTTTCAAGATTTTTATATTTGCATACGATTTATGGTTTGATATGTTTTTGGTTCAAGTTAGAATGGCTGGCTGGCATCTGATTGATGGTTGTGAGAAATTTCTTAATCCTGATTTTAGTTTTCTACATTATTATTATTTATTTATAATTATACAGGATTTATATAGCGCCAACAGTTTATGCAGCGCTTTATAACTTGAGGGTAGACAGTACAAATACAATACACTTTAATACAGTAGGAATCAGAAGGCCCTGCTCATTAGAGCTTACAATTAGGTATGCAAAAGACAGTAAGGAGAATGCAGAGGGTGTTTTTTGAATTCCTCTTCTATCTCACAAACTAGGTTCCCAGATCACCAGATTACTGACAGTTGGGAATGATTTCAGGTATTTTTGGACCTGAGATTCCTATGATTGGCTGTCAGCTTTGACAGCTTCCTCTGCAGGATAGCCTCAGAGGCTCTGAAGAAGAAGGTCCTTCAAAACATGTCAGCCAGCAGGGTCCTATTCAAGACCCCTCACCTTGGTCTGGTAGTCCAAGCTACTTGTGAGAGACTAGCCACCCATGTGGCTTGATGAACGAGTTTACATATTCAAGTTTTTGAGTAGACATCTTTATGGTTTTATTAGATATTTTTGTTAAATTTGTTGGATAATGCACTAGGACACTCTTGTTTCTTATATTCCTACAGTATGGCCAGGATGACCCCAGTCCTAGAGGGCAGCAAGGCATCTGTGGGATTTTCAGTTTTTTTACCTATCCATACAGAACTATTGAGACAGTTCACTGATGCGCAGTAGTATGTTGTTCTATTTGTTGGTAAGATTCAGACTCATGTACAAACCTGCCTTAGCTCATCCCTACTAACAGTAGGGAGGGAAATAGTTTGGTGCACTACAGCAGTGGTTGGATGGAAAGCTACAGTACTGAAGGTAGGAAATGCTTCCTGTACACATCTCAGGGTTTTCTATTTTCAGTTTTGACTGGTGTGTACCTTAAGGGGTTGGCAAAAGGCTAGCTCTTTGATGTCTCTTCTTTCAATACTGAAAGTCCATCCCCAACAATTAGCGTACCAGTAAACCAGTTCCTTCTAGTGATTTGTACAATTGAATGGCAAATTTGTTACAAGCAGCATTCCAAAAACAGCCATTACAATGGTGGCCCCTTATGGAGTGGTGGAGGGGGTGATCTATCCCTGGGAAGTTACCTGCAATCATCAGTGAACACTCCTGTCAGGTGTGTGATACCTGCCACACATTGCCTGCCTAGCTCGTGCATAACGCGTGATACTGTGGGGAAAAACTCCAATTTCTCCTGAGGCCAGAAAAAGTCCAAGAGGTAAAGAGGAATGATAACCATCTGCTGGCTGAGACTTCAGGCTACAGATAACACAATAACAAGCTGCCAGTACATTGTCCTTTACCTGTTTACTGAGTCAAAGCAAAGTAAAGATAACCCAGTGGCTGCTAGTGTCTTCAGACTTAATGCACACCTGTCAGGAGCAACATACAAGGGCGGCCGCTACTGATCTACTACAAATGCTGCCTGCTTGTTATGCTGATCCTCTGGCTTCGATACTTTTTGAGCTACTGGCTCAGAGCAAGCAAACCTGAGAATGAGAGAACAGTCTAAAATATTTATTTGCGTACTTGTTCCAAGTCAGTATCTCAAAAGTCCAGAGGATCAGCATGACAGCTAGACAACTTTCAGAAGAAGAAGTCAGTAAGAGCCACTTCTATGTTCCTCTTTGGACAGGTTTCCTTTAAAGGTCCAGTCCACCCAACTGATACTTTAACATTTGGTAGAGAATAGAGATGGGCTCTAGGGATGAGCCAAACACCCCCTGGTTCGGTTTGCACCAGAACATGCGAACAGACAAAAGATTTGTGCGAACATGCAAACCCCATTAACCACTTGCCCACTGGGCAGTTAAACCCCCTTCCTAACCAGACCAATTTTCAGCTTTCGGTGCTCTCACACTTTGAATGACAATTACTCCGTCATGCAACACTGTACCCAAATTAATTTTGGGTCCTTTTTTTCACACAAACAGAGCTTTCTTTTGGTGGTATTTAATCACCGCTGGGTTTTTTATTTTTTGCGCTAAAAAAAAATTCTTTGTTTCTATTAAAAATTATTGCAGAGTATTGGCGAGTATTGGCGAGTATTGGCAGAGTATTGGCAGAGTATTGGCAGAGTATTTGGCAGAGTATTGGCGAGTATAGGCAGAGTATTGGCAAGTATTGGCAGAGTATTACAGTGTTGCACAGTATTGGTAGAGTATTGCACAGTGCTGGCAGAGCATTGCAGTGGTGGCAGAGCATTGCACAGTGGTGGCAGAGCATTGCACAGTGGTGGTTGCAGAGCATTGCACAGTGGTTGGTTGCAGAGCATTGCACAGTGGTTGGTTGCAGAGCATTGCACAGTGGTTGGTTGCAGAGCATTGCACAGTGCTTGGTTGCAGAGCATTGCACAGTGCTTGGTTGCAGAGCATTGCACAGTGGTGGCAGAGCATTGCACAGTGGTTGCAGAGCATTGCACAGTGGTTGGTTGCATAGCATTGCACAGTGGTGGCAGAGCATTGCACAGTGGTTGCAGAGCATTGCACAGCGGTGGCAGTGTATTGACCAGCGCTGTGGGCACTACACATCCAGCCCACAGCGCTGGTCCCGTCTCTCCCCCTCTCCGATTCTCTCCTCTCTGTACCGACACGGTGTGTGTACATGTGATCGCTCCGTCATTTGACGGAGCGATCACGTGGTAAACGGCCGCTATCAGCGGCTGTTTACCGTGATCCGCTGGGTCCGGAGGTCACGGATGTTCCCGAGTGCGCGCCCCAGGGGGCGTGCGGCAGCAAGTTTCTGGGAGGACGTCCGTAGGACGTCCACTCAGGGAAACCCGACTGCGCTGTAGACGTCTTTCGACTATAGCGCGGTCGGCATGTGGTTAAAGTCTATGGAACATGAATGTGAAAAATCAAAAGTGTTAATTTTAAAGCCTTATATGCATGTTATTGCCATAAAAAGTGTTTGTGGACCTGGGTCCTGCCCCAGGGGACATGTATCAATGCAAAAAAAGTTTTTAAAATGGCATTTTTTTCAGGTGCAGTGATTTTAATAATGCTTAAAGTGAAACAATAAAAATGAAATATTCCTTTAACCACTTTCAGACTGGACCATTTTGCTGGCTTAAGACCAGATCACTTTATGCGATTTGGCACTGTGTGGCTTTAACTGACAATTGCGTGGTCGTGCGATGTGGCTCCCAAACAAAATTTACGTCCTTTTTTTCCCACAAATAGATCTTTCTTTTGGTGGTATTTGATCACCTCTGCGTTTTTTATTTTTTGCGCTATAAACAAAAAAAGAGCAACAATTTTTTGCTATAATAAAAACATTTTTTTTCCTCAGTTTAGGCCGATACGTATTCTTCTACATATTTTTGGTAAAAAAAATCGCAATTAGCGATTATTGATCAGTTTGTGCTAAAGTTATAGCGTTTACAAAATAGGGGATAGTTTTATGGCATTTTTATTAATAATTTTCTTTTTTACTAGTAATGGCGGCGATCAGCAATTTTTATTGTGACTGCGACATTATGGAGGACACATCGGACATTTTTGACAAATTTTTGGGACCATTGTCATTTATACAGCAATCAGTGCTATACAAATGCACTGATTCCTGTGTAAATGACACTGGCAGTGAAGGGTTTAACCAGGGGGTGGCAGTGTAGGGGTTAAGTGTGTCCTAGGGGCGTGTCACTAACTGTGGGGGGCGTGGCTGTGTGTTAGTGATCACTGATCTCTGCTCCAATCACAGGGAGCAGAGATCAGTGTCACTTGTTGCTAGGCAGAACGGGGAGATGCTGTTTACTTCCGCATCTCCTCGTTCAGCCTCTTCGTGAGATGATTGCGGGTATCCCCGCGGCGATCGAGTCGGTGGGACCCGCGACCGGTGCGCCGCTGGCATTTTCAAAGGGACGTACCTTTACGCCCTTATGTCTCTCTGTGCCATTCTGTCGACATACATCTGTGTGCGCCGGTTGGGAAGCGGTTAAATATCGTTCAATATACAACAATTGTTTAATAAAATTAAACAATTATATATTTAATATAAACAATATGTTTAATATACAACAATTACCACCAAAAACACTTCTAGTCACTATGAATGTAGAATCCCTGTACAGTAATATCCCTCACAAGGATGGGTTGGCAGCATGTCACAGATTCTTATCATCCTCAACAAACCACTGCTGAGGATGTTACACAGCTCATCAAATTCATTCTTACACATAACTACTTTACTTTCAACAATGACATCTATCTCCAATGTATGGGTACTGCTATGGGAAGTAAAATGGCACCCCAATATGCTAATTTATTTATGGCTGACCTGGAGGACAATTTCCTGAACAGCATGCAACAAAAGCCACACAGATAGTACCGATATATTGATAATATCTTCATGATATGGACTGAAGGTGAAGAAAATCTAAAACAATTTTTCTCATTGATCAACACTTTTCACCCATCTATCAAACTAAAAATTGTTTATTCGGACACACATGTCAACTTCCTAGACAGTACAGTATACATCAGGAATGATAAGCTTCACACGTCGATATACAGAAAACCGACTGACCGATGCAGCTATCTCCATAATTCCAGTTTTCACCCCCAACACACTAAACGAACCATCATACACAGCCAGGCCATCAGATACCACCAGGGCTCAAGTCCTGTGGGAACGCATGGGAACGGAGTTCCTGAACTTTTTCCACAACAGGAACTCAGTTCCCGTTAGCAGCTGTGTCCTGCAAGACTTTGAAGTATGCGAGCTGTGTGGCAGGTGCTACACCAGCAGCTGCCGACACAGCTCACAATAGTAAGTGCTGCACACCTGACCATTCAGGCATTGCCAGTAGGGGGCCCCATGACAGCTTCCTCTTCGATCTACCTGTCAATCACAGCTAGCTGATGGGTAGATCAGGTCCCTGCTGCTAAGAGATTGTATTTAGTCAGACCTCTCGTGATGCGCTCCTCCCCGCCGGCCCCTCCTGATTTTCTGTCTCCTCATCCCCCCCCCCCCCCAGTCTCCTGCATACTTCCTCTGTGTGTCCTGCTGAATCCCCCCCCTCCTCTATCTTCAGTGCCATATGATGAGAGAACCCAGAGGAGGAGCACAGCTATTCTGCTCACAGGACATGCAGGGAGAGAGGTGAGCTGAGGGAGGAACATAAGTTTGGGGTGGTAAGCTGAGCACATGACTAGGGCAGCCAGATAACTTGCTACCCTACCTAAAGACATACACCAAACATACCTGAAATAACGAGGACACCTGGTGGGTAAAAATGGCCTTGCGGCCTTTTATTAACAAAAAATAGAATAAACATATTCATAAATATTTTCAACATAAAATATTCAACCATAAAATCTTCAAAAAATATACAACTGTAAAACCATAAACGGATCCTAGTCCCTGACGACCCCATCTTAAATTTTAGTTGAGCCTGCAGTCCCTGTTCTAAGCGTTACGCAAACTTGACCGCAGACCCCCAACTTCTTGACAGTTACTGACTGCCATTAGAGCCAAAAGGACTCCATCTCAGGGATGGGTCCCAACTTTAAGCCAATTTCCTATATATCATTAGATATATAGCGATAAACTGTCGCCAAGGACCCACGCCACAGCGGCACAAATGTGAAGCCTCACATCTGTGCCCGCCGCCACGCCAAGAAAGCACGTTGGATGCCATCTTCCAACCCCAAAGCCCACAAGTCAATGCCCACAGGGTTGAGATGAACCCCATCTGCCTTGAGATACCTCCAGGTGTCCACCTCGAGCTCCCAATGACGCACCACCACACCTCCATTGCGAGAGATAAACCTGCCCACCCCTTTGTTGACCTTAACCCGTGTCTTGTTCAGGCTCTCCCAAGACCGTGCCCCTCTCCAAGCCATGCGGCACACAATGTCCGACCAGACTACTGTCATGCCTGGAAACGATGACCTGAGCCTGAAGAAATCCCACTGGATATCCTTGATGACTTTCCTCATGGACCTGACACATAGATCATTTACCCCCACGTGTAAGACCAGGATGTCCGGAGCCCTGTCCAAACGTGCAAATTGGTGCACTACTGGGACTACCCTATGCCACCTCATACCGGGAAAGCCTATCCATCTCACTGTTCCATCCTCCCTGGCCAACCTCAACTGTCTCCCATTGGGCCTAACGTCAGCCCTCCTGGCCCCCCAAAAAACATAAGAATGTCCCATGATCCACACGAGACATCTGGGGGGATCTGAAAAACAAATAAAACAATACCCAGCACAAATCTAAACAACATACACTCAATATATGCATACAGTTCACAATAAATGAGGCCTGACATAAAGACGGTACCTAGTGGATTCCCATCTGCCTATCCTTCTTATTACATCCCCAGGAAGACCCCACCTGGCCGCCTCTGTAGCCACCCCGATCCTAAACGAATGGGCTGCGTATTCCAATGGCGCAAAACCACTCACCTCCAAGCATCTTCGAAACACTGCCGTGAATTGAAACCTGGAGAGAAACGACCCGTCCTGATGAATAAAGAAAGCCCCCCCCCCCCTTTGGACGGACCTCCCAAAACTGCTTTATGGCCATAACTGGGCAGGTGTCGGTATCCTTGCTGGTAAATAATTTTACCCGGACACCCTTGCCTTCCTGATCAGTTTTTGATCTGGTGATCCACAACTCCACGCCCCTTCCCGCAGGGCCACATCCCCCCACCTTAAACCCCCCCCTACCCTCTTCGACGGGGAGACCAACTCACCTATCCTGAAGGCCCCGAAGAATGCCACCACGAAGACTGCCTTAATCAAAATTCTCTCAAAAACCGACATACATACCTCACCCAAGACCGACACAATTTTTTCCAGCACCGCAAACGACACCGGGCGCCTGGAATCCGGCTTGCGAGACCCTCTCCTATATCCCCCCAAAGCCCTCCGTACCACAAAAGTCTTTGTGGTGTCCTGCATACCCTTTAACTGAAACAGAAAGGCCAGCGCGGTCATCTTTTTACTAATGGCGGACGCAGAGACCCCCCCTGTGTAGTTCTGGCAAATGAAACACAACACCCTGTTCTGTAAATCCCTCGGGTCCCCCGACCCGCCGACCTCCTGCTCCAACGCCCCCCATTCTTGCCATACTTTCCTATAGGCACTCCACGTGCTATCGCTGAGGGACTGTCGTATCAACCTGTCTGCGATTCCAGTGCAATCTTCCAATTCCTGGGGGCACACTTCCCCCACCCGCCTCGCCTCCGGTGCCAGCTTGCGAAATTCTGTCCACTGGAAACGAGACAAAGCATCCGCAAGTTTGTTGTCGATCCCAGGGATATGCACCGCATATACAAAGGCATTTATCCTCAAACAACTGAGCACTAGGTGTCTAAGCAACCGGACCACTGGCGGGGATGAGGCCGATACGTTGTTGATCGCCCACACCACCCCCATGTTGTCACAGTTGAACCTGACCTTCTTATTACTCAACTCCTGCCCCCACAATTCCACTGCCAACACTATGGGGAACAGTTCCAACAGAACCAGATTGCCCAGAAAACCTGCTGTCCTCCAGCTCTCCGGCCACGGACCCGCACTCCACTTCCCCTAACAGTAGGCTCCATATCCCCTGGGACCCGCCGCGTCCGTGAACAGCTCCAGGTCAGCGTTGCTGACCGGGCCTTCCTGCTAAATCGCCTTACCGTTAAAGGAGTCCAAAAAGACATCCCAGATTTTTAAATCCTCCTGTAGCTCCCTGGTCAGGCTAACAAAATGATTGGGCATCTTAACCCCCGCTGTGGCCGCCGCCAGGCGCCTGCAAAATATCCTACCCATGGGAATGATACGACACGCGAAGTTCAACTTACCTAGGAGGGACTGAACCTCCCTCAACTTCAGCTTGCGTGTCCTAATGGCCATACCCACCTCCTGTCGTAGAGCCGCCAGTTTGTCCGCAGGCAACCTACACTCCATGGCCAGGGAATCAATAGTGATACCCAGAAAAATTAACTCCTCCTGCGGGCCCTCCGTCTTATCCGCCGCCAGCGGAATCCCGAACCTGCCCGCCAAATGCTGCACAGTACTCAACAAGAGACCACAACATCTCGAGTCTGGCGGCCCAATGCAAAGAAAATCATCCAAATAGTGGATGATGGAATTAACCCCTGCAACCTCTCTAACTGCCCATTCAAAGCATGAGCTAAACGCTTCAAAAAACGCGCAGGAAACCGAACAACCCATTGGCAAGCACCGGTCAACAAAATACTCCCCTTGCCAACAACACCCCAGTAAATGCATGCTCCCCGGGTGCACTGGCAACAAGCGGAACGCCGATTCCACATCCGTCTTAGCCATCAGTGCACCCCTCCCGTATTTTTTCACCCAGGCCACGGCAGCATCAAACGATGTATAGGTAACTGCACAGTCCTGCGGGTCAATACCATCGTTAACTGAGCCGCCCTTCGGGTAGGACAAATGATGTATCATCCGAAACTGACCCGGCTCTTTTTTTGGGACCACACCCAGCGGGGAAACTACTAAACCTGGCACCGGAGGGGCCAAAAACGGCCCCGCCATACGCCCTAAAGCCACTTCCTTGGCCAATTTTGCCGACACCACCTCCGGATGCAAACGCGCCTACTGTAGATTCCTTGCTGCCGGAGGGACCTCCCGCAGGGAACTCGGGATCCTAAAGCCCATGCTAAACCCCTCCTCCAGTAGACGCGCCGCGGCCCGATCCGGATACCTACTTAGGAAAGGAAGCATCCTTGCCAAGTTCACCGGCGTCACTCAGCCGTATCTCCTGGGCGACCTTTTCCCTGCCTGAAACACTTCGCGAATGGGTGCATTCCGCTGCAACCTGAGCACTCGTGCTTGTATCTGCACGAACTCCCGTATCGGCAAGTTCCTTCGTTGAACTGCCAACAAACACCTTTTTTCTTAAGGCGATCCTGTAGATGAGACGCAGCCGCCCCCCCCTAGCAAAAACTGGCCACCAGCCCTGGATGATGTCATCAACTTCATCCACAGGCTGATGTCCTTGTGGTCCCACCGGATAGACAGGCTCACTGCTTTCCGCTGACGAAATTGTTCGTCATACCGAAGCCATGCCAGCCCCCCATAAACCCTGTGGGCCTCACTAATGGCTTCCATGTAGCAAAATAAAGCCGAACAGTTCTCTGGCGCTTTTTCCCCAATCACGCTGGCAAATATCGCAAACGCCTGCAGCCAATTTGCAAACGTGCGGGGAATCAGCCTGTACCTGTGCCTCTCTTCCTCATCCTTCTTGCTCTCATCCGGCTTTACCCTGTCTAAATTGAATATCTCTAGCGGGAGCAACGAAAAAATTTCGATATACTCATCCTTCCATATCTTCTCCCGCACTTCCTTTTTCAAATGCGCACCTAACGGTCCCTCAAAGCACACGTACACTTCGCAACGCGATGCGTCTGCCAAGCGTACCTTTTCCGCTTCCTGGTCCTTTGCTGTGTCCCCCGCCGCCGTGCCCTCGACGTCTTTCTCCGTTTGCGTCTCCGCCGACATGGAAGCCGCAGGCCCTGGTGAAGTGGCCGGGCTGCCCCCCGCCACCCCGATCAGACCCCGGGATGGGGGCATCCAGGGGCTGACATGCGTCAGAGGTTGCGCAGCGCTGCCCTCCAAACGACGCAGCAAGACCCGCAGTGTGTCCCACAAATCCCCCCCATCTCCCCCCCCAGTGTGTCCTGCCTCCTCTCCCCCCCCTGCCTGCCCTGACCCCCCTGAGAATTTGTGTGCAACAAAGAAGCAGACTTACCGGGCTGACGCAGGCACAAGGAGGGCATTCCCCCTCTCTGTTGCCGGCTTCTGCGATGACATCATCAGCCTGTGCCGCCTGTGCGGCCAGCACGCAGGCATCTACTCGGCCAGCCCTCCCAGGAACCAAGCCGATCCTGGAGGCGGGGCCTCCCGACCGCCGCTCAGTGACTGCAGATCTGTGCTCCGTCCCCTCGGCTCCTCCCACCGCCAAGATGGCGCCGCCACGAGGTGAGGGCCGGCGCTCACGGGTCTGGTACTCCCCCGCCGGGTTGCCCCCCCGACCGGAGCATCGCCAGGGGGTGCAACCTGGTGAATCTCTGCCCTCACAACCACGCTGGGGCGACTGGCGGCCTGTGACCCACCGCTCCCCCTCGGGCTCTGTCTGCAGCTGGTCCTCCCCCTACCCCTCTGAGCCCGGCTGGAAGATTGTTTAGCTGGGGGGCCCGAACTGACCCTGCTGGGGCTCCTGACCCTGCGTTGGGACCTGGGGGGGATGAACTCTGGGCTCAAGCGCTCCGGGGGGATAGCCCTCCTAGCACGTGTGGAGGCCGGTCGCCTAGCAACCGGTCCCTGGCTGGCCCCCTGTAAAGTGGCCGTTACCTGGCTCTGTAACCAGTCTGCTCCATGGGTGTCTGCTGCCGCCCTAAGCTGCTTCCAAAGGTGTTCCAACCCGCTCATGCTGTCCTGCTTTCTATCGCCAGGCCACGTACCAGCTCCACCGGGAAATTCCCTATCTCCTGCTGACCTCTCGACGAACTGGTGACTCCACCCTGAACCTGCAAACTTTTATACTGCTCCACCCCTTCACAACCCGTCCAATAAGGTAAGTGCAAAAAACAACTTTCCTTGAGAAAACAAATCCTTAACCCTTACCCTGCTACAGTTCCTAGCACCCTGTCATGGATGTACTGTGCCTACGCTGCGCTTCTGCTGTGTACATGTCTATACCTGGCAAAGTTTAATGCCAGGAAGGAAGTTTATGTGGAAATATGTGAAGGGTTGGAATAGCAGCGAGTGTGTGTTGGAGCCCTGCAGAGTTTGCAGCCCCCCAAGCTAACATACATCTCCTAAGCAGGAACACATCACTATCTCCCCAAGCATTCTGTCCAGATAATGTGAATGAATGAATGAATGATTTGTATAGCACTGCAAATGCGAACTGAATCACCTCAAAGCGCTTGACTGCTCTTGTCATGCAATATTTAGAAGAGGTAGGTCTTGAGTTTTTTTCCTGAAGGCCTGATGGTTTTCTTCCAAGCGGATATTGTCTGGTAGAGCATTCCATAGCCGAGGTCCCTGTACTGCGAATCTACGTTCTCCCTTCAATTTGTAGCGGGCTTTGGGGATGAGAAGGCGGTTTTGGTTTGTCGATCGAAGGCTTCGATTTGGTATGTATTTTTCTATTTTCTCACAAAGGTATTGAGGAGCATTTCTTTGTGTACATTTGTGGGTGAGGCAGGGGGTCTTGAATGTGATCCTGTCTTCTACCTTGAGCCAATGGAGGGTCCTTAGGGATGGGGAGATGGATTCCCAGGGTTTCTTTCTGATGACTAGACTTGCTGCTGTGTTTTGGACGACTTGAAGGCGTGCAATCTGGTAATCCTATGTAGAGGGAGTTTGCGTAGTCGAGGCGCGAGTTGATGATAGTTCCTACTACTACCGCTTTTTCCTTTTCCGGGATAAATGGGATAAGTCTGCGCAGCATGCGGAGGAGATGATGGGATCCGCTGATTACTGATCCTATTTGTGCCTCCATGGTCATCTCTGAATCAAAGATTACTCCGAGGCTTTTCACTTTGGTGCTTGGGAGGATGGTCTGTCCAAGGATGGTTGGTGGTGTCCATGGGGTCTTCGTCTTTTTCCTTTGGTTTGCGTCGAGGAGCAGTAGTTCTTTTTTCGATCCATTTAGTTTGAGGGAGCTAGTGGTCATCCAGTCATCTATCAATGTGAGACATTTTCCTAGTTCCTGGTATTGGTCTTTTTGTCCGGTGATCCGGAAGTACAGTTGGGTGTCATCCGCTATCAGGGACCTGGTCCGCCGCGCACCCCAGTGCGCAGACGCATAGGTCCGGCGCTGCGGCGCACAGTAGGAGTCAGAGGAACGATGTGGCGGCGCACGAACGTACGCGGCCCAGCTGAACGGCGCGCGCGCATGCGCGCTAGTGCACGTCCCATGTGACCTCCACCCGGCCTATAAAAGAGAGGCCCTTGGACCCAGACAGACGCTGGTTCGTCTCTCAGCTGTTCCCTTGTCCCTTGTACCTGTGCCTGCTGTATCTACTTGTCTACCCGTTGCCGACCCGGATTGTCTTGACCTTGTTACCTTCTCCAACCTTGACCTTTGGCTTGTTTACCCGGATCACCACCTCTCTCCTGTGTTTGACCCTCGGCCTGTATACCGGACTTCCACCACCTGCTTAAGCAGTACTTGATCCTCAGCCTGCCTTGACCTCTTGCTTGTGTTTAACCATTCTATCTGGGCTTGTCCTCCTGTGTTAACCTTCTGCTTGTGCCTGATTAATCTTGTGTTTGATCCTCAGCCTGCTGCCAGTTTACCCATCAGTGTTGGAGCCTCCGCCAGTCTGCCTGTATACCCAACTACACCTGGATCCACGCCTAGCCACCACCCAACAGGTGGCTTGTGCCTCTTGGTGCCAACCGTCCCCTGTACCATCTTCAGGGGTGGTAGGCGCTGAGTCGCAAGGGCAACCGCTCTCGGCATCTTGGCCTCGGTGAGTACTTAGTTCCTGATAGTACGAACCAGCCATGACAGAGGCCAACAGAGCGGGATCTCCTCTGGAGATGCTATGCCAACAGGTATCTGCCCTCATGGAAGCTGTACAAAAGCTACAAGAAGGCTATGTACAGGTGGACAACCGTCTTCAACAGTTGGCAACAGCCTCTCTTCCGACAAGCCCAGCTCCTGGATCAGCCAGTGGAAGTTCTGCACCGCAGGCCCAAGCGCCACCCGCCATGATGATGGCTGTACCCGAACCCAAGGTCCCAGTACCTGAGCGATTTTCAGGCGATCGCAGGAAGTTCAGGTCTTTCAAGAACGCCTGCACCTTGTACCTTGCCTTACAGCCCCGAACTTTCTCTTCAGAAATTGTAAAAGTGGGATTTGTCATGTCATTGCTATCAGAGGAACCCCAGACCTGGGCCCACGGTCTCATGGAGCAGAGGAACCCCCTGTTAAACACTGTGGACTCTTTCTTTGAAGCAATGGGCCAACTGTATGATGACCCTCAGCGTTCTGCCACTGCCGAAGCCACACTACATACTCTTTCCCAGGGCAAAAGGCTAGTAGAAGACTACACGGCAGAGTTTCGCAAATGGTCAGCCGACACTACCTGGAACGAGGCAGCCCTTCGTTATCAATATCGATTGGGGCTGAACGAAGTCCTGAAGGATGAGTTAGCTCGGGTGGAGACCCCCACAACCCTGGAGGAGTTAATCCAACTGGCCACCAAGTTGGACCGGCGCATGCGGGAACGGCGTTCCGAGCGCCTACAGAATCCCCGACCAGTGTGGGTACCCCCTAGGGCACCGCCTACATACCCTGCCTCCTCCTTTTCTCCAGGTACGCCGGCTCCGGAGGGGGAGCCCATGCAACTTGGCCTAGTTCGCCCCCGGCTTTCTCAGGAAGAAAGGCAACGCAGACGCAGGTCTAACCTGTGCCTCTACTGCGGGGGTTCTGGGCACTACCTACTGAACTGCCCCATCCGGCCCAGTAAGTTGCCCTCTCAAACCACTGTCAACTGTCAAACCATTAACCTTGTCCAGGCTTACGTGACTCTTTCTGTCTCCCTACAGCTGGCGGGAAAGGAGATTCGGCTCCCGGCCGTAATTGATTCAGGCGCCTGCAGTTGTTTTCTGGACATTTCCATCGCCAACGAATGGCACATCCCCTGTCTAAATAAAGAAAGACCTTTACTGGTCCACTTGGCTGACGGGTCCCTTCCACACTCAGGACCAGTAGTCCAGGAGACCCCACCTATCCTCACCACTACAGACTCCGGCCACCAGGAACTGCTACGTTTTGATTTGATTTCTTCCCCGATGTTTCCCATCATCCTGGGACTCCCGTGGTTACAGGCCCATGATCCTCAGATCCATTGGGACCGGAAGGAGGTCTCCTTCTCTTCTCCCTACTGTCATCAACATTGCATCTCCCCGGCTCCGAGCTGTCACCTGGCAGTCATCTCAGCACCAGAAAACCTCCAGCACATTCCACCGGCCTATCAAGACTTCAGGGATGTGTTTGACAAGAAGAAGGCCGACCATCTACCACCTCACCGTGCTTATGACTGCCCCATTGAGCTTTTGTCTGGCTCTGAGATTCCTTTCGGGCGTATATTCCCGTTATCTGAAACTGAGTTGAAAACATTGAAAGCCTACATTGACGAAAACCTTGAAAAGGGCTTCATTCGGCCCTCTACCTCCCCGGCTGGGGCTGGCATCTTTTTTGTAGGGAAAAAAGATGGGTCACTCCGACCTTGCATTGACTATAGGGAGCTTAATAAAATCACGGTGAAGAACCGGTACCCGCTACCTCTAATTCCCGAGCTCCTCCAACGTTTCCGATCGGCCAAAGTTTTTTCCAAGCTTGATTTAAGGGGCGCTTATAATCTTGTCAGGATCCGCGCAGGTGATGAATGGAAGACAGCCTTCAGGTCCAGGTTTGGCCACTATGAGTATTTGGTGATGCCCTTTGGCCTGTGTAATGCTCCAGCTACCTTCCAACATCTGGTGAATGACATCTTTAGGGAGCACCTGGACGACTTCTTGGTTGTATACCTAGACGATATCCTTATTTTTTCAGCCACCTTGGAAATGCATCGGAGCCACGTTAGGAGAGTACTTGCCATCCTTAGAGCCCACCAATTATATCTTAAGGCCGAAAAATGTGAATTTGAGAAAACTTCTGTACAGTTCTTGGGGTTCATCATCTCTACCGAAGGCACTACAATGGATCCCCAAAAGGTCAAGGCGGTGATAGAATGGTCAGCTCCCAAGGACAAAAAGGCCGTCCAACGTTTCATCGGGTTTGCTAATTTTTATCGGAGGTTCATCATCGGGTTCTCCTCTATCGTTGCTCCCATCACCCGCCTAACCCAACAACATGGCCGTTTCCAATGGTCCCAGGAAGCCCAGGATGCTTTCACCAAACTAAAGACCCTCTTCACCTCTGCTCCCATTCTACGACACCCGGATCCTCTACTTCCCTTTGTACTGGAGGTTGACGCCTCGGAATCTGCCACAGGTGCCATCCTGTCACAACGCCACGGGCCAAAAGCCCTCCTTCACCCAGTGGCCTTTGCCTCCCGGAAATTGAGCCCATCCGAAAGAAATTATGATGTTGGGGATCGTGAGCTATTAGCCATTAAGGCCGCCTTGGAAGAATGGAGGTACCTTCTGGAGGGGGCAACTCACCCAATTACTATCTTTACAGATCATAGAAATCTCGAATATTTACGTACCGCCAAACGGTTGAGGCCTCGGCAAGCTCGCTGGGCACTTTTTTTTTCTAGATTTACCTTTCATATTTCCTATCGGTCAGGGTCAAAGAATGGCAAAGCAGATGCCCTCTCCCGAATCTCTCCGGAATCTTCTCAAATGTCAGAACCAAGTACCATTTTGGCTCCCCAAAATTTTCTGCTTCTTACTCCGGCAGATCTGTCTACCTCTCTCCTCACTGCCTCAGCTCATTGCCAGGACCCCATTGTGTCTACTCTGGAGAAACGTGAAGACCTATTCTGGTCTCGGAATAAAATTTTTGTACCCCTAGAAGTAAGACCTTTGGTCTTGAAGACTCTCCATGACCACAAACTGGCAGGTCACTTCGGGAACCGGAAGACGGCCGAACTCATCTCTCGTACCTTTTGGTGGCCAGGCTGGAGGCAGGACTGCCGTACTTACATCTCTTCCTGTGTCCCGTGCCAACGAAACAAGGGTCAAAAAACCAAACCCTGGGGGTTATTGAGGCCATTACCCATCCCGGAACGTCCATGGGCAGACATCTCAATGGATTTTATTGTGGAACTACCCCCCTCAGAAGGATTTTCTACCATTCTGGTAGTGGTTGATCGACTGTCCAAAATGGCCCATTTCTTGCCTATGGTTGGTACTCCCTCTGCTCTCGAGACTGCCAACATCTTTACCAAAGAGGTCGTCAGGCTCCATGGGGTCCCCAGGAGCATTGTCTCTGACAGAGGTTCCCAATTCACCTCGAAGTTTTGGAAGGCACTCTGCAAAACCTTAGGAATCAAAATCTGTCTTTCTTCAGCCTATCACCCGCAAAGTAATGGCCAAACAGAGCGTACCAACCAGACGCTCGAGCAGTATTTGCGATGCTTCTGCTCCTCTGCTCAAGATGATTGGTCCTCCTTGCTGGCGTACGCGGAGTTCGCATACAATAATTCTTCCCACTCAGCTACCAACCAAACTCCTTTCTGGGCAAACTGTGGCTTCCACCCATCATTTCTGCCAAACTCAATTCCTGAATCACCGGTTCCTGCGGTACAAGAGCGTCTAGAGGCCATTCAAAACAACTTTCGAAAGCTCCAGGAGACCATGCAACAGGCTCAAGAAGGGTACGAAAGATACCACAACAGAGGCAGGAGGGAGAACCCCCATTTCAAAATCGGGGAAAAAGTGTGGTTGTCAACGGCTCATCTCAAGCTCTCTTGCCCCTCACGGAAACTGGGCCCCAAATTCATTGGGCCATTTGAGGTCAAAAAGGCAGTGAATCCCGTGGCCTTTGAGCTTTCGCTACCAAAAACTTACAAGATACATCCTGTTTTCCATGCATCTTTACTGAGACCTTTGGTTCCAAGTCCCTTCCCAGACAGGGAGGAACCTCCGCCACCACCTGTCACAATCGATGGCATGGAAGAATTCGAGGTGGAATCACTTCTAGGATGCAGGAAGGTGGGTCGTCAGCTACAGTATCTAGTGAAATGGAAGGGGTACCCATTGGAGGATAATTCCTGGGAGCCATCGGGAAATTTCCATGCACCAAGGTTAATTAAGATTTTCCAGCAGGAGCATCCTGAACTAATGGACAGCCTGGGCGTCCGGAGTCCGCCCCTTGGGGGGGGGCACTATCAGGGACCTGGTCCGCCGCGCACCCCAGTGCGCAGACGCATAGGTCCGGCGCTGCGGCGCACAGTAGGAGTCAGAGGAACGATGTGGCGGCGCACGAACGTACGCGGCCCAGCTGAACGGCGCGCGCGCATGCGCGCTAGTGCACGTCCCATGTGACCTCCACCCGGCCTATAAAAGAGAGGCCCTTGGACCCAGACAGACGCTGGTTCGTCTCTCAGCTGTTCCCTTGTCCCTTGTACCTGTGCCTGCTGTATCTACTTGTCTACCCGTTGCCGACCCGGATTGTCTTGACCTTGTTACCTTCTCCAACCTTGACCTTTGGCTTGTTTACCCGGATCACCACCTCTCTCCTGTGTTTGACCCTCGGCCTGTATACCGGACTTCCACCACCTGCTTAAGCAGTACTTGATCCTCAGCCTGCCTTGACCTCTTGCTTGTGTTTAACCATTCTATCTGGGCTTGTCCTCCTGTGTTAACCTTCTGCTTGTGCCTGATTAATCTTGTGTTTGATCCTCAGCCTGCTGCCTGTTTACCCATCAGTGTTGGAGCCTCCGCCAGTCTGCCTGTATACCCAACTACACCTGGATCCACGCCTAGCCACCACCCAACAGGTGGCTTGTGCCTCTTGGTGCCAACCGTCCCCTGTACCATCTTCAGGGGTGGTAGGCGCTGAGTCGCAAGGGCAACCGCTCTCGGCATCTTGGCCTCGGTGAGTACTTAGTTCCTGATATCCACGTATGAGTGGTAGCATAGATCCGATTTGCTAATGATTTTGAAGAGTGGCCGGATGTAGATGTTGAAGAGCACTGGTGACAATGGTGATCCTTGAGGGACTCCATAAGTAATTGCCTGGGTTTCCGAAGTGAAGGCTCCTAGTTTCACTGTCTGTGACCGGTTTCTCAAGAAGGATGCGAACAGTGGCGGTGCGTGCATAGAGGGCGCAGGAGCGCCGCCCCCCCTCTCCTGCACCGCTCTATCACCAATAGATAGATTCATGCATTGCATGAATCTATCTATTGTCACCGCTGCCGCCCCCTATTCAGGTGTCCAGCCCCTGATCGGGCGCCGGGCATCTGAATTACAGTGGGGGGGGGGGGTGTTGCTGGAAGCGCCCCTATTAGAGCTGTAAGCTCTAATAGGGGACCTTATTAGAGCGGTGTGCTCTAATAGGCTTCCCTAAGTGTAAACAGCGGGCGCACGGCTGTGCGTTCGCTGATTACACAGTATTGTGTTAGGGAAGCGAATACATCGCTTCCCTAACACAGACCCGCCTCTCAGCCAATCAGGTTGCCAGTTCTGTTACCTGTCACCTGATTGGCTGAAGTCACAGGCGCTGTGATTGGACGCTAGGCGTCCAATCATAGCAGAAGACAGGAAGAGCGCGGGAGAAGAAGACATCCGACGATGAGACACCGCTCGTCGCCTGACGCCGTCACCAGCTGCACACCGGGACAAGGTAAGTGCAGAGGGCAGGCAGGGGGCACAGTGGCAGCACTTGAGGGGCACAGTGGCAGCACTTAAGGGGCACAGTGGCAGCACTTAAGGGGTACAGTGGAAGCACTTAAGGGGCACAGTTGCAGCGTTTGGAGCACAGTGGCAGAACTTGGGGCACAATGGCAGCACTTGGGGCACAATGGCAGAACTTGGGGCACAATGACAGAACTTGGGGCACAATGGCAGAACTTGGGGTACAATGGCAGAACTTGGGGCACAGTGGCAGCACTTGGGGCACAATGGCAGAACTTGGGGCACAATGGCAGCACTTGGGGCACAGTGGCAGAACTTGGGGCACAGTGGCAGCACTTGGGGCACAGTGGCAGCACTTGGGGCACAGTGGCAGCGTTTGATGGGCACAGTGGCAGCACTTGATGGGCACAGTGGGAGCGTTTGATGGGCACAGTGGCAGCGTTTAATGGGCACAGTGGCAGCGTTTAATGGGCACAGTGGCAGCATTTGATGGGCACAGTGGGAGCGTTTGATGGGCACAGTGGCAGCGTTTAATGGGCACAGTGGCAGCGTTTAATGGGCACAGTGGCAGCGTTTGATGGAACAGTGAGGCTGTTTGTTTGCGCCCCCCCCCCAAAAATTTTGAGCACCAGCCGCCACTGGATGCGAACCATGGCAGATCTCCATCTGTAACTCCTGCCACTTCCTTGAGGCGGGTGAGAAGAGTGTTGTGGTCCACTGTGTCAAACGCCGCACTAAGATCCAGCAATACCAGAAGACACGATTCTCCATCATCTGTTGCTTCTAGGGCAGTGTTTCTCAACTCCAGTCCTCAAGGCGCACCAACAGGTCATGTTTTCAGGCTATCCATTACTTTGCACAGATGATTTGATCAGTTTCACTGCCTTAGTAATTACCACAGCCATTTCATCAGAGGGAAATCCTGAAAACATGACCTGTTGGGGCGCCTTGAGGACTGGAGTTGAGAAACACTGTTCTAGGGCGTCATCCCATATTTTCAGAAGTGCCGTTTTTGTGCCATGGCCTGGTCGGAAACCTGATTGTAGAGCTTGTGTGTGTCCAGGTGAAGTTGAAGCTGTTGTACTACTGCTTTCTCCATAATCTTGGAAATGGTGTTCAGGCTTCTTACTAATCTGCGATTGTTCGGATCTTTGGGGTTGAGGTTGGGTTTCTTTAGCAGTGGTTTGACGATGCCTTGCTTGAGGGAATTAGGAACCAATCCTTCTTTGAACGACTGATTTACTAGGTGTGTAATAGAGGGGGCCAGAATGTCGGAGCATTCTTTCAAGAGTTTTGTGGGGATGATGTCGTTTGGCGATGTACTGTCTCGGAGGCTCTTGATGAAATTTTTGGTTTCATCCGTGGTGATCGGGGTAAGCGAAAAAAGTGAGTCCCGGAGCCCACAGCCAAAGGGGGGGTAGGCGGAGGGACGGCATGACCTGTGCTTGACTGCACAGTCGCCGTCTTAAGCTTAAGCGCCGCTTTAAGGCGAGGGGTGGGAGGAGCCTGGGGGGCGGAGTCACGGCGCTCTGACGAGAGAGCGCCGCACAACGTGGGCATTCGAGGAGCGGGGAAGGAAGGAAGCAGTCGTACCCTCCCGCTCCGTATACAGCAGCAGTAATGGCGGCGACCGAAGGCTTCTTGGCGCAATTGCGCGCGGCGATCGCCACTCAGGGCGCCGCATGGCTGCAGGGGCAGATCGCGGCCATGGCGGCAGATGAAGATGCAGCGGCCGGCAGGGGAGCAGAAGCTACACCTCGGGCTCGACGATCTAAGCCGCCCGAGCGGTACAGCCCGGAGGCAGGCCCGGGGGGCCCTCAGAGAGCGGCTCCAGGGACATCCGGAGGCCACGGCGTGGAGGAGACCGGAGCTCGGCGTCAGGAATCCCCAGCCTCCACCCCCGCCGGGGCAGGGAGAGGAAGGTACGGCACCAGGAGTGGGGTGAGGAGGAGAGGCCAGGAGGCAGCACTAGGAGGGTCAGACAACACGCAGGGATCGCCCCCCCCCCCCGGCTCGGCGCCAACGCATGGGGCGGCCCACAGGCCCAAGAGAGGAAGAGGTACAAAGCCAAGGGAGTCAGCGGGGGCAGGAGGTCCAGCGGGTGGGGGTCCGGACATCAGGCACGGCCCCCAGTCCCCGGGTAACCAGACGTAGACAGAGCAGTGTCCAGGAGGAGCCAGGCACCACACATGGATCGGCGCCCCCATTTCATCGCCGAGGCACGGGGCGGCCAGTGGGCGCAAGAGAGACAGGAGGCAGTGGACGGCGGGGTCAGGCTGCACAGCGGGTGGGGGTACAGTCAGCTGTCACGCCCCCCTGTCCCAGGCAGACCGGTAGCGGGCAGATGGGCAGCCGGGGAGACGGAGGGATAGACCGGAGACGCAGGAGCCCCTCACCGCGGCGGGAGAGCAGGGATGGAAGGCAAGGCAGCAGGGACTCTCGTTCACAGCACCGCAGACCATTGGCCGCGGAAGCGGGCCCATCAGGGAGTCGCAGTCCACACATCCAGCAGGTGGTTGACGAAGGAAGATCCGAAGGTGAATTGTCAGAGTCCGAGGGCGGAGAAGAACTCGATCAGCCATCAGCGTTGGGTCCGAGGGAGGCGGCTGTGAGGCCCGGTCCTGGGCAGCCCGGTGAGTGTGATTCTTCTGCTTCGATTTCATCTTTTTTACATGACTTGTTGAAACGGGGTAGTCCGCAGGGTTTAGGCACCGGTAGGGGGAGAGAGAGGGCCGGGGGCGTAGTGGAGGACATCCAGGTTCCAAGGGAACAAGAATCGCGGGCAGGGCAGGAACGCCTGGGGGGCCTGTTGTTGGGGCTCAAGGAGCTGGTTCAAAGGTTTGAGCAAGGGGGAGCGAACGGGCCGGCGCAAGCATGGCTTCCGGTGGCGGGGCCGGTCTCGGTCCCGCAGGTAGGGGTTAGTGGGGCGCAGGCACCTTCGCCCGCCCCGGAGCAGTCATCGATCACCGAGGCGCCGGCAACGCCGGCAGTTGCTCAGGCGGACGGGGAGACAACTAAGTCGGGGGAGAAGAGCGCGGACTCCGTGCGGTTGGCAGATGCGGCGAAGAGCGAGGTCTACGTCTGCTTTGAGGGCCCGTTGGGAGCGCATCTGAAGCCGGAGGTGAAAGAGAAGATTTGGAAGGGTGAGTATATCGAGCTCTTCACCCTATTGCCCCTGGAGAAGTTCAACCTGGACAGGTTGAAGCCTGAAGAGAGGAAGAAGGAGGACGAGGAGAAGCGCAGGTATCGGTTGATACCTCGGACTTTTTCCAATTGGCTGCAGGCATTTGCCATATTGGCGAGCGTCGTGGGAGAGAAGGCGCCGGAACACTGCTCGGCGCTATTTGTGTACTTGGAGGCGATCAGCGAAGCGCACAGAACGTACGGAGGGTCGGCGTGGCTACGTTATGATGAGCAATTCAGACAACGGATGGCAGTCCGACCGTCGCTTCGCTGGGACCATAAGGACATCAGCTTATGGATGAAGCTAATGACGGCGGCGCGGGCTCCTAACCAGTTTTTTCAGCCGGGGGTCGGAGGTTCAGCAACCTCAGGACAACCGACCGGAAAACCTTGGGGTTTCTGCTGGCAGTTTAATGAAGGCTCATGCAAGTTTGGGGCAAACTGCCGTTTCAAACACACATGTTCCGGCTGCGGGGGAGCACATGCTCTGTCCAAATGCTTTAAAAAAGGGAAAGGGCGTCCCGGAGATCTTGCAAATAAGAGGGACGACCCCGGTGCGGGTGGAAAGGATGCTGCCTTTCCTTAAGAGATACCCCGACCGGGCGGGGGCGCGCTTGTTAGAGGAGGGGTTTTCGGCGGGTTTCAAGATCCCCTGTTCACTTAAATCAGTTCCGCCCCTGGCAAAAAATGTAAAGTCCGCTTTACTGCACCCAGCGGTAGTTACTGAAAAATTGGGAAAGGAGGTGGCATTGGGACGCATGGCCGGCCCTTTCCACGAAATGCCCCTTCCGGATCTGGTGGTCTCGCCGCTGGGGGTGGTGCCAAAAAAGGAGCCCAACAAGTTTAGATTGATCCATCATCTGTCGTTCCCGAAAGGGGCTTCCGTTAACGATGCCATTGCTCCGGAGGAGTGTGCAGTGTCATACACTTCTTTTGATGCGGCCGTTGCGTGGGTTCGGCGGTGTGGCCAGGGCACGTTGATGGCAAAAGCGGACATTGAATCGGCTTTTCGGCTTCTGCCGGTGCACCCGGACAGTTTTCGACTGCTGGGATGTTCGTGGAAGGGGGGGTTTTACGTGGATCGATGCCTGCCTATGGGATGTTCTATTTCCTGTGCCTTCTTTGAGCAGTTTAGCTCCTTCTTAGAGTGGGCCGTTCGGGACTTGTCAGGCGTCAACTCGGTCATCCATTATCTGGATGACTTCTTATGCGTTGGCCCAGCGGGCACCAACGTATGTGCGGTGCTTTTGGGAACTCTACAACATCTGACGGAGCGTTTTGGGGTACCGCTGGCCCCGGGAAAGACAGAGGGGCCCAAGGAGTGCATTACGTTTTTGGGGATCGAGATAGATTCCGTAAAAATGGAGTGCAGGTTGCCGGCGGACAAGCTGGAACGGCTGCAAGAGGAAATACGAGGGACCATAGGAATGAGAAAGTTGCAACTACGTCAGTTGCAGTCGTTGCTAGGAAAACTTAACTTCGCTTGTCGGATCATACCGATGGGGCGGGTTTTCTGCCGCCGGCTGGCGGCCGCTACGGCGGGCATCCAGGGTCCGACACACTTTGTGACCCTTAATCGGGAACATAGAGAGGACTTGCAAGTTTGGCAAGAATTTTTGGAGTCATTCAATGGCCGGGCACTTTGGATGTCGGGCCCCATAAGTAATGGTGACCTGGAGTTATTCACAGATGCGGCGGGATCCACGGGTTTCGGGGCCTTCTTTAAGGGACAATGGTGCGCGGCGCAATGGCCGGCGGAGTGGTCCGAGGCTGGGTTTCTAAAGAACCTGGTCTTATTGGAGTTATTCCCCATTGTAGTGGCGGTGGAGATTTGGGGGGAGGCGTTCCGCAACAGGAAGGTGAGATTTAACTGCGATAACTTGGGAGTAGTACAGGTGGTCAACCGGCTGACGGCGGCCTCCGGGCCGGTTCTCAGGCTGCTACGACACTTGGTATTGCGGTGTTTGCAGGTGAATGCTTTCATCTATGCTGTGCACTTGCCTGGGGTGGAGAACACACTCGCTGACGCTCTGTCTCGTTTTCAGTGGGACAGGTTTCGGGGATTGGCACCGGAGGCGGAGCGTCATGGGATCGACTGCCCCGAGTGGTTGTGGAGCATAGTAATGGAGTAGCGGCAAGGTGGATCCAGCAATCTGTGAGTAAGGCTACATGGGGTGCCTACTCGAAAGTATGGCAGGAGTGGTCGGCTTGTCTGAACGCAATCGGCATGGCCCCGGGAGATGCGGGCATGGCTCAAGCGGTGTTTTACTTCCTCAGCATTGCTATGGAAAAGGGGGTATCGGGGGCCACGATTGATCGAAAACTGGCGGGGTTGGCATTTTTGTTCAAATGGCAGGGACAACAGGATTATACGAAGGTATTCTGGGTGAGGCAAGCGATAAAAGGCTATCGGAGGGTACACAAGAGCAGGGATGGGAGAAGGCCGGTTTCCTTTGGCCTACTTCGGGGTTTGTGCCAGGCAGTAGTAGGTGTTTGCAGTTCAGCGTACGAACAGGCGTTGTTCCGGGCGGCATTCGCCCTCGCGTTCTTTGGGGCGTTCAGGGTCAGCGAACTTTTCAGCCCGTCAAAACGTGCGATGGGGGGTTTGGCAATGGGGGATGTTGAGCTAGGCCGGGAGGTGGTCAGGATCTGGGTTAGGCGGTCTAAAACAGATCAGGATGGCAGAGGGGTTCGGGTGGAGGTAGCCAAGATCGGAGAGGACGACATCTGCCCAGTGAGGGCTGTGGACAGATTTCTGGTAAGTCGACCACGGGGCGCGGGCCCCTTTTTCATGCACTTGGATGGGTCCGCGCTATCCAAGTTCCAGTTTATCTCTGTTTTTCGTAAATGTGTAGTGGAAGCGGGTTTCGACCCGAAGAATTTTTCTTCCCACTCCTTTAGAATTGGGGCAGCTACGGAGGCATGCAGGGCGGGCCTGGGGGCTGAGGCGGTCAGGAGGATTGGAAGGTGGGAGTCAGACCGTTTTAAACTGTATGTCCGCCCGCAGTTGCTGGTTTAGGCTGCTGCTGTCAGGCATTTGGGGGGGTCTCACGGGGGGGCAGGTTGGATGTTCAGGTTGTTTTTTCAGTTATTTTAACCCCACCCCCCCTTGTTTTCTTTTCATCTGCAGGTTATGAAGTAGGCCTGGTGTGGATACTGGGCCATTCTTTTGTTTTTTGGGGTGCTAAGAGAGCTGACATTCGGCCGAACGGCAGGCAACTTCGTATTCCCAGACAGGAGGCACAGGTTCGGTGGATCGGGGTCCCCGGCATGCGGTGGAACAGGGTTTTAGGGGAGGTTCATAGATTCGCAAACCTTGACAGACCACCTAATGTTTTGCTATTACACGTGGGGGGCAACGACATGGGGGCGAGGTCCATGAGGCAACTTATCCGGGATATCAAGTGTGATTTCCTGAGATTAAAATCAGCTTACCCGGGCATGGTCATGGTCTGGTCTGACATGGTGGGCAGGACGGCATGGAGATGGGCTCTATCAGATAAAAAGGTGGACCGGGCCAGGGTCAAAGTAAATAAGGAGGTGAGCAGGTTTTTCATCAGAAATGGGGGCCTGGCGATACGCCATAGGGAACTAGAGATCGATACCTGGTGGTACCTGCGTAGTGATGGCGTCCACTTGAATGACGTGGGGACCGATTTATGGGCGTTGGGCCTTCAGGAGGGCATTCAGTTGGGGCTGCGCGTGTGGAGGTGCTCGAAAGGGTAAGGCTTTACCCCTTTCGGGCTGTGGCGGTTCTTGGGGCTTTCGGAAGAGGAAGTAAAGTACAGGTAAAACCTGTTGTACCCATCCATGGGATGGGAGTGGTGTTACGTACGAGGGGTTAACCTCGAAAAGTTGAATAAGGGTAGGTCACGGTACAGTTGGTTATAGCCTCAGAGACAGGGGTTGCCGTCTGGAGGTCAAGAGGTTAAAGTGGGAGTGGTTAGCCGTGACCAGTTATGTTGATATGTACCCATGCCCCTTTGAAAGGCTGGGAAGGTTTATGGTAACAAAGTATTAAATCTATTTAAAAGAAAATATATTTGTTTAATAAAAAGTTTAGGCCTGACGGCCATTTAATCCAAATCAGAGTCCCGTTGTGTTTATGGGGGTTTGGAGAGGGTTACCGGTTATGGTAAGGGTAGTGGTACAGATATATGCACATACACCTATGTAAGTGTATACAGGTCACTGGGTAAGGCATACAGAGGTCAAGTGAGTCCCGGAGCCCACAGCCAAAGGGGGGGTAGGCGGAGGGACGGCATGACCTGTGCTTGACTGCACAGTCGCCGTCTTAAGCTTAAGCGCCGCTTTAAGGCGAGGGGTGGGAGGAGCCTGGGGGGCGGAGTCACGGCGCTCTGACGAGAGAGCGCCGCACAACGTGGGCATTCGAGGAGCGGGGAAGGAAGGAAGCCCCACCCACCCTCCCTGTTTTAGGGGGATAGGGGCAAGTGGTGTAAGGGTAAGAGGCGGTTGGCGGTTCTTGGGGCTTTCGGAAGAGGAAGTAAAGTACAGGTAAAACCTGTTGTACCCATCCATGGGATGGGAGTGGTGTTACGTACGAGGGGTTAACCTCGAAAAGTTGAATAAGGGTAGGTCACGGTACAGTTGGTTATAGCCTCAGAGACAGGGGTTGCCGTCTGGAGGTCAAGAGGTTAAAGTGGGAGTGGTTAGCCGTGACCAGTTATGTTGATATGTACCCATGCCCCTTTGAAAGGCTGGGAAGGTTTATGGTAACAAAGTATTAAATCTATTTAAAAGAAAATATATTTGTTTAATAAAAAGTTTAGGCCTGACGGCCATTTAATCCAAATCAGAGTCCCGTTGTGTTTATGGGGGTTTGGAGAGGGTTACCGGTTATGGTAAGGGTAGTGGTACAGATATATGCACATACACCTATGTAAGTGTATACAGGTCACTGGGTAAGGCATACAGAGGTCATGTGGTGCTTGTGCGTTGTGCATGTAAAATTCCTTACCTGGGTTTGGTTGAGTAGAATTGGTTGTTGTTTTTTTTTGTTGAATTATTTTCTGAATGTTGTCTATTTTGTTGATGAAAAAATCAGATAACTCGTTGCAGTATTCTTGAGTTTCGTTTCCTAGGGGCTCAAGGCAGATGGGGTTCATAGTCTGGGCGACTAGTTTGTGCAGGTAATTTATGACCTTTCCGTTTAACCCTGTGTTATCCAAACTCTGTACAATGAAAAGTGTAAACTCACCACATAAACACTCTATATACAAAATAACATTCCCCAATAAAGATCAGAAAATTATGTTCACATTCGCATGGAAGCACAATTGAATGAATGCTGATTATTCAGAGAATTACCGTATTTATGTTTATTGAGGATTGTTTTTTTATGTACTAACAGTTAAGCTTCATACACACAATACGAAAATTGGATGAAAAATATCACTTTTGAAGCGTTTGTGCATATGAGCGTATCATTTTTTTTTTTTTTTTGGTGGGTGAGTGGATCTTGGGTGGGAGTTCCCACACTTTTTTCCCCAGGACTTGACCCCTGGGACAGACCCCGAAAGCTCGTCCATGAAAAATGATATGTTAGTGCAAATAAAAAAAGTATCACGGACAGTACTCAATTTTCTCTGTCACAATTGCACTAATACGGCTACAATCACTTCAAGAGATATGTTGATATAGAGCAGCTTTGGTAAGGTTCATTTTCCCTGTACCCATTTACATTTTTTCTATGCCCTGTAATTTGATTATTCTGTATATTTCCTTGATATATTTGCATACTTCATATATGCCAACTTGTTTCACATGTTCTTCTTTGTGTAAACTAAAATCAACATGAGCATTCATTGCATTTTCTTTTGTCTATAGCAGTGGTCATCAACCCTGTCCTCAGGGTCCACTAACAGGCCAGGTTTGCAAGATAACTGAAATACATCACAGGTGATAAAATTTGCTGCTCAGTGATTGCAGTATTATAGTCTGCATCTCCCCAAGGTAATACATAAAACCTGGCCTGTTAGTGGGCCCTGAGGACAGGGTTGATGACCACTGGTCTATAGCATATAAAATGCCACACCGGAAATGCCTGAGGAAGCTCTGTCGATCGAAACATGTTGAGAGTGGTAGTGTCTGTTCAATATGCTTTATTAGAACAAGTGAAAACTGTTCTCATGTTTTTTATCTTTGTAATAAAAATATTTTATTTTATATGTTGTATTAGGGACGTTAAATCTACACCTTAAAAGTCCAGAGGTTTGTTACCTCTTGTCCCTCCAATTTTTTGTTTATGTATTTTACTGGCTAGGAGGTTTCCTCTACTGACCCGGTTGAACTGCAGGATATAACTGTTGTGGAGTCTTTAGACCACATTCTCCTGTCTTACTACAACGTTGTAATGGAACCTTGATTGCTATCTCACTAATGTACATAGACTTGTTTGACGAGTTATTATTGCCTATCACTGGACATGGCTGGATGACATGTTTGATTTCTTTCCTTTTTGTACAATCCGCATTCCTTAAATAAAGATTTTAAAAAAGAAATGTGCAGCTGAGCCGTGCTTTTAAAGCCTCCGATTGCTGCAAAGACAACAACCATTTTATTCTCCAAGATTATAGAGGGACATGGAAAGTGAATGGCAGTATTCTGGGTCTTGAAGAAATAGAGGAAATCACATCATGGAAGGAGATGGAATGTGGATGCTGTTGTAGAGGGCAGTGGGCGGGTCAGTGAGCGTGCTGGGCACGCCCTTCTCTTATTACTCTCCAGTTAGATCAGACATGTGGGCATGTCCTGTAGGTGTCATCTACTATAAGAGTGTGCGGATCCCCCGGGGGAGCCTCAGTGACATCTGATTCCCAGAGGACAAGGGGCTCGCTGCTGCTGCATCCCTGCTAATAAGGATTTGGTTAGTACTTCCCGAATATAATTAGGTGGGAGCAATGAGAGCGACGGGGGAGCTTAGCGAAGAGGGCTCTCCCTGAGCTTTCAGAGCTCTATACCTTGCTGGTGGGGAAGGGGGCTGTAGGTCAGGGTTGAGAGAAAAGCCTGTGGTGAATGTGGAGTGGCAGTCCAAGGGTGCCATAGCTCGCACAAGGGTTGGGGGGCACTTCAAGATTTGGCACCTTGGTCACTTTACTACACACACTTTTTTCACACCTGCCTCTAGGGCCGAGTCTTTTGGCTAGGACCAGAGGAATTTTTGATTCCTGGACGAAGGGCCGGCCATTGTACTGCACAATGGCCACTTTCACTTCTCCCACCTTCCTTCTCCCCACTTTCTTTTTATTTATCCCTGTGTTTGTCACTTTTATGTATTTTTTTGTTTTTTGTCTCTGTACCAGTAGGGGACTGCTCTGTCAGGCTGTAAAGTTGAATAACCAGTTGGTTCCAGTTTTTTGGCTATTCTCGCCCAGGAAAGTCTGATTCTTCTCCAGGCGATTAGCTCTGCAAAGTCTTGTGATGGGTGTCTGCTGATTTTGTGGTCTCTTTAGAAGATAATTGGCCATATTGAGTTTGTCCCATCATCCGGAAACTGTTTAGCACATTTATAAGCGTTTCTCCATCCCCTGTGGCAGTTTATGAACTGTCTTGTTTTACTTCTGCAGGAACTTTTGATATACTAGCAATGTTTTACCCATTGCTGATTGGGCAGATCATATCAAGGATTGGTTAGACTTAATAGTAAGGGTGGCCATACACCGGATTCCCCTGTCAGCCTGTGGTTGCAGGAAAGAAATTTGCTCTGTATGGCCTGTCTTAGGCTTATCATACACGGCACAAATCTATTTTTTATTTTTATTTTTTCCTGCAGCCATACACTGTTCAAATCTTGGCCGGTTCAGCAGGAAGCGGCCAAGATTTGAATCGTTAATGGGCAGGCTGAATGTACTAAGTTGAGCGATCTACTTGGGTACAACCAGCCTGTTGAATTCTCTTGCAATTATCGCTAGCAGCTGCTATAGTCCTTCTCTTTCCTTAAACCTGCTTGTTGAGCAAAAGGAAATGTTTTGATTCCATCCACACCCTAACAAACCAATAGATTGACTCGTTTACCACTAACCTGCCTATGGATTGAAAATTTGTCCGGGTCCTGCTGAACCATGTATGGCCAATTTAATGCATGCCAATCATGAAATTCTTTGAGAATATTGAGTACAAGTTGTCATGCTCTTCCCCTTTCCTCCTCCTCTTCACTCCCTACATGAGTGGCAACTGTGCTCTGAATTCAGGAACAGTGCAGCATTGTGGTCGTCCCATGAAAGGAAGTTTCTTTAGGTGGGATTCACTGGCAGGATCAACAGGTATTTGTGGCACTTTGCATGGGGACTAAGCACTGTTAGGTGCTGCAGCACATTTTTTTTTTCTTTAATGGGAGGCCCTAATTTTAAAATGGTGGGTTGTCATGCTCCAGGTTAGTAGTTGGCAGCATGGCAGGGTACTGCAGATCTGCCAACAAGAATGTTGCTGGCTTGCAGTTTTGTAAGATTTTCAGGAAATCTTACAATCTTACAAATCTTACAATCTTACAAATCTTCTGTTTCCTCCACAAACTCCCTCCTAGATTGTAAGCTCTAATGAGCAGGACCCTCTGGTTTCTCCTGTATTGAATTGTAACTGTACTGTCTGTCCTCATGTTGTAAAGCGCTGCGCAAACTGTTGGTGCTATATAAATCATGTATAATAACAATATTTTTTCCTTCTGTTTCTTCTAGATCAGCAATCACCACCATGTCTGTGTCACACAGTTCCAGGCTCAACAAGGGGGTGAGGGAGCAGTATATGAAGCTGCCCCAAGCGGGGATGGTCATGGTGACTTACGTCTGGATTGATGGCACTGGAGAAAGGGTCCGCTGCAAGACCAAGACTCTGGACTATGAACCCAAGTCTATTGAAGGTAAGATGGCAGTCCTTCCCCCACTTTTACACCTTGCTGGTCTTCCGACTTCTGGACATCTGAATGCACTCTGAAGTATAAATTCCAAATGCACTTTAGCACACAGGCATTTGTGCATTCCAAAGCATGCTAAGACTATTTCAATCATGATTTACCTCGTCCACGCAGTTAAAATATACCATACAGCTAGATATTGCAGTGCGTTAAAGCCAAAAACCAAATCTGCTATTGTGAGAATTGGTTCACTTTTTAAGGCACAGTTCAAAGGGATTTATTCAATTTATGATTTCTCCTCCCACGATTTTAAAAGGCCGCACTACATTTCCAAGAAATTGTTCAATGCGACACGAGACCTGGGGCATATAATGATTTAGTGCAGCATCTGCTCTGGCATGCCATAAATAACTTGATGGCAGAGCTGATCCTGCGGGCACACTATCTTTACTGCCCACATTGAGCAAGGATGCAGCTTGTAAGTCACACGTCTAGCACAGTTGGTCCCTATTCATGCCTATGCTGTTAGGCATGTTACTAATGCTCATTGTACATGCATTTGCTTTGTTTCCTTTATTCTTGAAGCAAATGCTAGATAATGGAATGTGTGTAGACAAGGGTAAAACTTGTTCCTTTTTCTAGAGGAAAGTGCAGCAGGCAGATAATCCACCCCAAATTATCATTGGGTAACTGATGGGTTACAACAAAGCCTATAGGCTTTATGTTGGACTTCAATGTTCCAGTTCACAAAAATGTTCTGTAATGGCTATGCAGCAGTAGGACCAAGTCTAATGCCCTGTACACATGATCGGACATTCCGACAACAAAATCCATCAAATTTTGTGCAAAGGAATTTCCAATGGAAACTGTCCAATGGAGCCTACACGGTCGGAATTTCCGACAACACTCCGATCGCACATTTGCCGTCGGAAAGTCCGACCGTGTGTATGCAGCATATGGCTTCAAGCACACTGTATTCTTATGACCCTTTTCTCCTACAGGAGTTAGGCCGCAGTAAAAAGACAAATTTTTGCATGTGCATTCATGCACGTTTCTGCATCTGGCATTTAATGCATTCTATTGGCTAGAATTATAGCTATTACAATGCATGTTAAAGCACTTTGAGAGTTTATGTTCCAAACGTCTCCTCTCCTGAACACAAGTGCGTCACCCCCCCCCCCCCCCCCATTTTAACTCTAAATGCCTCATCCTCTTCCTCCCATAGTGGGGCATTTAGAGGTAAAAAAACTTATTCAAAACTCCTGTAAAAGCAGTGGTTTATGTGTGCATGAGGCCTAAAGTGGAGTATGCAGAGCTAGAATTAATTTAATCTCTTCCATGTTTTGCATCCATGGAAACATCCACTTTACATGGGTTGACTCTTAAGAGAGGGGGGGAAAAAAGACCTTCATTAGCACTCTTGGAAAGTTCAATGAATATTTTATTCAACCCTTGAAATAACAGATTGTGTGTAACAAAAATGACTAACCAGGAAAATGTATTAATGTGCCTCAAAGGTGATCAGCTGTAATCCAAATATTGTCCTCTCCTCTGCCATGTGATCTCTAACCTGGTATTCTTGCTAACTCTTATTCCTCTTCTTCCATTAGAGGTCCCAGAATGGAACTTTGGTGGCGCAGGCACATATCAAGCTGAGGGCTCCAACAGTGACATGTACCTTGTCCCTGTCCAGATGTTTCGTGACCCTTTCTGCCTGGACCCCAACAAGCTAGTCATGTGTGAGGTCCTAAAATACAACCGAAAATTAGCAGGTACAGTACCACTGTAGCAGAACTGGAAAATCTCTGAACATGGGACATTTTAACTGACCACTGGTGGCTCAATAATTACATCTAGAATTCTAAGTATTGCTTAGTTGGCAGTTTCTGCATTCCTATGTGGTGATAACAAGCATCTGTAGTCAGGGGATACTCGTTATGGCATAGTGTCTGCTCACCTTGAAAGGGTTCCAATTTTATTTGCTGTGTCGCAGAGTATATAAAATACTGAGCACATGCTGCTGTTTTTGCAGGTATTGCAGTACTTTTTGGAGCTCATGGATGACCTTAAATCTCCTTCTCCACTTTGGAGAGATTTCTGGCATCACTAGAACATTTCTGAGCAATTCCACTGTTTAGACTGGGTAGTAGAAATGGTGAATGATTGCCTTATATGTTTTGGAAAGTTGCTTGGTAGGTTCCCACACAGCAAAAAGCACTTTGTACAGTTCTAAAATTCCAAACTATGTTGGCTTTGAGTGATGTCTACTTGACATTCCAGAAATCCTTGCAACATGACTTGTATAGTCGCTCATCAATATTTAAAGGTTTTTATAGGTTTAGCAACAAGTGTTAAAGCTATGCTGTACTGGGGTTTAGATTCCCCCAAAAGTGTCACCCCCCCCACCCCCACCCAACAATCCAGAACATACTTTTTGGTTAATTGGAGCTGGTTAATTTATTCATGTGTACATTGTGGCAGGGAATGTGGGCTTTTTCAGAGGTGGGAGGGGCTGATGAAATAGTTTTCTGTATGTATAAAGTGCTAATTGGGGGTCTTGATTAAATATGGTATTAAAGGGAGCTTGCAGAATACTCCTGAAGCCTAAAGTGATAACATACATATATTGTATTGGGTTTTATGAATCAAAAGGAAAAAACTTTGCTGTGCAGCTTGTTGGAAAGGTGTGCCCTTTCATGACATCACAATGTAGAGATGCAGACCTCACCCTTGTTCAGTGTACATAACTTTAGCGTTTACTTTGGCAGATCCACTGATGGAACTTTATTGACTTTAAGTTGTTTTTCTCCTTCCAGAAACCAACCTGCGTCACACATGTCGGCGAATCATGGACATGGTGGCTGATCAGCACCCATGGTTTGGCATGGAACAAGAGTACACTCTTCTTGGTATTAATGGACATCCATATGGCTGGCCTGAAAATGGCTTCCCAGGACCACAAGGTTAGATTTTTTTATGATTTTGTTAAACTGTAAATCAGAAATTTACATGGCAGAGAAACATATAGCTGTCAATGGCTCACCATAACAGTGACCTCTGCTTTTGAAGTCCACTGTTAACTTCCTCCATGCCTACAGTTGGACCTGAGGCTGGAGGAATAATCTACAGGAGCCTGTGCATTGCACCTGTAATACTCCATTGTAAACAAAAACAGATTCTTTGCAATACTGGTGCACTTTGTTTTGTTTAATACAAAAGGTGAATATGCCTGTTGCACTGCAAAAACTTTCAGGTTGGGGATTGTTCTAGCAGCCATTCTGTTCTGGAGCTATAAGATCTTGTGCTCAGGATTAAGCTGGACTGGGTTAAAAGAATTGATATAATGAAATGCCAAGGTGGGGGGGGGGGGGGGGGGGGGGGAGAAGATTCTTGGTACCCAAGGTCCTTGGCAGATCATGGGACTCCTGAATGTTAAGAGATAACAGAAGTGCCATCTGTCTCTCCTGTGCAGCTTGTCATGTGACTACTTCAGGGCGTTTAATCACGCTCCTGTCCTCATTAGCGGCTGATGGGGCTATTAGCTGTTTAAATGTTGGGTGTCATTTATGTTGTGGAGTCCACGTTGTACATGTGACAATCTGATGTTAAGGATTGTAGACAATCAAGGTCTCAATTCAAGTAACTGCAATCCTGGCTTTCAGTTATAGGTAGTTTCTATTAAATTGCTCCAGAAATATAACATTTGGAGTCCCTAGCAATCTGTTCTAATGCCCCTATGAAGTCTAACTGAGGTAGATGTGGATTAACCCAGTAAAAAAAAAAAAAGTTTGCTTTGCAAGACCACCTACAACCTACAAATTCTGGGTCGAGCCCAGGTGCTCGACTAGGATTTGAAACCAAGACCAGTGTTGACTACTATGCCACGGTTTCATAAATGGATAGCTGCTGAATTGTGGTCCCGAGGCACCATTGTTAACAGGGCTTTAGCAGAGCTTCCTACAGCAGAAAATGGTTATCTGAAGTTATTCTCAGTGTTTGCAAATATCTTGGCCATCAAAATTACAATTATCCAGAGCATTTCATCAAAGCACAACTTTGGATTACATGAGAATTGTGCTATTTTGAGCTGTTGCTGGATGACTGTAGTTTGTACATTGAGACATTACCAGAGGCTGAAATGTCCACAGATCTCCAAGTTAAAAATGTTTTGTAGATTGAATTCAAACTCGCCTGATTATTTTTGCTTTAGAACTGATGGCCTTTGGTGTCCCCTCCAGGTCCCTATTACTGTGGAGTCGGTGCAGACAAAATCTATGGAAGGGATATTGTGGAAAGCCACTACAAAGCCTGTTTGTATGCTGGCATCAAAATCTGTGGCACAAACGCAGAAGTTATGCCATCACAAGTAAGGATAAATTAACCATTCTAAAATCCTGACACAATCTGTGAGGGCCCATTTCCACTATTACTATTCTTGTCTTGAAACACTAAACGTGTCCAGCAACATTTTTTCCTGCAATTGCTTTACATTGGCAGATTTATAGAAACCAATGGCCGCACATAACATGCATTTTGATACATTGGCAACAAGTATTTAGCCTTGGTCAATGGTGCTTAACCTGATCTACTCCAAATTCTAATCAAAAGCACATTGGAGAAAAGTATATCGACATGTGTCGAAATGCAAAATAATGTCATTGCACATAGGCTCATGTCTATTCACACAGATCTAAATGGACCCTAAAACAATTCAAAGTCTGCTTTGCCCAAGATGGATAGGACTAAATTTCCATGTGATGTGCAAACTGTTTAGTTATATTCTATGTTTTATCTCTTCTATAGTGGGAGTTCCAAGTTGGACCCTGTGAAGGGATTGATATGGGAGACCACCTTTGGATGGCTCGCTTCATCCTACACAGAGTATGTGAGGACTTTGGTGTTGTGGCAACGCTGGACCCAAAACCCATGACTGGCAACTGGAACGGGGCTGGGTGTCACACAAACTACAGCACGGAAAACATGCGGAAGGAAGGAGGACTGAAGTGAGTCTTCCAGGAAACTTTTTGGGGCTGGAAGAAACCAGCAATGCTTCTAAAAGCCTACACAATCATGTTAAAAAAAAATATTGGATCCCAGGAGGAAATGGTTTAAACCAGTGGTCTCCAACCTTTAGCCCATGGGCCAGATGCAGCCCTTTTATCTGGCCCTTGGGGCACTATTTCTTTCACTTACACCAATGACGAGGGGCAATTCCTCCCACTGATGCCAACAATAAAGCACTATGCTTCCCACTGACACCAAAGATGGGGCACTATTCCTTCCACAATTTTATACTCCCACTGGTCAGTCTGGCCCCCCTAAAGTCTGAGGGGCAGTAAACTGGTCCTTTTTGTTCCAAAAGTTTGGAGCCCCCTGGTTTAAACTGCCTTTTTGGTCTCGGCTTTTGTATGCCACAGTAAAAAAAATAATAATCCCAAGATCTAACTGGGGATTTTATGTAGTAAACCTGTAGGCTTCTATGTCTGAAAATGCTGATACTTGGCTTCATTACATTGAGTTGGTGACCCTGAAAGTGGTTGTAAACTCTGTTACACCACTTTTACCTACAGGTAAGCATATAACCAGGCTTACCTGTAGGTACCTTGAATATCTCCTAAACTGCAAGTTTAGGAGATACATTTTCAGTAAATGCGCTGCTGTCGACGTCGGCGCATGCGCACTGAAGAAACAGGCCGCTGGTGCCATATCTTCATGAGTCATGCTGTAACCGGCAGCTCCCATGTGCATGCATGGGAGTGATGTCATCGCGGCTCTGGCCAATCACATCGCCGAAGCCACAAACCCGGAAGTAACTCCGGTGGAAGATGTCAGCGGTGTACTCTGAGGGCCGATGCCGATCTGGGGCATCGTTCTAAGGTAAATATTTCAAAGTTTTTCTACATTGTTGCTCTGGGTCAGTAATTCTCATAGCCAAGCAACTAGTATTTTCAGTAGAAGGCCAGCAATGGCAGCCTAGAGGTTACACTCCTGAGATAGATAATATACAGTGGTGTGAAAAAGTGTTTGCCCCCTTCCTCATTTCCTGTTCCTTTGCATGTTTGTCACACTTAAGTGTTTCGGAACATCAAACCAATTTAAACAATAGTCAAGGACAACACAAGTAAACACAAAATGCAATTTGTAAATGAAGGTGTTTATTATTAAAGGTGAAAAAAAATCCAAACCATCATGGCCCTGTGTGAAAAAGTGATTGCCCCCTAAACCTAATAACTGGTTGGGCCACCCTTAGCAGCAACAACTGCAACCAAGCGTTTGCGATAACGTGCAATGAGGCTTTTACAGCGTACTGGAGGAATTTTGGCCCACTCATCTTTGCAGAATTGTCCTAATTCAGTTACATTAGAGGGTTTTCGAGCATGAACGGCCTTTTTAAGGTCATACCACAACATCTCAATAGGATTCAGGTCAGGACTTTGGCTAGGCCACTCCAAAGTCTTCATTTTGTTTTTCTTCAGCCATTCGGTGGTGGACTTGCTGGTGTGTTTAGGATCATTGTCCTGCTGCAGAACCCAAGTTCGTTTCAGCTTGAGTACACGAACAGATGGTCGGACATTCTCCTTCAGGATCTCTTGGTAGACAGCAGAATTCATAGTTCCTTTTATCACGGCAAGTCTTCCAGGTCCTGAAGCAGCAAAACAGCCCCAGACCATCACACTACCACCACCATATTTTACTGCTGCTATAATGTTCTTTTTCTGAAATGCAGTGTTCCTTCTACGCCAGATATACTTGGACACACACCTTCCAAAGAGTTCCACTTTTGTCTCATCGGTCCACAGAATGTTGTCCCAAAAGTCTTGGGGATCATCAAGATGTGTTGTGGAGAAATTGAGACGAGCTTTGATGTTCTTTTTGCTCAGCAGTGGTTTTCTCCTTGGAACTCTGCCATGCAGGCCATTTTTGCCCAGTCTTTTCCTGATGGTGGAGGCATGGACGCTGACCTTAACTGAGGCAAGTGAGGCCTGCAGTTCCTTGGACGTTGTTGTGGGGTCTTTTGTGACCTCTTGGATGAGTGGTCGCTGCGCTCTTGGGGTAATTTTGGGTGGCCGGCCACTCCTGGGAAGGTTCACCACTGTTCCATGTCTTCGCCATTTGTGGATAATGGCTCTCACTGTGGTTCGCTGGATTCCCAAAGCTTTGGAAATGGCTTTATAACCCTTTCCAGGCTGATAGATCTCAATTACTTTCTTTCTCAATTGTTCCTGAATTTCTTTGGGTCTCGGCATGATGTGTAGCTTTTAAGGATCTTCTGGTGGACCTTACTGTGTCAAGCAGCTCCTATTTAAGTGATGCCTTGATTGTGAACAGGTGTGGCAATAATCAGGCCTTGGTGTGGCTAGAGAAATTGAACTCAGGTGTGGACAACCACAGTTATAGTATGTTTTAACAAGGGGGGCAATCACTTTTTCACACAGGGCCATGATGGTTTGGATTTTTTTTCACCTTTAATAATAAACACCTTCATTTACAAATTGCATTTTGTGTTTACTTGTGTTGTCCTTGACTATTGTTTAAATTGGTTTGATGTTCCGAAACACTTAAGTGTGACAAACATGCAAAGGAACAGGAAATGAGGAAGGGGGCAAACACTTTTTCACACCACTGTATACTTTAAACTGACCATTAAGAATACTAATCTATTATAATTAATGTTGCCCTCTATCAATAGAGCCAAGACGTTGATAAAAACTAGCGCTTGATTTTGTTACCATTTTACAGTAAAACTTTTCCTATATACTCCATATTTATTACATGCAGTAGTCCCATTTGATGGATGTTAGATTTTCACAAAGCATGGAATAGTTTACTATTTCACATTATTACTAAATGACAAAGCCCTTAGTGTTGGCAGTGACCAATTCTATCCATGTTTTAATGTTCTATTGAGATTATACAGTATGAGTTTGATTCAGCATTTCCTTATTGTCCCACCAGACACATTGAAGAGGCTATTGAGAAACTAGGAAAGCGTCACGACTACCACATCTGTGTCTACGACCCACGTGGTGGTAAGGACAATTCCCGACGCCTGACAGGGCAGCATGCAACCTCCAGCATTCATGAATTTTCAGCTGGTGTGGCCAACCGTGGTGCCAGTATTCGTATCCCACGCCAGGCCGGACAGGAAGGCTTCGGCTACTTCGAAGATCGCCGCCCAGCAGCCAACTGTGACCCCTACGCTGTTACTGAGGCCTTGGCCAGGACGACCCTTTTGAACGAAACTGGAAGTGAAACTAAAGACTACTCTAATTAAATGTGGGGGCTGGACCCACCCAATAGATTCCATCCATTTTGCATCTTCCATCTCATAAGTGGGTTGGTCAGCTCAGCTGCAGGCTCACAGCGAAGTTGTCTCTAGCAGAAAAAAAAAGAATGTTTCCAGGGTGTCTGTAATGCCCACTCTTGTCTTTCCCTAAAGAGTAACTGAAATGGCCAGCTTCATTTAAAAAAAAAAAAAAACACAATCTGATAAGTCTAGTCTTAAAGTGGTTCTGCACTCATTTCATTTAGTAAATCTCTTTGCCTTCCAAATCAGGCAAAGAGTACTAAATGTGTTTTTTTTTTTTTTTTTTTTTTACTTACCTTGTAATTGAAGACTTCCGGTCTTCTCCCTCTGCGGCGGCGGGCGGGGTCTTGCGTCGATCGTCGTCACGCCGCACTGATCTGGTGTCATTGATCCCAGGAGTCAGTGCGGGCATCTTCCGAAATCTCGCGAGATTTCGGCCACATCTTCCGAAATCTCCCGAGATTTCGGCCGCATCTGCCGAAATCTCGTGAGATGTCGGCAGATGTGCCGTTACTGCGCACGCGAGTAACGGCGGTGCATGCTGGGCCATCAACACTGCCTGTGGGGTTTCACATGCCCACAGGCAAGATGGCCCCCAGCACTAAAGAAGAAGACGAGGAACTTCAGCGGACGAAAACCGGCGGCGATCGAGATGGAAGATGGAACAGGTGAGTCCCCTAATAAAGGTAAGCATACTTTATATTACGTCCTTAAAAAAATTTTTTTTTACAGAGTGCAGAACCGCTTTAAGGGAAAGACTGCAACTATGTTCAGAGACAAATTAGCTGAGAGTGAAAGCAAGGCTGGCTGCTAAACCTGCTCCATTGTTTTAATCTGTTCTTTACTAATCTTTCTGTACAGTTTCTTCCACTTTGGAAGGTAGAGGGCATTGATCATTATAGACTGAAAGCCAGTGGGATGGCTTATTTTCAGAATTCCTTCTAATGGAGGGCGTGGCTAATAACTGCACTCCTTAAACAGGTTTTTTATGTGTGACCTGCAAGGACCCTCAAGCTGCTGGGCAGCGGGGGGTTGTTTATGTTTTTTTGTTTTAAAGATCCCATGATACCTCATCCTACTTGTGGGGTGTTTTTTTTTTTTTTAAAGCTCCAGTACAGTCATGTTTGGATCGGAACTAAAGTTCCTCAGAAGAGGGTTTTGTTGTAAATGGTGTATTAACATGTGACTGTTTTTGAGTTTTTATCACTTGAATAAAGCCGGGAAAAAATTAACCACCTGTGCTTGTTAATGAGTGGACAGAAATATAGGCCAAACAACAACGTGAAGGTGTGCCAACTCTTTGCTCTAAATGTTGGTGACCATTTGCTAGGGCTGGTAGCATAGGCATCGCCAGGGTGTGGCTATCGAGGCTGGAGCCCCGAATCTGAAACCCATAGCCCCGAGTCTCAGCGGGCGGCATTGAAGGTGGAGGAAAGACGAGCGTGCGGTTCGTGGCAGTGGCAGGCGGCATTGGAGGTTTAGGAGAGACGAGTGGGTGGACGAGCAGAGATGACATCTCTCTCCGCCCGCCTGTCACCACTCTTCCGCCCTCACAGCCGGGCCACTTCAACGTGGGAGCGATGTGCGGCAGGGAGTAGAAAGATGACATCATCTCTCACTGCCCGCCACACATCAGCGCTCTTCCGCCCTCACAGCGCGGGCCCTTTTAAATGTCAGAGGTGCGGCGGAGAGCAGAGGGATTAAATCATCTCTCACTGCCCACCCTTCATCGCCGCTCTCCTGCCCTCACTAAATGGCCCAGTGCTGCCAGCCTGCCACCAATGCAGTGACAATGCACATTTGGTGGCACTGGCTGGCATGGCAACTGACAATCTGCAAATGGTGGCAGGTAACGTGGCAAGTGACAATCTGCAAATGGTGGCAGGTGACGTGGCAAGTGACAATCTGCAAATGGTGGCAAGTGACGTGGCAAGTGACAATCTGCAAATGGTGGCAAGTGACAATCTGCAAATGGTGGCAAGTGATGTGGCAAGTGACAATCTGCAAATGGTGGCAAGTGATGTGGCAAATGACAATCTGCAAATGGTGGCAAGTGATGTGTCAAGTGACAATCTGCAAATAGTGGCAAGTGACAATCTGCAAATGGTGGCAAGTGATGTGGCAAGTGACAATCTGCAAATGGTGGCAAGTGACAATCTGCAAATGGTGGCAAGTGACAATCTGCAAATGGTGGCAAGTGATGTGGCAAGTGTCAATCTGCAAATGGTGGCAAGTGTCAATCTGCAAATGGTGGCAAGTGACGTGGCTAATGACAATCTGCAAATGGTGGCAAGTGATGTGACAAGTGACAATCTGCAAATGGTGGCAAGTGATGTGGCAAATGACAATCTGCAAATGGTGGCAAGTGATGTGTCAAGTGACAATCTGCAAATGGTGGCAAGTGACAATCTGCAAATGGTGGCAAGTGATGTGGCAAGTGACAATCTGCAAATGGTGGCAAGTGATGTGGCAAGTGACAATCTGCAAATGGTGGCAAGTGTCAATCTTCAAATGGTGGCAAGTGACGTGGCAAGTGACAATCTGCAAATAGTGGCAGGTGATGTGGCAATTAACAATCTGCAAATGGTGGCAAGTGACAATCTGCAAATGGTAGAAAGTGACAATCTGCAAATGGTGGCAAGTGATGTGGCAAGTGACAATCTGCAAATGGTGGCAAGTGACAATCTGCAAATGGTAGAAAGTGACAATCTGCAAATGGTGGCAAGTGACAATCTGCAAATGGTGGCAAGTAACCTGGCAAGTGACAATCTGCAAATGGTGGCAAGTGACAATCTGCAAATGGTGGCAAGTGATGTGTAAAGTGACGTGGCAAGTGACAATCTGCAAATGGTGGCAAGTGACGTGGCAAGTGACAATCTGCAAATGGTGGCAAGTGACAATCTGCAAATGGTTGCAAGTGATGTAGCAAGTGACGTGACAAGTGACAATCTGCAAATGGTGATAAGTAACGTGGCAAGTGACAATCTGCAAATGGTGGCAAATGACAATCTGCAAATGGTGGCAAGTGACATGGCAAGTCATAATCTGCAAATGGTGGCAAGTGACGTGGCAAGTAGGGATGATCCGATCACCTCCCTGTTCGGTTTGCATCCAGAACATGCGAACAGGCAAAAAATTAGTTTAAACACGTGAACACCGTTAAAGTCTATGGGGCACGAACATGAATAATCAAAAGTGCTCATTTTAAAGGCTTATATGCATGGTATTCCGCCCTCACAGCCGGGCCACTGCAACGTGGGAGCGATGTGCGGCAGGGAGTAGAAAGATGACATCATCTCTCACTGCCCGCCACACATCAGCGCTCTTCCGCCCTCACAGCGCGGGCCCTTTTAAATGTCAGAGGTGCGGCGGAGAGCAGAGGGATTAAATCATCTCTCACTGACCACCCTTCATCGCCGCTCTCCTGCCCTCACTAAATGGACCAGTGCTGCCAGCCTGCCACCAATGCAGTGACAATGCACATTTGGTGGCACTGGCTGGCATGGCAAGTGACAATCTGCAAATGGTGGCAGGTAACACGGCAAGTGACAATCTGCAAATGGTGGCAGGTGACGTGGCAAGTGACAATCTGCAAATGGTGGCAAGTGATGTGGCAAGTGACAATCTGCAAATGGTGGCAAGTGACGTGGCAAGTGACAATCTGCAAATGGTGGCAAGTGACAATCTGCAAATGGTGGCAAGTGATGTGGCAAGTGACAATCTGCAAATGGTGGCAAGTGATGTGGCAAATGACAATCTGCAAATGGTGGCAAGTGATGTGTCAAGTGACAATCTAGATCTCAACATCAGCCTGGAAGCAGATAAAGTAATAACTAAAACCGCGATAACCCCCAGAGCGCCCCCGTCATGCTGACGTGAGACGTCGACGTAGGGGGAGGTGCCCGTAGATGGCGGAGACACAAGCCGAACGGAGAGGGGTCGGGTCATGCGAGCGAGCAGACCCAGCGAAGCGGAGGTGAGAGCCCGCCGAGCCTGATCCGAGTACAGCGGGATCACCCTCCGTGACACCCCCGGGCCCCATTGAGCTGCCCCTTTATCACCCGCAGAATTCTGCCCCACCTCGCCCGAAGACAAGTGGAATGACGTTGATGCGTGCCTGAACCTTCCTTCTCATACAAACCACCAGCGGAGGCTGGTCTAAGGACGAACATCGCAGCGCCGGCAGTCTACCATACCCTCCCTCCCTCATACCCCCTGGACATCTACGTGCCGCTTTCCACCTGACAACCTTTAGAGACTGTGCCTTTCTCACTAAGAACCTACACCAGGACACCTCCGAAGACAACAGACGGGGGGGAGATACCTTCGGTGGGTACCCTCCGTCCAGGTATGACCCTTTACCCTTAAAGAGGGATACTATTTTTTTTTTTTTTTTATGTCAACTGCTTAACCTCGTAGGTAATCTGAAAGTACACGCTAAAATACCCAGAAGAGGAAATATAGAGTTGCAATACAATAAGACTCAGGCTACCAGCGCAGCAGGTGAAACTAAGACCACAGTTCAAGGGGCTCTGCTGCCACACAGCCTTGGATGGGCACTAGAGCAGGACAAGTGTAAATCACCTCTCCTGGGGCTCAGCAAAGAAGGGGACCCAACCGCATATAAGGCCTGGAAAAACGGCATATTACGGTATTAAGGGGCCCTTATTTATACTGAGGAGAGTGTCTAAGGATAAAAAGGAATAGGAGGGTAAAGAAAGAGAAAAGGAATAAAGAAAAAAGAAAAGAGAGTCTCTTACAGCATAAAGGGAGAAGGCTTGGCTGGGGGAAGTACATGATCCCGATTGAAACGCCTTGGAGCAGATTAAAGTACGCCGAGCTGCGATGGTAAAAGTATATACAATAGAGACATCGCTTTAAATTTTCCCTCCAAAATATTAACAAACCGGAGCATTGCATACAAAAGGGAAGGTATACCCCCCCCCCCCCCCCACCCGTTTCAACATAAAACGGGCAGAGAACAGCATATTCTGGCCAGACTCATATAAACGCCCGACGAGTCCTTTGGAATCACATGGAATGTCCCCCTCCAGGCCCTATTAATTAGCAAGCGAAAGAAAGAGGACATAAAAAGGATCAGATCAGGACTATTACAATTCAAGAGTGCATTAAAAAAAATTAGAGGGCAAAACCAGGAGAAAGCACAATCCTGTGATACACCGGAAACGGTTAACCACAAGCAACTATAGGGCCAGAGTGCCCCAAATTCTAAACGGAATAAAAAGTTCAAGAATAGGACTATCGCTGGTACTGGATCGGTCTCCCATACGTTGGCTTCTGATATATAAACCAGGTGGACGGGAAAGGTGTTATTCTTTCTCCCCCCCCCCCCCCCCCCCCTTCTTTTTTTTTTTTTTTTTTCCCCTTCCAAAAAGGGAGCAATAACTGAAACGCAGTAAGGGTGCAAATACAATGAAGGGAATATCACAAAAGGTAACAGAACCCAAGACCCCCAAGGACAGTCTAAATAATAGCACAATCCAAAAATATCTTAAAGATATAAGTCTAAGGAGCCCAGAGATGGAAAAAAAAAAAAACAACAACTGGGGGAAAGAAAAAAGATACAGAAAAACAGAAACAAGAGCTGGCGGAAGCTTCCAGAGTAGAGCTCGAACAAGAAAGGGCGGGTGGCCCGGGGGTCCAAATGACACACAGGGATCTGGCGCAAATACCTACCAAAATTGAGATGGCAGAAATGTTTTCCTGTCTCGAAAGTTCAATTAAAACCGAAATTAAAAATGTCCGGGTGGACATGGGTCAAATAATAAAAAGGGTGGAATCAATGGAAATCGTAGCTGCTGAACAAATCAAAGATTTGCATCACCTCAGAAAACAAACGGAAGTATTGCAAACTAAGCAACGTGACATGATATACAAGATGGAGAGTCTAGAGGACCAGAGCAGACGACAAAATCTCCGGATTAGATCCCTTCCAGAACAGCAGGGGGAAGACTTGGCGAAAAAAATTAACATTATTTTTAAACCCTTATTGGGCACAACTGAAGTCCCAGACCTTAAATTTGACCGAGTTCACCGGGTCAGAAAACCACCAGGGGTAAGAGAAGAGGCCCCTAGAGATGTGCTAGTTCGATTCCACTCTTATGAAGAGAAATCCCAGGTGTGGAGTAAACTCCGGGGTATCCCGCCCCTGAAATTTGAAACAATAGAACTCCAGATATTTTCCGACCTTTCAGCTGGTACCCTAGCAAGAAGAAGACAGATGAAACCCCTTCTTGAAATATTAAGGACACTAAATATTAAATACAGCTGGGGATTCCCCGCAGCACTGATCGTTACCAAAGAAGGCCGAACATCACGACTGAAATTTATGGATGAGATGATAAACTTCTGTCAGGAACTGGGGATTACCCCACCCATTATCCCTGGTCCCCCTGATTAATATGGACTAATGAAAATAGGCTGGTTATTGATGGAGGGGGTGGGTGAGGGGGCGGGGTAGGGACCCTTTCTCAAATATTAAACGATTGATTCACAGGGGTTTTTTTTTTTTGTACAGGCAATTAACAAAGGGCTAGGGGAGGGCAGAAAATGCGAGGGGCGGCGGGCAACCTAGGGGGTGGTCAAGGGTTTGGCCGACTCCACCCCTCTCCCTCCAAATTGAGGGGGAGAGGGGCGGAGAATAGGCGGATCTTCGCCCGACACGAAGCCCCACCCCTAGAATGGGCAGTATACAGAGGGGACCCCAACGGGATGCCCCGCGGTATACATAGGGTCGGGCTAAGACCAAGGAGGGGGGAAGGGTGGGCGGGGGGGGATGGGAGGGGGGGGGGGAGGGAGGAGAGCGGGGAGGGATTAGGATAGGAAAATGGGGAGGGAGGGGGAATGTGGCGGTCCCTGCCGCGCAAAAACGCAAAATGAATAGGAAGACCAAAGGGCCCATTAGGCCATAAGCGCTTGGTTTAAATATGGGTGAAGGTTCAGCGAAGATTGTAACGTATAACGTAAAGGGTATCAACTCACAAGAGAAAAGATTTAAAATTCTTAAAGAAATGAGCGAGTATCATGTAGACATCATTTTCTTACAGGAAACACATTTTCAACATAAGAATAATATTAGGATTTCTTCACCAGAATACCCCACATGGTTTTGTAGTGATTCTCCAACAAGAGGTGCTAAAGGGGTGGCCATAGGGGTTGCAAAAAACCTAAAATTCAAGGTGTTGGACAGACTGTCGGACTTTGATGGGAGGTTTTTGTTTCTTAAATGTAAGATAGGAGAGCATATAATGACCCTAGCGAACCTCTACGCCCCAAACAAAGACCCTATTGATTTTCTCTATAGGGTCTTGAGTCGACTAGCGAAATTCCGCGAGGGCGAGATTGTCCTGGCTGGGGACCTGAACTTCGTTCTGGACCCTAAACTGGATAGTTCCTCAGGTACCCTGAATATGAGCCATGCGAAGCTCAAAAAAATAAAATCGAAAATTTACCAGCACCAGTTGATTGATGCCTGGAGAGTACAACACCCAGGTATCAAAGATTACACCTTTTTTTCACCTGTCCACGGTACACATTCACGATTAGATTATTTTTTTGTGGAACATAGAGCCCTAGAGCTGTTGGAGACGACGCAGATCGAGATAACGACCCTGTCGGATCATGCTCCGGTGTCGATGGTCATTAAGCTCCGCGGAGTGCAAAGGCCCCCATTTACATGGCACCTGAACGACAGTCTTCTATCAGAGGATGCAGTGGAAAAAGTTATAAGAGGGGAGATTGAATCCTTTTTCTTGACCAACGACACGGGAGAGACATCAGAGAGCACACTTTGGGAGGCACATAAAGCCTATATCCGGGGGATATTTATCTCGATCGGCGCCGCAAAGAAGCGGGAGAGGAAAGGGTACATGGAGGGTTTAAGGAAAGAGATCCATGGCCTCGAACAAAAGCATAGGCAGGAAAGCACACAAAGCCAGGAGACGTTTCACAGACTTCTAAACAAAAGGGAGGAACTTAAAACCATTCTAGAAGAAGACTTAAGGAAATGGTTCTATAAAATAGCGGAAGAAAGACACCATTGGGGAAATAAGTCAGAGAAGCATCTGGCAAGAATATTAAAAAAGAAACGAGAAATTAACTATATAGAGAAAATTCAAAATTCAACAGGCCAAACGCTCAACTCTTCCAAAGACATAGCCAATGAGTTTAGAACATACTATGAAACTCTCTATAATGTTAACTCAAAGGAACAACATCACAAGGGGCCGACTATGCAGGGTCAGGACTTCCTTAACAAAAGCTCGCTCAGTTCTATATCTGACTTGGACAGTTTGAACATGGACAGAACCATATCTGAGGAAGAGATACTGGAAGCTATAAATTCTTCCCCAACGGGTAAGAGCCCGGGTTTGGATGGGTACACGTTAACATACTATAAGCGCTTCAAAGATATCCTCATCCCAAGATTGTGTCGATATTGGAACGGGCTCGGCGCGGATGGAGCTATGAGAACTGATGCGCTTATGGCGTCCATTACAGTGATCTTAAAAGAAGGGAAAGACAGGACACTCTGCTCCAGTTACCGACCCATTGCCCTGCTCAATACCGACACAAAGCTGTTCGCCAAAGTGTTGGCGAACAGATTTAAAATCCATATGACAGAGCTGGTCCATCCGGACCAAGTCGGGTTTATCCCGGGAAGAGAGGGGAGGGATAATGGGATCAGGGCCCTGTTGTTATTAGAGGAGGCTAGAAAGGGAGAGGCCCCCAGTCTGCTCCTATCTCTGGATGCCGAGAAGGCTTTTGATAGGATCGACTGGGGGCACATGATTAACACATTAGAGGCCATGGGTGTCGGAAAAAGAATGATCAGCTGGGTAAAGGTCCTGTATGACTTCCCGCAGGCTAGGGTAAGGATCAATGGAATGCTATCACAACCATTGGAGATGAGGAATGGCACGCGTCAGGGGTGTCCTCTCTCACCCCTCCTGTTTGTGCTTTCTTTGGAACCGCTTTTATCTATTATCAGGAATTCTATAGATATAAGGGGTATACGGGTTGGGGGGGAGGAACACAAGATGGCGGCGTATGCCGATGATGTACTTTTCTTTATTACTCACCCCAGGACTACTCTCCCCAACCTCCTCAGTACTCTAAAGTTATACGGCTCTGTATCCAACTTTAAAATTAATTTTACCAAGTCAGAGATCCTCAACATAAATATTGAGCAAGCCGAAGTGGCTCGACTCTTACAAGAGTTTCATTTCCCATGGAGGGAGGAAATCAAATATCTGGGAGTCAAACTTTCGTCCACCTTAAGAAGAACTTACATATTAAATTTTCCTCCTTTGCTGGACGAAGTCAAAGCAGAAATCAGAAGAATGACACCCTGCCCTTTGTCGTGGATGGGGAAAATAAATGCGGTCAAAATGGTTATAGTTCCAAAAGTAAACTATAAACTACAGATGCTCCCACTATCAGTGCCACAAGCCTTCTTTAGAACCCTGAATAGAATCATTTCCAAATTCATATGGTCTAATAAGAAACCTCGCATATCCAGAAAGACACTATCTAAAGGAAAACACCAGGGAGGGCTAGCCAGCCCCGATTTCGAGAATTATTTTAGCGCCATAGTAATCTCTAGAGCAATGGATTGGATAAAAGGGGGAAGCAACAAGAGATGGGTAAATATCGAGAACGCACAAAGTAACACGCAACTAGGTCACATTATCTGGAACCCCCCAAAATATAGAGAATTGGGAGACGGGGCACACGAAATCACACGGGTTACACTAAGAGAATGGGACAGATTATATAGGAAAAATAAATGGGTTTATAACTCACCCTTAATATACTTAAAAGATAACATTTTTTTCACACCGGGTAGAAGTAAAATATGGGGTAATTGGATTAAAAATGGGGAGGCACAGTTACGGGATATTATAAAGCAAGGTAAGATTGACACTTTTCACGATTTAAAAAACAACAGTGATCTCATGATAATTGACGCATGGAGGTACTCGCAGCTTAAGCACTTTGTAGATAGTCTCCCACAGCCAATCCGAGATGGAAAGGAGTATACAGTGTTGGAGAAAATTTGTATGCGAACCTCAACAAGAAACAATATATCACGTATATACAAGATGCTGACTCAGGAAGAAATTGACTGGGTCCCTCCAGGCGTCAAGAGATGGGAAGGGGAATTGGGAATCACATGTAGTAAAGATAGGATTAATAGAATTTTTCACTTAATGCACCGTTCTGGGTGGAACACAAAAACACTAGAGGTCAATTACAAATGCATCTCAGGTTGGTATTTAACCCCCCTAAAGCTCAGTAGGTTCCAAAAAGATAAAACTGCGGAGTGCTGGCGAGGTTGCGGGAGCATAGGAACGATGGCCCACATCTGGTGGGAATGTCCCAAAATCAAAAAATATTGGCAACAAATCCTAGACTTAATTAAAACAATTACAGGGAAATCTATATCAGAGGACCCCTGGACCGTGCTGTTCCATGGGTCTGATATACCAATGAGACAGTATAAGTCCTCAGTAATCCCGACACTCCTAAATGAAGCAAAAAATCTTATCGCAGGGCACTGGCGCGACCTAGAGAGTCCGCGTATAGGAGAATGGATAATCAGAGTAAATCTACAGCAAAAAATAGTAAGTCCCGAAGATCGAGGGACTGGAAGAGCCAGAGCGGAGCGTGGACAGGGGAAATGGGAGGGCTGGGAAATCTTTAAAGACTCTTGGAGATTCACTGAAGAAATCATGAAGTAGGGCTGACAGCCGCGAAACACTCGTAACCAAGGGGTAGTACCCATACAAGCGTTTTTGCAAGGCGGGGACCGGGGGAGGGGGGATGGGACGGGGAGAAAAACGATAAATGCTTTTGTGTATTTTCTTCGTATTCTTTGCATCGGTTTATGATGTAATAATTTTGTATGCATTTTTGAAACTTTAAATAAAGAATTAAAAAAAAAAAAAAAAAAGTAATAACTAAAACCTACTTCAAAAATGTGGACACCAATAGTTATTTAGACATAAATAGTTGCCACCACAAACCGTGGCTTTTTAATATCCCAAAGGGACAACTAATTCGAATAAAGCGGAATTGCACAAGAGAAGTTGACTATCAGAATCAAGCCAAACAGATAGGAGAAAGATTTAAAGCAAAAGGATATGATGATGAGTGGATTGAGGACCAAATTGAAACAGTAAATCGAATGGATAGAAGTGCCATGCTCAAAAGTTACCCAAAAAAAACATATCAAAATGAGGCACCCTGCCTCATACTTGATTATAATGTCCAACATAAAGAGGTAGCTAAAATGATAGAGAAACATTGGCACATCCTAAAGAAGGACAAAGACCTCAACACATTGTTACCTGAAAAACCAAACATAATATACAAAAGGGCCCCCACTTTTAGGGACCTTATTGTTAAATCAGTAGTAGAACCACCACCAAAACCTGCCTACTCGTTCTTTTCAGGAAAAGGCTTCCACCCTTGTCGCAATTGCTATGCATGCAGACACTGTAAAAAATTTCAGGGTAAAAGAACTGAATTCACCGCCACCAACACAGGCCAAACCTTCCAACTACGTGAATTTATAGGATGCCATACCGAAGGATTGGTCTATGTACTACAATGTAGTTGCAACCTACAATATGTAGGAAGAACAAAAAGGGCATTAAAAACTAGAATGGAAGAACATGTACGGAATATTAGAAAAGGTTTCCCAAAACATAACGTCTCCAGGCACTTTGCACAAATACATAACCAAGACCCATCATCACTCCAATTTTGGGGTATAGAGAAATATAACAAATTCTGGAGGGGTAGCCATAAAATAAGGACGATAAGCCAAAAAGAATCTAAATGGATCCACACCATGCGGACACTCACGCCTGGAGGCCTGAATGTGGAGTTTGACCTGAACTGCTTTCTAAGTAATGCCTGATCAGAGTCACTCCCCTCACCTTATTTTACTATTATAATTTTATCTATGACACGGCCTTTTTACTCTTAATAGATCACCTCTCTCATTTCACCATTAGGTTGCACAGCTTTACTGCACCCTATTTTTAATATTTTTTAATATTTTTAATGTGATTCTAATACTGTACTATTATTATGGAGTCCGGGTGCTTGCTCGCGTTCTATTCTGATTTTAGCACCACCATCATAACAATACCCTCCATATTTTTAACCCTTGATGAATTGAGGCATTAGGCCCTACACACATATGGAGGATAATACTGATGGAGCTCATACAGTATGTACTATATTTTAAAATATCATCTTACCGAAGTATCAGTTACACTTTTTTAATATATATATGCTTCTGCTAACATATTGGACATAGGTGTTATCTTATCCATCACTTTGACATAGTGTTTTGGCTGTCACTCAACGGCTACACACAGTAGTCATGTATATAGATTTCCCCTGTTATCTATTTTTATTCTTAGTGAATAGTAGAATTATGCGGAAGTACACAACAATAGAGTGTCATTGCAGACAAGCCCCGTCTCTAACCGCTAATATGGCGGCGCGCTGCACTAGACCACAAATAGCCGTCTTCCGCTGACACATATATACCACCAGCAACATGGCCGCGGTCAGAACAACCAATAGACCACAACCAAGATGGCCGCTCGATGACTTCCGGTTTCTCCACGATTTAAGCTAGCACTGCCTGACCAATCCGGTTCCCCAGATGAAGACACGTGACCGTGTCGTAACGCGTAGGGAGTGGCCATAGGCAGACCCACACAGAGGAGGACGCGAGGAGGCGCTCCGGACGCCTTGGTGATTATTTCTGCTCGTTTTTATTGCTTTTATGTACGTTGCCATTGTATAATAAACTGCTCATTTTAAGTTGAACATACTACACCAGTGGAGCCCCCTTTTTTCTTCCTTTCCCCGATCCTAATATACTGGTGTGTGGAGACACGCAGCAGCCTTTTAGGTTTGGAGGAGGATAAGGAGAAGGATAAGACTGGACCCCACAGGAGAGCACTTTGATCCCCGTCACCTTACCTGGGGCGCATGCTGATACCCCTACAAAGCTGATCTCTATTTGTCTAGAGGTAAGAGTTCTGGGAGACCAGAGAAGGAGTTACCCTATGAATAGAACAGTATCAGCGTGAATACTGCTACACAGCAACAATACAGAAAAAGATACATCTAAACATATAGAACTACCTGTGGAATTTCCACTCTATTAAGAGACATTAGTCTCTTCTTTTCCTATTCCTATGCTTTCCAGGACACTCCTTATTATGTGATATTCTCCACCTGGACTTTTGGCGATTTATCCCCCTGATTGCGATTTATCCTTTGGACTTTTTTATATCTCACCAGCTATTTCACTTTACTATACCTTTTGGTTATTTACACTTAAATTTCCACGACAGCTATTGTTACATTAATCACGGGACCCCAACACCTTTTTAGAACATATTTTTAACACATTTTTATCCTATGGATTTTTACCCTATGGATTTCGATCACTAGCTATTTTTATTTTTATTATCCATTGATCCTTATCACTCACTATTTTTAATGGTTTTACTGTTTATTATTTTCATCTTCACTTAATGATCACGCGATTGTCCTACAGGATTGCTTTTATATTCCTAGCACTTTATTGATGTGCATGCACATATTTATTCAACAATCATTGTCATTCAGTCACGCATTGTTTATTGAATTTTACTGGCTAATTATTCATTTGATGTCACTTGTTCACTTTTTATATGTAAGTGTTTTCCGCACTTTATTTCCCTTTTGATCATAGTGTTATCTATTGGTCCTAGTCACCCACCTTGACTTGCCATCCGTCTAGGACCTAGCCATCACTCACCTTCCTAGTCCATCTAGCATGCGCGAAGTCTTCCCATTCATCTTTTCTGTATAAGTGCTTTTGTGATCACTAGTCACTTTGCTGCATGCACCTTATTAGCGATAACGTTGACCTTTCCATCTACTCATAGTAGCGCGAGAGCTTTTCACACTCACTTTTCACTTCTTATCACAATTCACACTCTGGCAGCTACAATGGATGTTTTTACATTCATGGAGAATAGACAGGTCAATCTAGATGAGGTGTTTAACCCATCAACTAAAACTCGCAATATGGATTTGGAAGGCATAGTTCGTAAGTTGGGGCACCTTATGGAGAAGAAAGTCAACCTATGGTGGGACACCAACACTTTCGAAAGATATATAAGGGAAAATATAGTCCCAAGGCGACTCCGTTGGGAACTACCACCAAATGATGGATTATTAGATAAGGATTCAATGGAAGAGTGGTTTACATTTTTTAATAATAAAAGTGTAGAAGGTCTCAAATTTCTATTACAAAGAAAATTGAAAAAGACCAGACTCCTGGAAACACAAATCGAGGAGATCAAACAAAAATTGGAACCTTATAAAGAATCCGCTGATTTTAAAAAATTAACCACACAACTTAACAAGGACCTCATCGCAAAAGATCTGGAAGCACAACAAAGGAAAATGAAAAAATACCAAAGAGATGTAGCAGATTACAGGACAGATCAAGTGTTCAAATGGCAAAGCAAAATTGAACGACAACAACCCGCGTCCACGTACTCAACCCCGGAGAAGGAAGTCAGAATTCAGGACCCCACAACATCCCATGCCTATAATCCACCTAGATGGGAAGAGAGGGATAGACACCCAGAAACTCCCAGATATCAGAATGAGCCAAGACATAACAACGGGTATGGTCAACAAACCCCTAAAAAAACGGGTAAGACACCGTTTAAGAAACCTTTTAAGAAACCATACTACAACAACTGGTACCAAAATGAGAGGAATCCACGGGATAATAGAGGACCCCCACCACAGCAAGACTACTATGGGGGATACCCACGCGACAATAGAGGACCTCCACCACAACATGATAATTATGGGGCATATGGTAGAACACCAGTACCCACATATAACAGATTTGACCCCATTAGACACCATTATGACCAATATGACAACCAATATACCCACCAGTAAGATTATAATACACAAAGGTCTTTTTTAGACCGAGAGAGGAGAGATCACTCTCCACGGAGACAAACACAGGAAACTCACCATTCCCCCAGGAGACGTCCACAAGAAGACCGAAGAAACACCCCAGAACGAAGAGAGGACACAGAGCGGGAAAGAGACTCCAAGCGAAAAAGAGAGTAGTTGGAGAAAATGTGGTCAACCTCAGTAACATCGTAATTACTACTGAAGAATTGGCAGTCCTAGACAAAGGCCTCAAACACGCACCAGTTAAAAACCTCAATAAGTTCAACACATATATTGGGATACAAAAATACATCAGAAAAATGAACATCAAAAAAAGTATCCTTAGCAATCCATGGAAACCACAAAATGAAACAAGACCGATTACATCAACTATTGTACATAGTACTCTTCGGAACAACTACAATCTAGTCTACAATCCTCAAATATCTAATAACCAGCACATAGAAGTATTCAAGAATCTAGTTCTACAAGATTTGGAAGCCCTCAAGATTAAAAAAATCTCAGACCCTGTACATATTAAGAAGGGCATTAAACTACTTACGGCAAGAAACGACTTAGTTATTCGCCCAGCCGACAAGGGAGGTGCCATAGTACTACAATCCAAGGAACAATATCAGAAAGAACTAGAGAGACAATTGAATGATGAGGCTACATATATCAAACTTTTGGGTAACCCGACGCATAACTATAAAAAAGAATTGAAATTATTAGTGTAGCGGGGTTCTACCCCTTTTTCTGGTAGAGACTACATCTCCCACAATTCCCCAGGCCCCAGGGCTGCTGACTTCCGCCCGGGAGGCTGCTGGGGGAGATTATAAAAGGGAAGAGCGGAGACCGCCTCTTCCTCTTGGGACACTTCCTCTTCTGAGGCCTGACAGGACTGGCCTGCCTCTGCTGACAGAGCGTGTGACGCGAAGATTGCAGCCAGCAGAGACACCTGTGCGGACCGGAGCTGAAGGCCTGAAGCCTGGGCCTTGCAGCCGATGGAGTGAGACTCTCACCCCTCACTTTCCACAGCAGCGGAGCGGAGACTTCCCCTTACTGTCGGTCGGACGGAGCTGATGACCGGAGTGCAGGGCTGTGACTGAGGAGACCGGACGCCGCCATTGAAGAGACCAGAGCCGCCATTAGAGGGACCGGATCGGAGGACGGTACCCCAAGGATTGGTGAGAGAGCCTGTAGGCTCAATCCTGCATTGACACACAAGTTTTATGCCTATTGAACTGCCTAGGCGCAATTTACCTCAGAGCAGCAATGTTACTTTTTGTGGATTACAAATGACACCATTTAAAGCTACATGTGCACCACCTCTACAGATTTATTGCCGGTGAAGAACACTGTACTAGTACAAGGACTGAGCTCTATTACTAGGGATCAGGCCTGGTCCGTTAGGTAGGCGCAGATAGATTTATTGCACCTCAGGGGTGCATAGCAGACGGTCGCCACGCTTGGCGCTCCGTTTCCCCATTGTTAGACTCATATACCTGTGTACATGTTTAAAGTGCATATTGCAGGGACCTGCTAAAGTATTGTGAGATATATGTTCAAATGCATGTTGCTATTCTTTTTCCTTACTGCAAAAGTAAAGCCAGTTATTCTTATCTCAGCAGTCTGCTTGTGAGTTCATACCAATTACACTTAGAGTATAAGCTAAGTTTTATGTGCATAGGGACGTACCCTTTGACTAACTGTGCCAGAGTGGGTAGAGCCAAATTGCCGGGGTTGGTGGAGCTGTACTCAGGGACCCAAAACAAACCAGCGGCTCTCTTAACTGGGGGTAGCGCTACATTAGTCAACTTAGGAATAAAAAAAGAAATACTAAGTGCAAAAGAATCTAAATTCTTGATACCGGAAACATGCAGAATCCCAATCATTTACACGGTCCCAAAGATTCATAAGTGCAAAGAGAATCCGCCTGGTAGACCAATAGTAAATGGGATTGACTCCCTAACATCCCGAATGGGACAATATATTGACTATTATATCCAACCAGCAGTCCAACAAACCCAGGCGTATCTTAAAGATACAAAACATATTTTACAACTACTAGAAACGATACCAGTACAGGAAGGGAGAACGTTACTGGCAACGGCAGACGTTACATCACTATATACCATAGTCCATCACCATGAAGCCTGCTCAGCCACCAAATGGCTTTTGAGGAATTATAGTACCCTTGTATGCAAACAAAGAAAATATCTGATTAAATGCTTGGATTTTTGCCTTAAATATAATTACTTCTGGCACAACCAGATGTACTATAAACAGGCCATAGGTATAGCGATGGGGGCTAAATTTGCCCCAGGGGTGGCCAATGCCTTTATGGCGCAATGGGAAGACAATGTAGTCTATGCCGAATATCCCCCACAATTGGCACTATACAAACGATATATTGATGACGTGATAATCGTCTGGAATGGAGACAGAAATTCCTTGGAATCCTTCCTCAATAAATTGAACAACAATACAAAAAATATACAATTGGTATGGAAAATCGATATAAAGGAGGTTGACTTTCTAGATCTCAACATCAGCCTGGAAGCAGATAAAGTAATAACTAAAACCTACTTCAAAAATGTGGACACCAATAGTTATTTAGACATAAATAGTTGCCACCACAAACCGTGGCTTTTTAATATCCCAAAGGGACAACTAATTCGAATAAAGCGGAATTGCACAAGAGAAGTTGACTATCAGAATCAAGCCAAACAGATAGGAGAAAGATTTAAAGCAAAAGGATATGATGATGAGTGGATTGAGGACCAAATTGAAACAGTAAATCGAATGGATAGAAGTGCCATGCTCAAAAGTTACCCAAAAAAACCATATCAAAATGAGGCACCCTGCCTCATACTTGATTATAATGTCCAACATAAAGAGGTAGCTAAAATGATAAAGAAACATTGGCACATCCTAAAGAAGGACAAAGACCTCAACACATTGTTACCTGAAAAACCAAACATAATATACAAAAGGGCCCCCACTTTTAGGGACCTTATTGTTAAATCAGTAGTAGAACCACCACCAAAACCTGCCTACTCGTTCTTTTCAGGAAAAGGCTTCCACCCTTGTCGCAATTGCTATGCATGCAGACACTGTAAAAAATTTCAGGGTAAAAGAACTGAATTCACCGCCACCAACACAGGCCAAACCTTCCAACTACGTGAATTTATAGGATGCCATACCGAAGGATTGGTCTATGTACTACAATGTAGTTGCAACCTACAATATGTAGGAAGAACAAAAAGGGCATTAAAAACTAGAATGGAAGAACATGTACGGAATATTAGAAAAGGTTTCCCAAAACATAACGTCTCCAGGCACTTTGCACAAATACATAACCAAGACCCATCATCACTCCAATTTTGGGGTATAGAGAAATATAACAAATTCTGGAGGGGTAGCCATAAAATAAGGACGATAAGCCAAAAAGAATCTAAATGGATCCACACCATGCGGACACTCACGCCTGGAGGCCTGAATGTGGAGTTTGACCTGAACTGCTTTCTAAGTAATGCCTGATCAGAGTCACTCCCCTCACCTTATTTTACTATTATAATTTTATCTATGACACGGCCTTTTTACTCTTAATAGATCACCTCTCTCATTTCACCATTATGTTGCACAGCTTTACTGCACCCTATTTTTAATATTTTTTAATATTTTTAATGTGATTCTAATACTGTACTATTATTATGGAGTCCGGGTGCTTGCTCGCGTTCTATTCTGATTTTAGCACCACCATCATAACAATACCCTCCATATTTTTAACCCTTGATGAATTGAGGCATTAGGCCCTACACACATATGGAGGATAATACTGATGAAGCTCATACAGTATGTACTATATTTTAAAATATCATCTTACCGAAGTATCAGTTACACTTTTTTTAATATATATATGCTTCTGCTAACATATTGGACATAGGTGTTATCTTATCCATTTCTTTGACATAGTGTTTTGGCTGTCACTCAACGACTACACACAGTAGTCATGTATATAGATTTCCCCTGTTATCTATTTTTATTCTTAGTGAATAGTAGAATTATGCGGAAGTACACAACAATAGAGTGTCATTGCAGACAAGCCCCGTCTCTAACCGCTAATATGGCGGCGCGCTGCACTAGACCACAAATAGCCGTCTTCCGCTGACACATATATACCACCAGCAACATGGCCGCGGTCAAAACAACCAATAGACCACAACCAAGATGGCCGCTCGATGACTTCCGGTTTCTCCGCGATTTAAGCTAGCACTGCCTGACCAATCCGGTTCCCCAGATGAAGACACGTGACCGTGTCGTAACGCGTAGGGAGTGGCCGTAGGCAGACCCACACAGAGGAGGACGCGAGGAGGCGCTCCGGACGCCTTGGTGATTATTTCTGCTCGTTTTTATTGCTCTTATGTACGTTGCCATTGTATAATAAACTGCTCATTTTAGGTTGAACATACTACACCAGTGGAGCCCCCTTTTTTCTTCCTTTCCCCGATCCTGATATACTGGTGTGTGGAGACACGCAGCAGCCTTTTAGGTTTGGAGGAGGATAAGGAGAAGGATAAGACTGGACCCCACAGGAGAGCACTTTGATCCCCGTCACCTTACCTGGGGCGCATGCTGATACCCCTACAAAGCTGATCTCTATTTGTCTAGAGGTAAGAGTTCTGGGAGACCAGAGAAGGAGTTACCCTATGAATAGAACAGTATCAGCGTGAATACTGCTACACAGCAACAATACAGAAAAAGATACATCTAAACATATAGAACTACCTGTGGAATTTCCACTCTATTAAGAGACATTAGTCTCTTCTTTTCCTATTCCTATGCTTTCCAGGACACTCCTTATTATGTGATATTCTCCACCTGGACTTTTGGCGATTTATCCCCCTGATTGCGATTTATCCTTTGGACTTTTTTATATCTCACCAGCTATTTCACTTTACTATACCTTTTGGTTATTTACACTTAAATTTCCACGACAGCTATTGTTACATTAATCACGGGACCCCAACACCTTTTTAGAACATATTTTTAACACATTTTTATCCTATGGATTTTTACCCTATGGATTTCGATCACTAGCTATTTTTATTTTTATTTTTATTATCCATTGATCCTTATCACTCACTATTTTTAATGGTTTTACTGTTTATTATTTTCATCTTCACTTAATGATCACGCGATTGTCCTACAGGATTGCTTTTATATTCCTAGCACTTTATTGATGTGCATGCACATATTTATTCAACAATCATTGTCATTCAGTCACGCATTGTTTATTGAATTTTACTGGCTAATTATTCATTTGATGTCACTTGTTCACTTTTTATATGTAAGTGTTTTCCGCACTTTATTTCCCTTTTGATCATAGTGCCATCCGTCTAGGACCTAGCCATCACTCACCTTCCTAGTCCATCTAGCATGCGCGAAGTCTTCCCATTCATCTAATCTGCAAATAGTGGCAAGTGACAATCTGCAAATGGTGGCAAGTGATGTGGCAAGTGACAATCTGCAAATGGTGGCAAGTGTCAATCTGCAAATGGTGGCAAGTGACGTGGCAAGTGACAATCTGCAAATAGTGGCAGGTGACGTGGCAATTGACAATCTGCAAATGGTGGCAAGTGATGTGGCAAGTGACAATCTGCAAATGGTGGCAAGTGTCAATCTGCAAGTGATGTGCAAGTGACAATCTGCAAATGGTGGCAAGTGATGTGGCAAGTGACGTGTCGTGCAAGTGACAATCTGCAAATGGTGGCAAGTGATGTGGCAAGTGACAATCTGCAAATGGTGGCAAGTGATGTGGCAAGTGACAATCTGCAAATGGTGGCAAGTGATGTGGCAAGTGACAATCTGCAAATGGTGGCAGGTGACGTGGCAAGTGACAATCTGCAAATGGTGGCAAGTGACAATCTGCAAATGGTGGCAAGTGACAATCTGCAAATGGTAGCAAGTGACAATCTGCAAATGGTGGCAAGTGACAATCTGCAAATGGTGGCAAGTAACCTGGCAAGTGACAATCTGCAAATGGTGGCAATTGACCATCTGCAAATGGTGGCAAGTGATGTGGCAAGGACGTGGCAAGTGACAATCTGCAAATGGTGGCAAGTGATGTGGCAAGTGACAATCTGCAAATGGTGGCAAGTGTCAATCTGCAAATGGTGGCAAGTGACGTAGCAAGTGACGTGACAAGTGACAATCTGCAAATGGTGATAAGTAACGTGGCAAGTGACAATCTGCAAATGGTGGCAAATGACAATCTGCAAATGGTGGCAAGTGACATGGCAAGTCATAATCTGCAAATGGTGGCAAGTGATGTGGCAAGTGACAATCTGCAAATGGTGGCAAGTGATGTGGCAAATGACAATCTGCAAATGGTGGCAAGTGATGTGTCAAGTGACAATCTGCAAATGGTGGCAAGTGACAATCTGCAAATGGTGGCAAGTGATGTGGCAAGTGTCAATCTGCAAATGGTGGCAAGTGTCAATCTGCAAATGGTGGCAAGTGACGTGGCTAATGACAATCTGCAAATGGTGGCAAGTGATGTGTCAAGTGACAATCTGCAAATGGTGGCAAGTGTCAATCTGCAAATGGTGGCAAGTGATGTGGCAAATGACAATCTGCAAATGGTGGCAAGTGATGTGTCAAGTGACAATCTGCAAATGGTGGCAAGTGACAATCTGCAAATGGTGGCAAGTGATGTGGCAAGTGACAATCTGCAAATGGTGGCAAGTGATGTGGCAAGTGACAATCTGCAAATGGTGGCAAGTGTCAATCTTCAAATGGTGGCAAGTGACGTAGCAAGTGACAATCTGCAAATAGTGGCAGGTGATGTGGCAATTAACAATCTGCAAATGGTGGCAAGTGATGTGGCAAGTCAAGTGACAATCTGCAAATGGTGGCAAGTGATGTGGCAAGTGATGTGGCAAGTGACAATCTGCAAATGGTGGCAGGTGACGTGGCAAGTGACAATCTGCAAAATCTGGCAAGTGACAATCTGCAAATGGTGGCAAGTGACAATCTGCAAATGGTGGCAAGTGATGTGTCAAGTGACGTGGCAAGTGGGGTGGCAAGTGACGTGGCAATCTGCAAAATGGTGGCAAGTGACGTGGCAAGTGACAATCTGCAAATGGTGATAAGTAACGTGGTAAGTGACAATCTGCAAATGGTGGCAAATGACATGGCAAGTGACAATCTGCAAATGGTGGCAAGTGACATCGCAAGTCATAATCTGCAACAAATGGTGGCAAGTGACAATCTGCAAAAGTGGGAGCAGTGATTTTAATAATGCTTAAAGTGAAACAATAAAAGGGTAATATTCCTTTAAATTTCATACCTGGGGGGTGTCTTTATTTTAAAGGGGCGCATGTTTCCCGTGTTTAGAACAGTCTGACAGCAAAAATACATTTCTAAAGGGAAAAAAAGTCATAAAAAGTGGTGGCAAGTGGGAGCAAAATAAAAAAAAAAATGCATGGGGGTCCCCCTAAATTCCATACGAGGCCCTTCGGGTCTGGTATGGATATTAAGAGGAACCCCGGCCCCCCCAAAAAAATGTAAAAAACACAAGAGACAGTTTTTTGACAAGTCCTTTATTAATTTCTTTCTCTCCCCCCTTCCTTCTTCTTTCTTCTGGTCTTCCTTCAGTGTTCTTCTTGTTCCTCCAACTTCTTCTTCTTCATCTTCTTCTTCCTCCGCTCTTCTCGTCCCGCATCTTGCTCCGGCTTTTTCTCCGCCCCGCCTGCACAATCTGCCTTAGTGGGAGTCTTCCGCCGTGTGACGCTTCGATTCTTATAACACTTCATATATAAGGGAGGGTCACCCATTTACGTAAACGGGTGACCCTGCCCCCTCTGGCAACACAGGGAAAGCCATAGGGAAGTCCCCGTGCGTCAGAGGAGGGTGGGGTCACTGGGTGGCCCGCCCTCCGTTATTTAAGAAGTGTCAGAAGAATCGAAGCGCCACACAGCAGAAGACTCCCACTGAGGCGGATCGTGCTAACGGAATGGATAAGAAGCCGGAGCAAGATGCGGGACGAGAAGAGCGGAGGAAGAAGAAGATGGAGAAGAAGAAGTTGGAGGAACAAGAAGAACACCAAAGGAAGACCAGAAGAAAGAAGATGGAAGAAGAAGAAATGAATAAAGGACTTGTCAAAAAACCGTCTCTTGTGTTTTTTAACCTTTTTGACACATTTTTTTGTGAAAGGATAAGGGTACTGTGACGAAACGTCCGTACACTCCTCTTGAGTGCGTTCGTCTTATACCACTTCCTCCCAGTCTGAATATTGATCTCAGATATTCCAACCGCTCTCAAGCACCAAACGAGACGAGACTTTCTTAGTGCTAGCATGGACTGTTTATTTAGAACCAAAATGACAAGTAGTATACAGCAGAAGAGGAGACCCCCCCTCCTGCTCATTTTACTCTAACATTACACCTGTAACAAATTAACATGAGCTAATTAACTAATCCCTTTAGGCAGCCGATGTGACTCTGTGCCCATCAGGATTTCACTACAGGTCAGACTTGTTGGCACCGAGCTTCACACATGTTAGATGCTAATATCATCAACTCCAGCCACCTGTCCGTTGTCTTGTATAATGCAAATGAGTCCAGTCTGTCCTGACACAGATTCTAAAGAGTATTTCACCTATTGTTGAATGTGCCAATTAACCCTGCAATTAAATCTGACTAGCACAGATTATAGTGGGGTTCTCATTCACCCTGTGCCCCTTAAAATCCAGGGCCCATAATCGGTTGGCAAGAGGCTCGCATTTAGTCCTCTCCAAAAGCCTGTGTCCCGGCTAGGTCTGTCACAGGTACATTTGTACCCCATTACAAATTCACACGGGGGGCGGGATCTGGTCACCTTGTTAAAAGGGGCTTCCAGATTCCGATAAGCCCCCAGCCCGCAGACTCCCACAACCACCGGGCAAGGGTTGTGGGGATGAGGCCCTTCTCCCCATCAACATGGGGACAAGGTGCTTTAGGGCTACCCCAAAGCACCCTCCCAATGTTGAGGGCATGTGGCCTGGCACGGTTCAGGAAGAGGGTGCGCGCTCTCGTCCCCCCCTTTTTTCCTGTGGCCTGCCAGGTTGCGTGCTCGGATAAGGGCCTGGTATGGAATTTAGGGTTCGGGGTTCCCCTGTGGGGAAATCCAATGCCGTTTTTATCAATGAACTTTTATGTGTATTGTCGGACCGACAATTCATTGTAGCCACGAGTAGTTTTAATTGACTTTTTTTCCTTTAGAAATGTAATTTTGCTGTCAGGCTGTTCTAAACACGGGAAACATGCACCCCTTTACAGACATACTGTAGACACCCTCAAGGTACAAAATTTAAAGGAATATTACACTTTTATTGTTTCACTTTAAGCATTATTAAAATCACTGCTCCCGAAAAAACGTTAGTTTTTAAAACTTTTTTTTTGTGGCAAGTGACAATCTGCAAATGGTGGCAAGTGACGTGGCAAGTGACAATCTGCAAATGGTGGCAAGTGACAATCTGCAAATGGTGGCAAATGACGTGGCAAGTGACAATCTGCAAATGGTGGCACGTGACAATCTGCAAATGTGGCAGGTGACGTGGCAAGTGACAATCTGCAAATGGTGGCAAGTGACATGGCAAATGACAATCTGCAAATGGTGGCAAGTGACAATCTGCAAATGGTTGCAATCTGCAAATGGTGGCACTTGACAATCTGCAAATGGTGGCACTTGACATCATTTGCAGATTGTCACTTGCCAAGTGACAATCTGCAAATGGTGGCAAGTGACAATCTGCAAATGGTGGCAAGTGACATGGCAAGTGACAATCTGCAGATTGTCACTTGCCACGTCCCTTGCCACCATTTGCAGATTGTCACTTGTCACTTGCCACCATTTGCAGATTGTCACTTGCCACGTCCCTTGCCACCATTTGCAGATTGTCCCTTGCCACCATTTGCAGATTGTCACTTGCCACCATTTGCAGATTGTCACTTGCCACGTCACTTGCCACCATTTGCAGATTGTCACTTGCCACCATTTGCAGATTGTCACTTGCCACGTCACTTGCCACCATTTGCAGATTGTCATTTTCTACCATTTGCAGATTGTCACTTGCCACCATTTGCAGATTGTCACTTGCCACATCACTTGCCACCATTTGCAGATTGTCACTTGCCACGTCACCTGCCACTATTTGCAGATTGTCACTTGCCACGTCACCTCCCACCATTTGCATATTGTCACGTCACTTGCCACCATTTGCAGATTGTCACTTGCCACGTCATTTGCCACCATTTGCAGATTGTCACTTGCCACCATTCGAAGATTGTCACTTGCCACGTCACTTGCCACTAGGGATGGGCTTTATGTTCGAGTCGAACATGAGTTCGACTCGAACAATGGCTGTTCGCCTGTTAGCCGAACAGCAAACAATTTTGGGTGTTCGAAAGCCGTGGAACACCCTTTAAACATCTATGGGAGAAATCAAAAGTGCTAATTTTAAAAGCTTATATGCATGGTATTGTCATAAAAAAGTGTTTGGGGACCTGGGTCCTGCCTCAGGGGACATGTATCAATGCAAAAAAAAAGTTTTAAAAACTAACGTTTTTTCGGGAGCAGTGATTTTAATAATGCTTAAAGTGAAACAATAAAAGTGTAATATTCCTTTAAATTTTGTACCTTGAGGGTGTCTACAGTATGTCTGTAAAGGGGTGCATGTTTCCCGTGTTTAGAACAGCCTGACAGCAAAATTACATTTCTAAAGGAAAAAAAGTCGATTAAAACTACTCGTGGCTACAATGAATTGTCGGTCCGACAATACACATAAAAGTTCATTGATAAAAACGGCATTGGATTTCCCCACAGGGGAACCCCGAACCCTAAATTCCATACCAGGCCCTTATCCGAGCACGCAACCTGGCAGGCCACAGGAAAAGAGGGGGGGACGAGAGCGCGCACCTTCTTCCTGAACCGTGCCAGGCCACATGCCCTCAACATTGGGAGGGTGCTTTGGGGTAGCCCTAAAGCACCTTGTCCCCATGTTGATGGGGAGAAGGGCCTCATCCCCACAACCCTTGCCCGGTGGTTGTGGGAGTCTGCGGGCTGGGGGCTTATCGGAATCTGGAAGCCCCTTTTAACAAGGTGACCAGATCCCGCCCCCGTGTGAATTTGTAATGGGGTACAAATGTACCTGTGACAGACCTAGCCGGGACACAGGCTTTTGGAGAGGACTAAATGCGAGCCTCTTGCCAACCGATTATGGGCCCTGGATTTTAAGGGGCACAGGGTGAATGAGAACCCCACTATAATCTGTGCTAGTCAGATTTAATTGCAGGGTTAATTGGCACATTCAACAATAGGTGAAATACTCTTTAGAATCTGTGTCAGGACAGACTGGACTCATGGCAAGTGACGTGGCAAGTGACAATCTGCAAATGGTGGCAAGTGACAATCTGCAAATGGTGGCAAGTGACATGGCAAGTGACAATCTGCAAATGGTGGCAAATTTGCAGATTGTCACTTGCCACGTCACTTGCCACCATTTGCAGATTGTCACTTGCCACGTCCCTTGCCACCATTTGCAGATTGTCACTTGCCACCATTTGCAGATTGTCACTTACCACGTCACCTGCCACCATTTGCAGATTGTCACTTGCCACCATTTGCAGATTGTCACTTGCCACCATTTGCTGGTGACATAGTTACATAGTAGGTGAGGTTGAAAAAAGACACAAGTCCAACCTATGTGTGTGGTTATATGTCAGTATTACATTGTATATCCCTGTATTTTGCGGTTGTACCTGTACCGTTCCTTCAGAGCCGTGTCGTAAACAGCGACCCCCACGCGCATGCGTGGTAGTGATGTCATCACCAGTGTTGGTCATCTTACTTTAAAAAAGTAATTAGTTACATTACAAATTACTTCTCCCAAAAAAGTAATTGAGTTAGTAACTCAGTTACTACATTGGAAAAGTAATTAGTTACTCAGCAAAGTAACTGACTTTTTTTTTTTAATATTCTTAGGGGCGGGTCTAGTATTACTGTAAGCAAGGGGCGCGTTCCCCCCTGCACGTCTATTTCCCCCCCAACACATATATCTGTTCCCCCTCTGTACCCCACTACACGTCTGCCCCCCCCCCCCCCCACACACATATATCTGTTCCCCCTCTGTACCCCACTACACGTCTGCCCCCCCCCCCCCCACACACATATATCTGTTCCCCCCTGTACATCTGTCCCCCCCAAACTCACGGATCGGATCGTTGCAGAGTCACGGATCGGATCATTTTTCGGATCAGCAAATAATAATTGAATTTGCAAAAACCTTTGAAAATTCCACCACCATAAAGCCCCCACTGTAATATCCACGTCTTCTCCCCAACTGTAATATTGTCTGGGTATAGCTGGGTACGGCTGGGTATCGCCGAGTATGGCTGGGTATCGCCGAGTATGGCTGGGTATTACCGCATATTGCAGAGTGTGGCGGGGTATGGCCAGGTGTTGCGGGGTATGGCGGGGTGTTGCAGGGTATGGCAGGGTGTTGCAGAGTATTGCGCAGTATTGGCAGGGTGTTGCAGAGTATTGCGCAGTATTGGCAGGGTGTTGCAGAGTATTGCGCAGTATTGGCAGGGTGTTGCAGAGTATTGCACAGTATTGGCAGGGTGTTGCAGAGTATTGCGCAGTATTAGCAGGGTGTTGCAGAGTATTGCGCAGTATTAGCAGGGTGTTGCAGAGTAGTGGCAGGGTATGGAGGGATGGCTGCTGCCATCCGATCTCTCCCCTCCACTGTACAGATCTGTACACAGAGGGGAGACCAGCGTCATCTTGACGCCGGTTTGTTTACAAAGTGATCGCTCCGTCATTTGACGGAGCAATCACATTGTAAACGGCCGACGGGTGCACCAAGATGGCCGCCGCTCCGGAGCTAGGCCGGAGCGGCGGCCATCTTGGTGCACCCGTTGGCCGCCGCTCCGGAGCTAGGCCGAAGCCGCGGCCTTTCCTAAGGCCGAGGCCGCGGACGGCTCCGCGATCGCGGCGGGTAATTGCGGTAACGCCGCCCCAGTAATGGGAACGGCGTTACCGCGAGGGGAAGAGTAATCAGTTAGATTACTCGTTACCCTCTAAAGTAACGGCGTTACGTAACGCCGTTTACTTTAACGGCGTTAGTGCCGTCACTGGTCATCACCAGCTCAGCCATTCATTTAGCCGAAGCCCATGAAGATGGAAATGTCTTCAGCGGTGACAACCCGCAGCTGAAGGGCTTAATTTTCAGGTAAGTCTGTCATAATGTGCTAGTATGCGACAAATACTAGCACATTATGACTTAAACTGTCTGGTGCCTATTTATTTATAATTTTTTTGCTGTTTAATACTTCTTTAACCACTTCAGCCCGGAAGGATTTACCCACTTCCTGACCAGGCCATTTTTTGCGATACGGCACTGCGTCGGTTTAACTGACAATTGTGCGGTTGTGCCACGCTGTACCCATATAAAATGTATGTCCTTTTTTCCCAGAAATAGAACTTTCTTTTGGTGGTATTTGATCACCTCTGCGGTTTCTATTTTCTGTGCTATAATAAACAAAATAATAGCGCCAATTTTGAAAAAAAATTAAATTTGTTACTTTCTGCTATAAAACATTTCCACCAAAAAAATTTAAGAAAACAGATGTAATCATCAGTTTAGGCAGATATGTTTTCTGCTACATATTTTTGGTTAAAAAAAAAAAAATCTCAAAAAGCGTACATTGATTGCTTTGTGCAAAAGTTATAGCATCTACAAAATAGGGGATAGATTTATGGCATTTTTTTTTTTTTACTAGTAATGGCAACGATCAGTGATCTTTAGCGGGACTGCGACATTGCGGCAGACAGATCGGACATCTGGGCATCTGGGCATAGATATCCGCAGAATCTGTGGGTATTTACGCCATTTCCTGTCCCCCCCTACTCGCTGTCTGCTGGGAAACACACGGATCCCAGAGAAAGCATGGACCGTCCTTATTGCGCAGCGCGACTCGCGCATGCGCAGTAGGCAACCTGCTTCCCATACCGAAGTTGGCGTCGGCAGTACCCAAGAGCCGAGCAGCTTCGGGTGCCGACATCGCGGGCGCGCTGGACGGGTAAGTGTTCATATTTTAAAATGTCAGTAGCTGCAGTATTTGTAGCTGCTGACTTTTAAAAAAAAAAAAAAAAAACGGCGGAACTCCCACTTTAAGAGGGCCCTGCTCAGAAGAGCGTACAATCTAATAATTCATGAGCCGACGTACACCTACGGCAATTTGTGGGAACGAGACAACTTGCCGCAGTATGACGGCGGCTGGTCGGCAAGCGGTTAAACACCGGAGAAGGTATCTAGGATGTATAAACAACATTTATGCTTATTGGATCCTTTTTCCCTGGGTTTAGCTGTTTTTTGCCATGCCTACATACATTATATTGTCAAAAGTATTGGGACACCTGCCTTTACATGGACTTTAATGGCATCCCAGTTTTATGCCCCATACACACGGTCGGAAATTCCAACCGCAAAATCCATCTGATTTTTTCCGACGGATTTTGTCCGACACTGGTGTTGCATACACACGGTCGGACAAAGTTGTTGTAAAATTCGATCATTCTGAACGTGGTGACGTTCGTTGCATACGATGGAACTACGTAGAGGCTGGTAGCCAATAGCTTTGGTCTCGTAATTTGATCTGAGCATGCGTGGCACTTTGTCCGTCTGAATTTTTGACACACGATCGGAAAAAGTCCGATCGGATTTTGTTGTCTGAAAATTTGAGATCCTGCTCTCAAATTTTTTCAGTCAGAAATTCAGACGGAAAAAGTCCAATGGAGCCCACATACGGGCAGATTTTCCGGCAACATGGTCCGATCGGACATTTTCCGTCAGAATTTCCGACCGTGTGTACGGGGCATTAGTCCGTAGGGTTCAATATTGAGTTGGCCCACCCTTTTCAGCTTCAACTCTTCTGGGAAGGCTGTCCACAAGGTTTAGGATTGTGTCTATGGGAATGTTTGACCATTCTTCCACAAGTGCATTTGGTCAGGCACTAATGTTGGATGAGAAGGCCTCGCTCACAGTCTCCACTCTAATTCACCTCAAAGGTGTTCTATCGGGTTGAGGTGCAGGCCAGTCACGTTCCTCTAGGCCGAACTCGCTCATCCATGTCTTTATAGACCTTGCTTTGTGCACTGACTGGTGTGAAGTCATGTTGGAACAGGAAGGGGTCATCCCCAACCTGTTCCCACAAAGTTGGGAGCATTAAATTGTCTTGGTATGCGGACATCTTAAGAATTCCCTTCAATGGAACTAAGGGGCCAAGCCCAACCCCTGAAAAACAACTCCACAGTCCACACCATAATCCCCCCTACATCAAATGATTTGGACCAGTGCACAAAGCATTTGTCATCTTTTGAAAGCAGCAAGAGCATGTATCCTACTTAGATGGAAAAAGACACAACCACCTTCGGTGGGTATGTGGCTTAGGAAGGTGGAAGAGCTGAACAGATTAGAGAACCTGGTGTGGACAGGAAGGCAGGAACAAGGTAAAATATAGGGAGATATGGTCTCTCTGGAACCTTTTTATCAACTCAGAGGAGGGAGAGACCATAGGGGGCGCACGGCGCCGCCCCCCCTCCAAGCAGTCACATTACCCAGAAGAAAACGCGGCGGAGGACAGAAGACCGAAGATCACTGCGGAGTAGGAAGGAGGCAGATTAGGAATGGGGATTTCGGATCAGGTAAAAAAATAATGTTTTTTTAAAGTTTTTCCAGAATATTAATGCTCTTTTTTTTTTTAGGGTGGCCCTCCACTTTAATTCTCCAGTCCCGTCGTACCTGGAGTCACGTTCAAAATGAACAGACTTTTCTCCGTGTGTGGGCAAGTCCGTTCATTTGGAAAGTCCGGTGGACTAGCACACAGACGGGCAGATTGTCCGCCGGACTGCCGAGTCTGGCGGACAATTTTGAGTCAAGTCTTCTTTCTACGTCCACCAAACTTTTGGGAAGAAAAAGTCAGCCGGAGCCCACACACGGGCGAATTGTCCGGCGGACTAAGTCTGCCGCATAGTCCGACTGTGTGTACGCGGCATTAGAATGACTAAGGGGATAGTTTGATAATAACCCCTCTGGTTAGGACATGATTGATTATTTTTCTGTGACTAATGTGATATTATGGATTGTTATTCTCTGAAATAAAAATAAAAGATTTCTTATGTACTGGGCATGAAAGGGAGCCAATAAAGCCAATTTCATGCCCTGGAGCACTGTAAGAAAGCTTCTGACTTCTGGCTATATGTGATTATAAAATAATCTCACATTATTGAACTTGGGTTTGCCCATCAATGCCAAAGCAACACATTTACTTTATATTAGGGATGCACCGATACCAGTTTTTTAGTGTCATGTCACGCTTTTTTTTAGACTAATGAAAAATGATCACTGTTTCTTTTTAATTATGAAGAACAGTTCCTCTGCGGCTTTTAAATTGCGCTACTTAATCGCGATTTCAAAGCCGCGGTGCGATTTGGACCTCGGATTTCATTGCGGCTTGCGACTTCATTTAACAGAAGTCAATGCAAGTCCAAATGGAATCGCAAAAGAGGTGTCAGTTTTAGTATCAGAGCATTTGTACGAGTACAAGTACTCTTGCAAATGCTTAGTATCAGGACTGATACCGGTATTGGTTTCGGTGCAACTCTACTTTAAAGTGATATTAAAGTCTTTTTTTTTTTAAATAGGAAAGATGTTATACTCACATACCTGCTCTGTGCACAGATATTGCACAGAGCAGCCCCTTACCTCCTCTTTTTCAGTTCCCTGCTGAAGCTCTCACACCTCCTCTTCTCTGAGTGACCCCTCAGCAAGCCGTGGGCTGAGGGGGCACCCATGGGGGCGTGCTCCTAAGCCAGGCTATGTGTGTCCACAGTCCAAGCTCCCTTCTCACTGGATTTGACTGATAGCAGAAGAACCCAATGAAGCCTGCAGCTCTCAGAGTGTTCTGTGGGAAAAGATGGATTGGCAGAGAGAACTCGGGTATGTGTTTGGGGGGGGGGGCAGTTGCTTAAAGCGAGGTTTCACCTAAAAAAAATATTTTTTAAAAGTCAGCAGCTAAAAAAAAAGTCGCTGCTGACTTTTAAAAAGTACACTTACCCTCCCAGGGCGCCCGCGATGTCGTTCGTGGAGGCCGAGATGTCCCTCGGCTATCCGGATCCAGCGCCGCCATCCTCAGTAAGGGAAACGGCTTCTCGTTTCCTACTGCGCATGCGCGAGTCGGCGCATGCCCAACTGCGCATGCGCGAGTCGTATTTGTGAATGGGGAACGCGGTGTGTTGTGGGACACAGTTCCCACAACACACCGCGCCCCATTCACCTGAAGACAGAAGAAGAGAAGATCACCGCAGCGCTGGAGGAGGCAGATTAGGACGATCTGCCTAGCAACAGCCATTTCTGGTAAAAAAAAAAAATTTTTTAAATTGTTACTAACTTTTTCTCAAGTTTTAATTTTCAGGGTGTCCCACCACTTTAAAAGTTATTTACCTTAGTGCACAGAAGGCATTAAGGTAAAACCACTTTAAAGCCGGCCCCTGAAGCTGCACAATCTAACCTTCTCTTTGCTCCTCTCACTCCATTCGAGTGAGAAGCCTTGGGTAACTCAAAGTTGCTCTGGTAGGAGCTTACAGAAAACTACCGTAAGAACTCTCTATCTGCATGGCATGGCATGAGTGCCTAAATAACCAAACATACACCATTGCTGTCATATAGAAGGAAACAGACTAAGCCCTCCATACCTGGAAGTACAAATGATTTACCTTGCACTAGATATGGCTCATGGATTTGTGTTAGGTGAAATGTTATGCTCTTGCCTCTGTGTAGCGATTCTATTTGCATATGGAGATAATACTCTTGCTGCAGAACACGATTGACTGCATGATTTACACTCTGTAAAATACAAAGACAAGTTAAAGTCTGGACAGAAAAGCCTCCTCACCAGTGGTGGCTGGTGCTCCTTTCTTTGGGAAAATCCATACCAGACCCTTATCCAAGCAAGCAGCCTGGCAGGCCAGGAAAGAGGGGGGGGGGGGGGCGAGCGAGCGCCCCCTCCCGAACCATACCAGGCTGCTTGCCCTCAACACGGGGAGGGTGCTTTGGGGTCCCCCCAAAGCACCTTGTCCCCATATTGATGGGGACAAGGGCCTCATCCCTACAACCCTTGCCCGGTGGTTGTGGGGGTCTGGTTATTGCATATTATTGAAATGGAAAACATATACATAAATAAAAAGGGTAAATAAATGATATGTTTGAAATACATGTAAATACATAAAGTTAAAACAACCACTTTCCACATAACTATATAAAACAGAATATAGAGGTTGTTCTAAAATCACAAAAAGATAGAGTGCATCGGCCTTATGCAACACATTGACACCACCTTATTTATAAAATCCAGTTAAATACTCACAAAAATATTACAACAGGCATATAACCATCCATAATTAAAGTGAAACTGCTCTGAGGATGATGTTGTGATAAACAAGCCTATCACACAGAATAATAATGAATTTATATATCTAATTTTGATTTCAACACACCAAGTGTAAAGAACAATTTATAAATGAATAAAAAATAGTCCATAGGTTTGAAAAACATTAATGAAATCTTGTGTTATCTTCAAATCACCATCACCACATGAAGTGCGTGCTTACCAGAAGGCAAGTTGTTATAAGCCTGCAGCTAATACCCAGCCAGGGTCTTTATCCAGGGAGTATGTACCACCAGCTCAGAACAACTTGATTGGTAGAATGGATTAGTACAGCTAAAACAACCAGAGAACTTGATCACTCAGTGGTTATGGTTAGCGACCCGGTATTTCCCAAAATAAAAAGGAGCTCACCATGGTGTAAATCAGGGGTCTCAAACTGGTGGCCCTCCAGCTGTTGCAGAACTACAAGTTCCATCATGCCTCTGCCTATGGGATTTATGCTTGCAATGGTCAGCCTTGCAATGCCTCATGAGAATTGTAGTTCTGCAACAGCTGGAGGGCCGCCAGTTTGAGACCCCTGGTGTAAATCGTTACATACAAGGATTTATTAAGTCTTAAAAGTTGCACTTACACACTGACGTCCCCCCAGGACGATGTCAGTGTGTGACGAAATGTGCGTCAGGAGGAGTGACGGGCTGACATCATCGCACTGTTCAGCTGAGAGGACGGGTGTTAGCAAGCTGGCCAGATTTTTTACAAACCGTGACATTTTAATTTCTACTTTTGTAAATGCAACATTTAAGACTTAATAAATCCTTGTATGTAACGATTTACACCATGGTGAGTTCCTTTTTATTTTGGGTAATACCGGGTTGCTAACCATGACCACTGAGTGATCGAGTTTCCTGGTCGTTTTGGCTGTACTAATCCATTATAACAATCAAGTTGTTCTGAGCTGGTGGTACATACTCCCTGGATAAAGGCCCTGGCTGGGTATTAGCCGCAGGCTTATAACAGCTTGCCTTCCGGTAAGCACGCACTTCATGTGGTGGTGGTGCACGGACTCATGGTGGCGGTTTGAAGATAACACAAGATTTCATTCGAGTTTTGCAAACCTATGGACTATTTTTTATTAATTTATATATAATTTTTTACACTTGGTGTGTTGGAATCAAAATTAGATATATACATTCATTATTATTCTGTGTGATAAGCTTGTTTATCACAACATCATCCTCAGCGCAGTTTCACTTTAATTATTGTTTTTACTTATGTGTGTATCTCACTTTATTGAACTGCTGCTTTTCTGTGATAGTTTTACTTTATATATATATATATTTATATTTTTCTTTATTATATAACCATCCAACACATCCCATTGACAGGTCCTCCTCACATCTCCATCTTCTACTACTCCATCTTCTACTGAAGGACCCCTTCAGCAACATTCAGTTCATAAAACTCACTGACGCATTTTGAGGGACAAACCCTCATCTTCAGGGCTGAGAGGTTGCTGTAGCCTGAAAGTGCTGGCCTGACCTACCTGTACACAAAATGTCCTTGGTAACCAACTTTCCTCACTAACTGATAACTATGGAACTGGTTTACTTTCTCAATGGCAGTCACACATTTTGAAGCAGTAGTAAATTGCTGGCTTTGTTTTTTTTTTTTTTTTAACCTTCAAGGCGATGTCAAAATGTGCTAGTATGCATTGCATACTAGCACATTATCTGGAACTTACCTTAGAACAAAGCCCTCCAGCGGCGCGCTGTCACCACTGAAGGCTCTTCCATCTTCACCCAGTCTTCCTTCCGGGTTTGTGGACTATGGATTTGCGAGTGGCCGAAGCAGCAAAACGTCACTCCCACGGCACAGGACTTAAAGCACTCTAAAGGAATGGCATGGGTATGCCGTTACATCAGAGCGCATGCACCGGTGACATCACCGGCTGCATCTACAGTAAATATCTACTAAACTGCGCATGTATAGAAGATATTTAGAGTACCTTTAGGTAAGCCTTATCCCTTATCCATAGCCTTGGGTAAGGCTTACCTATAGGTAAAATTCATGCATGGGAGTTTACACATTGTGTATTGTGAGGTTGCATGTTCACGCACAGTGTAGGCTACCTTCCTTAAATCGGAACTAAACTGGGCACCACAAAACAAAAATGCTATTTAATTCATTTTTAATAGTCAAACCAAACTCACCCACCCATCCATGTCTCCATATTTTTTTTAAAATAAGAAATTACTTTGAAAAACACCCCCCTAGCATTTCTAGCTTCAGCCATCTTGAGAAAGGACAGATTATTCATGTAGCATTTACTTCCTAGACCCTAGCCATTAGAATGGAGACGGCCATGAGGGGAGAGATACAGTCCATTAAAGTGGTGTTGCCACACAAAAAAAAAATTGGCTTAAAAATCATAAAAAAAAGAAAAAAAAAATAATTGGAAAAAAACATTTTTTTTACTCACCTCTAAATGCCTGTTGCTAGGGGGTCCCTCGTAGTCTGCCACCTTCATTGCCCGGGCAATGACATCACTTCCCCTAGGCGCCGCACAGTCATCTGGGACCTGTCATGTGTCCCAGATGAGTGAGCGTCGAATCACGGTGCACGGCGCATGCGCAGTGGGTGCCCGGCTGTGAAGCCACAGCCGGGTGCCCACATTAGGAATGCCAGCGCCGCGAGCGGAGCGGGAAACGAGGGGGGGTCTCGTTCCCCCGCATCGCTGGACCCCGGGACAGGTAAGTGTCCGATTATTAAAAGTCAGCAGCTGCAGTATTTGTAGCTGCTGACTTTTAATTTTTTTTTTTTTGTGGGCCCTCCTCTTTAAGCAGGAAGTCACAGCACTGGACACACGTGTTGCAGCAGTGGAATTGGAACAGGGAGCAATGTCCCAGACTATACAAGCTGTGCAGCCTTCTCACACTGCAATTAATGACCAATGTATTCAGTTGCAGCTGCTCCTGGATGATTTAGAGAACCGCAGCTGTAGACAGAACATACGCCTGAGGGGAGTCCCGGAGGCCATCCCACAAAATGAGCTCCACATGATGGTAACCGGCGTCTTTAACCGCTACTTAGACCGCCCACAGGGCACGGCTATAACCATAGACCGTGTTCACAGAACTCTTGTCCAAACTCTTTCTTCAACTGGGCTCTATACAAATCATTCATTCATTCATTCATTCTAACTTGCCAGACAGACCCAGGGATGTACTCTGTTGCCTGCACTTTAACCTCAAGGAAGAAATTCTGAGACAGGCATGGCAGGTGGGTGTCTTCGAGTTTGATGGTGCAGCTATTCACCTGCTCCCAGATATTTCCAGAAGAACCCTGCTGAGGGCCGACAACAGAGGGTACGGAACAACCGCCGCCACCAAAGAGGCCCCTTGCAAGCTCTTCACGAACCAGTCCCCTCACTCTACACGGAGTACCGATGACTTTAGTAACCGGCTGTCCCCTCCTACTTGATGTATGAACACTTCTTCCTACCCGTGTTTCTACACCTCTTTATCATGGAAAGTTTGTCCACCTCCTATACGGTTTTCCTGGGGCCCTCCTATTCCCCCTAGTGTCCAGAAGCAACATTTTTGAAAACCCCAAACAGGCATACACCACAGGCCTCCCTGTATGGACAGTGCAACCTTTTCAGGCCTAGAGACAGGGGGGAGACTCCTTGCGGGAAGGGTGGGGTCTCTGGGGGGTTTGTTTGTGGGTTTTTTTTTTCCTCAGGATGGTTTGCCCTGGACGGACTCATCGAACGAAAGTGGACAAAACACAAGGACTTGTTAAACGCTTTTGGAGGAGGGGAAAGTATTTGTTTACTCACTGTTACCCGTTTTACATTGGTTTGTTCTATATTTATTTGATTCTTCTTAAGGGCCTGCTCAGCCTTGAGGGGTTAGTGGAGGTCGATGCTGGGCCTTTGATCCCACATTGCTTCAGCTCACCAGTTCTTTGGTTGAGGCAATTATATGTAGTTCTATAGCAATTGGGTTGCCCGTTTACCCGTTGGGCACCCCGCTGGTCTCCCCAAAAGGGCTTATTGCTCGCCTGCAATTGGCCGTGCTCAAAGGCCCACGGTTGGAGAATTGCTCTTAGAATCACTGCTGAGGGGGGAACCACTGCTTTCTCCAACTGGGCTCAGTCTGCTAATATAGAGGCATGGCCCCCCAGCGAGTTACAAAAGTAGGGGACCAGACTTCAAAGGCTGGAGAGGCCAGGGCGCATATTTGGAGACGCGAGGATGTTATTCCCTTTTTTCCAGATATATAAAGTATGTATTACTTTACAGGTTGGTACTGATATACCGTTAATTTACCAACGTTGCTGTTGAGGTCCCAAAGGTTGGGTCTCCGTGCCTGACTGTGCCCTTCCACCTCCCACTTTAGGAACACACTGCCCTGGTGGCAGTAGCTCTCCTCTACGGAGTTCCACCCCTTGATAGACCCCCTAACCTTTTTCTTTTACTCCTCCTACCTCTCTTCATTCCTGCTTCTCTCACCTTCCTAACTAGTGATGGACGAACTTTCGACGGGACGTTTCGCGAACGCGATCCGCGAACGTGCCCAATTGTTCGCAAACCGTAGGTTTGCGGCGGGCCCCATTGACAGGCGAACCTTAAAAACCTCCAGGTCATATTTTCAGCCACAAAATACTTACTAGCTGTGCACACATACTTCCACAACATGGACACTGACATACCAGAAGTATTAAGTGAATCTGGGATCGACAACGGCAAGCATTCTTTTTTTATCTGTGAAATTTTGTCAATTCAAGGGCATTGAGGAGAGGCAAGGTCAGGCCAGGCTATGAAGGGGGTGCAGGAGATGATTGATCAGTGCCACAGTCAGGGCAGCGCAGTCCTGTGCCAGTGTCCCAGTGTGCCAACCTTTGCTTGAGCCCCTGACCCCTCCCTCTGCCCGGCCCTTACCCCCACCTATGCAGGGCTCCACTGCGGTGGTCCGGAGGTGCCAGTCCAGTGCTGATCCATTCCTCAGCCATGGTGCTGGCACTGCCTGCTGATTGGCTTCTCCGCTGCTATCTCCCTCACTGACACCAGCACTGAGATAGAACACTGTCACCAGCACCGAGATAGAGAGAACGAACACCAGCACGGAGATAGAGAGCAATGACACCAGCACCGAGATAGAGAGAACTGACACCAGCACCGAGATAGAGAGAACTGACACCAGCACCGAGATAGAGAGCACTGACACCAGCAACTCGCTGCGGGACCAAAAATATGACACCGCTCAACTTCTTCAAACAGGAGGGTACAGGCATATAGTACGGTGTGCTTTTTTTGTACAAGTGAGCCAAAGGTAGAAAAAAGGTCTGTGTGATAGATTATATAAATCGTTTATAGAGTTATGCATATACATGGTCTACTGGTCACATGTGTTGAATTCCTCCGAGATCCATGCCTCATTCATTTTTTTAAATGTGAGGTAGTCAACACTGTCGTGAGCTAGGCGATTGCACTTATTGGTCACGATCCCCCCTGCTGCGCTGAACATCCTTTCGGACAGGACACTGGACGAGGGGCAAGCCAACAGTTCCATTGCAAATTGTGCAAGCTCTGGCCAGAGGTCAAGCCTGCCCTCCCAGTAGTCCTGGGGTTCATCACTTCTCAGAGCCTCCATATCGGCCGTTAACCCGATGTAGTCGGACACCTGTCGGTCTAGGCGTTCCCTGATGCTGGATCCGGATGACACCTGTCGATGGGTCAGCTGAAAGAATGATCTCATATCAGAAGTGACCAACACATCTTCAAACTGCCCTCTTCTTGCAGGCGCTGTTGGATTGGTACCCGCAACTCTTTCTCTGGGAGTGGAAATTCCTCTGCCAGGGCACGCAAAAGCAGAATGCAGCATTTCTCTAAGCAAGGCCTGTAAGTCAGGGGTCAAGTCCTGGGGAAAAAAGTGTGGGAACTCCCACCCAAGATCCACTCCCCCACCTCATATACACGAACGCTTCAAAAGTGGTATTTTTCATCCAATTTTTGCATTGTGTGTATGAAGCTTAACTGTTATAACATAAAAAAAGAACAATCCTCAATAAACATAAATACGGTAATTCTCTGAATAATCAGCATTCATTCAATTGTGCTTCCATGCAAATGTGAACATTGCATTGGTGAATTTTATTTTGTATATAGAGTGTTTCTGTGGTGAGTTTACACTTTTCATTGAACAGAGTTTGGATAACACAGGGTTAAACGGAAAGGTCATAAATGAACTGCACATTATCTGGACAGAATGCTTGGGGAGAGTGATGTGTTCCTGTTAGGAGATGTATGTTAGCTTGGGGGGCTGCAAACTCTGCAGGGCTCCAACACACACTCGCTGCTATTCCAACCCTTCACATATTTCCACATAAACTTCCTTCCTGGCATTAAACTTTGCCAGGTATTGTGCTCAGCTTACCACCCCAAACGGATGTTCCTCCCTCAGCTCACCTCTCTCCCTGCATGTCCTGTGAGCAGAATAGCTGTGCTCCTCCTCTGGGTTCTCTCATCATATGGCACTGAAGATAGAGGAGGGGGGATTCAGTGGGACACACAGAGCAAGTATGCAGGAGACTGGGGGATGAGGAGACAGAAAATCAGGAGGGGACGGCAGGGAGGAGCGCATCACGAGAGGTCTGACTAAACACAATCTCTTAGCAGCAGGGACCTGATCTACCCGTCAGCTAGCTGTGATTGACAGGTAGATCGAAGCGGAAGCTGTCATGGGGCCCCTACTGGCAATGCCTGAATGGTCAGTCCACCCCTGCTGTGCGTCACTTACTATTGCGAGCTGTGTCGGCGGCTGCTGGTGTAGCACCTGCCACACAGCTTGCATACTTCAAAGTCTTGCAGGACACAGATGCTAAAGGGAACTGAGTTCCTGTTGTGAAAAAAGTACAGGAACTCAGTTCCCATGAGTTCCTGCAGGACTTGAGCCCTGCTGTAAGTGCTCCATTCTGACAGCCCTCTGTGATGCTGGTAACATTTCCGACATTTTGTGTTTGTACCGGGGGTCTAAGTACGTTGCCACCCAGTCTCAGATAGAGTAGCCCCCCCTGGGAATTCATCCAGCATTGCAACTTCCTCATCTTCCTGCTCCTCCACGGCTTGATCAATGACACAACGCAATGCACGCTCCATAAAGAAGGTGTAAGGTACGATGTCACTGATGGCACCATGGCTGCGACTGACCAGTTTGGTGATCTCATCAAATGGCCGCAGAAGTCTGTATGCGTCGCGCATGAGCAGCCACTGGCGCGGTGAAAAAAAACCAAGCTCCCCAGAACCTGTTCTGCCGCAGAGTTCGTACAGGTAGTCGTTAACTGCACATTTCTGCTGGAGCAGCCTATCAAGCATATAGAAGGTTGAGTTCCATCGCGTCGGGCAATCACAAATAAGACGTCTGACCGGCAGATTGTGTTGCCGCTGAATGTCAGCAAGGTGAGCCATGGCCATGTAAGATCTTCTGAAATGGGCCGAGATTTTCCTTGCCTGCTGCAAGATGTCCTGGACCCCAGGGTATTTGACAACGAATTGCTGCACAACCAAGTTTAAGACGTGTGCCATGCATGGCACATGTGTAATTTTGCCCTGTTTAAACGCGCTAAGCAGATTGGCAGCGTTGTCGCACACCACTTTACCAACTGTCAAATTGAGCGGTGTTAGCCACTGATCTGCCTGTGAACGCAAAGCTGAAAGGAGTGCAGGGCCAGTGTGGCTCTTGGCTTCCAGGCACAACAGACACAGCACAGCATGGCAACGTCTCACCTGGCATGTCGAATAGGTTCTGGGGATCTTGGGCAGCGCAGCGGAAGAGATGCCAGCAGCGGAAAAGGAGGAGTCAGCCGAGGAGGAGAGGGAGGACGTAGTAGGAGGAGGAGAAGAAGAGGCAGGCCTGCATGCAATCCGTGGGGGTAAAACCAAATCTACACGGGTACCACGGGCTACATGCTTGACGGCCGTCAGAAGGTTCACCCAATGGGCAGTAAAAGTTATATACCTTCCCTGCCCGTGTTTGCTAGACCACGTGTCTGTGGTCAGATGTATCTTGGCACCGACACTGTGTGCCAGAGATACATTCACTTGCCGCTGAACATGGCCATATAGCTCTGGGATGCCCTTCTGTGAGAAATACTTCCTTCCTGGGACCTTCCATTGTGGTGTTCCAATGGCCACAAATTTTCGAAAGGGTCCTCCGAGTCCACCAGTTTATATGGCAGTAGTTGGCGGGCTATCAGTTCTGACAAGCCAGCGGTCAACCGTTGGGCAAGAGGGTTATCCGGCGTCATCATTTTTTTACGCTCGAACATTTGGCCCACGGACGGCATGATGGAAGGTGGAGTGGAGGACAATTCTGAGGAGAGAGGAGAAGGAGAAGTAGAAGAGGCTGGACGGTGGGAGCCTGGAGTGTGGCTTTGTGGGTTCTGACGCCGTTGCTCCCACTGGGCTCGGTGATGGCAGCTCATGTGCCTTCATAAGGCGGTCGTCCCTAGGTGAGTGTTGGGCTTACCGCGATTTATGCGTTGACTGCAAAGGCTGCAGATGGCAACACTATTGTCAGCAGTGGACACGTTAAAAAAAGCCCACACTGCGGAGCCATGTCCCGGCGTCCTGGGAGCGCCAGATGTGACCATACATGGTTGATGCCTCGCTCCTGATACATTAGCAGTCTGGTTTGTCCCTCCCCTCCCCTCCCTGTGCAATGTAAGTTCCGCCTGCTTCTCCTCCCTATCTGCTGGTCCATCTCTCCCTCTGAACTCCCCTCCTCTTCCTCTCTTGTCATCATCAACGTCACCTTCCCCACCACTATAATTAGAGATCTCGGAGTAGGCCGCAACAGCGGGGACCAACCTCCTTGGGCTGATCTGGATACTGTCGTCAGACTGCTGAGTAGCGGTTGTTGCTACCTCCTCTTCCTGATCCAATGACAAGAATGGCTGCGCATCGGAAATGTCTTGTGATGATGGATCGGAAAAAAATTCCTGTGACTCAAGCGGAGGGTATATGGTGGTGGTGATGTTGGTGGTAGTGTCTTTGGGGGTACACACAGCAGAGAGTGAAGAGGGTACAGAAGAGTAAGGCTGAGTGAGCCACTCAACCAAGTCTGGTGCGTCCTTTGACGTAATCGAACGTACCATCTGCAACTTCCCACTTTGGCTCAAGTCTGTTGCTCCTGCCCTACCCCTACCACCCCTGCGGAAGGGCCTGCCTCTTCCTCTGCCTGTCATTTTTTAAATGACCCTGTGACAAAAGTCTCTAAAGAAGTGCAGTATATGTGGAAGAAGGTATATAACACCCCGCTTCAATCTTTCGTTTTGGGGGGCCACTGGTCTATCACACCAGTTATAATACTTTTTTATAATTGCGTTTGTCACTCTTTGTAGTATCGCTGCAGAACCACTCAGCAGTCACAATGCTGCACAGTAGAAATGCACTATACTATGCTTTCTATATTTGAAAGTATTTTATTATATTTAGTATATTATCAGTGTATTTCACCTCTATATACTGTACACCTATACCAGTCCTTAAAAGGACTTTTGTGGACCTAATAGTATCTAGCTAGTGTATTACAGACTATCCCTGCTCCAAACGTCAACCTTTCCCTACATTGAGAAATGACAGCTGCTGCTTAAAAGGACTTTTGTGGACCTAATAGTAATAGCTAGTGATTAGACTGACTGTCCCTGCTCCACACAGCGTCCTTTCTCTACACTGACAAAAGACAGAATGTAAAATGGCCGCCAGATCAGGTCTATTTATAAGGTAGGGGGTATGTCCATGTGCTGAAATGTCTCAATTGGCTGTCCTGTACCCCATGATGGATGTGTCATGGGTCAAAGTTCTTCACAATGTAAACGAATATGGCCGTCGTGAACAGCGCCATAAGTCCGCCGGTTTGGTGAATCACGAACAAGCAAAGTTTGCTGTGAAACGACCGCCGGGCGAACAGCAAGGCCATCTCTATTCCTAACTTCCCTCTTCTCGTCCCCTCACACCACCCCCTTCCTTTTCCCCTCTACCCCTACACCCTCCCACCCTACTGGGGGAGCAGGCACCCTGCCATTATGGCCCTTAAATTCCTTTCATGGAACATTAAAGGACTAAATTCCCCAGAGAAGCACTCCAGCTGCCTGACCGAACTCTGGAGACATAAGGCGCACATAGTCTTCCTCCAAGAGACTAATTTCAGTGCTGACATGGTGTCCCGAGGCTCACTAATAAGCACTTCATGACAGCCTACCATAGCCCGTCTACTTCCTCTAAATCTAAGGGGACAAGTATCCTATCTAAATCCCTACACTGGCAGTTCCTCCATGAACACCGAGATCACCAGGGCAGGCTCCTGCTCCTGAAGGGCAAAATCGATTCCCACACATTTACCCTTGCGAACTACTACTCACCCAACATGGACCAAGCTCAGGTTTTGGGAGCTTTCCTAACCACTCTGGAGTCTTTTCGTGAGGGAACTCTTGTCTTGGGGGGAGAATTTAATCTCACCCTACAGTGGGATGTGCAATTTAGAACGGTGTATAATAATGTATTGAGAGTTACCCAATCTGGTAAGGTCACCAGGCGAGTCTGGTATGGTTGGAAAAAAATGGATCTTGAGATATAAGAGCCCTTTGAGAAGTGGCGTATTTGTATGTATGTAAAAGTATAAAAATAAAAGAGATAAAAAAAAAATCTCACCCTAGACCCATCTAAGGACCCAACCCATCTGTCCAATCATCCTCCTTACCACAAAGTGCAAGACGAGCCCTAAAAAAACTGTTATGCCGCGTACACACGGTCGAAATTTCCGATGCAAACAGTCCGATGGGAGCTTTTCATCTGATTTTCCGACCGTGTGTATGCCCAACGGTCTTTTTCTGTCAGCGTTTCTGGCAGACTTTGGATTGAGAGCCTGTTCTTAAATTTTTCAGATGGAAAACCATTCTATCGGATTTTTTGATTATGTGTATGCAATTCCGACATGCAAAATTCCGACGCATGCTCGGAAACAATTTGACGCATGCTCGGAAGCATTAAACTTCCCTTTTATAGTGCCATCGAACGTGTTGTATGTCATGGTGTTATTGACCATCGGAATTTGGTGTGACCGTGTGTAGGCAAGACAGTTCGAGCGAAATTCTGTCGGAATTCCGACGGGAAAACCATCACAGCTTTTTCCGACGTAAATTCCGACCATGAGCACTAACTGGTTGATATATGGAGAATTTTCCATCCCCAGGAGAGGGATTTCTCCTTCTACTCTCCCACCCACAGATCCTACTCCAGGATTGATTTCTTCCTAGTACAACACTCTGCGATTCCCTTAATCTGCAAAGCGGAGATTGGCCTGATAACGCTTTCTGATCATGCTCCAGTTCTGCTGGAACTCACTCTACCACGCTCTCGCCCTCGTGGCGCCGGAACGAAACACTTCTTAAGGATACTGAAACGTCCGCAGATCTTGATAGAGAACGTCAATCCTATTTCACTAACAATGTCGGCTCCTTGACTAACCCTCTCTCTGTGTGATCTGCACATAAATGTTATATCAGGGGGATACTCATAAAACTTGGGCATGCGGCCAAGCAACACCGCTCCAAAACTTTGGTGGACCTTCTGGCGAAACTCCACGCTCTGGAGAAGCAACATAAAGGTCGTTCCAATCACACATCAGAAGCCGAGTTGCTCCGCCAGACCAGCGATCAGAGAGCACTCTTTATACAAGGCCAAACAGGTCCTACTCAATGCTCGCCACTCCTTTTATGAGTACGGCGACAAATGTGGCCGCTTGCTGGCCAATGCATTGAGAGAAAAAGCTCACAATCGTACATCCCTGCTCTCTTGACCCCCGCGGGGTCCAAGATCAATGCCTCACCAGAACTGGCAGCGGCCTTTTGAGATATCTATTCAAAACTTTACAACTTAGAACCAGCGAATACCGCTGGATCATCGGCCTCTCCCCTCTCAAACATACAGGAATACCTGCAGGAAGCCAATCTTCCCTCCCTCACGGAAGCCGACTGGGAACTACTATCTCAACCTCTCCAAACAGATGAGCTTGCAGCCACCATAGCAGATACACAATCGGGGGAGGCCCCCGGGCCTGACGGCTTTACGCTTCCTTATTATAAAACATTTCAGACCCAACTAGCCCCCCAATTTATCACGGCCTTCAATGCCATACTGGAAGGGCACAACGTCCCCCCAGACATGTTGCAAGCAGCAATCTCTGTACTCCCTAAACTAGGAAAGGATCCGCTGTTGTGCTCCAGCTACAGACCCATTTCCCTTCTAAACTTTGACATCAAACTCTTCACGAAAATTCAGTCTAATGCAACGATTGGTGGCGCTTGACCAGGTGGGCTTTATAAAGACACGAGAAGCTAGGGATAATACAATCAGGACATTAAACGTCATAGAGAAGACTAAGAGATCCAACACCCCCCTCCTACTCTAACGATGCCGAAAAGGCTTTCGATAGGGTGGACTGGGCGTTTCTCCGGGAGGCGCTCTGTTCATTTGGTATGCCGAAGCTTATGCTGGACTGGATCTTTGCTCTCTACTCTAACCCCTCAGCTACTGTCCGGGTGAATGGGATAGAGTCTGACATTTTTGCAATTTCCAACAGCACCAGGCAGGGATGTCTACTCTCCCACCTACTCAGGGGAGGGCTGGCAGCCTTAGGCCTGGGGGGCAAGTCCAGTCAAGTGGCCCATTGAACCACTGAGAGAGAGAGAGAGGCACTGAGAGAGAGAGAGAGAGGAGACTGCTCCATATTGCCTGCAGAGAGAGAGAGAGGCCACTTGGCACTGCCTGCACAGAGAGAGAGAGGCCACTTGGCACTGCCTGCACAGAGAGAGAGAGAGGCCACTTGGCCTGCCTGCACAGAGAGAGAGAGGCCACTTGGCACTGCCTGCACAGAGAGAGAGAGAGAGGCCACTTGGCACTGCCTGAACAGAGAGAGAGAGGCCACTGCCTGCACTGAGAGAGATGCCACTTGGCACTGCCTGCACAGAGAGAGAGGCCACTTGGCACTGCCTGCACAGAGAGAGAGGCCACTTGGCACTGCCTGCAGAGAGAGAGGCCACTTGCACTGCCTGCAGAGAAAGAGAGAGGCCACTTGGCACAGCCTGCACAGAGAGAGATGCCACTTGGCACAGCCTGCACAGAGAGAGAGAGAGGCACTTGGCACTGCCTGCACAGAGAGAGATGCCACTTGGCACTGCCTGCACAGAGAGAGAGGCCACTTGTCACAGCCTGCAGAGAGAGAGAGAGAGAGAGGCCAGACAGAGAGAGAGAGAGAGGCCACTTGGCACTGCCTGCAGAGAAAGAGAGAGGCCACTTGGCACTGCCTGCACAGAGAGAGAGACCACTTGGCACTGTCTGCACAGAGAGAGAGGCCACTTGGCACTGCATGCACAGAGAGAGAGGCCACTTGGCACTGCCTGCAGAGAGAGAGAGGCCACTTGGCAGAGCCTGCACAGAGAGAGGCCACTTGGCACAGCCTGTAGAGAGAGAGAGAGGCCACTTGGCACTGCCTGCAGAGAGAGAGATGCCACTTGGCACTGCCTGCACAGAGAGAGAGATGCCACTTGTCACTGCCTGCAGAGAGAGAGAGAGCCAGAGAGAGAGAGAGAGAGAGAGGCACTTGGCACTGCCTGCAGAGAGAGAGATGCCACTTGGCACAGCCTGCACAGAGAGAGATGACACTTGGCACTGCCTGCACAGAGAGAGAGGCCACTTGGCACTGCCTGCAGAGAGAGAGAGAGGCCACTTGGACTGCTTGCAGAGAAAGAGAGAGGCCACTTGGCACAGCCTGCACAGAGAGAGAGAGAGAGGCCACTTGGCACATCCTGCACAGAGAGAGAGAGGCCACTTGTCACTGCCTGCACAGAGAGAGAGAGGCCAATTGTCACTGCCTGCACAGAGAGAGATGCCACTTGGCACTGCCTGCACAGAGAGAGATGCCACTTGGCACTGCCTGCACAGAGAGAGAGGCCACTTGTCACTGCCTGCACAGAGAGAGAGAGGCCACTTGGCACTGCCTGCAGAGAAAGAGAGAGGCCACTTGGCACAGCCTGCACAGAGAGAAAGGCCACTTGGCACAGCCTGCACAGAGAGAGAGAGAGGCCACTTGGCACTGCCTGCACAGAGAGAGATGCCACTTGGCACTGCCTGCACAGAGAGAGAGGCCACTTGTCACATCCTGCAGAGAGAGAGAGAGAGTCAGAGAGAGAGAGAGAGAGAGAGAGAGAGAGAGAGGCCACTTGGCACTGCCTGCAGAGATAGAGAGAGGCCACTTGGCACTGCCTGCACAGAGAGAGAGGACACTTGTCACTGCCTGCACAGAGAGAGAGGCCACTTGGCACTGCATGCAGAGAGAGAGAGGCCACTTGGCACAGCCTGTAGAGAGAGAGAGGCCACTTGGCACTGCCTGTAGAGAGAGAGAGAGGCCACTTGGCACTGTCTGCAGAGAGAGAGAGGCCACTTGGCACTGCCTGTAGAGAGAGAGAGGCCACTTGGCACTGCCTGTAGAGAGAGAGAGGCCACTTGGTTCTGCCTGCAGAGAAAGAGAGAGGCCACTTGGCACAGCCTGCACAGATAGAGAGGCCACTTGGCACAGCCTGCACAGAGAGAGGGCCACTTGGCACTGCCTGCACAGAGAGAGATGCCACTTGGCACTGCCTGTACAGAGAGAGATGCCACTTGGCACTGCCTGCACAGAGAGAGAGGACACTTGGCACTGCCTGCAGAGAGAGAGAGAGGCCACTTGGCACTGTCTGTAGAGAGAGAGAGGCCACTTGGCACTGCCTGCACAGAGAGAGAGGCCACTTGGCACTGCCTGCAGAGAGAGAGAGGCCACTTTGTTCTGCCTGCAGAGAAAGAGAGAGGCCACTTGGCACAGCCTGCAGAGAGAGGCCACTGCCTGCACAGAGAGAGAGACTGCCTGCACAGAGAGAGATGCACTTGGCACTGCCTGCACAGAGAGAGAGGCCATTTGGCACTGCCTGCACAGAGAGAGAGGACACTTGGCACTGCCTGCAGAGAGAGAGAGGCCACTTGGCACTGCCTGCACAGAGAGAGAGGCCACTTGGCACAGCCTGCAGACAAAGAGAGAGGCCACTTTGCACAGCCTGCACAAAGAGAAAGGCCACTTGGCACAGCCTGCACAGAGAGAGAGGCCATTTGGCACTGCCTGCAGAGAGAGAGAGAGCCAGAGAGAAAGAGAGACAGAGAGGCCACTTGGCACTGCCTGCACAGAGAGAGAGAGAGGCCATTTGGCACTGCCTGCAGAGAGAGAGGCCACTTGGCACAGCCTGCACAGAGAAAGGCCACTTGGCACAGCCTGCACAGAGAGAGAGGCCATTTGGCACAGCCTGCAGAGAGAGAGAGAGAGAGATAGGCCACTTGGCACAGCCTGCACAGAGAGAGAGGCCACTTGGCACTGCCTGCACAGAGAGAGAGAGAGAGAGGCCACATGGCACAGCCTGCAGAGAGAGAGATAGGCCACTTGGCACTGCCTGCACAGAGAGAGAGGCAGGCAGAGAGAGAGAGATGCCACATGGCACTGCCTGCACAGAGAGAGAGAGAGATGCCACTTGGCACTGCCTGCACAGAGAGAGAGGCCATTGGCACTGCCTGCAGAGAGAGAGAGAGAGAGCCACTTGGCACTGCCTGCAGAGAAAGAGAGAGGCCACTTGGCACAGCCTGCGCAGAGAGAAAGGCCACTTGGCACAGCCTGCACAGAGAGAGAGGCCATTTGGCACTGCCTGCAGAGAGAGAGAGGCCACTTGGCACTGCCTGCACAGAGAGATAGGCCATTTGGCACTGCCTGTAGAGAGAGAGAGAGAGAGAGGCCACTTGGCACTGCCTGCACAGAGAGAGAGGCCATTTGGCACTGCCTTAGAGCCACTTGGCACTGCCTGCAGAGAAAGAGAGGCCACTTGGCACAGCCTGCACAGAGAAAGGCCACTTGGCACAGCCTGCACAGAGAGAGAGAGAGAGAGGCCACTTGGCACTGTCTGCACAGAGAGAGGGGACCTTGCACTACCTGAGAGAGAGATGCCACTTGGCACTGCCTGCACAGAGAGAGAGGCCACTTGGCACTGCCTTTCTTTGCCATATAAAAGAGAGGCCACTTGGCACTGCCTGCACAACCCAACAGAGAGAGAGGCACTTGGTGTCCACTTGGCACTGCCTGCACAGAGAGAGAGGCCACTTGGCACCTGCACAAACAGAGAGAGAGGCCACTTGGCACTGTAGAGAGAGAGGCCACTTGGCACTGCCTGCACAGAGAGAGAGGCCACTTGGCGTACGCCTGCACAGAGAGAGGGGCCACTTGGCACTGCCTGCATGATCTGCCTTTATTTGCCTATATCACTGCCTGCAAACCTATTACTTCTCTGCCTTCGCTGCTACAAGAAAAACACGCCTGCAAACGCTGGCTTTTAGGGGGTGGGCACACCTTCTCTCTGTAACTTCAAAGTTAACCTCAAAAAAGATGCAGCATGCAGGACGTTTTGGGCACTTTCAGAACATGTGCAAAACATGCAGGAGCTCTGAATGCCAGTGTGAGCCATTTCCATATCAGAACATGCACTTTCCAGGAGCCTCACTGTATTCAAGCCGACCGCTCAGATTTACTTCCCTTCTTTTCAAATTCCAGCCTGCCAGCCATTCGTGTGGAGGAGGGAGGGGCTGGGCGGGGCTGTGCTGTGCTCTGTAACACCGACATCCCTAGTTCATTCTGAGCTGGCGACACAGCAGCCTTTGTAGAGGATATGAGCGCAGCCCAGGGGGCAATTGCATCTCTGCCCCCCTTCCCAGCCCTCCCCTGCACCTACTGTTTGCCCTCTCCTTAGAGCCATTTCTTTGCCATATAAAGAATACCTTCCAATCCCAAGGATATCTTCTCCCTGAATTTTCAACCTTTCAGAAGCTTAACTTCTCTGCCTTCTCTGCTCAGAAAAGCCACCGGTTCTTTCAAAGACCAGAATACCTTCCAATCCCAAGCACCCAACGCTCTCTACTGATCTTAAGAGATGGCACCCCCTTGCACTGTCTTGGTTCGGCCGTTGTAACGTACTAAAGATGAACGCAATGCCAAAGCTCTTATACCTGCTACAAGCCTTACCTATCAAACTACCTCAGATCTTCTTTCACGTGGTTCGTTCAAAGTTCATAAAGTTTCTCTGGTGCGGTAGACATCCACGCATTGGGAAGGGGTCATTGCTAAGGCCAAAACTGAGGGGAGGTATCGACTTCCCAGACCCTGCCTTATACTACACAGCGACGCACATGACGCAAGTGGGAGCGAGCAGAAGATGGCCCGGGTCCCACTGGCTGGCTTGCCTTTGGTGGGTAAGCATTTAGATTCTCATATAACTACCCACCCGTTGCTTGGCCCTACACTTGCCAAGATGGAAAGATTCTCTCGCCTTTCCTCCTTGACTAATTTCCCATCTCTCATGATCCCAATCATAGGACACCCAAGGTTCCTCCTGGGCTTGTCTGACCCAGCGTTTACCGGGCAAGCCCCGAAAAGGCTACTGTGCGCATCTCAGTTTCTAAGTCCACAGTATGGATCCACGGGGTCATTAGTTTCAGGTCAGGCACCTATCACCTTGGATAGCTGGAGAGCAAGACAGCTCTCCCACTTCCTCGGATCACTGCCCAAACATGCGTCCTTCTCGCGGCAACTCCACTCATTTGAAGAACTTTGTCTGGGCGACGGCCCAATTCACGGTTCCCTTTCTAGATCGTACAAAACTACCACAGATCCTCCTTTCTTAGCCAAGTGGGAAAGAGATTTACAAACAACATTCACCACTCCACAAAAAGAGCGCATACTCTTTTTTGCGCATAAGTCCTCACTTTGCAGCAAATACCAGGAAATGACCTACAAATTGACCACACGCTGGTACCGCACCCCGTCTGTCCTGGCCAAGATATTTCCTAATCAATCTGATCGTTACTGGCATTGCGAGCAACAAGCTGGTACCATTCTTCATATTTTCTGGGAGTGCCCCAAACTACAAACCTTCTGACAACCTGTCCTCCGTCATTACATCTTATTCATACATTAACAAAGGCACATTATTATACAGATCATTACATTACATCTTTTTGTCTGAGCTTTGCTGGACATGAGTAGGTCAGGGGTACTTAAGCTGAGTATGAAAAGGACTAACAGAAAGATAGGTTAAGGGAGTTCCTATAGCATACTAGTCTATCTACAGTCTTTAAAGGGGTACATTGGAGGGTTTGCATATGAGAAGAGGAGCCATCTCAGGTAGTTAGAGGGCATCAAAGCCATTACCAGTATATCATAGAGATCAGCCCCCTCTTACATTACTGTTTCTAGATAGTAAGTGATCAAGCTTTTACCCATCCATCCCATACTTTATAAAAATTTTGCGGGCATTTCCGTCCCATATATGTGAGCTTATAAAGGGGGCAACACCGAGTCAACTAATGAGTGCCACTGGGTGATTGTAGGGGGAGACATCAATTTCCAGTTTTGTAGTAGCACCTTCCTAGCATAGAAACATAGATAAAATAACAGGAGTCCCTTGTGAGTAGAATGTGTCACTGAGTCAGTTATACCCAAAGGGAGCACCTTGGGATCCATTGATACTGAAAGGTCGGTGACCGCATTAATTTCCACAAGCACCTGCTTCCAGAAGCTTTGGATAATCGCACAGTCCCAGATAACATGGTAGTATGTTCCAACTGCCTGTTGGCACTAAGGACATGTCTCTGATTGTGCAGGGTAAATTCTGGCTAGACGTTGGGTGGTATAATATGTCCTGTGTATAAATTTCAGTTGGATAAATCTATCCCTTGCAGAGATTACCTTGGGGATATATTGTTGCAGGGCTAGATCCCATTCCTCTTCTGATAGGGAGGGAATGTTGCGATACGGGCCATTCTAAGGTGGTTTGCAGATGTTTCCTGGCTGAGGTGATATCTGGATGCATCAACTATACAGGCTTTTAAGCTTGCCCTCTGGTAAGCGCAATATCTATCTGGTGGTGGATCACAGGTTGATGGTGTTTGCGTTTCTACACACTCCATTCACTATTTTTTATTATTGGACTTCATTGGACTTTACACTTTCTTCTCTCTTTTTTTTATGTGATGTTTTTTTTTACACATATAAGGGTATAGGTTAGATACAGTATCATCATTGTAAACATAGCGTGGCTTTTTTCTGTTATTTTATCGGTGCTAAACCCTATAGAATTTTAATTAGCTAATGGCCCTGGTCTCACACTTTCTAGGTGTCGGGGTAAACTAAACACCTGCAGAGCTCCCTTGTTATTACTCCTGGGGTCCTTACCTTTGTTTTCAGACACAACTATTATTAGTGCAAAGAGTGAGGGTGCGGTTGCCCGTGGCAACAAAGCAGAAATTCGTACAGCTGACTTCATACGGCCTATGTTACCTTCTGAACATGTTGAAGACTTTTTGGCTGAATTTGCGATGATTGTTTCCTCCCAAGGGTGGCCCAGAATCGGCTGGGCTGAATTGGTGCAACCTTTTCTGATGCAAAATTACCGAGAGGTGTACCGCGGGATGTGTCATAACGGAGATGACTTTGACAATTTCCTGGAAGCAATCCAATCTAGAGAGTGCTGGAAAGAGCTACAGCAGAGATCTGGCTCAAATTCTGAGTGAAGAGGTTCGTGCAAAAGTGTCTGTTGTCACCCCTGACAACTGTGAAGGAATTTTCCACACCTGTCAACTGGAATAGTAAGACTTTTACAAATGTGAGAGAGACTGGTCAGGGGACTATTCGCTGTGAAGTGGGAGTAAGTCCAGTGAGAAAACCTGCTTTCAGAGACTTTTTGCAAATTAATACCCTGTGTAGTAGCAAAGCACAGTTTAAAGCTGAACCTGCAGCAAGCTTGAGGACTGTTAAAGTGGAAGTAAACCCCCCTATCGTTTTTTAGCCAAGGAAGCTGCCATCTTTGCCTCTGTTTAATCTTCAACTGCCACAGTGCTGCACATGTGATCAGTTATGACACCAGCCATTGGATGGTTTGACTGTTTGGTTGAGAGCAGCCAATGTGCAGTTAGCATTCACGGCATGCCTTTTTTTTTAGACTGTTAAATCGATGGGTTTACTTCCGCTTTAAGGACTTGTCTCCATGCAATGCTCTTTGCAGCAGAGAGACAAGGGTTAAAGCTAAACCTAATGATGTGGCGTGTACTAACAATTCTGAAAATGGTGATACATTTCCCTCTATGTTGGTGTTTAAAAGGGAAAATTGTTCTGTGCAAAGGACAGGACTTATTCAGCAGAGTGCTGAAGTATATATGTCAGGGGTGACCACTGAGAGATATGTGATATTGCTCCTAGCAACCATGACAGGTGCAACAGGGTTGTCCCTGGAGACCTCCCAGGAGCTCATGGTGTCCAAGCTTGAGGTCTCCCAGGATGACTGTGTAGCCACCCCGGGGGGTGAGAGAGTGTCTTATAAAGCAAAAAGTGATGTAATAAATATCCCACAGGCTCAAGCTGGTAATAAGCTGGGACAGCCTATGTGAGTCAGGAATGATAATGAGGAATGTATTTCTGAAAATGTTGATGAAGTTTTTCCCATGGCAACCACAGGCAGTGCCGCAGAGTTGTCCCTGGAAATCTCATGAGGACTCCCTGTGTTGGAGCCGGCGGGGGGTCCAGGATAGCTCTGATATGGCTCAGGTGGAACACAATGGGAAAACAGCTCAAATGATGGAGCATGAATTATCACAATCTGATGTGGTTGACAGTGACTGGTGCAGGATGCCTGCTGCTAAACCACTCTGTCCACCTGTGTCTCCATGGGCAGAGGGAGCAGTACTGCGGAGTGCTGGTGACTGGAGCACAGACAGGATAGACTGGGATAGTCTCGCCATAAAGGTGTTAGCGTGGTGGAAAGAAATTTCTGAAGGTAATAGTAAGGTGGACACTATTGCTGCTGTGACAAATGGAGAGGCTGTAAGGCCAGTAGACACAGGTGCATTGGCTTTTGCAGAAGTTAACCCTCTCCAGTTGGAAGGATCTCAAAAGGGTGCATACATAGCAGAGGTTTTGTCCACAGCAAAAGAGATGAGTAATGTTGAGTGTCACGATGGTGGGATAATGGATAAAGACTTTGAAGGGCTCAGTGTTGCTGAAAATGAGAGGATGGTAAATTGCTGAGCATTTCACTCATCCTATCATTTTTAGCAGCAAGCTATGGGGTTGTTTTGTTGTTGTTTAACCTGTTTAACTAGTTTTAGGCCAGTAGTTAAGGTATGGTATGCCTAGCCTAATGTTTTATACAACTTGAGCCGGGGAAGGCCCAGAGCAGGGGAGGGCTGGGAAGGGGGGCAGAGATGCAATTGCCCCCTGGGCTGCTCTCATATCCTCTACAAAGGCTGCTGTGTCGCCAGCTCAGAATGCACAGTTTTTGAGCAGGCCGAGTGCTGCATCTCCATCCAGTACTGTGAGCTAGGGATGTCTCAGGGCCGACAGTCTGTGTTACAGAGCACAGCACAGCCCCGCCCAGCCCCTCCCTCCTCCACACGAATGGCTGGCAGAGGCTGGACCTGCTCTCTATTTCCCCGCCCACACTCCGGGCAGCCTGTGTGCTGTCTGTGAAGAGGATGTGTGGGGCGGGAAAGTTAAATCTGAGCGGTCGGCTTGAATACAGTGAGGCTCCTGGAAAGCTGGGAAACACCAAGTAAGTGAACTTCTCCCTCCTCCCCCTATACCCCCCCCCCCCCCCCCCCCTCTGCAGCTAAAGAGTTTTTTTTCCACGCAGCCTGTGACACTGCCTTGCTTGCCCTCCTAAGTGTTGATGTGGGCTCACACTGGCATGCTGCGATTTGTCTGTAGTGCTGGTGTACTGGCAGTCTTCCTGCATGTTTTACCTCTGGTCCCATAGAGGTTGCACATTTTGCTGCATGTTCTGAAAGTGCACAAAACGTCCTGCATGCTGCGTCTTTGGTGCACTTCAAGAAAATGCAGCAAAAATGTGCAACCTAAAAGAAGACTGAGGGACTATGGCTATGGAAGGCTTGTATTCACTTACAGCAGGCACTGCCACTCCACTGAAAAGTGACAGACAGAGAAGGTGATATTACATTTCCTCCCTGCCTGTTTTAACCCCCTAAATGCCAGTGTCCAGCGGTCTCTCTCTCTGTGCAGGCAGTGTTAAGCAGTCTCTCTCTCTGTGCAGGCAGTGCCAAGTGGCCCCTCTCTCTGTGCAGGCAGTGCCAAGTGGCCCCTCTCTCTGTGCAGGCAGTGCCAAGTGGCCCCTCTCTCTGTGCAGGCAGTGCCAAGTGGCCCCTCTCTCTGTGCAGGCAGTGCCAAGTGGCCCCTCTCTCTGTGCAGGCAGTGCCAAGTGGCCTCTCTCTCTGTGCAGGCAGTGCCAAGTGGCCCCTCTCTCTGTGCAGGCAGTGCCAAGTGGCCTCTCTCTCTCTGTGCAGGCAGTGCCAAGTGGCCTCTCTCTCTGTGCAGGCAGTGCCAAGTGGCCTCTCTCTCTGTGCAGGCAGTGCCAAGTGGCCTCTCTCTCTGTGCAGGCAGTGCCAAGTGGCCTCTCTCTCTGTGCAGGCAGTGCCATGTGGCCTCTCTCTCTGTGCAGGCAGTGCCAAGTGGCCTCTCTCTCTGTGCAGGCAGTGCCAAGTGGCCTCTCTCTGTGCAGGCAGTGCCAAGTGGCCTCTCTCTCTGTGCAGGCAGTGCCAAGTGGCCTCTCTCTCTGTGCAGGCAGTGCCAAGTGGCCTCTCTCTCTGTGCAGGCAGTGCCAAGTGGCCTCTCTCTCTGTGCAGGCAGTGCCAAGTGGCCTCTCTCTCTGTGCAGGCAGTGCCAAGTGGCCTCTCTCTCTGTGCAGGCAGTGCCAAGTGGCCTCTCTCTCTGTGCAGGCAGTGCCAAGTGGCCTCTCTCTCTGTGCAGGCAGTGCAAAGTGGCCTCTCTCTCTGTGCAGGCAGTGCCAAGTGGCCTCTCTCTCTGTGCAGGCAGTGCCAAGTGGCCTCTCTCTCTGTGCAGGCAGTGCCAAGTGGCATCTCTCTCTCTGTGCAGGTAGTGCCAAGTGTCCCCTCTCTCTGTGCAGACAGTGCCAAGTGGCCTCTCTCTCTCTCTCTGTGCAGGCTGTGCCAAGTGGCCTTTCTCTCTGTGCAGGCTGTGCCAAGTGGCCTCTCTTTCTCTGCAGGCAGTGCCAAGTGGCCTCTCTCTCTCTCTCTCTCTGCAGGCAGTGCCAAATGGCCTCTCTCTCTGTGCAGGCAGTGCCAAGTGGCCTCTCTCTCTCTCTCTCTACAGGCAGTGCCAAATGGCCTATCTCTCTGTGCAGGCAGTGCCAAGTGGCCTCTCTCTCTCTGCAGGCAGTGCCAAATGGCCTCTCTCTCTGTGCAGGCTGTGCCAAGTGGCCTTTCTCTCTGCGCAGGCTGTGCCAAGTGGCCTCTCTCTCTCTCTGCAGGCAGTGCCAAATGGCCTCTCTCTCTGTGCAGGCAGTGCCAAGTGGCATCTCTCTCTCTCTCTGTGCAGGCAGTGCCATGTGGCATCTCTCTCTCTGTGCAGGCAGTGCCAAGTGGCCTCTCTCTCTGTGCAGGCTGTGCCAAGTGGCCTATCTCTTTCTCTGCAGGCTGTGCCAAGTGGCCTCTCTCTCTCTCTCTCTCTCTCTGCAGGCAGTGCCAAATGGCCTCTCTCTCTGTGCAGGCAGTGCCAAGTGGCCTCTCTCTCTCTCTCTCTCTCTCTCTCTGCAGGCAGTGCCAAATGGCCTCTCTCTCTGTGCAGGCTGTGCCAAGTGGCCTTTCTCCCTGTGCAGGCTGTGCCAAGTGGCCTCTCTCTTTCTCTGCAGGCAGTGCCAAGTGGCCTCTCTCTCTGTGCAGGCAGTGCCAAGTGGCCTCTCTGTCTCTCTTTGCAGGCAGTGCCAAGTGGCCTCTCTCTCTGTGCAGGCAGTGCCAAGTGGCATCTCTCTCTCTCTGTGCAGGCAGTGCCAAGTGGCCCCTCTCTTTTTGCAGGCAGTGCCAAGTGGCCTCTCTCTCTGTGTGTGCAGGCTGTGGCAAGTGGCCTCTCTCTCTGTGCAGGCTGTGCCAAGTGGCCTCTCTCTCTGTGCAGGCTGTGCCAAGTGCCTCTCTCTCTGTGCAGGCAGTGCCAAGTGGCCTCTCTCTCTGTGCAGGCAGTGCCAAGTGTCCTCTCTCTCTGTGCAGGCAGTGCCAAGTGGCCTCTCTCTTTCTCTGCAGGCAGTGCCAAGTGGCCTCTCTCTCTCTCTCTGTGCTGTGCCTCTCTCTCTGTGCAGGCAGTGCCAAGTGGCATCTCTCTCTGTGCCAAGTGGCCTCTCTCTCTGTGCAGGCAGTGCCAAGTGGCCTCTCTGTGCAGGCTGTGCCATGTGGCCTCTATCTTTCTCTGCAAAAGTGGCCTCTCTCTCTCTGTCTCTGACTCTCTCTCTCTGCAGGCAGTGACAAGTGGCATCTCTCTCTGTGCAGGCAGTGCCAAGTGGCATCTCTCTCTGTGCAGGCAGTGCCAAGTGGCCTCTCTCTCTCTCTGTGCCAAGTGGCCTCTCTCTCTCTCTCTGTGCAAGCTGTGCCAAGTGGCCTTTCTCTCTGTGCAGGCTGTGCCAAGTGGCCTCTCTCTTTCTCTGCAGGCAGTGCCAAGTGGCCTCTCTCTCTCTGTGCAGGCAGTGACAAGTGGCCTCTCTCTCTGTGCAGGCAGTGCCAAGTGGCATCTCTCTCTGTGCAGGCAGTGCCAAGTGGCATCTCTCTCTGTGCAGGCAGTGACAAGTGGCCTCTCTCTCTCTGTGCAGGATGTGCCAAGTGGCCTCTCTCTCTCTCTCTGTGCAGGCTGTGCCAAGTGGCCTCTCTCTCTCTCTCTGTGCAGGCTGTGCCAAGTGGCCTCTCTCTTTCTCTGCAAGCAGTCCAAGTGGCCTCTCTCTCTCTCAGTGCTCTCTCTCTCTGTGCAGGCAGTGCCAAGTGTCCTCTCTCTCTGTGCAGGCAGTGCCACGTGGCATCTCTCTCTGTGCAGGCAGTGCCAAGTGGCATCTCTCTCTGTGCAGGCAGTGCCAAGTGGCCTCTCTCTCTTTGTGCAGGCAGTGCCAAGTGGCCTCTCTCTCTGTGCAGGCAGTGCCAAGTGGCCTATCTCTCTGTCTCTCTGTGCAGGCTGTGCCAAGTGGCCTCTCTCTCTGTGCAGGCAGTGCCAAGTGGCCTCTCTCTTTCTCTGCAGGCAGTGCCAAGTGGCCTCTCTCTCTCTGCAGCCTCTCTCTCTCTGTGCAGGCAGTGCCAAGTGGCCTCTCTCTCTGTGCAGGCAGTGCCAAGTGGCCTCTCTCTCTTTGTGCAGGCAGTGCCAAGTGGCCTCTCTCTCTCTGCAGGCAGTGCCAAGTGGCAAGAAAGTGGCCTCTCTCTCTCTGCAGGCAGTGCCAAGTGGTATCTCTCTCTGTGCAGGCAGTGCCAAGTGGCCTCTCTCTCTCTGTGCAGGCAGTGCCAAGTGGCCTATCTCTCTCTGTGCAGGCAGGGTCAAGCGTTCTCTCTCTGTGTGCAGGCAGTGTGGTCTCTCTCTCTCTCTGTGCAGGCAGTGGCCTCTCTCTCTCTCTCTCTCTGGGGCAATATGGAGCAGTCTCCTCTCTCTCTCTCTCTCTCTCTCTCTCTCTCTCTCTCTGGAATGTGGTGTAGATGGATGGTGAGCTGATTCAGTGGTTCAATGGGCCACTTGACTGGACTTGCCCCCCAGGCCTAAGGCTGCCAGCCCTCCCCTGGCCCAGAGGCTCTGTTATGTAACTTATCTTTTTATGAAATAAATAAAAAGTACTTAAAAAAAAGAAAAAAGAAAAGGAGAGGATGAGTGTGACACGTGTTTTGCATTGCTCATGGGGATCCGCAAGTTTTGTCAGTTGCCTCTGAGGTGGAGGTCTCTTTGAGTGTCTCGGCCTCTCAATCCTTAGCAAATGAGCCTCTCCACATCGTTAGTAAGGGAAAAGTCCCTAGAGTTCTGTGTTTAGATGTGGCATGTCTAGAAATAACTGAGATGATGTTGGAATTGGTGAAAATCTTTCCACTGTACACCTGCATGTATCCACCGCAGATGGGCGACCTGGTACTGCGTAGTACCAATCAGTGGAGACAGGTGGTACAGGCGATGTTAAGCAATGTTGATAAAAATTGGTTACTGCAATGATGGTTACTTTTGTTGAAAGTGGTGTCACAGTTCTCTGCGAGAGTTCTTCCAGCGGCAGTTGTGTGTGGAAGGTGCTCAGGGGAACTGCTAGAGGAATCAGAAATGATAGACAAAGTTGAAGTCTCTCCGTATGTTGGTGTGATGAGGTGCATTCCTGCTGGTGCGGTCCGAGGTGCAGCTGAGCAGTGGTTGGTACATGGCGCGTGTGCTGTCTCACCCTCTGGACCTCGTGTAAAGGAAGGGCCCGGAACAGACACGGCAGTAGTGGGAATTCAATCCATCACTCGCAGGGAGGTGCAGTTTGAGGTACCCGGAGACACTCTGACAGGAAATATCAGTGTTGGTAACTAACGAAAAAGTGTATGAGAAGCACTGTAGAGCACTGTTGGACAGCTCAGAGGTATTGGTTGAGGTTCCAATGGACACAGAAATGGTTAAAGAGATTGGTGTGGAAAAATGTGGTGAAAAATGTGTGTTGGTAGGACAGTCGCTATTGGAGTGTTGGACAACAGGGGGCGATGTGAAACTGCGGGAATGTCCCATAGGGAGTAACTGCTTGCCTGCAGATGGTCCCTCTATAGACACTGTCCTAGCAAACAAGGTGACAAGAGGTCCTGATGACAATGATAATATTGAGTTGAATAACCCCTTGTGGAACATTGCTATTGAGGTTAAACAGAAGGATGTGGTGCTTATCTCAAATCGTTTGGTTGCCAAGGGTAACCACACAGGGGTTGGTGAACCTGAGAAACGGATGTTGTTGGTTAGTGTTGCGTCAGGTAGTGAGAGGGGTCAGTCTCCGACAGGTTTCATGGAAGTGGGTCCCCAACAATTCCGGGAGAGTAAGTCTATGGGGGGGGGGGGGGGGGGGGGGGGGACGAAAGGGAGGATCCTGTGGCCAGAAGATTGAAGGGATAGAGAGATTAGTGGGAGCCCACGGTTCCGGAAGAAGTGCTGGTGGAAGCACACCCGGAAGAAGATGTGGGTGGAGTGCCCCTTTAGGAAAAAGGTTGGGCAGATTAGGACTCCTGCTGCTAATGGTTGCTGGTGGAAACATACCCGGAAAAAGAAATGGGCCTACGCAGCTAATGGCTGACACAGAGGTGTCCCATCCATGGTGACGTGTTTATGTGTTCCTCCCTCCGGTTCAAAACAAGCTGGGAGGATATGTGGCAGTGGGACCCTGTGCTACATGGAAGATTGCTGGTTTACTCCAGATTTTGGAGAGAAAGGCATGCTGATTGCACAGCTGTGTGCTGGGCTATTTAGTTGTGACCTGACTATGGCTCAGGGCCCCACCCCACAGGAGTCAGATGGACTCCCATTTCTCTGCAGGAGTCAGAGACTGCATGGGTGCAGCCAGAGCATGCATGTCTGCAGGAGGCAGATGTACTTTGTGACAGAGCACCAAGGCGCTGATCAGGAGTAAGCCAGGAGAGAGCTTAACTTTAGGAAACTCTTTTTTTCTAAGGAGCAGACCTAAGGCCTAGACTACAGGCCTGAAGCAGCCGTGTGACAATAACGTAAGCCAGGAGGCTGAAGCATTTGGAGTCTGTAAGATACAGTAATGGTGGAACCCCCTACGTGGGTTACTAATGTCTTTGTGAACCTTTATTTTGTTCTATTAAATAAAAGTGGGCTACCATGCTCTTAAAATACAGTTTTGGACTGGCGTACTCACTGGAAACACACTTACTGCTTGAGTCTGATCACCCCAATCTTACAATATATATTAAATACACTGCAGCTAACTGAATCACCTGCCTGCCTGAAGTAGATTAGAAACAGTACACCAGGAATGGACTGCAGTGAGATCTAGCTAAACTGGACACAGTGGATATACAGTGGAACCTCGGATTGCGAGTAACGCGGTTAACGAGCATTTCGCAATACGAGCACTGTATTTTTAAAAATCGTAACTTGGTTTGCACACTGCCTTTGGCCAATTATGGCTCTCTTTGCTGACGACGCTGTGATTGGCCAAAGCATGTGGGCCATAGTGTATGCTTGGCCAATCATCAGACAGCAATGCACTGCGCTCCCGCAGTGCATTATTGGCCATTACACGCCGCTCAAATTTGGCGCGAACGGCCCATAATGTTCGTTTATCGATGAACGGTCGAACAGGCAATGTTCGAGTCAAACTCATGTTCGACCCGAACAGAAAGCTCATCCCTAGTGAGGACCCCCTATATATTCTCTTTAGGCTTTAACCCTGGGAGCGCTAGCCTGTCCTTTTTTTCCGTCGTGTGGTGCATTGTGTGGTGCATTTTCCTTGACGAAACACAAAAACTTTTTTTGCTGGTTAATAAATTTCACCAGTAGGATCATTAAGCCCCCTTTCACACTCGCCATTTTGCAGGCACTATAGCGTTAAAAATAGCGCCTGCAAACCGCCCTAAAACAGCTGCTCCATTCACTCCAGTATGAAAGCCTGAGGGCTTTCACACTGGAGCAGTGCGCTGGCAGGGCGTCAGAAAAAGTAATACATACAAAAAACATCCATGCATGGATGTACACGTGCATGAATATCAGCAAATTTGATTGTATAATTTGCTCCATTAGCCTGACATGTTTCAGGGTGACTCCCTTTCTTCAGAGGCGTTTATTAGGAGAAACAATATAATTACAATCTGCAAGATAAATTTGGAAAGTCTTTAAGCAAGAACATTTCAAACAACACATCATCACTGTTACATACCAAAACGCACGGTATACATACCAATATAGGCTTTTAAAGTGAATATTTATTGCTACAACTGATTTCCCATAAATATTAATTTGGGGGGGGCGTGGCCTGGACATGGCCGAGTGAAGAAGTGTACTCTTAGAGCTCCCGGCCACGGCCTTAAAATCCCGGCAATATCACGGTATTTGAGCGGTATGCACCCGACTAAGAAGCATAGGACAAGAGCTGCAACTAGAGAGACTCGCTCAAGCCTGCCTTCCGGCGATTTGCACCGCTATTTTAAGCCAAATCAGAGGAACTCTGCAGGAGCTAAAGCGGCGGCACCACGAGGCAAGCCATGAGGAGCATTTCTGGAGGCCCCAGAACAAGGCGAGTGGCGACCTATACAAGACCCTCCTATCCCCCTAGACGGCTCCTCCAGTACACCAGAACCACCTCAACCTACGATGGCATCCCCCAGGCAATCCCCAGAACCTCACCAGATGGAACAAGACCTGCGGGCACTTATACAAGCACTGCCAACGAGGACCGACATAGAGACATTGATCCTCCGCCTGGAAGAATCACACCGCCGTGACATACAGGAGGTGAGAGAGGATGTACACACACTGTCCGAAAGGGTGACTACTGGAGAAGCCTCCTTCTCAACGCTAGAACACCGACTGTCGGCCCTGGAGAGAGACTGAGACAACCACTGAGACGCAGCCATCGCACTCCAACTCCACCTGGAGGACGTGGAAGACCGTAGCCGCCGGAACAATTTGCGGCTACACAGCCTCCAGGAAACGGCAGGTGCAGAGGACCTCGGCGACATAGTCCAGGGAATCTTCCGCTCCGTCCTGGAAGACCCCACTGCCTTGATCGAAATAGACAGGGCGCACAGAGCCCTGGGCTCCAAATCGATGGATCCGGACCGCCCGAGAGATGTAGAGAGAGATGCCATCCTGCGCAGAGCGTGGGAACAGGGCGACCTAGTAGCAGAAGGCACACACATCACAACCCTCCGGGACCCCCCCAGGGCGACCTTACGCCGTAAAGCCATGCTCCGACCGGAACTGGAGCTGGGGAAACAGAAAGGATTTACCTATCGCTGGGGATACCCTTTTGCCGTTACATTCAGGAGAGAAGGATCTGCGTACACCCTGCAATCCTCAAGAGACCTCCCGGGACTATTTTAATACCTAGAGTCGGATCCGTTCCCGGTCCCTGACTGGCTCCAACTGCTCCTGCGCCCCACTGGCAGATCTGGCCCTTCAACATACAGAGGCTCGCCACAGTCCCGTCAGCAAAGGAACAGAAGGAGACCACGCGCTGCACCAGGAGAAGAGGGACGTGAGTAGACTCAAGCTATTGACCGAGCCCATCCACTATTGCAGACCTCCCTTAGTTCCTGGAGCAAGACCACCTTACATACTGTTAACCTCTAGGTGCCACCGCAGACGATGCTATATATGTACAGACCTAAACCCAACGCAGGCGAATCCCGAGATGCCCCCCCCGCTCCATCACCCTCCTCCACTACAGTATAGACAGCCATGCCTACATGGAAGCCGAGATACTGTAATGTCCCGTGGCAGGAGCTCTCTATCCGCAGGCTATTTGACCCAAAACATCTACACCAGTCAGGATAGAGATTCTATCCGGGTTTACTACCTGAACTCATAGCCTGTCCATCCTGAATCCCCAGCTGGGACATTACATGGCATACTTCATAGTCTGTGAGTAAGACGCCGGGAGGGTGAAAAAACCTGTACAAGCCCTACATTATAACCCAGACGTTACCCAGCATGTCAGCACCCTATCAGCAGTGCAGACTTCTATGTCTTACCTCCTGACCTCACAGAGCTACATGACAGACGAGGGTCCACAACAGCCACATGGAGGACTATGCTGGGTAACCTCTCCCACGGCCATTCATAACTGTGTGCAGAGATAGCCGATTTTCCGGACCTCACTATGGCCTGATTCTTCCAGCAGGAACTGATAATACACGGGACAAAGTTCTCTGGGTGACATGAGGGGGATCCAGGAGAGATCAGGGGAAGCCTAAGGCCCCGTGTGGTATATACCTAAGTAAACCCCAGGCTCCAACACTCAAAACTGACAGTACACCCAACAACCCCCTGCAGAGAACAGGAAGTTCAAAATGAACATTGTTCTGCCCAACTATTGTACATCCTGAAGTACACCACTGTACTCAACCTCTGGAGACAGCATTGTTAACCTAACCTACTTTTGAGGGGGAGGGGGCCAATGGACAAACTCTATGGTCGCATACTGGGATCAAAATCCCGCCTAGTTACACGGAACAACGGTGACACCTCCTGGAATATGACATACCTATCTGGTCGACAATAACCATATAGATATACATTTTTTTTTTTTTTTACTCCCTGGAACTGGGGGTGGTCGCAATTTGTATAGAATTTCTCGATCAGGGTCACGGGATTTAGTCCCCCCCTTAAAGCACTAGATATATCCGTCATGCATTATTGCTCTCTTAGACTAACTCTATATCACAAGTTGATGTTTTACTATGCCTCACCATTGGTCATATGCTCTTTAATGTTATTCTTGTTATTTTGTTTGCATTATACGTATTTATGTGTGACAAGCCGCTCCTTAACACAAACAGTACCATATCCAGGAATAGAGGAGGGCTCCCGGGAGCTTGAATCTTGGCCCTGCTTATCCACAACCCGCACTAGGACTGCACTCAATTCCCAGTGTCAAACTGGAAAAGCTACATTAGTACTCTTTTAGGGGGCTACACGTTTAGAGGTAGCTCCCCCTTCTCTCATAACTTACCTTTCTTGCTCAGGCTCGCTTGCCTAACCTTTATTGACATCCCCCTGCTTACACCCCCCCACACCCACACCCTCACCCCCCCCCTCCTACCATGGAAGAACTAAATATAATTTCATTAAACGTAAAAGGTCTAAACACACCAGAAAAGAGATGAATGCTTCTTCACGACATGCGCCGACTGAAAGCAGACATTATAATGTTGCAGGACTTATTTTATGGATAATACGATTCCCGTACTTAAAAACAAATACTATCCTGTAGTGCATCATTCCACATATACTGAGGCTAAATCTAGGAGAGTCTCCATCCTAATCTCAGCTAGAATCCCATGGACATATATAGACTCAATGACAGACAAAGAAGCACGTTTCCTATTTATGAAAGGATGTGTGTGGGGAGTGAAGGTGACTTTGGCCAACCTTTACGCCCCAAACACACATCAAGAGGTGTTCCTGAAAAAACACCTGGAAAAACTCGCCAAATTTGCAGAAGGACAACTTATTGTAGGAGGGGATCTTAACATCCCCTTATTACCGACTGAAGACACGTCCACTGGACAATCTTCAAGCTCACGTGACCTACGCAAAAAAATCTCATACGACACAACTGATCGTCGCGTGTCGTCTCTTCCACCCAGGGGAACGAGACTACACCTTTTACTCTAGACCACACCAGACGTATTCACGTATTGACTACTTCCTAATACCCCACAGACACCTACAAGCCATCAAAGACACGACAATAGGATCATGCCCCAATAACTCTACGGTAAGCCATAACAGACATTCACAAAGTACAGAGACAACCATGGAGATTAAACGAGGGCTTACTAAGAAACCCAGAAATACTGACTAACATAATAAAAGAAAATCGAACAATGCTTCAGCCTTAACTCCACACTGGACAGCGAACCCGGGGTGGTGTGGGAAGCCCACAAGGCAGTGATACGTGGGATACTTATTAAACATGGATCCAGACTTAAGAAACAACAGACAACACAACTGACCACACTACTCCACAAGCTACAAACCCTTGAGATGAAACATAAGCAAACTCCATCTGTGCAGCTGGGAACTGAGCTAGACACCACCCGTAAGGAGATAACTGACCTACTACATTACAAAGCCAAAGCGGCACTCCAGATTTGACGGAAAAAAATGTATGAATCTGGGAATAAATACAGGAGGATGCTAGCCCAGGCTCTGTGAGCACAAAAAACAGCTTCATACATTCCGCATATACAGTGGCTTGCGAAAGTATTCGGCCCCCTTGAACTTTTCAACCTTTTGCCACATTTCAGTCTTCAAACATAAAGATATAAAATTTAAATTTTTTGTGAAGAATCACCAACAAGTGGGACACAATTGTGAAGCGGAACAAAATCTATTGGATATTTTAAACTTTTTTAGCAAATAAAAAACTGAAAAGTGGTGCGTGCAAAATTATTCGGCCCCTTTACTTTCAGTGCAGCAAACTCACTCCAGAAGTTCAGCGAGGATCTCTGAATGGTCCAATGTTGTCCTAAATGACTGATGGTGATAAATAGAATCCACCTGTGTGTAATCAAGTCTCTGTATAAATGCACCTGCTCTGTGATAGTCTCAGGGTTCTGTTGAAAGCGCAGAGAGCATCATGAAGACCAAGGAACACACCAGGCAGGTCCGTAATACTGTTGTGGAGAAGTTTAAAGACGGATTTGGATACAAAAAGATTTCCCAAGCTTTAAACATCCCAAGGAGCACTGTGCAAGCGATCATTTTGAAATGGAAGGAGAATCAGACCACTGCAAATCTCCCAAGACCTGGCTGTCCCTCTAAACTTTCAGCTCAGACAAGGAGAAGACTGATCAGAGATGCTGCCAAGAGGCCCATGATCACTCTGGATGAACTGCAGAGAACTACAGCTGAGGTGGGAGAGTCTGTCCATAGGACAACAATCAGTCGTACACTGCACAAATCTGGCCTTTATGGAAGAGTGGCAAGAAGAAAGCCATTTCTCAAAGATATCCATAAAAAGTCTCGTCTAAAGTTTGCCACAAGCCACCTGGGAGACACACCAAACATGTGGAAGAAGGTGCTCTGGTCCGATGAAACCAAAATCGAACTTTTTGGCCACAATGCAAAACGATATGTTTGGCGTAAAAGCAACACAGCTCATCACCCTCAACACACCATCCCCACTATCAAACATGGTGGTGGCAGCATCATGGTTTGGGCCTGCTTTTCTTCAGCAGGGACAGGGAAGATGGTTAAAATTGAGGGGAAGATGGATGCAGCCAAATACAGGACCATTCTGGATGAAAACCTGTTGGAGTCTGCAAAAGATCTGAAAGTGGGACGGAGATTTATCTTCCAACAAGACAATGATCCCAAACATACAGCAAAATCTACAAAGGAATGGTTCACAAATAAACGTATCCAGGTGTTAGAATGGCCAAGTCAAAGTCCAGACCTGAATCCAATCGAGAATCTGTGGAAAGAGCTGAAAACTGCTCTCCATCCAACCTCACTGAGCTCAAGCTGTTTTGCAAGGAAGAATGGGCAAGAATTTCAGTCTCTTGATGTGCAAAACTGATAGAGACATACCCCAAGCGACTTGCAGCTGTAATCGCAGCAAAAGGTGGCTCTACAAAGTATTAACGCAAGGGGGCCGAATAATTTTGCACGCCCCACTTTTCATTTTTTTATTAGTTAAAAAAGTTTCAAAAATCCAAAAGATTTCGTTTCACTTCACAATTGTGTCCCACTTGTTGGTGATTTTTCACAAAAAATAAAAATTTTATATCTTTATGTTTGAAGCCTGAAATGTGGCAAAAGGTTGAAAAGTTCAAGGGGGCTGAATACTTTCGCAAGGCACTGTAATACCCCCAACGGCCAAAAAATCTCACTCCCCCAACATATATCACAAGAATTCAGATCCTTCTATAACTCCCTTTATAATCTCAACACACAGCCACCATTCCAAGAAACAGCCCTAGACTACATACCACATCCCTAATGCCAACCTTGACATCCGACATGAAAGAGGCACTAGAAGAACCTATCACACTACTAGAAATCTGTTGGAATCAAACATGAATGTTATATTTCTAAAGTTCGACGCCTCTGAGAAATGTGGCACCAAGCAGGATCTGCATAGCAAAAGGAGTTATCTTCAGCCCACCTGGTGTGCATGAAGCTTCAAATAGATTGAGGACGAAGATGGCCTAGGGCACATAGACTGCAGAAGCCCAGTATTCAGGACAGTCATGGATTGTCATGGGAACAATGATTGGTGCAAAGCAACTAGGATTGGCAAGGGGGGGGAGTTTGAATGAGTGAGTTTTGTTAAAAGGAATTGTTGCACAGAGCTCTGTCTCTTTGTCTCTCTGCCTTGCTCTCCAAACACATCTGAGGTGATCTGTGCAGGCCTCATGGCTTGGCGGCCATATTGAGGCCTTCCCTTATGGATTATGGTGATGGCCCTCTCTTGGTCATCTGAGTCTAGCCTATGCTACAAGCCTCACGGAGGGCCCTGTGATAAGTATCTTTGATATTCTTGTATTATATGATTTGATTGTAAGCTTTGTGATATTGTAATGTCTTTTAATACTTTATGTCAGCGTTCCTGATTCTTGGGAAATAAATAAGATAGTGTTTTACTAGCAGCAGTGTGTGTACTTTCATAACTAACTTTATATCAGTGTGCCTAGCAGGGTTTAATAGATCTGCTAACTAGTTGTATACTGCAGCGAGTTCTACAAATGGCACCGCAGACAGCATGTGGCAATCCTAAAAGCCACATAGAACCTACAGGACAGAAGTGCTCAGATACAAGGCAGCTGATAATGCCACAGTAAGTGTGGTTAGTCTTTTCAATGGATAGGCAAAAGTTATATTGTTTAGAATGATATCAAGTAAAAGTGATAATGAATGAAGAATCTTGAATGCTATGGGAGCGATTATTTTTTATTTTTATTTGTTTCCCGTGAGTTGTAAGAGCTAACGATAATTGGGTTTGGTTTATTACTCAGTGCAGTGTTGGAACGTTAGTACAAATAGAAGTGTGGATTGTGTGCTTGTGAGAATGGAACTTGTGTATACATATGTTAAAAAGTACGCCTCTGCCAGTTATCATTCATGTGCAGATGAACCTCTTAAAAGCCAGTGTAATGTACTAGTGTCTCAGTGTCAGCAACAGAATAGCAGATTACCGGGTAAACAGCTAAAAAAGAAAGCGAAGAAGGAAAAATTGTCTAATGAGATTGCAGTGTTGCTCAGAATTAAATTTATATCTGAGCAAATGGGGGAGAAGTGGGAAGCAGAAAGGAGACGTCTCGGGGAAGATATAGAGAAAGTCAGTGAAAACCTTCTAAAGGTTGTAACAGCCTCCAGTAGTGAGATTGAGGAATTGCGGGCAAAAGCCGGCGATTTGTCAGGAAAAAATAGTGACCTACGAGAACAGCTTCAGAGGTGCAGCATGGACTGCGTCATGAAGAATAAACTTGTAGAGTCATTGCGAATAAAGTTATCAGAGATGGAAGAATTGGTTATGTCTTTAGAAAGGAAAGTAGCAAACGCACACTCCCAACTTCTTATTAGAGAACAGTGTATAATATCGCTCAATGAGCACAAAGCAACATGCCAATTGGCCGATATCTGCACAGTCAGTGAGGAAAAGAGCCGTGAGGAAACACAGTCTACTATTGCGCCTATAGCGTCAAAGCAGAATAACAGTTTGATTACAATCCAAGAGAGACTCACGTTATGCTAGATTCTGGGTGAATTTAATGCCCTGGAGTCGCCAGTGACTCTGTCCAATAAGTTTGAGGGCTCTAATCCTTAAATTCCATTTGAGTAATGACGATGCATGCTCTCTTCTAAAAGCATGGCTACCAGGACCTTTGATAGGCCAGTTATCGGCACAGGTTAAGGATAATTTAGCAGATGCAGAGGGGCGGAGGAAAGAATTGCAGCATCTTGTGGACAGTCGTGATAATGGTATGAGTGATTTGCAACGAATGAAATTTAGGAGAGGAGTTGACCCAATATTGTTCTGCAGTGAGTATCTTGCATTGTATACGAGAGTCTTCAACTGTCCTGACTTATTGGAGGATGATGCAAGTTTCATATACTCGATGGCCAATAAGTGTTATGTAAGCTATCCCACTAGAATGGCTCTGATGAATGCTAGGCCCTACCAAAATTTTGTCAATATCCTGCGAGATTTTTGTCAAGAGTCCAGTGATAGCGAATATGGGTCAAAGGCAGGTGTATCCGTAATAAGCAGAAATACAGAAAGGCGGATGATGGGAATCGATGTTGGAGACGTAAATACAAGCGTGATAACTGCGCTTGAAATTGATTCAGGAATTGAAATAGAAACTTCTGATGACTCCTCAGACGATGAAAGTGTAAAGTCTGTTAATTCCAATCACAGTAATATTATCCAGCAATGTGAATTTCCAGCACAAGATGTTAAAAAAAGGGCCTATGCAGGGGAACCAGAGCTAAAATGTTGTTTGTGTAAAAGGGGAGGTCACATCGCAAAGTATTGTTGGGCGAATAACGATATCAAAAAAAGATCATACCTGAAAACGACCCCAAGGCAGTATAAATGTTATTCGGCCAGGTGGGGTAGCAATCCAAAGCATGGAGCCCATAGTAAGCAAACCCAATTCCCCGTTAAGACCCAATTACGGAGTCTACAAACTGAAAAGCAATATGTAGGACAGTTGCATAAAATCAAAATGGAAGTAGCCGCATGGTTATTCAAACATAGCACTGGGGAAAGCAATGCTAGCAGCACTTAGTCAGCTGCAAGTATGTTAAAAATACTCTGATCAAAGTTTCCTTCCTATGAATAAGGTTTTAAGTATTTTTGTAATTTTTTTTTATAAGGTTTAATATTTTATTAATTTTTATGAATTTTTTATTAGTTTTTTTTAATTTTCTTTATTATTAATTTTTATTTTTTATTTTTCATAAATTTTTTTTAATTTTCATTTTTAATGTTTTCATTTTTTTTTATTATGAATTATTTTTTTCATATTTTGTTTTTTTTTATTATTAATTTTTTTTTCAATTTTTCACTTTTCAATTTTTTTTTTTTTTATTAATTTTTGTTTTAGTTTTAATGTTTGTAATTTTTATTTTTTTAGTTTAGTTGTTTATACTACAACTCGGGCTTGTAGGTGTTCCCCTAGCAGTACAATTAATGGGAAGAGGCTTGGGGCACTTAAAGTCAATTGTCATGATAATCGTGTTTAATCATTGTCTTTGTGTTCCTTTTCCAGGAAACAGGGAAGAGAACAGGTTTGGATACTAAACATTTGTGTTTTGTTTGCAGGTCCGTCAAATAACCTAACCCCCCAACACGGGGGTTAGGTTATTGTAAATGCATAATCGGTTATCACATGGTACCATGAGCTCATTAATTAGTAATTGTTTGCAAACAATGAAAACATTTAAACAATAATCTGACAAAACTAAAGAGTTACAAATGAGGTAGCAAATGTTGTGATGAAGTTACGAATGTTTTGTTTGTGTTGTTTTTCCCATTAACTTATTGTCTTTCAGATAAAAAAAAGAAACATGTACTCTTCTCAGGAGAAAATCCATGGATGTCTTTAATTAAAAGTTGAGTGTTTGTCATTGTTGTATGGTGGTTGTCTTGTCATGTTGTTCTTGTGTGATAATGGCCAGACTTTTAATTTTATTTTTTTTTTTGTTTTTGGGTATTGGCTTAGTCAGCTATTTTATTGTTGTTTTGTTCAGGTGTAAAAAACTCCAAAAGGTTTAGGCTTTGTACACCTGAAAGGGGATTAGTGCATACATCTTAAAGATAAAGATAAATGCATTGTTTTTTTTTTTAGTGTTTTAATTTTAGAATTTTTGAGAAACAACATGGACGTCCGTTTTGAAATTTTTGATCATACCATGGGGATTCATTTTAGAGTGGGTTCTGCCTAAAGAGGTCATGGTTGTTTTTGATAGTTTGTTCAAAGTTGCAGAAGCCAGGAATACTAAGTTCCTGGGTTCCAAGGAGGGGAAAAAGGAGTAAATATAGTAAGCAAGCAGATATTATGGATAAGAATTTGATTCTGCTCTTGTTTTTCAATTCCAGAATCCTGGTGGAGCGAGATTGGAAAGGTTCTGGAAAATGGATGACAGATGATCATCTGGTTGGCAGTTTGTCTGTGCCATACCACGCCCCAAATTTATTCCACTAAATATCAGGAGAGACGGGACAAACAAAAAGATTCACTTTAACACTTTTTCTTTTCCTATGGACGATCTGGTGCTGAATCTGAAAGACTGTGCCTATCAATAAGACTTGAAACATTTTTTTTTTTGCTGGACTCTCTCCTGATGAATGCAAACGTGTTATTAATATACGTACAATGGGTTGGAGGTTGGGGGAAGGAACATAACACATCCAATCCATCAGAACATGAAAATGTAAAATATATATGTTTTTTTTTTGTTGGAGGGAGGAGTTGAAATAAGAAAAGTTGTGTAATGTATGACATGTATTGACGTAACGGAATTTATATGGTGCAGGTACCCAGGAGGCGGGCACCTATGCATAATAAGGTGTCTGTTGGCCAGACTAGAGGGTGCCAGGTGACACATCAATGGGGTGAACATTTCCTTGTATGGGGAGATACACCTGGTTGAGGTCTCACCTGAGAAGTTGAAACCCTGCACAGGGAATGCCAGTGAATACACACAGGAGCATGCTCCGATAGATAAAGGGAACAAACGCTGACTACCAGGGTACAGTATTCCTGCACCATATGGCACTGCAACATCTCACAGTGGTTGATAAAACCTATTACCCTATATGTGCTGAGTATACGCTGAATCAAGTGCTGTCATCGTACCAGTGAATTACTCCCAGAGATGTGCGGACACAGAATAAGGTGCATGCAGGATGCTTATCTCTGAGGAATAACCACAAGAGGAGGCATGTATTCAGCACTATATTGGGGGAATAGGAGCTGGGATGGGTGTTGTTAATGGAGTAGACATCGGTATCCTGAGGAACAAACTCTCAGCAATAGCTTGAGCGGGACTTTGTTACTCAGAGAGATTGGTGGCATCCTTAATAGCATTCACAAAACACCCAGAGTAAATTAGCTCCAGAGTTGGTGAACCATGTTGAGAGGTTGGTGGAGGGTGTGAGGGTACAGGATAGAAATCGGTCATGGGCTCTGGCGTACACGCAGTGGCGGGCGGAAGTGTCAACCAGCATCAAGCTGATTGGGCAATCTCTGTTTAAAGGGCAGTGGCCTGATGAGTTAGCATCACCGCTCAGTAAGACTCTGCCACAACACGTCGCTTACACTAATCCAAAATGGTGGTCGAATGCCTGGATGGGCTGTACCAGTTTGGATTGTGAAAGGTGTTAGGCTGTATGATCCCATATACAGAAGTGCGGACTTGGTCTGTATATTTGGTGGCATCAATGGGCTTACTGATTGGGGATTCTATCTTGTCGCATTTGAGGCTAAATCACCCACATGTGATCAGAGGAGATGGAAGCAGGTTGATACTTCCCTCGGTCGGAAGCCTGACCATGATGTCCTTTGTAGGCCAGGTCAATACATCATGGTGGTGAACATAAAAATGTTGGGAAGTTATTTCAGGGATCATTGCTGGGGAGGAAGCACCTGGGTGTCATTTGGGACATAGACGAGTTTATTTCTTTGTCCTAAAGAATACCGATGTAACGCTAGTCATAAAACTGGAAGGTTCCTTGAACCTAACCATAGGTAGAGGTGCATGGTATACCCTGGGCATGGTCTCTGAAATCCAGGCACAGGGATGGAATTGTGTGTTTTTTTTTGTCATTTTTGCAGATTTATATGTGTGATTAGACTCGATATTTATATAGAAGGATCTCCCATTTGTCTATGCAAGTTGAGGGACGAATTGACGGTAGGGTCTCTGTGTTCAAATTAGAGACCTTGCTGCCAAGTCAGAGCCCTGCAATACCGCTGTGAGCAAGCCTGCCTAATCCCGACCCATATGTACAGTAAAGGGTTATAGGACTGGGAGCGGGGTGCATAAAGGGATGGGATACAGATATATGTATATAGTATGATAAGAAGTTGATTTATATTATGGTATAGTGTGACCTATGCGTATTGTAGGTTAATAATATGGGTGAATAAGGCCCTCCTCGAGACTTATCTAAATAATAGATCAGTATTTAAGAGCTGTTTGATATGTTGCTCTGAATGTGTCCTGGTGAATGGTGAATGAATGGATACCCCTTGCCTGTATTGCATCCGTCCGGAAGATACCAAAGATACATAATGGCGACATGGAAGCTGTCGCTGAAGAAGGATGTGTCACTCAGTGGCAAAGCGGCACGTGTTGGGAAGCATAACACGGTAAGACCACAATGGACTGTTCCATAGGAGCTGTTTCTGCACACGTGGTAAAAATACAACACGTTAAGAAGTTTAAAGGACTGTTCTATGGATACTGGTTTGGAAACGCATGTCAGGGATAAAACAGTTATGGACTGTTCAATAGGAGCCGTGTCTGAAGAAGGGTTTTATGCGACTTTCAGTCGCAAAGCGGCATATGTTGGAATCAAACATGAATGTTATATTTCTAAAGTTCTACGCCTCTGAGAAATGTGGCACCAAGCAGGATCTGCATAGCAAAATGAGTTATCTTCAGCCCACCTGGTGTGCATGAAGCTTCAAATAGATTGAGGACGAAGATGGCCTAGGGCACATAGACTGCAGAAGCCCAGTATTCAGGACAGTCATGGATTGTCATGGGAACAATGATTGGTGCAAAGCAACTAGGATTGGCAAGGGGGGAGTTTGAATGAGTGAGTTTTGTTAAAAGGAATTGTTGCACAGAGCTCGGTCTCTGTGTCTCTCTGCCTTGCTCTCCGAACACATCTGAGGTGATCTGTGCAGGCCTCATGGCTTGGCGGCCATATTGAGGCCTTCCCTTATGGATTATGGTGATGGCCCTCTCTTGGTCATCTGAGTCTAGCCGATGCTACAAGCCTCACGGAGGGCCCCGTGATAAGTATCTTTGATATTCTTGTATTATATGATTTGATTGTAAGCTTTGTGATATTGTAATGTCTTTTAATACTTTATGTCAGCGTTCCTGATTCTTGGGAAATAAATAAGATAGTGTTTTACTAGCAGCAGTGTGTGTACTTTCATAACTAACTTTAGATCAGTGTGCCTAGCAGGGTTTAATAGATCTGCTAACTAGTTGTATACTGCAGCGAGTTCTACAAAATCCAAAAAGCACTTAGCAACGCCAAGCCGGGGAAAGCTCTGGGTCCAGACAGGCTTACCAATGCATACTATAAAACTTTACTCCCATCTCTAGGAAGCCACATGATTAACCTGTTCAATGCCCTTAGTTCAGGTGCACATCTACATGAATCCACACTACAAGCTCAGATTACAGTAATACCTAAAGGAGGGGAAAGACCCAGCACAATGTGGAAGATACTGCCCCATCTCCTTATTAAATACAGACGTTAAACTTTTCACCAAAGTCATAGCCACCAGACTACAGCAACACCTCCCTTATCCCATACACCTAGATCAGGAGATCAGGTTGGCTTTGTCCCAACCAGGGAAGCAAGGGATAACACTACAAAGGTCCTCAATTTAATTAATACACATCGCCAATAAAGACAAAAACACCATGCATCTTCCTCGGCACTGACGCCGAGAAGGCTTTCGACCGCGTTAGCTGGCAATTCATGTTTACAACCCTAAAACATATAGGCCTAGGAAGCAAAATGCTGAACTGGATATCAGCAGCCTATTCAAACCCAACAGCTAAAGTTAGGACAAACAGTATAATCTCAGACCCGTTCCCGATTACCAACGGTACTAGACAGGGATGCCCACTTTCGCCCCTACTTTTTGCACTTTCCCTTGAACCATTCCTCTGCCATATACGGTTGAACCCCAACATCACAGGGATAGAAGTCGCAAACACACAGTACAAAGTATCTGCTTATGCAGATGATCTGATGTTCTCAGTAACAAAACCTGTTACATCCCTCCCTAACCTCATGCGTGAATTTGACATATACGGGAATCTATCCAATTTAAGGATAAACTTCAATAAATCAGAGGCAATGGGCATAGGTATACCACCTACACAACTCACACACCTTCAAGCCAGTTTCAACCTGAAATGGTCAGACACATCATTAAAATATCTGGGAACCCACATCCCCTCGAAACTCCCACAGCTGTTCAAAATTAACTTCCCACCCCTCTTGAAAAAAGTACAATCCCTATTACAGCTCTGGGACAGCGGCTTCCACTCCTGGTTTGGCCGCTGCAACATTCTCAAAATGACGATTCTACCCAAATTTCTATATCTACTACAGGCCCTTCCTATACATATCCCAGCGACCTACTTCAAACAAGTACACTCTGCATTTACTACATTCCTCTGGGCAGGGAAAAAACCCAGACTACACAAAAGAATACTGACCCTCCCAAAACAACATGGTGGCCTGGCAATGCCGGACATTAGAACCTACTATCATGCGATACATCTAAGTAGACTGATTGACTGGTGCAGACACAGAGAGACCAAACTTTGGACACAATTAGAACAAAACCAAAGCGAGATCCCTCTACGGAGAGCCCCATGGTGCCACTCAGAAATGCCACCGGCTATTAAACAACATCCACTGATAGGTAACACAGTCAAAACCTGCACACAACTGCTATCCAAAGCCCCCCTGACCTCACACAACTCACCACTGTACCCAATCCTAGGCAACCCAGGATTTACCCCGGGCATACATGACGCGAAGTTCCGTGCCCTGAGTGAAGCAGGCATACACCAAGCTTCTCATTTTAGCCACAGGGGGAGATGGAAGACAATAGCAGAACTTATAGACCCCGCTGACCAATATTGACTTTTCTTCTTTAGAGCCAGGCAACTAAACCACTTTCTCAACACCATGACCCCTCCCAGCGATACAAATCAATCACTCACGACATTTGAAGAGGTCTGTACGGATTCAGGAACAATTCTCCACACACTCTCCCACACATACAACATACTGATCGCACCGCCAGAGGACTATCATATTCCAAGCTTCGACAAATGGGAGAGAGACTTGAACCGCACATTTACAGACAACCAAAAACAACACATCTTGACATTTACGCATAAATCCTCCATATGCACGAAAATTAAAGAAACTAATTACAAGATACTCACAAAGTGGTACAGGACACCAACGGTGCTAAAAAAAAATCTTCCCGGAGACGCCAGACCTTTGCTGGCACTGCCGGGAAGAAAGGGGATCCCTACTACACATCTTTTGGTCCTGCCCCAGGTTACAACATTTCTGGGAAGAGGTCCGCAGAATAACTCAAAAATTTACAGACCGCACTATTCCAAACGACCCAGCATTCTTCCTTTTACACACAAACGACATACCAACACGGGCCTACAAAAAATCAATAATACGCCACTTGGTAAACGCAGCCAAGATTTGCATACCCGTTTATTGGAAGTCAACAACTCCCCCGATAATAGAACTGTGGCTCAAAAAAATAGATGACATTAACAAAATGGAAGACCTGATCCTCACAAGCCAGAACAGAGAAGAAACATACTCCAAAACATGGCAATTATGGAACATGTTCAAATACTCAGAAGAGGGACAAGCCCTCAGAGAACCCCAACAGAACATGACCACGTAATCCTCTCTCCGCCAAACGGAGATTATGTTAGACCTTATTATAACCTCCCCCCCCCACTTCATGTTCATCCTCTCCCACTTACTCTCTATACCCTTTTGACGTCTATATCCTTATGCTCCCCACACATTGGAGCACTGGGTAGCTCCCTTTCTTTTTCTTTCTCTTCTTCTTATTAATGTAAAAAAGATTAGGAGCAGGACCCACCGGAGTATGGCAACCTGCTTGACTACAAGCGGATGCAGGAAAGAACCCTAAGCCGAATCACACTCTATACTTCCTATATACGTTGGTATCTTTGCATTTGTAATTTTGCTGTTTTGTAAATGTTGTTGATGTGGTCCATGTGGGCCCTTGTTCCGTTATAAATAAAAAATAAATATATATATTAATTTGGGGATTGATTTGCTGCCAGGAATACCCCAAAAGTGGTGGGTCCCTGTTCAAACGCGAAATTAACCTCACACAGGCACCAAAAAACCGGGCGACCCAGACCACACAAGTGATGTCAAAACCTATAAAATAACATAAGATATTTTATAATTAGAATGAATGTAAAAATAATAAACAAAAATATTAAATAAATGAAATAGAAAGTATATATAATATCGGCAGACATCCCTCAATAGGGGTAAGCCAAATTGGCTCTTATAATATAAAATGCAGACAAAGCTGCATAAATATATAGCTCCAAACTTGATAAGTTTTAAGAGTGGATCAGCTTGCCAGAAGATAGAGGGAATAAGTATCAAACCATTGATAACATATAGTCCCCAGTATATTAAAAGAGAGAAAGAAAAAGTAATGCTACAATCAATGCAGGTTGATAGGAGTACCCAGACCCGCAAGGGAAACAAAATATATGTATGTATATGAAAAGAGGGGAGGGATAAAAGAAGCCTCCCAGTAAATAACAAACTTACTTTTCTAAAGAAATAAGCCCAACAAAGTTTTTTCCTCCTGACAAGCATGTAACACAGGACTTGTGTCACAGCAAACCAAGCATCAGCTGTGCTGAGCAGATGCGCCGGCCATCTCTTAAAAGGCCGCCAGCGCAGTCAGCAGCTGATGACGTCATAACTCTGCGACTTGAAGGAACACAGAGCGTCGTCGTACTGGGATACGCAACGTGAGGAATATGGGATCTTACGTCAAAATGCCACTAATGGGCATGCACATAAAAACAATATAACGATTTTGTAGAATGGGCAAACCACATAAAAAAAAAAAAAGAAAGGGAAAAAAGAAAATAAGAATGAATGAAATGAATAATGAAAAAGTATGAATATATTTTATACAGAATGACATCCCAAAAAAAAATTGTGTGGATGGAGTCCCCGAATTCACAAGGAACCTGCCAGGCGAGAAATGCACGGCGCCCCACAACCCAAAGAAAAGTAAGCAGTGAGGCGCCGTGCAGAAAAGGCCCACCGACGGAGTGGCCGCAAGTCGCAGGGGCACCCCAAAGATGAATTTGGGGGAGGAAAAACCCTGCAACATGCAGCAGGAAAGAGGCCCAACCCCCCACATATGTCAAACCCCCGAATCCAAACAAGAAGGAAAAGGGGGCGAAAGGTGAGGGGAAGGGCCCCCGTGCGCCAGGCAAGGTCAGATGCGCAAGAAAGAGAACCAGATCCCGGCAGCAAAAAAGTTTTATCAAATAAAGTAGAAATAAAACAATAAAATTGTTAGAATAAACTAACAAAACATTGTGCATATTTGGAAATGGAACGGTGAATGATGAAAGGAAATAGATGTTAATATGGTCGTACATTGGATACATAAATATACAGTGTACAATACAATAAATCAGTTACAAAAATGATGAAAAACTGAAATACAGGCAGAAAAGGGGGGGGGGGGGAAGGGTTTCATATCTAAACAATATGAGTTCTAACTTTAGTCAGTGTATCCAAAAGAGGAAAATGGATGTTAATATGATCATACAATGGATACCTAACCACACAATGTATAGCACAGCAAGTACAATAGAGCAGTTACAGCAATGATAAAAACTGAAATACCAGCAAAACTACCTCATAATACTTAGAGGAAATTACATCTCTACACAGAATGAATTCTGTATCTAATCAATATATTCACTCATTCAATAGCCACATTAGCCTGATTTGATCACCAAGCAAAAACAGTAACGAAGTTTGAAATTAGTTTGTCATATGTCCAAAGATAGGATCCAGCATTTGAGTAATCAAAGAAACCTGAATAATTAAATCTTTTTTTCATCTTTGTTATTCCTTCTCACACCTCCCAGATACAAAACCATCCAAAAAAGGACGGAAACTAAATTGGGTATTTAATCCTGGGAACATAGTCGCATTAAATTCAGCAATCCAATGGACCTCCCTCTGGAGTAAGATTTTATTCCAATCACCACCCCTATTACTCGGATAAATCCGATCCAGAATGGTAAAATGGAAGCGGGGAGTGACACCCGTGTGGTTATCGCGAACATGTCGCCCCAGAGGGAGGTGTGGGTTTGTGCATTTAATGCTAGTGATATGTCGAGCCGCTCTTTTGCAAAATTCTAGTTTTGTTTTGCCAATGTAAAAACACTTACATTGGCATGTGAGAAGATAAACAGCACCAGGCATCTTACAATTAGCAAAATGCCTGGGATTGTATGGCTTCCCATTAGGTAAAATGAACTTGGATTGGGTATTCATGTAGCGGCAGACATTGCAGCCCCCCGCAAGTATAAGTTCCTAGTCTTTTGCATGGAAAGTACCAGTATACTCACTTTTGACCAAATGGTCTTTAAGTGAGCGCGCTCGTCTGAAGGTAATAGAATTTTTTTTTGATACATAGGGTTGCAAATTAGGATCAATCTGCAGCGAATGCCAATGTTTCTGTAAAATTCGTTCAATGGTTTTATGCTGTTTATTGTAGGTGGTGATCAATCTGGTGAGTGGTTTACGATTATCTGGTAGTTTTTTTGAGAAAAGTACATCATGTCTGACATTGTCACGTGCACGTTTATATGCCTTCTTAAGGCATGTGGATGAGTAACCTCTAACAAATACTGCGTCTGTAGAGCAATTATTCCTCAGTATTGCCCGTATGGAATGGATAAGACCAAAGACCGAGGGTGTGAGCTAGACGCATGTAGAATGGTGTTGCCTGCGGTCTCTTTACGATAGAGACCGCTAGACAAAGAACCATCGGGAGATTTTATAATGTTTAAATCAAGGAAAGTGATAGACGTATCACTGAAGGTCATTGTGAAATAAAAGGTTGAAGATATTTGTGACAGACCTAGCCGGAACAGAGGTTGTTGGAGGGGACTGAATGCGAGCCTCTTGCCTTGGATTTAGGTCCATGCTGGCCCCCCATGACACATAGACTCTGGATATGTATATGCCATATCAGCAATAGACTGGTCACACTGTTGGGACACAAGCTGTCAGATGCTAATGTCATCAACTCCAGCCAGCCTATCTATTGTCTTGTGTAATGTAGATGAGGCTGGCTTGACACAGATTCTAAGGAGTATTTCACCTATTGTTGTATGTGCTAATTAACCCTGCAATTGAATGAAGGAGTCCAGTGTTGATTAAGATAATTAGCTCATGCTAATTAGGTTAGGTTTTAGTCATCTGACTGTATAAATTTGTGTGACATGTCAAATAAAGGTTATTCCTGATGTACTCCAAGACTGGTGTTGTCTAGTTCTTGGGGGTTCCTATAGCCAGATCCATTGGACTCATGTTCCAGGACTTAGAAAGCGGTATACTGACGGAAGCTTCCATCACATTGTTGGCAAGCAGTGGGATTGTGCTTCCTGCAGTCTGGGACATCCAAACTTCCACTTCGATCCAAGATCAGGATAGCAGACTTCGGTCACCCAGCGGAGATATGGATCTGGCATCAGAGTTCCCGGGGCTGCTGCGCATCATCCTTTCAGCATACACCAGGACTGTGTCTGAGGATGAATACCTGGAGCTCAGGCAGCAGATTCGGGTGGAGCTCTGGATTGGAGCCCTCCAGCTTGCTGGTATGAAACAGGGCAAGTTCTTTCCAACCCAAGAGCAACGGGACAGTGACCAAGGGGCATTGCGGATGGCATTCCTGGGAGAGCAGCCCCAGGAGCAATGGGTGACTGAGTTGGACAGGCTGGTCCAGCAGGATATAGAGCTAAATACAGCGCCTTGAGGCGATTCGGTTCGCATTGTAGCGCTATACAAATTATTCATTCATTCATTCATTCAGAGCTGGACAATCATTATCAGGCTCTGCAATGGCACGCAGAGCAGGGATATTTAGGGGAGACAACAGAATGCTCTCCGGAGGGATATGACTTTGGAGGCCCTGGATTGCTGTGGGAGAGCCTTACAGATCGTTTTGTGTTTGGCGATGAAGGGGAACCTACCCTTGAGGACCTGCGAGAATATAGAGAGGCTATGCTCGGTCTTGCAGGGGTCTCAGAGCTTAAACCTGATCTGGACCATTTGTTAAGGAAGGAACAGCATCTGGAAAGGGCATACAGGAAACTGCTAGAACATGTTCAGCAGCATGCCAGAGAATCGGCAGTGGAAACTTCAGAGATCGTCCCCAAAGCGGAAGTGCTGACAATTGGGCAGAGCTCTGCTAACTACTGCCCAGCACCAACAGTGGCTTCGGCCTTCTTGAGGGAAGAGGTAGTTGGCCTTTCTCCCAGGGTGAGGAGGTGGCAGTCCATCACGAGTTGCAGATCAGGATCCAAGGAGAGAATGCAGTTGTCACCTCACAACTGCAGCTTGATCTGGTGTCGGTGGATAGGCCTGTGGTCTCCACTAACAGAAAACCAGCAGAAGTGCTGGCAACCGGGCAGAGTGCTACCAACCTCTGCCCAGCACCGGTAACAGCTGCGAAGTTCCAGGGAGCTGGGGCAGTCGGCCTCTCTCCCCAACAGTTAGCTGGAGGAGATGATGTAGGGAAGCTGCTACGCCCAGCTGAACTGCTGGCAACGGAACAAAGTGCTGCTGGCCTCTGCCCACAACTAACAGAGGACAGATTTCCTGTAAAGGGGGATGGGACTGCAGTCCCCACTTGTATACTCCGGGGATGCTGGGCAGTCGGCCCAAATCCCCAACAGCATGACAGAATGATCCCAGTCACCCCGTCTTCTCTCCAGCGGCTGAAAAGACTCCAGGGAGAAGGACCAGTCCGGGCCTCTCCCCAGCGGCGGATATGTTCTCTGAGAGAGGCAGAGGTTGGCTGGGTGAGGAATACTCCGTTTGGAACTATTTGTTTGGGGTACTATATGGATCCCAGCATTAGAGGACTGGAACCACTGACTAACTTCGGAGTCAACCCGTCTGGGGTCTCCTCCTGTGTTAGTCTCCTGCCGAAAGGGGAGAAATGTGACAGACCTAGCCGGGACAGAGGCTGTTGGAGGGGACGAAATGCGAGCCTCTTGCCTTGTGATTACGGGCCCTGGCATTTGGGGGATCGGTGCTCTTTGTGAGCTGTATGCTTGGGGACCGCTGAGCTGGGTTTACTTGGATTTAGGTCCATGCTGGCCCCCCAAGACACATAGACTCTGGCTATGTATATGCCATTTTAGCAATAGACTGGTCACACTGTTGGGACACAAGCTGTCAGATGCTAATGTCATCAACTCCAACCAGCCTGTCTGTTGTCTTGTGTAATGTAGATGAGGCTGGTCTGGCTTGACAAAGATTCTAAGGAGTATTTCACCTATTGTTGTATGTGCTAATTAACCATGCAATTGAATGAAGGAGTCCAGTGTTGATTAAGATAATTAGCTCATGCTAATTAGGTTAGGTTTTAGTCATCTGGCTGTATAAATTTGTGTGACATGTCAAATAAAGGTTATTCCTGATGTACTCCAAGACTGGTGTTGTCTAGTTCTTGGGGGTTCCTATAGCCAGATTCATTGGACTCATGTTCCAGGACTTAGGAAGCGGTATACTGACGGAAGCTTCCGTCACAATATTTTTATTCATAATCTGTATGAAAGTTTGCAAATTTTCTGGGGTGTCGTCCCATATCATTAGTATATCGTCTATACACCTAAACCAAGATAATACATGGCTGGTATATGACGACAGACTTTCATCAGATAAAAGAGATTGTTCCCACTCCCCCAAGTACAGGTTGGCATACAATGGGGCACAGCACGCCCCCATTGCAACCCCCTGTACCTGGAGGTAGTGGGACCCATTAAAAGAGAAAGTGTTGTGTGTTAGGATGAAATCCAACGCATCCATCAAAAAGGCATTTAGTTTACGATCATCTTTATGAGATTGTGATAGGATGTGATTAATCGCTGCAAGGCCCAGATTATGCGGGATCGAACTGTATAGTGCTTCGACATTAATAGCAACTAAAAAAGCATGAGGTGGAATGTGTAAATCTTCTATGTTTTGTAATAGGTGAATAGTATCCTTTGTATATGAAAACAAACCAGCAACAAATGGCCTAAGATGACTATCAACAAATTTGCTCAAATTTTCCATTAAAGACCCACTCCCAGAAACAATGGGGCGACCCGGAGGAATTTTCAGATTTTTGTGAATTTTTGGAAGACAGTATAATGTTGGAATACGTGGATATGGAGTTCTGATGTATTCCCAGATGTCTTTGTTAATAGCCCCATTGCAGAATGCTTCATCAACCATGTCATAAAAAGCACAATTGAATTTATCAATGATGCCTTTTGAAATTGGTTCATACCATGATTTGTTGGAAACTACTTTATCACACATAGAGGTGTATTGTTCATTTGTCATGATAACAATGTTGCCCCCCTTATCGGAGGGCTTAATTGTCAAGGAATGCTCTTTCTTTAGTTTTTCCAAAGCAACCTGTTCATCCTTCACAAGATTGCTACAGGATGTTTGGGATTTCAACTTTTTGATTTCAGCTGTAGTAGAGGCTATAAAGGCTGCAAGATTGGGATTGCTAGTGAATGAGGGAAATGTATCCACATTTTTTTAAAATTTTTGATTGCTAGATATAGTTGGGGGTTCTTTAGTGATATGTTGCTCTAATAATGACTTGATATCTACTGAATCAATGAGGTCACTGGGATCTTGTTCCTCTAGAAGGGACAAAAGATCATCAAGGGCCTCATCAGATTCTTGAGTTTTAATTTGAGAGATGTTTTTTTCTTTTTCTTTTGAGAGAATGCTCTGATAATAGAGCCTCCTCGCAAAGAGATGCAGATCTTTAATTGTTTCAAACACATTTAACCCAGTATCAGGGCAAAAACGAAGCCCCTTGTGTAATAAATTCATTTCAGCTTGAGTAAGAGAATAGAATGAAAGATTAATAATATTTTTAGTGTTCACATTGGAGGGTAGTTCTGTAAAAGAACCACTCTCTAATGGCTTTAGGTAGTTGGAGGATTCTCCTCCATTTTGTGAACTAAAAAATCCTTGTCTACCTGGGATAATGTGATATAGAATCACCCATGTGTCTAGATGGAATAGAACCAACACCAGAAAGTCCTGTAGAGGAAAAAGAGTTATCACCACGTGAATTACCTTTACCAGTAGATACAGAAGTAGTGAGGTGTTGTTCGGAGATAGAGTCCGTAATTCTTTTCTTAGTTGAAGCAGGATCTTCAGCAGATGATGATCTTTTGTTTTTTTGCAGTTTACGATTCCTCTGTCTGTTGTGAGAGAAAGATGGAAGTGGAAGAGTTTAGGGATGAATTTGACCCTGATTCCCTTGGATTCTGGCCCAAGTTTGTTTTTTGGGGATGTTGTGCTGATTTGTTTTGTTGCCATTTATAAGCCTTACCCTCCTTGAAGGCTCGTTTACCTCGCCAGAATTTTTTGTCTTTTATTGCCAATTTTTCTTGAGATTTTTGATTAAGTTGAATTTTGATTCTGATTCTTTCTTCATGTTCTCCATAGCTAGGCGAGTCCTCGAAGGGGAGTAAATTAGCAAAAAAAAGGCATCAATTTCTTTATCAAAAGTGACGATTCGTTTTCTGTATTCGTTACTTAATAAGGTCATCATAGTTTTAGTACATAACTGTAAATTCTTCTCCCAATTGATTTTAAATGTAGGATCAATTTCTTCCAACATTGGAAATATTTGAATCCACAATCCAAGAGGATTAATATCCTCATGGCTATATCTATCAAAGCTATCCACATGCCAAAAACAGGCTACCTTTTTGTCTACAATTTTACTTAATTGAAAAAATAGAGAGGAAATCTCAGAATGGGATGATGATTTTTTACTGTAATCCTGAAAGAAACCTGCCATAAGATTGTCCCATTCTTTGCCTTGAAACATTCTGGAAAACAGACCACCAAAATAATATCTAAACAGAGTAATTGTATATGCTCGACATATCACTAGCATTAAATGCGCAAACCCGGACCTCCCTCTGGGGCGACATGTTCGCGATCACCACACGGGCGTCACTCCCCGCTTCGATTTTACCATTCTGGATCGGATTCATCCGAGTAATAGGGGTGCTGATTGGAATAAAATCTTACTCCAGAGGGAGATCAATTGAATTGCTGAATTTAATGTGACTATGTTCACAGGATTAAATACCCAATTCAGTTTCTGTCCTTTTTTGGATGGTTTTGTATCTGAGGGGTGTGAGAAGGAATAACAAAGATGAAAAAAAAAATTAATTATTCAGGTTTCTTTGATTACTCAAATGCTGGATCCTATCTTTGGACATATGACAAATTTCAAACTTAGTCACTGTTTTTGCTTGGTGATCAAATCAGGCTAATGTGGCTATTGAATGAGTGGATATACTGATTAGATACAGAATTCATACTGTGTAGAGATGTAATTTCCTCTAAGTATTATGAGGTAGTTTTGCTTGTATTTCAGTTTTCATCATTGCTGTAACTGCTCTATTGTACTTGCTGTACTATACATTGTATGATTAGGTATCCATTGTATGATCATATTAACATCAATTTTCCTCTTTTGGATACACTGACTAAAGTTAGAACTCATATTGTTTATTGTTTTATTTCTACTATATTTGATAAAACGTATTTTCTGCGAGGATGTGGTTCTCTTTCTTGCACATCTGACCTTGCCAGGCACACGGGGGCCCTTCCCCCTCACCTTTCTCCCCCTTTTCCTTCTTGTTTGGATTCGGAGGTTCGACATATGCGGGGGATTCTTTCCTGCTGCATGTTGCAGGGTTTTTCCTCCCCCAAATTCATCCCTGGGGTGCCCCTGCGACTTGCGGCCACTGCGTCGGTGGGCCTTTTCTGCATGGTGTCTCACTGCTCACTTTTCTTTGGGTTGTGGGGCGCCGTGCAGTTCTCGCCCGGCAGGTTCCTTGTGAATTCGGGGACTCCATCCACACAATTTTATTTTGGGATGTCATTCTGTGTAAAATATATTCATACTTTTTCATTATTGATTTCATTCGTTTTTATTTTCTTTTTTTCCCTTTTTCTTTTTTGTTTCTTTTTTATGTGGTTTGCCCATTCTACAAAATCGTTATATTGTTTTTATGTGCATGCCCATTAGTGGCATTTTGACTCAAGATCCCATATTTCTCACGTTGCGTATCCCGGTGCGACGACGCTCTGTGTTCCTTCAAGTCGCAGACGCGATGACGCCGATCACTCTTATTTCTTGTTCCTGTACATCTCTGCTGACACCACGGCCTTCGTCTGCTGACTGCGCAGGCGCCAGTGGCCTTTTAAGAGACGGCCGGCGCATCTTCTCAGCGCAGCTGATGCTTGGTTTGCTGTGACACAAGTCCTGTGTTACATGCTTGTCAGGAGGAAAAAAAACTTTGTTGGTCTTATTTCTTTCCACAAGTAAGTTTGTTATTTACTGGGATGCTTCTTTTATCCCTCCCCTCTTTTTATATACATACATATATTTTGTTTCCCTTGCAGGTCTGGGTACTCCTATCAACCTGCATAGATTGTAGCATTTCTTTTTCTTTCTCGCTTTTGATATACTGGGGACTATATGTTATCAATGGTTTGATACATATTCCCTCTATCTTCTGGCAAGCTGATTCACCCTTAAAACTTATCAAGTTTGGAGTTATATATTTATGCAGCTTTGTCTGCATTTTATATTATAAGAGCCAATTTGGCTTACCCCTATTGAGGGATGTCTGCCGATATTATATATACCTTTCTATTTTTCGAAAAAAATGGGATGGCAGAAAAAAATGAGGCAACTGTGGACTTTCATGGTACGGATAAGGACTCACATAACAATTTAATAATATATCTAAAAAATATAAATTTATTACAACAATATAAGAAAAATTATACAATAGAAAAAAGAAGGGCAAATAAAGACAAGAGACAATATTGGACAATACAGTACAAAACCATTTCCTATAGTAGCACAGTACGGCACAGAATTATTGATCCCTGATAGCGGAAACAATATAGTGACATTCGAACTGGCGCAAGATGATACTCGACATGTTTCGCGGACTGGCCGCTTCTTCAGGAGTATATTTAAGGAAAAAAGGTATCTGTATAGTTGTCTCTAAAAAGGGGAAAATTTGGAATAATTAATATCATATAAATGTGAAGAGATAAACAAAGCACCCGGAAAAAGCCTAAAAAACGCCATCCTGATTCTGCCGTCAAGGGAGGCGAAGGCATACCAAATCAACGGGATGCATGTCAAAAGAAATTATTTTTAAAAGTAATTACACCCAGTCACACACATATATGAGAGGCATGTTGCGACTTACCATCCAGAGGTGCAAGGATCAAGTGAGGCTAAAAGCCCCAAATACCAGGGGCAGTTTCCTGGGCAGATATGGGAGCCAGAGCAGAGTAAAACAGATACTCAAAGAGATATACTGAGGCTGTCAAAAAGGAAAACATAGGGTAAATAAACATAATTGGCATGATGTAAGCATCACATCAACAAGGGGCGGCCACAGTGTTAACATAGGGTGCACCCAGATAGCCAACATATGTGTCATGAAAGTGAAGCAAGCTAGAACACAAACAGTGTAAAGATAATAATAGGTACATACCGAAGATTTAGAAGGTCGACATATGATGAAAAAGGGCGACCTAGGATGAACAAGGTTCTACACTGGAGAGAGGGGTGCTGAGAAGTGGATACGCTGCGAAAAGTTTTATATATGTATATATATATATATATATATATATATATATATATATATATATATATTGGATAAGAATGGATGCATGTTGATATATAAATACACATATCCAAGTCTTAGAATAAAAAAGGCCAGGATTACATATCAAGGCCCAGCAGGGCTATGCTGATAAAGTACATATAGATCAGAAAAACGATTGACTCACCAAAATAAGTCTGAATGTCAGAGAGCACATTAAAGTCTATTTATTTTGTGGTAGCCAGCTCAGTTGCTGAGGACCTGTAAGTAGACAGGTATGATTCAGACAGAGCAAGTTGAGAGCAGCAAATGAAAAATAGAGAATAAAAATGGATAATATATTGGTAATCCGAAACTATAAATCGGATTACAAAATCAGCCAAAGGCTATTGATAAAAAAATGGTGAATAGTATAGAGCAGCACAGTGCCAACCAGATAAGATCAAATATAATAAACAAACCTGCGAGATAAGTATCTGGATATGCACAACTGACTAGAGCAACAGTCAGAGGGGAGTCAATAGTTGGATCAAAGGACACACAGCTGAAATCCATAAAAGCATAAGAGAGCAGTAAATGGGAAGGATCTTCTAATAAAGCAAGGGTATAGTGAGCATCCGTCCAAAAAAAGGGTAAGAATTACCTGCAGGCAGCAAAGGAATCCACCGGCCAGCACCACCAATCTCATCAGGCCCCCAATGCACCTAGATCCTATGGACAAACTGTCCATTTAAATAGTAGTCTCTGGCGCCAGTCCAGATGACGCCAACAGTGGGCGCCGGTCGGCGCCGTACGATTGGCGTCATTAGACCCGATTCTCGAATGCGCATGCGCGTCGCGCATGCGCAGTAGAGCAAAAACGGCACATAGAGTCTGGGAAGACCGAGAGCTACCAGGGAGACAACCACTAATGAATAAATTGCAAAAAAAAACAATATTAGACATGGGAAGGGCTCAGAGGACAGCAGTCAAGTTAATAGACCAGCCATTTAAGTCCCCACCAAACAGGCCAAAAAACCGCGACGCCATCTAGAGGGTGGGCATGAAACTGCAGGGGGGGAAAATCGCATATAAGCCCAGGAAAGAAAAGCCAACACTATACTGCACCACAGATGTATTTTGAGGATGGCATAGTCGCAAGTTGCTCAAAACATAAAGCATGGGGGCATACATAGAGGAAGTTAAATAATTGAGAGAATTATGTATAAACAAAAAATAATACACGTAGAATGATATAAATATAAAGTGTAGACCAAAGTATAAACGGCTTTGTAAGGGGAACAGAGTGAATGGAAAAATAAGTGTGTCAACGTTGTAGAGAAACAAAGCTAAGCCACACAAGACAGACACAAAAGAACGGAAAAAAAAATGGGCCACAAAAACCAAACAAACGAAACAAACAGCAGAATAAAACAAAACAAAACAAAAGAGAGCAAGGAGGACAGGGATGATAGATGTTTTTTTGAGACTGATCGAATAGAGTGCAGGTCAATCCCTAAAATAGACAAAATATACATATATATTTAAAATCGGTGTAGAGTGAGAGATTCAGCCAAACCATAAGTGGCATATAAGGAGAAATAAGGATACCCTACAGAAAGGGCTTGTAGGAGTTATTCTCGTTAATGCCAGGGTGTATGGTGGCTGATAGTCTCTCGATCCATAGGGTTTCTGCCCTTAGGATTTTGTTGTCCCAATCGCCACCACGCGGGTGGGGAGGGACCACTTCAAGGACAAAAAAAGATACTGCACTACTGTCAAATCTGTTGTGTAAGCCTATATGCCTAGTTACAGATGTTAAAATTTTTCCAGAACCTGAACAATAGACGTGATCATGGATACGTTGGCAGAATTCCCGTATGGTCTTCCCAACGTAAAATGCCTGACAGGCACATGTCATTAAGTAAATGACGCCCCGAGTGGTACAGTCAGCATGGCAGCGAAGGCGATGCCATTGTCCATTTGGGAGCTTAATCCCTTTACCCTCAGTGACCCATGGGCATCGACTACAATGGCCGCAACGGTATGTGCCCCATAGGGGTCTAGAGGGTCTGGCTTGAGGAATCATGTAATGGCTGGAGGTAAGGGTATCTCGGAGTGATGTGGCTCGTCTGAAAACGAGTTCGGGGGTGGACCTGACATATTTAGAGAGGATTTGATCTTCGGTCAACAGGTGCCAATGGCGGGATATTGAAGCTCGCAAGGGATCCTGGTGTGCAGAAAATTTTGTAATGAATTTAACTGTTTGAATTTCAGTATCAGAAGATGTTTTGTATAGTAGATCAAACCTGGATCTGCCATTAGCCTTATTAAAGGCTTTTCTAAGGAGGGATTTTGAATAGCCTCTTCTTAGAAGTCTATCTTGTAAAAGCCCTGCTTGTTCGATAAAGTCTTTGTCCGTTGAACAGTTCCTGCGTAAACGCAGGTACTGTGCATAAGGGATACTCCAGATTAGGGGAGATGGATGTGCACTAGACGCGTGCAGGATGGTATTTCCTGCACTGGGTTTGCGATAGAGGTTGGTAGTAAGACTGCCTTCTGCGTAAAATCTTAATGGAAAGATCCAAAAAGGATATATTCTCGGGGCTGAAAGTATGAGTGAAACGCAAGTTAAAATCGTTAGTATTCAGAATGTCAAGAAATGATAACAAATCATTGCTGGTGCCTGTCCAGATGATCAACAGATCGTCTATGTAGCGAAACCAGTACAATATATGGGTCAACCATCTATCGTAGTCTTCGTCAGAGAATATCCATCTCTCCCAACCGCCCAGATAAAGGTTCGCGTAAGAGGGAGCACAGCATGTGCCCATGGCTACCCCCTGACGTTGAAGGTATACCTTATCCATGAACGTAAAATAATTGTGCGTCAAAATAAATCGTAACAATTTTAAGATGAAGCAATTATGTGGCAAAGTGGTATCATCTTGTTTATCCAGAAAGGACCCGATCACCCGGATGCCCCGCTCGTGTGGGATACTTGAGTAGAGTGCCTCTATATCCACTGCAGCCGGGGGAGCATGGGTCCCCTCCAGATGTCTCAGAAGATGTCATGTATTAGAGATACTTCAGATCTTCCGAGACATCTGGAGGGGACCCATGCTCCCCTATTCGATCAGTCTCAAAAAAACATCTATCATCCCTGTCCTCCTTGCTCTCTTTTGTTTTGTTTTGTTTTATTCTGCTGTTTGTTTCGTTTCTTTGCTTTTTGTGGCCCATTTTTTTTTTTTCGTTCTTTTGTGTCTGTCTTGTGTGGCTTAGTTTTGTTTCTCTACAACAGGGGTCTCCAAACTACGGCCCTCCAGCTGTTGCGGAACTACACATCCCATGAGGCATTTTAAAACTCTGACATTCACAGACATGACTAAGCATGATGGGAATTGTAGTTCCTGAACAACTGGAGGGCCGTAGTTTGGAGACTCCTGCTCTACAACGTTGACACACTTATTTTTCCATTCACTCTGTTCCCCTTACAAAGCCGTTTATACTTTGGTCTACACTTTATATTTATATCATTCTACGTGTATTATTTTTTGTTTATACATAATTCTCTCAATTATTTAACTTCCTCTATGTATGCCCCCATGCTTTATGTTTTGAGCAACTTGCGACTATGCCATCCTCAAAATACATCTGTGGTGCAGTATAGTGTTGGCTTTTCTTTCCTGGGCTTATATGCGATTTTCCCCCCCTGCAGTTTCATGCCCACCCTCTAGATGGCGTCGCGGTTTTTTGGCCTGTTTGGTGGGGACTTAAATGGCTGGTCTATTAACTTGACTGCTGTCCTCTGAGCCCTTCCCATGTCTAATATTGTTTTTTTTTGCAATTTATTCATTAGTGGTTGTCTCCCTGGTAGCTCTCGGTCTTCCCAGACTCTATGTGCCGTTTTTGCTCTACTGCGCATGCGCGACGCGCATGCGCATTCGAGAATCGGGTCTAATGACGCCAATCGTACGGCGCCGACCGGCGCCCACTGTTGGCGTCATCTGGACTGGCGCCAGAGACTACTATTTAAATGGACAGTTTGTCCATAGGATCTAGGTGCATTGGGGGCCTGATGAGATTGGTGGTGCTGGCCGGTGGATTCCTTTGCTGCCTGCAGGTAATTCTTACCCCTTTTTTGGACGGATGCTCACTATACCCTTGCTTTATTAGAAGATCCTTCCCATTTACTGCTCTCTTATGCTTTTATGGATTTCAGCTGTGTGTCCTTTGATCCAACTATTGACTCCCCTCTGACTGTTGCTCTAGTCAGTTGTGCATATCCAGATACTTATCTCGCAGGTTCGTTTATTATATTTGATCTTATCTGGTTGGCACTGTGCTGCTCTATACTATTCACCATTTTTTTATCAATAGCCTTTAGCTGATTTTGTAATCCGATTTATAGTTTCGGATTACCAATATATTATCCATTTTTATTCTCTATTTTTCATTTGCTGCTCTCAACGTGCTCTGTCTGAAACATACCTGTCTACTTACAGGTCCTTAGCAACTGAGCTGGCTACCACAAAATAAATAGACTTCCATGTGCTCTCTGACATTCAGACTTATTTTGGTGAGTCAATCGTTTTTCTGATCTATATGTACTTTATCAGCATAGCCCTGCTGGGCCTTGATATGTAATCCTGGCCTTTTTAATTCTAAGACTTGGATATGTGTATTTATATATCAACATGCATCCATTCTTATCCAATATATATATATATATACATATATAACTTTTCGCAGCGTATCCACTTCTCAGCACCCCTCTCTCCAGTGTAGAACCTTGTTCATCCTAGGTCACCCTTTTTCATCATATGTCGACCTTCTAAATCTTCGGTATGTACCTATTATTATCTTTACACTGTTTGTGTTATAGCTTGCTTCACTTTCATGACACATATGTTGGCTATCTGGGTGCACCCTATGTTAACACTGTGGCCGCCCCTTGTTGATGTGATGCTTACATCATGCCAATTATGTTTATTTACCCTATGTTTTCCTTTTTGACAGCCTCAGTATATCTCTTTGAGTATCTGTTTTACTCTGCTCTGGCTCCCATATCTGCCCAGGAAACTGCCCCTGGTATTTGGGGCTTTTAGCCTCACTTGATCCTTGCACCTCTGGATGGTAAGTCGCAACATGCCTCTCATATATGTGTGTGAGTGGGTGTAATTACTTTTAAAAATAATTTCTTTTGACATGCATCCCGTTGATTTGGTATGCCTTCGCCTCCCTTGACGGCAGAATCAGGATGGCGTTTTTTAGGCTTTTTCCGGGTGCTTTGTTTATCTCTCCACATTTATATGATATTAATTATTCCAAATTTTCCCCTTTTTAGAGACAACTATACAGATATCTTTTTTCCTTAAATATACTCCTGAAGAAGCGACCAGTCCGCGAAACATGTCGAGTGCCATCTTGCGCCAGTTCGAATGTCACTATATTGTTTCCGCTATCAGGGATCAATAATTCTGTGCCGTACTGTGCTACTATAGGAAATGGTTTTGTACTGTATTGTCCAATATTGTCTCTTGTCTTTATTTGCCCTTCTTTTTTCTATTGTATAATTTTTCTTATATTGTTGTAATAAATTTATATTTTTTATATATATTGTTATGCGAGTCCTTATCCGTACCATGAAAGTCCACAGTTGCCTCATTTTTTCTGCCATCCCATTTTTTTCTAAATTTTAGGACGGTACTGTACATAAATTCTTATCATATAGTAGCACTATTTACATACTTTCTATTTCATTTATTTAATATTTTTGTTTATTATTTTTACATTCATTCTAATTATAAAATATGTTATGTTATTTTATAGGTTTTGACATCACTTGTGTGGTCTGGGTCGACCGTTGGTGCATGTGTGAGGTTCATTTTGCGTTTGAACGGGGACCCACCACTTTTGGGGTATTCCTGGCAGCAAATCAATCCCCAAATTAATATTTATGGGAAATCAGTTGTACCAATAAATATTCACTTTAAAAGCCTATATTGGTATGTATACCGTGCGTTTTGGTATGTAACAGTGATGATGTGTTGTTTGAAATGTTCTTGCTTAAAGACTTTCTAAATTTATCTTGCAGATTGTAATTATATTGTTTCTCCTAATAAACGCCTCTGAAGAAAGGGAGTCACCCTGAAACATGTCAGGCTAATGGAGCAAAGTTTTCTATAATTATACAATCAAATTTGCTGATATTCATGCACGTGTACATCCATGCATGGATGTTTTTTGTATGTATTATTGTTATGTTTGTTCACATGTCGTTTTTTATGATAATTTTTTTTCTAAATAAATAAATGTATATATTTTTTTTAAATTGTACTGTTCGCCTTAAAAGTCCCACCGTACCGGGGGGTACTGTTAGTCCCTACTCTATAGGGATTTTCTTCTCTAATCACAATTTTGGGATGTTGGCAACACTCATTTCTTGCCTTTTTGTACAATCCGCATTCCTTAAATAAAGATTTAAAAAAAGAAATGTGCAGCTGAGTCGTGCTTTTAAAGCCCCTGATTGCTGCAAACACAACAACCATTTTATTCTCCAGGATAATAGAGGGACATGGAAAGTGAACGGCAGTATTCTGGGTCTTGAAGAAATAGAGGAAATCACATCATGGAAGGAGATGGAATGTGGATGCTGTTGCAGAGGGCAGTGGGCGGGTCAGTGAGCGCACTGGGCACGCCCTTCTCTTATTACTCTCCAGTTACATCAGACATGTGGGCATGTCCTGTAGGTGTCATCTACTATAAGAGTGTGCGGATCCCCCGGGGGAGCCTCAGTGACATCTGATTCCCAGAGGACGAGGGGCTCGCTGCTGCTGCATCCCTGCTAATAAGGATTTGGTTAGTACTTCCCGAATATAATTAGGTGGGAGCAATGGGAGCAACGGGGGAGCTTAGCGAAGTGAGCGTTCAGAGCTCTATACCTTGCTGGTGAGGAAGGGGGCTGTAGGTCAGGGTTGACAGAAAAGCCTGTGGTGATCGGGGTCCAGGGGTGCCATAGCTCGCACAAGTGTTGGGGGGCACTTCAAGATTTGGCACCTTGGTCACTGCACTACTTTTTCACACCTGCCTCTAGGGTCGAGTCTTTTGGCTAGGACCAGAGGAATTTTTGATTCCTGGCGGAAGGGCCAGCCATTGTACTGCACAATGGCCACTTTCACTTCTCCCACCTTCCTTCTCCCCACTTTCTTTTATTTATCCCCGTGTTTGTCACTTTTATGTATTTTTTTGTTTTTTGTCACCAGTAGGGGACTGCTCTGTCTGGCTGTATAAGTAAGTTGAAAGTTGTAAGTTGAATAACCAGGTGGTTCCAGTTTTTTGTCTGTTCTCGCCCAGGATGGAAAGTCTGATTCTTCTCCAGGCGATTAGCTCTGCAAAGTCTTGTGATGGGTGTCTGCTGATTTTGTGATCTCTTTAGAAGATAATTGGCCATATTGAGTTTGTCCCATCATCCTGAAGCTGTTTAGCACATTTTCTAGCGTTTCTCCATCCCCCTGGGGCAGTTTATTTACTGATTGCTTTACTTCTGTAGAAACTTTTGATATACTAGCAATGTTTTACCCATTGCTGATTGGGCAGATCATATCAAGGATTGGTTAGAATTAATAGTAAGGGTGGCCATACACCTGATTCCCCTGTCAGCCTGTGGTTGCAGGAAAGAAATTCGCTCTGTATGGCCTGCCTTAGACTTATCATACACGGCACAAATCAATTTTTTATTTTTATTTTTTTTTTCCTGCAACCATGGGTTGCAGGAAAGACATACACAATTTATTACACAATTATTACACAAACGATTACACATTTCCCCCGTGAACACAGACAGTGCTGACAGAGGAATCAGCAATTATCTTCTCACGGCCTGGCGGGGGAAGCCATCCACACCAAAAGATCCCATCCCAGCCATACACTGTTCAAATCTTGGCCGGTTCAGCAGGAACTGGCCAAGATTTGAATCGTTACTGGGCAGGCTGAATGTACTAAGTTGAGCGATCTACTTGGGTACAACCAGCCTGCCGGATTCTCTTGCAATTATCGCTAGCAGCTGCTATAGTCCTTCTCTTTCCTTAACCACTTTCCGACCGGCGCACGACGATGTACGTCCTGATTTTGAAGAGGGATATCTCGGTAACGGCAGCAGCTGCTGCCACAACCGAGATATCCATCTCTTCAGGCGCCGGTCGGCATTCCGATAATGGTGGTCATCACGGCGGATTCGCTGCGAGATCACCGTTATCGGCGGCGGGAGAGGTGCCCCCCCCTCCCGCGCCTTCCGCCGCTTACCGGAACCGTCGGCAGCAGCGGAGGCGATCGGGTCCTTTCTCCTGCTGGGCATAGAGATGAGTGATGGTAAGATGGCCGCCACTCATCTCTATACCATAGGAGGGCGGAAGCGACGTCAAAAACGTCACTTCCGCCCATACCTCTTAAAGAGGAATTTTCAAATGTCATTTTTTTAAATGACATTTTTTTTTTTTTTTTTTTTTCCATTGAAGTCCAAATATGAGATCTGAGGACTTTTTGACCCCAGATCTCATATTTAAGAGGACCTGTCATGCTTTTTTCTATTACAAGGAATGTTTACATTGCTTGTAATAGGAATAAAAGTGAGCCAATTAAATTTTTTTTTAAAAAACTGTGTAAAAATAAATAAAATCAAGAAAAATAAATAAGAAAAACAAAAAAAATTTTTTTTTAAAGCGCCCCGTCCCGACGAGCTCGTGCGCAGAAGCGAACGCATACGTGAGTAGCGCCCGCATATGAAAACGGTGGTCAAACCACACATGTGAGGTATCGCCGCGATCGGTAGAGCGAGAGCAATAATTATAGCTGTAGACCTCCTCTGTAACGCAAAATATGCAAGCTGTAGAATTTTTTAAACGTTGCCTATGGAGATTTTTGAGGGTAAAAGTTTGATGGCATTCCACGAGCGGGCGCAATTTTGAAGCGTGACATGTTAGGTATCAATTTACTCTGCGTAACATTATCTTTCACAATATATAAAAAAATTGGACTAACTTTATTGTTGTCTTATTTTTTTATTCAAAAAAGTGAATTTTTTCCAAAAAAAGTGCGCTTGCAAGACCGCTGAAAATACGGTGTGAAAAAAAGTATTGCAATGACCGCCATTTTATTCTCTAGGGTGTTAGAAAAAAAACAATATATAATGTTTGGGGGTTCTAAGTTTTTTTCTAGCAAAAAAAACTGTTTTAAACATGTAAACACCTAAAATCCAAAACGAGGCTGGTCTTAAAGTGGTTAAACCTGCTTGTTGAGAAAAAGGAAAAGTTTTGATTCCATCCACACCCTAACAAACCAATAGATTGACTCGTTTACCACTAACCTGCCTATGGATTGAAAATTTGTCCGGTTCCTGCTGATCCATGTATGGCCAACTTAATGCATGCCAATCATGGAATTGCTTGAGAATATTGAGTACAAGTTGTCATGCTCTTTCCCTTTCCTCCTCCTCTTCACTTCCTACATGAGTGGTAACTGTGCTCTGAATTCAGGGACAGTGCAGCATTGTGGTCGTCCCATGAAAGGAAGTTTCTTTAGGTGGGATTCACTGGCAGGATCAACGGGTATTTGTGGGACTTTACAGGGGGACTAAGCACTGTTAGGTGCTGCGCACATTTTTTTTTTCTTTAATAGGGGGCCCTCATTTTAAAATGGTGGGTTGTTGTGCTCCAGGTTAGTAGTTGGCAGGGTACTGCAGATCTGCCAACAAGAAGGTTGCTGGCTTGCAGTTTTGTAAGATTTTCAGGAAACTTCTGTTTCCTCCACAAACTCCCTCCTAGATTGTAAGCTCTAATGAGCAGGACCCTCTGGTTTCTCCTGTATTGAATTGTAACTGTACTGTCTGCCTTCATGTTGTAAATGCGCAAACTGTTGGTGCTATATAAATCCTGTATAATAACAATATTTTTTCCTTATGTTTCTTCTAGATCAGCAATCACCACCATGTCTGGGTCACACAGTTCTAGGCTCAACAAGGGGGTAAGGGAGCAGTATATGAAGCTGCCCCAAGCGGGGATGGTCATGGTGACTTACGTCTGGATTGATGGCACTGGAGAAAGGGTCCGCTGCAAGACCAAGACCCTGGACTATGAACCCAAGTCTATTGAAGGTAAGATGGCAGCCCTTCCCCCATTTTTACACCTTGCTGGTCTTCCAACTTCTGGACATCTGAATGCACTCTGAAGTAAAAATTCCAAAGGCGCTTTAGCACATAGGCATTTGTGCATTCCAAAGCATGCTAAGACTATTTCAATCACAATTTACCTCGTCCACGCAGGTAAAATATACCATACAGCTAGATATTGCAGTGCGTTAAAGCCAAAAACCAAATCTGCTATTGTGAGGATTGGTATGCTTTTTAAGGCACAGTTCAAAGGGATTTATTCAATTTATGATTTCTCCTCCTACGATTTTAAAAGGCCGCACTAAATTTCCAAGTAATTGTTCAATGTGACACGAGACCTGGGGCATACAATGATTTAGTGCAGCATCTTCTCTGGCATGCCATAAATAACTGGATGGCAGAGCTGATCCTGCGGGCACACTATCATTACTGCCCACATTGAACAAGGATGCAGCTTGGAAGTCACACGTTCAGAACAGTTGGTCCCTATTCATGCCTATGCTGTTAGGTATTTAGGTTACTAATGCTCATTGTACATGCGTTTGCTTTGTTTCCTTTATTCTTGAAGCAAATGCTAGATAATGAAATGTGTGTAGACAAGGGTAAAACTTGTTCCTTTTTCTAGAGGAAAGTGCAGCAGGCAGATAATCCACCCAAAATTATCATTGGGTGACTGATGGGTTATGACCTATAGGCTTTATGTTGGACTCTTATGTTCCAGTTCACAAAAATGTTCTGTAATGGCTATGCAGCAGAAGGACCAAGTCTAATGCCCTGTACACACGATCGGACATTCCGACAACAAAATCCATCTGATTTTTTCCGACGGATGTTGGCTCAAACTTGTCTTGCATACACATGGTCGCACAAAGCTAGTCGTAAATTCCGAACGTCAAGAACGCGGTGACGTACAACACGTACGACGAGCTGAGAAAAATTAAGTTCAAAAGCCAGTGCTGCTCTTCTGCTTGATTCTGAGCATGTGTGGCACTTACGCAAACAGATTTTGTTGTTGGAAAAATTTGAGAACAAGATCTCAAATTTTGTGCGACGGAAATTCCGATGGAAACTGAGCCTACACACGGCCGGAATTTCCGACAACATGCTCCAATCGCACATTTGCCGTCGGAAAGTCCGACCGTGTGTATGCGGCATATGGCTTCAAGCACACTGTATTCTTATGACCCTTTTCTCCTACAGGAGTTAGGCCGCAGTAAAAAGGCACATTTTTGCATGTGCATTCATGCACGTTTCTGCATCTGGCATTTAATGCATTCTATTGGCCAGAATTCTAGCCATTACAATGCATGTTAAAGCACTTTGAGAGTTTATGTTCAAAAGCTCCTCTCCTGAATACAAGTGCGCCCCCCCCCCCCCCCCATTTTAACTCTAAATGTCTCATCCTCTTCCTCCCATAATGGGGGCATTTAGAGGTAAAAAACGTTTTCAAAACTCCTGTAAAAGCAGTGGTTTATGTGTGCATGAGGCCTAAAGTGGAGTATGCAGAGCTAGAATTTAATCTCTCCCATGTTTTGCATCCATGGAAACATCCACTTTACATGGGTTGCCTCTTAAGAGAGGGGGAAAAAAAAAAAATCCTTCATCAGCACTCTTGGAAAGTTCAATGAATATTTTATTCAACCCTTGAAATAACAGATTGTGTGTAACAAAAATGACTAACCAGGAAAATGTATTAATGTGCCTCAAAGGTGATCAGCTGTAATCCGAATATTGTCCTCTCCTCTGCCATGTGATCTCTAACCTGGTATTCCTGCTAACTCTTATTCCTCTTCTTCCATTAGAGGTCCCAGAATGGAACTTTAGTGGCGCAGGCACATATCAAGCTGAGGGCTCCAACAGTGACATGTACCTTGTCCCTGTCCAGATGTTTCGTGACCCTTTTTGCCTGGACCCCAACAAGCTAGTCATGTGTGAGGTCCTAAAATACAACCGAAAATCAGCAGGTACAGTACCACTGTAGCAGAATTGGAGAATCTCATTTTAACTGACCACTGGTGGCTCAATAATTACATCTAGAATTCTAAAGCCCCATACACACGGTCGGATTTTTGCATGGATTCTGTCCGATCGGACAATGTTGTTAAAAAATCAGACCGTGTGTATGCACCATCGGACAGTGTACGTCGGATTGTCCGACGGACATAGTCCTATCTCCTGCTGGATAGATTTGCCGACAACACGGTCCGATCACACCAAATCCGATCGTGTGTACGGTTGTCCGATCGGACAAAGTGCTACGCATGCTCAGATCACATTACAAGACCAAAGCTATTGGCTACTAGCCCGTCGTAGGCAACAAACGTCACCACGTTCAGAATGATCGGATTTTCCGACAACTTTGTCCGACCGTGTGTACGCAAAACCAACATCAGACAAAGTATGACGGACATGGTCCGACGGACCTGGTCCTCGGATAATCCGCGTGTGTGTATGGGGCTTAAGTATTGCTTAGTTGGCAGTTTCTGCATTCCTATGTGGTGATAACAAGCATCTGTAGTCAGGGGATACTCGTTATGGCATAGTGTCTGCTCATCTTGAAAGGGTTCCAATTTTATTTGCTGTGTCGCAGAGTATATAAAATACTGAGCACATGCTGCTATTTTTGCAAGTATTGCAGTACTTTTTGGAGCTCATGGATGACCTTAAATCTCCTTCTCCACTTTGGAGAGATTTCTGGCATCACTAGAACATTGCTGAGCAATTCTACTGTTTAGACTGGGTAGTAGAAATGGTGAATGATTGACTTCTATGTTTTGGAAAGGTGATTGGTCGGTCCCCACACAGCAAAAAGCACTTTGTACAGTTCTTAAATTCCAAACTATGTTGGCTTTGAGTGATGTCTACTTGACATTCCAGAAATCCTTGCAACATGCGCAACATGATGACATGACTTGTATAGTCGCTCATCAATTTTTAAAGGTTTTTATAGGTTTAGCAACAAGTGTTAAAGCTATGCTGTACTGGGGTTTAGATCCCCCCCAAAAGTGCCAACAATCTAGAACATACTTTTTGGTTAATTGGAGCTGGTTAATTTATTCATGTGTACATTGTGGCAGGGTATGTAGGCTTTTTCAGAGGTGGGAGGGGCTGATGAAATAGTTTTCTGTATGTATAAAGTGCTAATTGGGGGTCTTGATTGAAGGTGGTATTAAAGAGAGCTTGCAGATTATTCCTGAAGCCTAAAGTGGTAACATACATATATTGTATTGGGTTTTATGACATCACATTGTAGAGATGCAGACCTCACCCTTGTTCAGTGTACATAACTTTAGTGTTTACTTTGGCAGATCCACTGATGGAACTTTATTGACTTTAAGTTGTTTTTCTCCTTCCAGAAACCAACCTGCGTCACACATGTCGGCGAATCATGGACATGGTGGCTGATCAGCACCCATGGTTTGGCATGGAACAAGAGTACACTCTTCTTAGTATTAATGGACATCCATATGGCTGGCCTGAAAATGGCTTCCCAGGACCACAAGGTTAGATTTTTTTATGATGGTTTTGTTAAACTGTAAATCAGAAATGTACATGGCAGAGGAACATATATATGTCAATGGCTCACCAGTGACTTCTGCTTTTGAAGTCAACTGTTAATTTCCTCCAGCTCCATGCCTACAGTTGGACCTGAGGCTGGAGGAATAATCTACAGGAGCCTGTGCATTGCACCTGTAATACTCCATTGTAAACAAAAACAGATTCTTTGCAATACTGGTGCACTTTGTTTTGTTTAATACAAAAGGTAAATATGCCTGTTGCACTGCAAAAACTTTCAGGTTTGGGATTGTTCTAGCAGCCATTCTGTTCTGGAGCTATAAGATCTTGTGTTCAGGATTAAGCTGGGTTGAGTTAGAAAGATTAATATAATGAAAAGCCAAGGGGGTGGGGGGGGGGGGGAAGATTCTTGGTACCCAAGGTCCTTGGCAGATCATGGGACTCCTGAATGTTAAGAGATAACAGAAGTGCCATCTGTCTCTCCTGTGCAGCTTGTCATGTGACTACTTCAGGGCGTTTAATCACGATCCTGTCCTCATTAGCGGCTGATGGGGCTATTGGCTGTTTAAATGTTGGGTGTCATTTATGTTGTGGAGTCCACATTGTACATGTGACAATCTGATGTTAAGGATTGTAGACAATTAAGGTCTCAATTCAAGTAACTGCAATCCTGGCTTTCAGTTATAGGTAGTTTCTATTAAATTGCTCCAGAAATATAACATTTGGAGTCCCTTGCAATCTGTTCTAATGCCCCTATGAAGTCTAACTGAGGTAGATGTGGATTAACCCAGTAAAAAAAAAAAAAGTTCGCTTTGCAAGACCACCTACAACATACAAAACCAGTGTTGACTACTAAGCCACGGTTTCATAAATGGATAGCTGCTGAATTGTGGTCCCAAGGCACCATTGTTTACAGGGCTTTAGCAGAGCTTCCTACAGCAGGAAATGGTTATCTGAAGTTATTCTCAGTGTTTGTAAATATCTTGGCCATCAAAATTACAATTATCCAGAGCATTTCATCAAAGCACAACTTTGGATTACATGAGAATTGTGCTATTTTAAGCTGTTGCTGGATGACTGTAGTTTGTACATTGAGACATTACCAGAGGCTGAAATGGCGACAGATCTCCAAGTTAAAGTGTTTTGTAGATTGAATTAAAACTCGCCTGATTATTTTTGCTAACTGATGGCCTTTGGTGTCCCATCCAGGTCCCTATTACTGTGGAGTCGGTGCAGACAAAGTCTATGGAAGGGATATTGTGGAAAGCCACTACAAAGCCTGTTTGTATGCTGGCATCAAAATCTGTGGCACAAACGCAGAAGTTATGCCATCACAAGTAAGGATAAATTAACCATTCTAAAATCCTGACACAATCTGTGAGGGCCCATTTCCACTATTACTATTCTTGTCTTGAAACACTAAACGTGTCCAGCAACATTTTTTCCTGCAATTGCTTTACATTGGCAGATTCATAGAAGCCAATGGCCACACATAACATGCATTTTGATACATTGGCAACAAGTATTTAGCCTTGGTCAATGGTGGTTAACCCGATCTACTCCAAATTCTAATCAAAAGCACATTGGGGAAAAGTATATCGACATGTGTCGAAATGCAAAATAATGTCATTGCACATAGGCTCATGTCTATTCACACAGATCTAAGTGGACCCTAAAACAATTCAAAGTCTGCTTTGCCCAAGATGGATAGGACTAAATTTCCATGTGATGTGCAAACTGTTTGGTTATATTCTATGTTTTATCTCTTCTATAGTGGGAGTTCCAAGTTGGACCATGTGAAGGGATTGATATGGGAGACCACCTTTGGATGGCTCGCTTCATCCTACACAGAGTATGTGAGGACTTTGGTGTTGTGGCAACGCTGGACCCAAAACCCATGACTGGCAACTGGAACGGGGCTGGGTGTCACGCAAACTACAGCACGGAAAAAATGCGGAAGGAAGGAGGACTGAAGTGAGTCTTGCAGGAAACTTTTTGGGGTTGGAAGAAATCAGCAATGCTTCTAAAAGCCTATACAATCATGTTAAAAAAAAAATAAAAATATTGGATCCCAGGAGGAAATGGTTTAACCAACCTGTAGCCCATGGGCCAGATGCAGCCCTTTTATCTGGCCCTTGGGGCACTATTTCTTCCACTGACACCAATGACGAGGGGCAATTCCTCCCACTGGTGCCAACAATAAGGCACTATGCTTCCCACTGACACCAAAGATGGGGCACTATTCCTTTCACAATTTTATACTCCCACTGGTCAGTCTGGCCCCCCTAAAGTCTGAGGGGCAGTAAACTGGTGCTTTTTGTTCCAAAAGTTTGGAGCCCCCTGGTTTAAACTATCTTTTTGGTCTCAGCTTTTGTATGCCACAGTAAAAAAAAAAAAAAATAATCCCAAGATCTAACTAGGGATTTTATGCAGTAAACCTGTAGGCTCCCATGTCTGAAAATGCTGATACTTGGCTTCATTACATTGAGTTGGTGACCCTAAAAGTGGTTGTAAACCCTGTTACACCACTTTTACCTACAGGTGAGCCTGGTTATAGTACCTTGAATATCTCCTAAACTGCAAGTTTAGGAGAGAATTTTTCAGTAAATGCGCTGCTGTCGACATCGGCGCATGCGCACTGAAGAAACAGGCCGCTGGTGCCATTTCCTTATGAGTCATGCTGTGACCGGCGGCTCCCATGTGCATGCATGGGAGTGACGTTATCGCGGCTCCGGCCAATCACCACGCCGGAGCTACAAACCTGGAAGTAACTCCGGTGGAACATGTCAGCGTTGTACTCGGAGGGCCGATGCCGATCCAGGGCATCGTTCCAAGGTAAATATTTCAAAGTTTTTCTACATTGTTGCTCTGGGTCAGTAATTCTCATAGCCAAGCAACTAGTATTTTCAGTAGAAGGCCAGCAATGGCAGCCTAGAGGTTACACTCCTGAGATAGATAATATATACTTTAAACCGACCATTAAGAAATTTACTAATCTATTATAATTAATGTTTCCCTCTATCAATAGAGCCAAGACATTGATAAAAACTAGCGCTTGATTTTGTTACCATTTTACAGTAATTCTTATCTTCTATACTCTATATTTATTACATGCAGTAGTCCCATTTGATGGATGTTAGATTTTCACAAAGCATGGAATAGTTCACTATTTTACATTATTTTTTTATTTATTTTTATTTTTTTACTATTTTACATTATTACTAAATGACAAAGCCCTTAGTGTTGGCAGTGACCAATTCTATAAATGTTTTAATGGTTTTCTATTGAGATTATACAATGACCTGTTAACACACCAGTTTGATTCAGCATTTCCTTATTGTCCCACCAGACACATTGAAGAGGCCATTGAGAAACTAGGAAAGCGTCACGACTACCACATCTGTGTCTACGACCCACATGGTGGTAAGGACAATTCCAGACGCCTGACAGGGCAGCATTCAACCTCCAGTATTTATGAATTTTCAACTGGTGTGGCCAACCGTGGTGCCAGTATTCGTATCCCACGCCAGGTCGGACAGGAAGGCTTCGGCTACTTTGAAGATCGCCGCCCAGCAGCCAACTGTGACCCCTACGCTGTTACTGAGGCCCTGGCCAGGACGACCCTTCTGAACGAAACTGGAAGAGAAACTAAAGACTGCTCTAATTAAATGTGGGGGCTGGACCCACCCAGTAGATTCCATCCATTTTGCATCTTCCATCTCATAAGTGGGTTGGTCAGCTCAGCTGCAGTCGCACAGCGAAGTTGTATCTTGCAGAAAAAAAAAAGAATGTTTCCAGGGTATCTGTAATGCCCACTCTTGTCTTTCCCTAAAGAGTGTCTGACATGGCCAGCTTAATTAAAAAAAAAATTAAAACACAATCTGATACGTCTAGTCTTAAGGGAAAGACTGCAACTGTGTTTAGAGACAAATTAGCTGAGAGTGAAAGCAAGGCTGGCTGCTAAACCTGCTAGGTAGAGGGCATTGATCATTATAGACTACAAGCCAGTGGGATGGCTTATTTTCAGAATTCCTTCTAACGAAGGGAGTGGCTAATAACTGCACTCCTTAAACAGGTTTTTAATATGTGACGTGCAAGGACCATCAACCTGCTGGGCAGCGGAGGGGTTGTGTTTTTTTGTTTTTAAAGGTCCCATGATACCTCATCCTACTTGTGGGGTGTTTTTTTTTTTTTTTAAAGCTCCAGTACAGTCATGTTTGGGTCTGAACTAAAGTTCCTCAGAAGAGGGTTTTATTGTAAATGGTGTATTACCATGTGACTGTTTTTGAGTTTTTATTACTTGAATAAAGCCGGGAAAAAATCAACCACCTGTGTTTGTTAATGAGTGGACAGAAATATAGGCCAAACAACAACGTGAAGGTGTGCCAACTCTTTGCTCTAAATGTTTTTTTTTTTTTTTTTTTTTTTTTTTTGCCACATCAGCAAAACTTTTATCGGGGACCTATGTCAGCTTAGCCGTTCATCTCTGTCCCATCTCATCTTGGCATCATTGTGGCTTTCTTTATTTCAAACTTTCGCAGTTTACATTTTATGTAAATATTTCGTAAAAAAACATTAAATGTTACTTCTAATTTCCCGTCTTCTTACATACTTGTCTCTTTCTATCCCCTTATCTATCTTAATTACCCTTTACCCTTCATTACCCCCCCCCCCCCCCCCTACTAATCTACCCCCCCCCCCCCCCGTCCCACCATCTTATCTCCTCAATTTAAATCTGCAGCCCAATTACTTCACTGTACCTCTCCGTTAACCTAAATTTTTTCCAGGCTTCCCACCTGATATTGAGGTGTTCTCTTCCCCCCTCTTCGCCTGCCCTAAGCCCTTCCATTTCAAATATTTCGTTTATTTTATCAAACCATTTCTTTACTTTTGGTCTATCCACTGTTTTCCATTTTTTAGGGATCAAGGTCTTGGCTGCATTCATAAGATGCATCAGAGAGTTAGTGTATTCTCCTTATGGGGTTTCAACTCCATGAAACAGACAGACCCATGGGGTCATACGGTACCTGGGTATTCGTTATATCTTTGATGTATCTTAATATTTCCTTCCAGTATAATTCAATCTTGGGGCAGCTCCACCATATATGTGCCATGGTCCCTCTCTGACCACATCCCCTCCAGCAGCCCTTGGAACTTTGCTACAGTCACCGGGACCCTATACCACCTTGATAGGCATTTATAATTTGTCTCTACTATTCCGATATTAACTGAGGATGTATGTACCAATTTTAATATTTTCTTTAACTCTTGATTATCCCCTCGTGTGCCTATTTCCCTTTCTCAGCTTTTTATGTATGACGGTACCTCCAACTCGTCCCTCTGCTGCAGAATTTTATAGATGTGAGATATCCTCCCTTCTTTTGTCTCAGATTCACACATCTTCTCTATCGCCGTCAGTTCCTCCCCTCCTCTTAGTGGCTGGGGAAGAGAGAGGACAAAATGACTCAGCTGGAGATAACGCCATTCATCAATCTGGAATAGGTTTTTTTTCTCCTTTAAATCTTGTATTGTGCTTATTTTCCCTCTGTGCAAAATGTGTCTCGATTGTGCCTCTTCACTCTTAATCCAATTTCCTCCTACTTGTCTTTTACCTGGTGCAAAATAATTATTCTCTTTTAAAACAATTAAAGGTGAGTTATATTTCCACTTATTGTGCTTGTGTACCCCGTCCCATACCTTCATTGCATTCCTTGTAAGTGTAAGTGTATTTCTCCCCAGTGCTCTATACTTAGGTGGTATCCATATATTATTTCCTAAGTTAGATCCAGCCGTGATATGTTCTATCTTTGCCCAACTTTTTTCACTCTCTGACTTAGTCCATTCCACCACCCTAGTCAAGTTTATTGCTTCATAATATTTTTTAAAATTCGGTACTCCTAATCCTCCCTGATCTTTCTCTGTTTGTAGAATACTTAGCGCTATCCTAGGTTTTTTATTCTGCCATATTAGTCTTGTTATTAATATTTTAATCACTTTAAAATATGCTGGGGGTATGTAAATGGGGAGCATTTGAAGTTTGTAGAGTACTTTAGGCAGGATGATCATCTTCAGCGCATTTATACGCCCTATCCAGGACAGGGGTCTTTCTGCTATTCTCTTAGTTTCCACTTTCACTTCTTCTAGTAATGGGATATAATTGGCCTGGTAGATCTTATCTATTGAAGGGGTTAATTTTACTCCAATATTTTATTTCTGTATTTTTCCAGGAGAATTTAAATTCTCTTTGTAAACTCTGCTCTTCTCTCGGACCAATGTTAATATTTAATACCTCCGACTTGTCTGGGTTGATTTTAAAGTTTGATACTTCTCCATATTCTGTTAATGTGTTCAATAGATTGGGCATAGTGATTCGGGGGTTGGTAATATAGAATAAAAGATCATCTGCAAATGCAGCTACTTTGTGGGTTTCTTTTCCAACTTGTACCCCTCCTATATCTACGTTCCTTCTTACTGTCGATAGTAGTGGCTCTAATGTCAATATAAACAGGAGGGGTGACAACGGACACCCCTGCCTGGTGCCATTATATAGCCTAAAAGGGGGGGACAGCATCCCATTTATTCTTATAGCCGCCATTGGGTTCCTATACAATATCTTAATTCTCTCCATCATTTTGGCTTCAAAACCCATCCCTGCTAAAGTCCCCATCATGAATCCCCAGTCTACTCTGTCGAAAGCTTTCTCAGCATCTATCGAGAGGAGTAGACTGGGGATTCCCCCCTCACTCATTTTCTGGAGAAGAAGTAATGTTCTAATCCCATTGTCTTTGCCCTCCCTCCCTGTTACAAACCCTACCTGGCCGGGGTGGACTAATTCCGGAACTATATCTTTTATGCTATCTGCCAATACTTTTGCATAGATCTTTATATCTATATTCAACAACGAGATTGGACTATAGCTTGAGCAAATTTTTTATCCTTCCCCTCTTTTAAGACTGTTGTGATCTTTGCCATTGATGCATCTTTACTTAGCTCATATCTCTGGCCCAATCCATTAAGGTATGCGCATAATCTGGGAGTCAATATTTCACTAAACTTTAAAATACTCCATAATAAAGCCGTCTGGCCCGGGGCTTTTCCCCCTAGCTGCCTCTTTTATAACCCGGTTTACCTCTTCAACTGTTATTGGGGATTCTAGGTCCTGGGCCGTCTCCTCAGAGATCTGGGGAAGCTCCGCCCTCTGCACATATTCCTTAATCTTTTTTTCCCTATCAATACCCTGTGTTCCTGTCTGATTTTTGTTCACTGAATATAACTGCGCATAATACTCCTTAAACACCATAGCAATGTCTGTGGTCTTATTTACTATTTCCCCTTTTTTATTTAACATTTCCTCTATATAGTTGAGTGATCTTTTTTTCCTTAACATCCGCGCTAGGCATCGACTGTTTTTATTGCCCCACTGATATCTCTCTTTCGCGATTCTATTATACGTTTTTCTATTTTCTACTTCCAGCAGTTCTTTTAATTCATCCCTCTTGACCACCAGATTATGTCGCACTCCTACATCTTGTTGGTTCCTACCATTCTTTTTTTGAATTTGCTCCAGTCTATAAATTTCCTCTATTAGTTCTTCTCTCTTTTTGTTTTCTTCCTTCTTCCTCCTTGCCCCCATTGAAATAAATGTCCCCCTTATATAGGCTTTATGAGCCTCCCAGATTGTATTACTATCTACCTCTTCCGTCTCATTGGTCCGAAAGAAGAGCTCCAATTCCCTTTTTATTTTATCCGCTCCATTTTTATCGAAAAGGGTCTTATTTAATTTCCAGGAGAATGGTTGTTTTTTGTGGTCTGGGATTCTAATCTTCATTTTCACTGGCGCATGATCTGATAGGGATATTATTTCTATTCCTGAGGATACCACATAGTCCAGCATATTATGTTCTACAAACCAGTAATCAATCCTTGTATACGTCCCATGCACAGGGGAGTAGAACGAAAAGTCTCTAGTCTTTGGATGTTGCACTCTCCAAGCATCCACTAACTGTAGTTGATGCATTTGATCCTTAAGATCTTTTAATTGGGAGTTCCTTGTCCCCTGTGCATGGGATGTACTGTCTAATTCAGGATCCATACAAAAATTCAAATCTCCTGCAATAAGCACTCTTCCCTTTTTAAATTCCCATAATCTTTTTAAAGTCTCTTTCAGAAATATTATTGGGTTCTTATTTGGACAGTATATGTTCGCCATTGTAAATTCTTTACCCCATAATTTTCCTTTCAAGAAAATAAATCTTCCCTCAGGATCATTTAGTCTATCATCTAGAATAAAACGAACGTCCCTATCTATGCCTATGGCCACGCCTTTTGATTTATTAGATGGTGAATCTCCGTAATACCAAGTCGGGAACCTCTGAGAGTACAATCTTATTCTTGTCTCATAGGTTAGATGTGTTTCTTGTAAGAAGGCGATTCCGGCCCCATACCTCTCTATTTCTTTCAATATTTTGTGTCTTTTCCCTGGTGTATTTAGCCCTCTGACGTTATATGTCACCAAATTGACCGTGGTCATAGTTTCACTCTCGACATACCTGGGGACATATTTCCATCCAGAGAGGCACTACTGAAGTCAGGACTGCATATTTTTTTCTCTCTACTCTTTACTTGCTGCTTTTTTAAGATGGTTTCCATAGCCCCCCCCCCCCCCCCTCTCCCTCCCCCCCCTGACCCCCCCCCCCCACCCCCCCCCCCCCATCCTTCCCCACCTCCTCCCTCTCCCACCCACCACACCCTCCCCCCAATCCCCTCCCTTGGCCCTTTGACGGCCCTGGTGTCGTAATCTGGGCTATCCCCCAATCCCATCATTACGCACCCTATTTCTTGGGGTGTAACTCCAGCTGCAGCCTCCTACCTCCTGCCTCTCCTCCTCCCCTTGATCTAATGGGGAAGAGAAGAGGTAAGGCTAAGTGCACATCTGATCCCCGCCCCCTCGACCAGGGAGAGAGGAAAAACAAAACAAAACAAAACAAAAAAAAAACAAACACCGAAGGACGGAGCGGACAAGTCCAGACAGTCATCCCCCCCGTATCCCCCCCCCCCCTCTCAACCAACTCCGTTACTCCTTTTCCTAAGCAGAGTATACGTTTTTTCTTGTTCCTAAGTTCGCTGCCAGGGTCCCCTTACTCTCCTTGTTCCATCCTCCTCCTGTCCTCCAATTAGATCTGGGACCGGTATCTCCAGTTTACTGCAGAAATCCTGTAGTTCTTCTATATACTTCAACCTCATCATTCTTCCATCTTTATATACAATTAGTGCTGTTGGAAACCCCCAGCTATATTTCATGTTTATGCTTCTTAAATAATCCAGTAGAGGTCTGAGTTGCCTTCTTCTGGCAAGCGTACCTGCAGATAAATCTGTGAAGATCTGAAGAGTAATTTTTTCATATATTATTGGGGCCGTACCTCTGAGTTTAGTCCAAATTCTTGCTTTATCTTCATACTGATGAAATTTCACAATAACATCTCGTGGTATCTCCTCTTTCAGTCCAGGAGGTTTCCTCACTCTGTGTACTCAGTCTATTTTTAGCTCTTCCTCTTCACCCCTACCTAGTAGGGGGTTAAAAATTCTCCTCATTTTTTCTTCTAGGTTTTCTCCATTCTGCTCAGGTATGGCTCTTATTCTTAAATTCTGATGTCTATTTTGGTTCTCTTGTTCTTCCAATTTATAGAGAAATTCTCTATGATCTTTTTGGAGTTGATTTACCTGTATTTTTAAATCTGCGATTTCTTGTCTGTTTTTCCGTCTTTTCTTCCGTCTCCTCTACTCTCTTCAATAAGTGGCTCAAATCCATCCTTACGTTAGTAATTTCGTTTTTGATCAGATTTTCCATTTTACTAAATAGATCAATCATATCCGCTTTTGTAGGGATTTGGGACAAAACGCTCTGCTCCTCCTCGTTAGTTCTCTCCACTCCTCTCTCCACCTCCGGTTCCCCCGTAGGCGTCTCTCCTTGGGCGCCCTTTAATTTTGCCATCTCTTTCTTGCTGCTCTTTATAGTTTGTTGCTTTTTCTCCATTCCTGGGCTTCCTGTGTTCCCTTCCTTGGGCGTTAAATATTTTTGTATCGTACTAGTAATTATACTTGTATTCAAGCTTTCCCTTGAGACCTTTGGTTCCGTACCCCTCTTCGTTCGCCCTCTCATATTCTTGTCAGCTTGCGATTATTACTCCCCTCCACTATGTACCACCCTTTGAGAGCTTTATTTGTTATGTCATATTTAATGCCATGTATATATCAGGTAGGTTACTATCCTGCAATCTCTTAATCCGGTCTTTTCCAGCAATTCAAATAGTACAAAAGGTCTCCAAAAAAATAAAAATAAATAAAAGAACCGGAGAGAGAGAGAGAGAACGGGAAAAAAAAAATACTTTTCCCTTAATAGGCGCATGTGTGTGACTGATTTAGTCAATTCAGGTAAATCAAGCAAGATTCCTAGATTTAACACCATCTCATATTTTTCTTACTGTCCTGATTTATAAAGAAATTGATGAGGCTTCCACTTATTAGACGCACAAGTGTGGCTGTAGTTAATCAGCTCAAGTAAGTCCAGCCTATTCCCACTTACACACGTGTCCCCCTGGTCATTTTAGGTAGGAATTCAAAGCAATTTTGTCGGTTTTAGGCAATTTCAGGTACTACCCCTATATACCTGCACTTCTGCTATGGATAAAGCTTGGTCAGTTCAGTATTTCATGTTATTTATTGCGATTTTTATTGCGATTCTGCTTCACACATATATCCGTTCAAGTGATTCAAGTAGTACACTTATAAAACCTCAGTTCAAATATTTCCCATCAGTATTTCACATAGTAACTTAGTTATGATAGCCTTATCTCATTTAACACCATCTCATATTTTTATTACTGTCTTGATTTATAAATAAATTGAAGAGGCTTCCACTTATTAGGCACACCAGTGTGGCTGTAGTTAATCAGCTCAGGTAAGTCCAGCCTATTCCCACTTTCACACATATGCGATTTTTTGTTGCGATTCTGCTTTATGAATAAGTTGAGAAAGCTTCCACCTTAATAGACACACCAGTATGGCTGTAATTAATCAGATTCAGGTGGCTCAGGTCTATTCCCACCTTCACACATGTATCCGTTCAAGTAATTCAGGTAATACACATATAAGACTTCAGTTCAGATATTTCATATCAATATTTCACATAATACCTTAGTTACGATAGCCTTTTAAATATGTTTTACAGGTTGAAAATTTTCATCTATCTTCCCCTCTAGTGGCTATAGTTTGGTCACTTCCATTCAGGGATATCCTCCATTTCAGCAGTTCAGATAGAATGTTAGCACAGAACACATCTTTTTTTTTTCTCCTTTGACCGGAAAACTCCACAGCCTCATCCTCAGCTGCAGCCCATTATCCAAGCAGTTCATATAGATCAGTTTTGTGCTATATATCATATGTGTCCAATGGAATCTTTCAAACAAAAATTCAACCTGTGACCTTTGTTCAAATATTTCAGGTGCATACCTCAGTTCTTAGAGAGCTTTTGGAATGTAATTATCAAATAAAAAAACATTCACCTGCCTCTACCACTATAATAATTGTAATTAAATCAATTCAGGCTTCTCAGCCTTAAAGTGATTTGAATGTCTCTTTTTTTTTTTCCTTGGTGGATGCTCTGGTATGGCCGTAATGTAATTATAATAAATTCAGGGAAATCAGGCTATTCAGAAAATATTCATATATAGTCTCAATTTGATTCTCATATTTCCTAAAATACACCGGTTTATTAGCAGCCTTTTAAGTATATTTTAAATAGAAAAAAAAAAAAAAAAAAAAAGAGAAAAGTCCATCTGCCTTCACCTCTGCAGTGGCTGTAGTTTTATCAAGTCAGACATCTCAGATATTCCATTACATGAAAAAGGATTCAAAAGATTTTACCTTAATAGGCACCCAGGTACTCTGTTACCTATTTTACTTCCAGGAAAAAGGCTTTTCTTTTACCATACCCCTCCGCTGAGTGAACCTGGGGATATCTGGACTCCATGGTGGGGGGGGGGGGGGGGAGGGGGAGACAGCCAAACTCCTCCACACTACAATCTCCACCATTCAGTGCTGTGCCTCTCATCCCGGGGGGGGGGGGAGATGACGCCTCTCTATGGTGCTGTTCCGGGCTTCTCAAGCCATCCAGCTCTGCGGTCTCTCACCCCGCATCGCTCCCACATCCGGGCCTGGTGCATGCTCTCTCCAGCCTCCTCCGTGCACTCCCTCACCTAGGTGCTGCCGCTAGGCTCCTCCCCCACCCTCACAGCATCACATCCTGTTCCTCTCAGGTCGACCCCAGCAACCCTTCCTCCCTTTGCTCTAAATGTTGATGACCATTTTCTAGGGCTGTGCGGTTCGTGGGAGCGGCAGGCGGCATTGGAGGTTTAGGAGAGACGAGCGGGCGGACGAGCAGAGATGACATCTCTATCTGCCCGCCCATCACCACTCTTCGGCCCTCACAGCCGGGCCACTTCAACGTGGGAGCGATGTGCGGCAAGGAGTAGAGAGATGACATCATCTCTCACTGCCCACCACACATCAGCGCTCTTCCTCCCTCACAGTGCGGCCCTTTTAAATGTCAGAGGTGAGGCGGAGAGCAGAGAGATTACATCCTCTCTCACTGCCCACCCCGCATCTCTGCTTTCCTGCCCTCACTAAATGGACCAGTGCTGCCAGCCTGCCACTAATGCAGGGACAATGCATATTTGGTGGCACTGGCTGGCATGGCAAGTGACAATCTGCAAATGGTGGCAAGTAACGTGGCAAGTGGCGTGGCAAGTGACAATCTGCAAATGGTGGCAGGTGACGTGGCAAGTGACAATCTGTAAATGGTGGCAAGTGATGTGGTAAGTGACAATCTGCAAATGGTGGCAAGTGATGTGGCAAGTGACAATCTGCAAATATGTATATATATATATATAAAAAGTACACAAATAAATGTGTGATGGGTGCGCTTATATTAACCTTAAACCAAGATTTGATAAACCTGTATGACACTTTAAATATATGGTATATAAACCGTGAACGTGATGTATATATAAAAAAAAAAAAACGTGTAGTGCGGTGATTTAAAATTTGTATTTAGACCCAAACAGGTGTTGTTTTAAAAAGGGTTAAATACTTGACGAGAATCTGTCAATTTGCTCCTGTGGAATGTGGAACATCCTTTGGTAATTAGCCTTGATTGATTGATTGATTGATTGGATGATTGAATGAGTGGGGCACTTTAAAAGATTGCTATTAGTAGGTATAGTTTCCTATTATTCAATATGAAGCTAGTGCCAATGAATGAGCAATTTATTGAGTTTAAAATAATAACCGCTGTATTGGTTACAGCCGCCAATACTAGCTAGTGCCAATGAATGAACAATTTGTTGAGTTTAAAATAATAACCGCTGTATTGGTATCGTTTTGAAAACGTTACGTGACTGTAATGCAACGCGTCGGGAGGAGGAGCCTAGTGACGTCACCATAGAACGCAGAGTGTGGACGAGCAGGGTATCCAGCCCTGAAACAAAAGCCTGACAAGTGTTCGGCTACCGCTTCACTAATACCGGGTGCATGTGAGTAGAATACCGCTCACTGGCTACAACACACACATACACTCTTTTCTTGGAAATACTGCGCAATTGGTGTATGTTTCTTTTCTCTCTATATGTATACCTACTGGAAGAGTCTGTAAGCACAGTGTAAAAGGCAGAGGACGAGAAACGCCTGGAGGTGTCAGCAACAAAAAGGAAAGTGACAGTTTATTTCTTTTTTTTCCTTTATTCTTGCGCCTGTGTGTCATTCTGTGTTTGAGCAGCAACTTCCAGAAATTTATCTTCTTTTGGCATGCAATATTAAGTATTGATCCAGCCTGGGAGGATGCTGCATAGGATTATTGTTCACTATTTTGAGTATTGGCGGCTGTAACCAATACAGCGGTTATTATTTTAAACTCAACAAATTGTTCATTCATTGGCACTAGCTAGTATTGGCGGCTGTAACCAATACAGCGGTTATTATTTTAAACTCAATAAATTGCTCATTCCTTGGCACTAGCTTCATATTGAATAATAGGAAACTATACCTACTAATAGCAATCTTTTAAAGTGCCCCACTCATTCAATCATCCAATCAATCAATCAATCAATCAAGGCTAATTACCAAAGGATGTTCCACATTCCACAGGAGCAAATTGACAGATTCTCCTCAAGTATTTAACCCTTTTTAAAACAACACCTGTTTGGGTCTAAATACAAATTTTAAATCACCGCACTACACGTTTTTTTTTTATATATACATCACGTTCACGGTTTATATACCATATATTTAAAGTGTCATACAGGTTTATCAAATCTTGGTTTAAGGTTAATATAAGCGCACCCATCACACATTTATTTGTGTACTTTTTACATATCACTCACGTGTGGGAACACTTCTTTATGGGTTAGCAGCTGTATCATTTGGCCATCTTAAACATTATTGGTCCTCTGATTTTAATCCTCACTAGCGCTTAAGTAACTCTATTTTTTATATATATATATATATAAACCATCTTCCGAAATTCGAATTTAGTATAGAATGAATTTAAATTCGAATAGAAAAGATTAGAATAGAAAAACAATAGAATATAAAAATAAAATATATAATATATATATAATATATATATATATATATATATATATATATATTTATATTATTTTTTTCTATTCTGTTCTATTGTTTTGCTAGTCTATTCTAATCTTTTCTATTCGAATTTGAATTCATTCTATACAAAATATTTATTCATATAACCATCTTCTGAAATTCGAAATTCATATAGAATTAATTCAAATTTGAATAGAAAAGATTAGAATAGAATAGAAAAACAATAGAACAGAATATAATAAAATACGGTATATCTGTTCTATTGTTTTTCTAGTCCATTTTCTATTTATATTCTAATCTTTTCTATTCAAATTCGATTTCATTCTATATGAAATTCAAATTTCGGAAAATGGTTATATATATATATATATATATATATATATATATATATATAAAATATTTATACATATAACCATCTTCTGAAATTCGAAATTCATATAGAATGAATTCAAATTCGAATAGAAAAGATTAGAATAGAAAAACAATAGAATAGAATAAAATATAATATATATATTATATTTTATTCTATTCTGTTCTATTGTTTTTCTAGTCTATATTCTATTTCTATTCTAATCTTTTCTATTCGAATTTGAATTCATTCTATACGAAATTCCTCTGGATCAACTGTGGGTATAGAATGGGGTATATGGGATTGTATGTATTTTTTTTTTTTTGTGGTTGAACTGGATGGACTTGTGTCTTTTTTCAACCTGACTAACTATGTAAATTCGAATGTCAGGACATGGTTATATATATATATATATATATATATATATATATATATATATATATATATATATTTTTTTTTTTTTTTTTATCTGTTCCATTGTTTTTCAATGATATTCTTTTCTATTATTTTCTATTCTATTCTAATCTTTTCTATTCAAATTCGATTTCATTCTATATGAAATTCGAATTTAGGAAAATTCTGAAATTCGAAATTCATGTAGAATGAATTCAAATTCGAATAGAAAAGATTAGAATGGAGTAGAAAAGAATAGAATAAAAAAAAAATAGACTAAACCCCCAATATCTCAGGAGTGAAAGTACACCAAACGCAACATAAGTTATCGGCGTACCTTGACGACCTCATGTTCACACTTACCACTCCCTCAATCTCCCTCCCCAACCTCTTACAAGAATTTAAGATATATGGAGCCCTCTCCAACCTAAAAATAAATTTTACTAAATCCGAGGCGATGGGAGTAGGAATACAACCGGCACAACTTACACATCTACAATCAAGTTTCCAGTTGAAATGGACACAGACAGCCCTAAAATATTTAGGTACTTACATCCTTCGCACACTCACACGGTTATATGAGTTGAAATTCCCACCACTCTTGAAAACAATCAAAATATTACTTAAAAAATGGCACACCGGTCTACATTCATGGATAGGTCGCTGCAACATCCTCAAAATGATGATACTCCCAAAATTCCTTTATCTCATGCAGGCGATACCTATTCACATTCCCACACTCTACTTCAAACAAATACAAACCATGTTTACAGACTTTGTATGGGCTAAGAAAAGACCACGACTCTCTTATAAACTTTTAGTTCTACCTAAACAACATGGGGGGACTCGCGTTACCAAACATTCGTACATACTACCAGGCAGTACACCTGGGCAGGCTTATAGACTGGTGCCGTCACCAGGAGACTAAGCTCTGGACACAACTGGAGCAACATCAAAGTGAAACCCCACTTAGTAGGGCTCCCTGGTGCTGCCCGTCCCTGCCAGCGGAAATCAAGCGACACCCGCTAATAGGAGCCACAACACAGGTCTGCGCACATCTCCTCTCGACGACCCCCATATCATCCCCCAATTCTGCCCTCTTCCCCATTTTGGGAAACCCCGAATTTGCACCAGGATTACATGATGCGGAATTTAAAAGACTGAAAGACGAGGGCACACACCAGGCCTCCCACTTTAGTACCAATGGTCGTTGGCCCACAATAACAGAACTCTCAAATACCACAGGGCCATTTCGGCTGGACTTCTTGAGAGCCAAACCAATAAAACAGCGCTGGCAAACAAAAATTGTGACAAAATAATAAATGCTCCCACAAAATTGACAAACATCAATAATGTGTGTGAAGTGGTTACATGTCTGACACAAACCAATCCCATAAAAAATAAACCCAAAAAAACAAGAACCAAAATAAATGTACATATATATATAAAAAAAAAAAAAAAAAAAGAATGTGAGTAAGTCCAGTTATTGTCCCAAAAAAACCCAAAATAAATGGGCAACATCAAAAGCAAGCGAAAAGGCACAGTGATGTTCTTGGAGATATTGTACCGATAATAGAAGAGAGCAAATTTTAAAGTGTTGTAGAAGGATTTTTAAAATGCGCGCTCTGCGCTACTTACAGGATGCATAAAGGAAGGCAAACTTCTCAGATACTTCCGCGGTTGCAGCTGGTTTAGCGTGCGCTCCACGGGAACAGGAAGTGGCGTCAGTGGTTAGATCCTTGGCCGGAAATTACGTCGACGCGTTTCGCCCCTCCTCCAGGGCGTCATCAAAAGACATCACTTCCGGCCAAAGGGATGTGATATTTATACTAGATGGAGAGCAGAAAACCCCTCCTTTTACCAGGTGTAGCTAGATGGAGATCAGAAAACCCCTCCTTTTAACAGGTGGAGCTAAACGCCAAAACATGATCAGAGGGGATAAGATCACTTATTGTCCTGCATGATCATCATATGAGTTTGCATAAAGCCTTTAATAAGCTGGCGATAAAAAAAGGGGGGGGTAAACCCCGACAATTACAATGTACAGTAAAAACAAATAACACATAGTGTATACAATATACAATATGCCGTAAATAAGCAAAATTGTTAAAAAATATATATATAAAATGTAATTAGAATTACATATATATAAGAACATAATCCCAGGATTAGGAATTTGAACTTGCAGTATAATATATTATCCCTTAAAAACTTATTTTAAAATGAAAATTAAAATTAAAGTAATTGATTTGTCCCAAAAGTTTGGAAATCCCTCTCCCGGACATTAACTGAAAAAATAATTAAAAATAAATAATATAAAAAAATATATAAATAAAATAAAATAAAATTAAAATAAAATTAAATTAAATTTAAAAAAAAAAAAAAAAAAAATATGAAATGAAAATAAAAATTAAATTAAATTAAAAAAAAAAAATAAAAAAAAAAAATAATAAAAATATAAAAATAAAATTAAAATAAAATAAAAATAGAAATAGAAATGAAAATATAATTAAAATGAAAAAGAAAGTAAAAAATAATAATAAGAAAAATAAAATTAAAATAAAATATAAAAATAAAAATAGAAATAAAAATAAAAAAATTATATATAAATAAAAAAATATAAATAAAAAATAAAAAACTTAAAGTCCGCAGTCTATGGATCCATTGTGTCTCGTTCTGGGAAATTGAACGTTTTAGGTTAGAACCTCTCCAGTGCTTTTCCACCTTGTCAATTCCACAGAACGTCAAGTCACTAGGATCTCGATCATGGAACATTCTGAAATGGTTGGAGAGGCTGTGGTGTTTGTATCCTTTCCTAATTCTGTTAACATGCTCCCTCAACCTCACCCCCAGTGGTCTAGTGGTTCGTGGTCCCACACGTGATAAACTTTTTGATCTCATAAGACTTTCCAGTAGAAAAAGAGCTAAACTGCATGATTTTTCTTTTCCTGAATTTTGATGTTCTACACATCATGCATCTCCCACAGCTGTAAAAACCTGTCTGGTCCAAAAAGGTGAACAATTTTTTTGGGGGGTTCACAACATTATGTGCCAATTGCAGTCTCAAGTGTTTTTTTTTTTTTATAATTTTCTCAAATTCTTTATACTGGCGATTATATCCAGTTAAAAAAGCTGTGCCAAAATCTTGTTGCTTTTTAGGTTTCTTCCTAAATAAATCATCTCTATTCATTTCTCCAATATCCTCTTTAATCCGCTTGAGATCTTCCAGATTGTATCCTTTATCTTGAAACCGCTCTAGGATCAGGTTCGCCTGTGAGTTGTAATCTTCTTTCTTGTTACAATTTCTCCTGACCCTGAGCATTTGGCTTTTAGGAATTCCGCCTAGCCACCTGGGATGGTGGCAACTGGTAAGTGGAATGTATCCATTCCTATCTACATCTTTAAAAAATGTGCGTGTGAACAATTTATTTCCTTCCTTAAAGATTGTCAGATCCAAGAAATTTATCTCCTTGTCACTAAAAACTTCTGAGAAGGAAATGCCAAACGGATTAATACTCATTCCATCCAGGAAAAATTTAAAAGATTCTTGCGATCCTGCCCAAATAACTATGATGTCATCTATATATCGTTTATATAGTTTCAGCTGTGGGATGTTTAGACTATAAGGGGCATATTTAGCCCCCATTAAAAGATTGGCAACCGATGGGGCTTCATGCGGACGCCCTTCTTTTGACTAAAAAATTCTTTTTCATGCCAGAAAAAATTCTGATCTCATAGCCAGATCTAAGGTTTGCAGAATGAATGTTTTTTGTTTTTCTTTAATATTAAGATTTCCCAATGCCCAATCAACGGCCTGTAGGGCATGGGCTTGCTGGAAATTGGTGTAAAGAGAATTTACGTCTCTACTTGCTAGAATACAGTTCTCATCCACGGTCATTGGCCTAATAAGCTCTATTAAATTGAGAGCCAGCCAACTGAGCCACTTCTTACACTCACTGAAAACCCCACCGACAACACCCCCCCCCCTCACAACACTAGAAGAACTCTGCAACGCATCGGGTACCATAACGCACACACTCTCACAAACCTACAGCCTGCTAAACATACCACAAACAGACTTTACCCCGCCAGGGCTGACTAAATGGGAAACAGAACTGAATTGCCACTTCAGCACAACTAAGAAACAAAGAATAATTAAATACACTCCAAAATCCTCAATATGCGCCAAAATCCAGGAGACTAACTATAAGCTACTGTCAAGATGGTACAGAACCCCAGACCTGCTCCACAGATTCTTCCCGACAACGCCGGACCTTTGCTGGCGGTGTCGAGCAGAAAAGGGAACACTGCTGCACATATTCTGGTCCTGTCCTTTACTACACCACTTTTGGAAAGTGGTCCGAGAAGTTATACAAAAATTTATAGACAGCCCCATACCAATAGACCCCGCTTTCTTCCTACTCCACGCATCAGACACTCCGGAAAAAACATACAAAAAATCAGTGATCAGACACTTGCTAGATGCAGCCAAGGCATGCATACCAATAATGTGGAAATCCACAAGCCCACCTACCATAGCATCATGGATAGCGAAAGTGGAGGAAATAAGATATATTGAGGACCTCGTCCTCACAGCCCAGCATAGACAAGAAACATTATCTAACACCTGGCAGTTGTGGATTATCTTCATCTACTCGGCAGAGGGCCAGGCGCTGAAGGGAACCACAACAGACACACGGAGTTGCACCCCGCCACCTCCAATCCCATCTGACACACATGTTTGAATTCCTAATGACCCGTGTTCGCGGGTCCCCGTACCCCCGTACCCCCCCTACCCACCACCCAACCCACCTTCCCACTACAGCTCCACCTCCCCTCTTCTTTTTCTCTTTTCGTACTACTCTCTACTCTAATATTCTACCTTTAACCAATCCCACCCTAAACTGGGGGGATTTACTTTACTCTCTAATTTCCACCTTTTTTTCCAACATAAATCCGAAAAACCAAGGAACTGGGCCCATGTCCTCGATACTGCACAACACGACAACCTCAAGCACAAATACCCTAACGGAGAAAAGGGAACTAACAGGCAGAACTAGACACCTAGGAAGGAACAAGTCGCTGAAACAAAATTAAAGACATCAGAGGACACAAATAAAACTAATGCCTCGTACACACGAAGGGACTATCCCGCGGGATTATCCCCTGGACTCAAGTCCAGGGGATAATCCCCTCGTGTGTGGGCCTTCGACTGACTTTTTTTCAAAAAGTCCGGCGGACTAAAGTTTTAAGTTTTGTTTTAAAATTATCCGCTGGACTTGGCAGTCCGGCGGACAATCCCGCCGTTAGTAGGCTAGTCCGCCGGACTTTTGAAATGAACGGACTTGCCGCTCATCGGAAAGTCCGTTCATTTAGCACGTGACTTCAGGTACGTAGCTAGCGTAGGCAGTAAATGCCGGCGTGCTAGCTCCGTCACCTGGCATGGATTTAAAGGGACTCCCCCAAATCCATCTCAGACCCTTATCCGAGCACGCAGCCCGGCAGGCCAGGAAAGGGGTGGGGACGAGCGAGCGCCCCCCCCCTCCTGAGCCGTACCAGGCCGCGTGCCCTCAACATGGGGGGTGCCCTGGGGAAAGGGGGGCCGTGCGGCCCCCCCACCCCAAAGCACCTTGTCCCCATGTTGATGAGGACAAGGACCTCTTTCCGACAACCCTGGCCATTGGTTGTCGGGGTCTGCGGGCGGGGGCTTATCGGAATCTGGGAGCCCCCTTTTATAAGGGGGCCCCCAGATCCCGGCCCCCCACCCTATGTGAATGAGTATGGGGTACGATGTACCCCTACCCATTCACCTAAGGTGTAAAATGTAAAGTAAAAAACACACACTTTTGAAAAAATATTTTATTGCACTGCTCCGGGGGTCTTCTTCCGTCTTGGGGGTCTTCTCGCCGGACTCCTCCACCATTTACCTAGCTCTTTTACCGAGCGGAGAAGTCCGGCTACCTTCTTCGTCGTCGCCGCCGTCGTCTGGGGGTCTCGATCCGCCTTCGGGGGTCTTCCGGGGCTCTCTTCTGTTCTTCTTGCCGCTGTCGTCGCTTTCTGCGCCGCCGGCCAACATCAACATCGGAAGAACAAGAAGAACAAGAAGAAGAAGAAGAAGAAGAAGGCGGCGCCGGCGGCGCAGAAAGCGACAACAGCGGCAAGAACAGAAGAGACCCCGGAAGACCCCCGAAGGCGGATCGAGACCCCCAGACGACGGCGGCGACAACGAAGAAGGTAGCAGACCCCGACAACCAATGGCCAGGGTTGTCGGGAAGAGGCCCTTGTCCTCATCAACATGGGGACAAGGTGCTTTGGGGTGGGGGGGGTGGGGGGGCCTCACGGCCCCCCTTTCCCCAGGGCACCCCCCATGTTGAGGGCACGCGGCCTGGTACGGCTCAGGAGGGGGGGGGCGCTCGCTCGTTCCCACCCCTTTCCTGGCCTGCCGGGCTGCGTGCTCGGATAAGGGTCTGAGATTGATTTGGGGGGGACCCCCACGCCGTTTTTCGGCGTGGGGAGTCCCTTTAAATCCATGCCAGGTGACGGAGCTAGCGCGCCGGCATTTACTGCCTACGCTAGCTACGTACCTGAAGTTACGTTCTAAATGAACGGACTGCTCCATGTGTGGGCAAGTCCGTTCATTTTCAAAAGTCCCGCGGATTGTCCGCCGGAGAAGTCCGGGCGTGTGTGGGCAAGTCACACGCTCGGAAAGTCCGGCGAAGCCCCGCTGGAAAGTCCGGCGGATTGTCCGCCGGACTAGGTCCGGCGGGCAAAGTCCCTTCGTGTGTACGCGGCATAACAGTAGCTCAGGCACACTAAGTGACAATACACCATGGAGAGTAACCTCTACCAATTTGTCCACACTCTGTTTAAACCCTGTTTTTCTTTTCCTTCCTACATTAAGACTGTGTAATGTAATGTATTCAGACTGTTTTGAATAAGTTGTTTGTCTTGATACCCGTATTACTTTGTAATATATCGACCCGACAGGGTCCCTTTCCTTGTTATAAATAAAAAAAAAAAATAGACGGTCATATTCTATTGTATTTTATTACATTCTATTCAATTCTATTCTATTCTCTACTATTCTTTTATTTCTATTCTATTGGTTTTTATTTTTATATTCTATTTATATTTATTTTTTTTTCTTTTTTTTTTTTCTAATTCGATTTATATTTTTTCGAATTCGAGTCGAATAGATTTCGAATTCGAGTCGAATAGATTTCGAATTCGAGTCGAATAGATTTCGAATTCGAGTAGAAAATATTTCAAATTCGATTCGAATTTCGTCCGCGATTTTTCTATTCAAAACAATTCAGATTCGGTTAAATTCGTTAATTCGGATGCATCTGAATGTCCGAATAATGAAAAATTCACACTGAAACTAAACAAAATGCACATGTCTAGTGACAAGTGACAATCTGCAAATGGTGGCAAGTGACAATCTGCAAATGGTGGCAAGTGACAATCTGAAAATGGTAGCAAGTGACGTGGCAAGTGACAATCTGCAAATTGTGACAAGTGACAATCTGCAAATGGTGGCAAGTGACGTGGCAAGTGACAGTCTGCAAATGGTGGCAAGTGACAATCTGCAAATGGTGGCAAGTGACGTGGCAAGTGACAATCTGCAAATGGTGGCAAGTAATGTGGCAAGTGACAATCTGCAAATGGTGGCAAGTGACAATCTGCAAATGGTGGCAAGTGACGTGACAAGTGACAATCTGCAAATGGTGGCAAGTGACGTGACAAGTGACAATCTGCAAATGGTGGCAAGTGACGTGGCAAGTGACAATCTGCAAATGGTGGCAAGTGACGTGGCAAGTGACAATCTGCAAATGGTGGCAAGTGACGTGGCAAGTGACAATCTGCAAATGGTGGCAAGTGACAATCTGCAAATGGTGGCAAGTAGGGATGAGCCGAACACCCCCTACATGCGAACGGGTGAACACCGTTAAAGTCTATGGGACACGAACATGAATAATCAAAAGTGCTGATTTTAAATGCTTATATGCATGGTATTGTCATAAAAAGTATTTGGGGACCTGGGTCCTGCCCCAGGGGACATGTATCAATGCAAAAAAAAGTTTTAAAAACTGCCCTTTTTTCGGGAACAGTGATTTTAATAATGCTTAAAGTGAAACAATAAAAGTGTAATATTCCTTAAAATTTCGTACCTGGGGGGTGTCTATAGTATGCCTGTAAAGGGGCGCATGTTTCCCGTGTTTAGAACAGTCTGACAGCAAAATGACATTTCTAAAGGGAAAAAAAGTCATTTAAAACTACTCGCAGCTATAATAAATTGTCGGTCCGACAATACACACAAAAGTTAATTGAACCTAGAACCAAAATTAAAAAAAAATACATGGGGGTCCCCCTTCAAAATCCATACCAGACCCTTCAGGTCTGCTGTGGATTTTAAGGGGAAACCCACACCAAAATTAAAAAAATGGCGTGGTGTCCCCCCAAAAATCCATACCAGACCCTTATCCGAGCACGCAACCTGGCAGGCCGCAGGAAAAAAGGGGGGACGAGAGAGCGCCCCCCTTAACCGTACATGGCCACATGCCCTCAACATTGCGAGCCCCAAAGCACCTTATCCCCATGTTGATGGGGAGAAGGGCCTCATCCCCACAACCCTTGCCCGGTGGTTGTGGGGGTCTGCGGGCGGGGGGCTTATCGGAATCTGGAAGCCCCCTTTAACAAGGGGACCCCCAGATCCCAGCCCCCCTGTGTGAATTGGTAATGGGGTACAAATGTACCCCAACCATTTCACAAAAAAGGGTCAAAAAGGTTAAAAAACACAAGAGACAGTTTTTGACAAGTCCTTTATTAATTTCTTCTTCTTCCATCTTCTTTCTTCTGGTCTTCCTTCAGTGTTCTTCTTGTTCCTTCAACTTCTTCATCTTCTTCTTCGCACTTCTCGTCCCGCATCTTGCTCCGGCTTCTTCTCTGCTCCGTCCGCACGATCCGCCTCAGTGGGAGTCTTCCGCTGTGTGATTCTTCTGACACTTCTTATATAACGGAGGGCGGGGTCACCCCGTTTACATAAACGGGTGACCCTGCCCCCTCTGACAACACGGGGAAAGCCATAGGGAAGTCCCCGTGCGTCAGAGGAGGGCGGGGTCACCAGGTGGCCCGCCCTCTGTTATTTAAGGAGTGTCAGAAGAATCGAAGCGTCACACGGCTGAAGACTTCCACTGAGGCAGATCGTGCTAACGGATAAGAAGCCGGAGCAAGATGCAGGACGAGAAGAGTGGAGGAAGAATAAGATGGAGAAGAAGAAGTTGGAGGAACAAGAAGAACACCGAAGGAAGACCAGAAGAAAGAAGATGGAAGAAGATGGAAGAAGAAGAAATTAATAAAGGACTTGTCAAAAACCGTCTCTTGCCTTTTTTAACCTTTTTTTTGTGAAAGGATAAGGGTACATTTGTACCCCATTACAAATTCCCACGGGGGACGGGATCTGGGGGTCCCCTTATTAAAAAGGGGCTTCCAGATTCCGATAAGCCCCCAGCCCGCAGTCTCCCACAACCATCGGGCAAGGGTTGTGGGGATGAGGCCCTTCTCCCCATCAACATGGGGACAAGGTGCTTTGGGGCTACCCCAAAGCACCCTCCCAATGTTGAGGGCATGTGGCCTGGTATGGTTCAGGAGGAGGGGGCGCTCTCTCACCCCCCTCTTTTCCTGCGGCCTGTCAGGTTGCGTGCTCAGATAAGGGCCTGGTATGGAATTTAGGGGGACCCCCACGCATTTTTTTTTTTAAATTTTGGTTCGGGGTTCCCCTGTGGGGAAATCTCATGCCTTTTTTATCAATGAACTTTTATGTGTATTCATTGTAGCCGTGAGTAGTTTTAAATTACTTTTTCTCCTTTAGAAATGTAATTTTGCTGTCAGGCTGTTCTAAACACGGGAAACATGCGCCCCTTTACAGGCATACTATAGACACCCTCCAGGTATGAAATTTAAAGGAATATTACACTTTTATTGTTTCACTTTAAGCATTATTAAAATCACTGCTCCCGAAAAAACTTCAGTTTTTTAAAACTTTTTTTTGCATTGATACATGTCCCCTGGGGCAGGGCCCAGGTCCCCAAACACTTTTTATGATAATACCATGCATATAAGCTTTTAAAATTAGCACTTTTGATTTCTCCCATAGACGTTTAAAGGGTGTTTCACGGCTTTCGAATTTGCTGCGAACACCCAAAATTGTTCGCTGTTCGGCGAACTGGCGAACAGCCAATGTTCGAGTCGAATTCATGTTCGACTCGAACATAAAGCCCATCCCTAGTGGCAAGTGTAGTGGCAAGTGACAATCTTCAAATGGTGGCAAGTGACGTGGCAAGTGACAATCTGCAAATGGGGGCAAGTGACGTGGCAAGTGATGTGGCAAGAGACAATCTGCAAATGGTGGCAAGTAACATGGCAAGTGACAATCTGCAAATGGTGGCAAATGACATGGCAAGTGACAATCTGCAAATGGTGGCAAGTGACAATCTGCAAATGGTGGCAAGTGACGTGGCAAGTGACAATTTGCAAATGGTGGCAAGTGACAATCTGCAAATGGTGGCAAGTGACGTGGCAAGTGACAATCTGCAAATTGTAGAAAGTGATGTGGCAAGTGACAATCTGCAAATGGTGGCAAGTGACGTGGCAAGTGACAATCTGCAACTGGTGGCAAGTGATGTAGCAAGTGACAATCTGCAAATGGTGGCAAGTGACAATCTGCAAATGGTGGCAAGTGACGTGGCAAGTGACAATCTGTAAATGGTGGCAAGTGACAATCTGCAAATGGTGGCAAGTGACGTGGCAAGTGACAATCTGCAAATGGTGGCAAGTGACGTGGCAAGTGACAATCTACAAATGGTGGCAAGTGAGAATCTGCAAATGGTGCCAAGTGATGTGGCAAGGGAAAATCTGCAAATGGTGGCAAGTGACGTGGCAAGTTACAATCTGCAAAAGGTGGCAAGTGACGTGGCAAGTGACGTGGCAAGTGACGTGGCAAGTGACAATCTGCAAATGGTGGCAAGTGACGTGGCAAGTGACAATCTTCAAATGGTGGCAAGTGACAATCTGCAAATGGGGGCAAGTGACGTGGCAAGTGACAATCTGCAAATGGTGGCAAATGACGTGGCAAGTGGCAATCTGCAAATGGTGGCAAGTGACATGGCAAGTGACAATCTGCAAATGGTGGCAAGTGACCTGGCAAGTGATGTGGCAAGTGACAATCTGCAAATGGTGGCAAGTGACCTGGCAAGTGACAATCTGCAAATGGTGGCAAGTGACATGCAAGTGACAATCTGCAAATGGTGGCAAGTGACCTGGCAAGTGACAATCTGCAAATGGTGGCAAGTGACCTGGCAAGTGACAATCTGCAAATGGTGGCAAGTGACGTGGCAAGTGACAATCTGCAAATGGTGGCAAGTGACCTGGCAAGTGATGTGGCAAGTGACAATCTGCAAATGGTGGCAAGTGACCTGGCAAGTGACAATCTGCAATGGTGGCAAGTGACAATCTGCAAATGGTGGCAAGTGACCTGGCAAGTGACAATCTGCAAATGGTGGCAAGTGACAATCTGCAAATGGTGGCAAGTGACCTGGCAAGTGACAATCTGCAAATGGTGGCAAGTGACGTGGCAAGTGACAATCTGCAATAGGTGGCAAGTGACGTGGCAAGTGACAATCTGCAAATGGTGGCAAGTGACGTGGCAAGTGACGATCTGCAAATGGTGGCAAGTGACAATCTGCAAATGGTGGCAGATTGTCACTTGCCACCATTTGCAGATTGTCACTTGAAAAAATATGCACTGTTATTGTACTAATGACACTGGCAGGGAAGAGGTTAACAGGGGCGATCAAGGGGTTAAATGTGTTCCCTCACTGTTTGTTCTGACTGTATGGGGGACTGTGTGACTGGAAAAAAACACAGATCCATCTTCCTGCATAGCAGAAAGACAGGATCTGTATGGATCTCCCCTGTCAGAACGGAGATCTGCCTTGTTTACACAGGCAGATCCCTGTTCTGTCACTGCAGGGAACGGTCGCTGATTGTCTCCCCTGCTGGTCAATGGGCGTGCGCACGCCCACAATATTGAGTTCATTATTATATTATTATTATACAGGATTTAAATAGCGCCAACAGTTTATGCAGCGTTTAACAATATAAAAAGGAGACAATACAGTTATAATACAATAAAATACAAGAAGATTAAAGTGGAGTTCCACCCTAAAGTGGAACTTCCGCTTATCGGAACCCTCCCCCCCTACGGTGCCACAATTGCCACCTTTCAGGGGGGAGGGGGGTGCAGATACCTGTATAATACAGGAATCTGCACCCACTTCCGGGCATAGATATCTGCAGAATCTGTGGGTATTTACGTCACTTCCTGTCCCCCCCCCCCCCCCGCTGTCTGCTGGGAAACACACGGATCCCAGAGACAGCAGGGACCGTCCTTATTGCGCAGCGGGACTCGCGCATGCGCAGTAGGGAACTGGGAAGTGAAGCCGCAAGGCAGATCGGCTTCGGGTGCCGACATCGCGGGCACGCTGGACGGGTAATTGTTCATATTTTAAAAGTCAGCAGCTGCAGTATTTGTAGCTGCTTAATTTAAAAAAAAAAAAAAACGGCAGAACTCCCCCCTTCAGTGTAGCCCCCGTTCAGTGCAGACCCCCTCTTCAGTGTAGCCCCCGCTCAGTGCAGACCCCCTCTTCAGTGTAGCCCCCGTTCAGTGCAGACTCCCTCTTCAGTGTAGCCCCCGTTCAGTGCAGACCCCCTCTTCAGTGTAGCCCCGTTCAGTGCAGACCCCCTCTTCAGTGTAGCCCCCGTTCAGTGCAGACTCCCTCTTCAGTGTAGCCCCCGTTCAGTGCAGACCCCCTCTTCAGTGTAGCCCCCGTTCAGTGCAGACCCCCCCTTCAGTGTAGCCCCTGTTCAGTGCAGACCCCCCTTCAGTGTAGCCCCCGTTCAGTGCAGACCCCCTCTTCAGTGTAGCCCCCGTTCAGTGCAGACCCCTCTTCAGTGTAGCCCCCGTTCAGTGCAGACCCCCGCTTCAGTGTAGCCCCCGTTCAGTGCAGACTCCCTCTTCAGTGTAGCCCCCGTTCAGTGCAGACCCCCTCTTCAGTGTAGCCCCGTTCAGTGCAGACCCCCTCTTCAGTGTAGCCCCCGTTCAGTGCAGACTCCCCCTTCAGTGTAGCCCCCGTTCAGTGCAGACCCCCCTTCAGTGTAGCCCCCGTTCAGTGCACACCCCCCTTCAGTGTAGCCCCCGTTCAGTGCAGACCCCCTCTTCAGTGTAGCCCCCGTTCAGTGCAGACCCCCTCTTCAGTGTAGCCCCCGTTCAGTGCAGACCCCCCCCTTAAGTGTAGCCCCCGTTCAGTGCAGACCCCCCTTCAGTGTAGCCCCCGTTCAGTGCAGACCCCCCCTTCAGTGTAGCCCCCGTTCAGTGCAGACCCCCCCTTCAGTGTAGCCCCCGTTCAGTGCAGACCCCCCTCTGCAGTGCAGCCCCCCAGAAGTGTAGCCCCCCCTCTTCAGTCTAGCCCCCCTCTCCTGTGCAGCCCCCCTCTTCAGTCTAGCCCCCCCTTCAGTGCAGCCCCCCTCTTCAGTGCAGCCCCCCCTCTTTAGTCTAGCCCCCGTTCAGTGCAGACCCCCCCCCCATTCAGTACCTCAGATCACATGCTCAGCAGATCCCCTCCTCCTGTTTACACATAAACAGAGAGGAGGGGGAGGCGGCTGCTCGGCGCTCTGCCTGTGTGACATCCGGGATCCCACAGGCAGACAGCCCGCGGCCGCAAGAAGAGGGGATGGTACCACACACTGGGGGGGGGGGGTGTCATGCCGGCACCCCCCTCCGCGATTGAAGCGGTGGCACTGCACCGCTGGATTAGGCAGCAGCGCAAGTGACAGGCAGGGAGAGGCGAGCTATCGTGATGTGCGGGGGGTGCAGCGGTGTCACGCTGCACCCCCCCCCCGCACATCACGATAGCTTGCTCGCCTCTCCCTGCTTTAATCGCGGAGGGGGGTGCCGGCCTGACACCCCCCCCCCAGTGTGTGGTACCTGGGGCGGCCCGCCCACCCCGCCCCCCACTTAGTACGCCTCTGCTTATAAGTTCACTTCACTGGAACTAAGGGGCCAAGCCCAACCCCTGAAAAACAACCCCACACCATAATACACCCTCCACCAAATGATTTGGACCAGTGCACAAAGCAAGGTCCACAAAGACATGGATGAGTGAGTTTGGGGTGGAGGAACTTGACTGGACTGCCCTCAACCCAACAGAACACTTTTGGGATGAATTAGAGTGGAGACTGCGAGCCAGGCCTTCTCCTCCAACATCAGAGCCTGACCTCACAAATGTGTTTCTGGAAGAATGGTCAAACATTCCCATAGACACTCCTAAACCTTGTGGACAGCCTTCCCAGAAGAGTTGAAGCTGTTATAGCTGCAAAGGATGGGCCAACTCAATATTAAATCCTACGTACTAAGACGCCATTAAAATTCATGTGTGTGTAAAGGCAGGCGTCTCAATACTTTTGGCAATATAGTATATATTTATCTGAGTAAACACCAGGCTAAACAGTCCCAGACACAGAAATCCTGTCATTTTCAGGTGCTCAGGAGGTGCACCACCCAGCCCTGGTGCCAGCAGCCTGTCAAGATCTAGGAGAGGCTGAAATCCGCAGTGGTTTGATGCTGTGCCAAGCATTTGGAGCCGTATGTGTTTATGAATGCACGTCTGGAACACGGAATTCTTGCATTCGGGGCATCAATGCACACATATGGCCCAGATGCAAGTACTGCTCAGCATATTCAGTGTATTTTCACAGATGTTGACAGCTGCTGGTAACAGGGCTGGACACTGCACCTGCGCTTCCCAGGGCGCCCAAACTGATGAGGATTGATGCCGATAGGCCTAACCGCTACATGAGGCCTTTGTACATACAGCTAGACTGAATAAATACTGTAATATTTCATACATTACATTAGTTATGGTTTTGATGCAGTCTGCCTCCAAACTGTATCACCAAATTAGAAAACTAGGTGAGCTTCTAGTGGTTATCAGCAAATACTGCAACTCTGCTAAAATTAGAACGATCATTTGATTATCTGAGTTCCCTGTAATCCACGGTGCAAGAATCCAGAGACCTACAGGCACAACTAGTAATTCTGGGAGGGGTTTCTCCTAATTGGCCCCATCCTTTTCTCTTCTGTACATGTTATGTTGGACAGGCCAGCTTGGATCCTGTATATACCTTGTGACGATCCGGGGTGATTAGGTACAAGTGGTGCATGCGATTTTCCAGAAACGTGCCACTCCAGACTGTGTTTTTAGGGCATGGCAGCCCACTTTTATTTAAAGGAAACGAAAAAGTTCAAACAAACAGAAATCTTCCCTCGCAGGGGGGTTCCACCATCACTGTATTCCAAAACAATAGCCTCCTGGCTTATTCACTGTCAGCTTCGTGCTGCTTTAGTCACAGGCTACACCTGCCTGCTTCAAACGTACGCACAGACTGTCACCTGCAATCTTAGGCTCCGAGACCTCCTGGAACTCTCCTGACCTCCTAGCCAGACTTCCTATCTGCTGGGCGGAGCCGTCTCCAAGTCTGAGCACAGACTTCTCTTCCTGGGATGTTTATGAACCCAGCCCACAGGTGTATAATTAGCATTCCTGCCAAAATCAGGCATATACTGCTTATTTGCACCTGTGAGATGGGGCGCATCTCCACAACCTGTACAGAGTGAACGGGAGCATGACAATGCGAAACTGGAAGGTCACATAGTATTAGGGTTGTCATTGAATTTATATGTCACTTTAGGAGGAAAGGACATGGCCAATTTAATACTATTTAAATATGGGTGAAACCCGTTTGAGTGGCGAGTCTCTCAGGAGAGAAATTTTTTTTATCTTTTTCTAATACAAGCTCAAAAATAAAAGATTTTCCCAACACCTGGTCCTGGGTTGTTTCCTTGGGGGGCTATTTAAACCAAGCAGGTAGCCCATTGTTAAGTGGGCTCAATCAAGAGCCCGCCGCATGGGATTGTGGCCGCCACATTTATTAATAAAGATGGCCTTTTATCATTTAAAAAAAAAAAAAAAAAAGAGCGGGCTTTGCACGTGTTTTCAGGCGGGAAACACGTTTTTTCGAATGTTGGGGGGCTATATAAGCCCCCTGAGGTACAGGGTCCGATCACAGTTGTCCTGGATCGGCTTGGCTGAGCTTCTGCTACTACACTTGAGCTATTACACTGAGCTCGCCAAGCCGTGACAGGACATGAAATCCCTCGTGAGGCAGATCCCGGAGAGGGCGGCATCCGAAGGCGGGGACGAATGGCTCCAGCGTTGCCTATCATTGGGCGAAGGGGAGCCGGCTTCAGAAGCAGCGCCTGAGGATCGGAGTACGCCCCCTGGAAGGTCCGGGGCCGAAGTAGGTAATCGACCCGAAGCACCTACCTTGCCGTCCCGCATGATCCAGCGAAGCCTACCGGTGGAGCGTCCAGCGCTCGAAGATGCGGCGCAGCAGTGGGCCGAGTCCCGCCCTCCTTCAGTCACCGAAGACCTCCCCGTCGATGATGTGGCGGATGACGCGGCGGTGAGTCAGCGTTCCGGCCTACGTGTCAAGAGGCGGAGGCGGGTCTTCTCTCCTTCGCCGGCCCGCACGTCTGAGAGGAGAAGACGCACTCGGCCTTCCTCGCCAGTGCCTCGCACGGCTCCTCCTGCAGCTCCTCCGTCTCTGCCCACAGCCCGGATGTCTCCGCCTACGTCAGCCCCTCCTAGAGTACCTTCAGCTTCGGCTTCAGCGCGCTCGCCCCGTGCGCATCTGGTTGCTACAGCAACAGCTTCTAGGGCACCCAGGCCGTCTAGGCTGGATGCCAGGGGTATGTCAACTAACGCTACTCCTGCTTCGACAGCGTCTGCTGCTGCTAATTTTTCTTCCCCTTCACTACAGATCCCTCCCTGCCAGGATAATGGGCCTATTGGGGCTGGTGAGTTTAACACAACAGGTTTGTTACAAAATGTGATTACTTCTTTGAATAGGTTTAATGCTGTTTTGTCTTCTCAGCCTGTAGCTGTTTTACCTTCTCCTGCACATGTGTGGTCTCCTATTGATTCTAATGAGTTTCCTGTATCTGTTCCTCTTAATGTTTCTGCTTCTGTCCCAGAGGTCTGTTTTAAAGAAGTCTTACCATGTGAATTATCCCCATTAGGTTTTCACCTACACATGTCTATTAAGGAAAAAATTTGGAAGGGTGAATTTTTAGATTTATTATCGCTTTTACCTAATGCTAAGGAATTTTCACACAAAAGCGATGTTAAATCTGGGGAAAGTGCCGATGATTACAGACGCCGCCCAGTTTCTAGATCATTTTTTAATTGGTTGCAAGCCTTTTGTATTTTTTCTGCGGTTTTGTGTGAAAAATATCCTCAAAAAGCATGTGGTCTTTTTCAACATTTAGAGCCTATTTTAGAGGCTTACAAGAGTTTTGGCGGCATGGGATGGTTTCATTATGATGAATCCTTCCGCCAAAAAATTGCCATCTACCCTACACTCAAATGGGGTAATAAGGACGTTGGCTTATGGCTTAACCTCATTACCCCTCAAAAAGCTTATTTTTCCAAAATTCAACCACAGCCAATGGCGTTTTCTTCTGCTCCGGCTCCCGCTTACAAAAGAGGTACATGTTTTGCATATAATGAATCACAGTGTAAGTGGTCAGCTTCTTGTCGTTATAGGCATGAATGTTCGTTTTGCTTAGGGACTCACCCTGTCACGAAGTGTTTTAAAAGGACCACCAATCCTGCCATCAGAGAACAGTCAAAAAGTATGCACGCCGGTGAGAGTGGCCGCAATGCTCCCGTGGCTGCGTCGTTACCCAGATCGGGAGAAGGCGCAACTTTTAGTTGACAGTTTTTCTTTGGGTTTTCGGCTTCCTGTTTTCCAAGGTCCGGGTTGTACTTTTGTCAATAATTTAAAATCGGTATTAATGAATACTGATATTGTGGCCGAAAAATTATTTAAAGATCTAGCTGCTGGTAGGATTGCTGGTCCTTTCGTTTCCCCTCCTTTTAAAAATTTTAGAATCTCTCCATTGGGATTGGTTCAGAAAAAAGAATCTCGATCATATCGGCTCATTCATCACCTTTCCTTCCCGGAAGGTAGTTCGCTGAATGATGAGATTGATCCGTTGTCCACTTCAGTTACCTATACTACGTTTGATGATGCTGTTGGCCTTATCAAACGATTCGGTACAGGGGCTTTATTAGCCAAAGCGGATATTAAATCTGCTTTTAGACTTTTACCCATATCACCAGAAGCATATAATTCTCTTGGTTTTCAGTTCAATGGGTATTTTTTCTATGACAAATGCCTTCCTATGGGCTGTTCTTTATCCTGCTATTATTTTGAAGTTTTTGCTTCCTTCCTGCAGTGGGTAATGACTCAAGTATCTGGCCACTCAGGTATATTGCATTACTTGGATGATTTTCTGTTTATAGGTCCTCCTGATTCGCGTGTGTGTTCGGTGATTTTGCGTTTATTTTTTCTTCTTTCCGAATTTTCGGCATCCCACTGGCGGTTGAAAAGACTGCTTTTCCATCATCAGTGATTGAATTTTTAGGTATTAGAATTGACACGATATTGCTGCAATATGAACTTCCTCCACTTAAAATTTCGAGGTTGGAATCTTTGATCTCCCTGTTTTTGCGTCGTAAGAAGATCCTGTTAAAAGAAATGCAGTCTTTTCTAGGTCTTCTTGCCTTTGCGACCCGAGTGATGCCCATGGGCAGAATTTTTTCTAGACGTTTGTCTTTGGCTACGTCCGGTTTTAAATCTCCTTTTTCACATATCCGTCTTACTTCTGCCATGAAGGATGATCTACTGGTATGGTCTAACTTTTTGTTGGATTATAACGGGAAATCATTTTTTCAGGATAATTTTGTTTTTGCGGCAGATATTGATTTATTCACGGATGCGGCTGGGTCTTGTGGCTTTGCAGCCATATTTCGCACGCATTGGTGCGCGGGTAAATGGCCCTCCTTTTGGATTTCCAACAAACTCACTAGGAATATAGTTTTATTGGAACTATTTCCGGTGGTGGTTGCATTGGAAATTTGGGGAGATCTATTTTCCGATAGACGCATTATTATCCATACGGATAATAAAGGCGTGATCTTTGCTTTGAATTGTCTTTCTTCAAAATCCATTTCGGTTATAAAACTGCTACGTTATTTGGTACTTTTATGTTTAAAGAAGAATATCTGGCTTAAAGCTAAATTTGTGCCAGGGAATCAGAATATTATGGCAGATGCCTTATCTCGCTTCCAGATGGCTCGTTTCAGACAGCTCTTACCAGAAGCAGATACGGTTGGATGCCCCTGTCCAGGTCATCTCTGGAGCCTGATTTAGCCCCAGTTTTCGCTGCTATTCAACATTCAATCGCTCCAAAACATGGACTGAATATTCAGTTGCATGGGATAGATGGATGATTTTCAATGCGGAAGTGGGTTTGTCTGGTTTTTCTCCTACTGAACATTCTATTTTAGCTTTCTTGTGTTCCCTAATGCAATTACAATTTTCTTTTAATCATATTCATAAGTTATTGGCTGGAGTTTCATTTTTTCTTAAATTGTATAATCTGCCAGCATGTAATAGCTTTTTCTCTGTCAAACAGGCTCTTAAAGGTTTACGGAAAGTTAGATGTACTCCTGATACACGTAGACCTGTTACCCTGCATATCCTATCTAGACTGTGTTTAGTCACCTCATCTGTGTGCATTTCCAAATATGAAGCACTGCTTTTTCACACTGCTTTTGTTTTAATGTTCTTTGCAGCTCTTCGCATTTGTGAAATGTTACCCAGTAATAAATATAGTCCTTCGGGTTTACAGTGGTCTGATGTTTCAGTTCTACATGATACAGTTCGGGTCTATATTAGGAGTTCTGAAACCGATCAAGCTGCTAGGGGTCATTGGCTCAATCTATATGCTTGTGGTGACTCTGTTTTTTGCCCTACTTTAGTTTTGCGTAGATACCTTTCAGTTCGACCAATTTGCGATGGCCAATTTTTTATTCATCTTGACGCGTCTCCGGTAACAAAATTTCAATTTGCTGCAGTTTTCAAGCGCTGCTTGGTTCAGCTCGGTTTGTCGCATCTAAAATTTTCCTCTCATTCTTTTCGCATAGGAGCCGCCACTGAAGCAGCTAGATTGGGTTTGAGCGATACTATCATTAAACAATTGGGTAGATGGGATTCTCATAGGTTTAATTTGTATGTTCGTCCTAATCTATCTCTTTAATTTTAGGTTCCAGGTCTTATATTTGGATAATTGGGCATTCCTACATCTATTGGGCTCATAAAAGGGCTTCCTTACGCTGCTATGGTTCCAACTTATCTTTACCTCCTGATCATTTTCATATCTGTTGGAAAGGTGTTCGTGGGCTCATCTGGACTGATCTGTTATCTCACTTATCTTCTTTATTCCATTCCTGGCCTCATCCTTCTATTCTAATTTTTCATCTAGGTGGTAATGACATCGGTAAAAGAAAGACTCTAGATTTATTGTTCTCCATTAAACGGGATTTACGCCTTTTACAGTTCTATTTTCCAAATGCATGTATTGTTTTTTCGGAGATGGTTTCTCGTTTAGATTGGTGGGGTTCGCCTGAAGGCAAATCTCTTGACAAAATTAGACGGAGAGTGAATCATTCTATTGCAAAGTTCATGCCATCGATCGGGGGTTTCTCTTTCCGTCATGTTGACTTGGAAGGAGGTTTTCCTGGTCTTTATCGGTCAGATGGGATTCATCTATCTGATATTGGTCTGGACATTTTTAATTTAAACCTTCAGACTATGATTGAACGGGCCGCGGTGCTGGGGTAGCCTCACTTATTTGCAATAAGTGCGGCTTGTTGGGACTTGGTTGTTTGAAATTTATTAATTTAAAGCTCGAGTTCTATGACTGAGCTAATGTTAGAGTTGGATTTTAAATAAAATCTTATTATACATTCATTATTATTGTCAATAAAGTTAATTAATTTAATACCAATAAAGGTGCCGCGGCCATTTAAATACCAAATTCAGTGTGGTGTATTATTATTATTATTATTATTATTTAAGTTTAAGTGTGCGACCTACAATCCCATGTTAAGTGGGCTCAATCAAGAGCCCGCCGCATGGGATTGTGGCCGCCACGTTTATTAATAAAGATGGCCTTTTATCATTTAAAAAAAAAAAAAAAAAAAAAGAGCGGGCTTTGCACGTGTTTTCAGGCGGGAAACACGTTTTTTCGAATGTTGGGGGGCTATATAAGCCCCCTGAGGTACAGGGTCCGATCACAGTTGTCCTGGATCGGCTTGGCTGAGCTTCCCCTCCCTCCCACCCCTTATGTCGCAGGCATCATTATGTGGTTTGTCACCCTTGAATCAAGGGGGGACTTGGTTGTTTGAAATTTATTAATTTAAAGCTCGAGTTCTATGACTGAGCTAATGTTAGAGTTGGATTTTAAATAAAATCTTATTATACATTCATTATTATTGTCAATAAAGTTAATTAATTTAATACCAATAAAGGTGCCGCGGCCATTTAAATACCAAATTCAGTGTGGTGTATTATTATTATTATTATTTAAGTTTAAGTGTGCGACCTACAATCCCATGGGTTTTGCTAAGGAAGATGGAGGTCCTTTGAAACGCGTCCTGTGACCCTGGACTTCAGGTGGACCTTAGCATCCATTGGCCATTGGCACTGGAAATGAGGAAGCTGAGGCATTAATGCTAGCTGGGCATTCGCCTAATTAGCAGTCGTTGGTACAGAGATCTGGCCCTGTGCCTGCATCAGCTCATCATCATCCATCCATCCATCTAGCTGCGCCCTTTTAAGACTGTGCCCTCACCACAGGCTCATCCTTTCCTGGAAACTCAATCATGTGTGTTTTTTTTTACGTTTGTGAGTAGTCGCATTTTATCTTTTTGTAATTAAACTTTCCTGACCGACTCCATGGCAGCATACGTAAGGACTGGTTTGGTTATATAACTACCTGCAGTTTTCCTCTCTGCAATCAAGACCGGCCAGGGTTGGACTGGGGCAAAAATTTGGCCCTGGACCTCACCCAGAGCGGCCCACTTTAATTTTGCAAACATGCACAAAAACAGTATATAAAACTATACGCAATTGCGCAATATGGATACTTATTGAGTTTGGGATGGATCTGTGGGAAAGCGGTGTGGCCTTTGTATGGGGCATCAGAGCGACCCAGGGGAAAATCAACACCTTGCCCCCCTGGTAGGGTGACCACATCTCCAGACTATTTTGCCGAGGACCAGGGGGGAATGTAGTCTCAGGGCTGACGGGGAATTCAACGGTGATTTGTCGGGTGAATGGCTGGTGCTGCCAATGAAAACATCCCGACACCATGCTTAATATGGTGTCAGGATGATTAAATCACATTATTTATATTACTACATTGTAATATATAATGAAATAGTTCAACTCACCAGAATGCAGAATCAGTGGGAACCATTGCCTGTAACCAGATGTAGTGTATCATTTGCCACCACCGCCTGCCACCAGATGCAGCGTGTCACTTTCCACCACCGCCTGCCACCAGATGCAGCGTGTCACTTTCCACCACCGCCTGCCACCAGATGCAGCGTGTCACTTTCCACCACCGCCTGCCACCAGATGCAGCGTGTCACTTTCTGCCACCAGATGCAGCATGTCACATGCAACGTCGCTTGCTGCCAGAGAGAGGGCAGGAAGAGAGAGAGAGATAGAGAGAGAGGGGGAGGGAGAGACATGGAGAGAGAGAGATATGGAGAGAGAGAGAGAGAGACATGGAGAGAGAGAAAGAGACATGGGGAGAGAGAGAGAGGGACAGAAAGAGAGAGAGAGAGGGGACAGGAAGAGAGAGAGAGCTAGAGAGAGGGGGGACAGAGAGAGAGAGGGGGGACAGGGAGAGAGGAGGGGGACGGGGAGAGAGAGAGGGGGACAGAGAGAGAGAGGGGGGCAGGGAGAGAGACATGGAGAGAGAGGAACATGGAGAGAGAGGGGGGCAGGGAGAGAGAGAGGGGAGAGAGAGAGAGGGGACAGGGAGAGAGAGGGGGACAGGGAGAGAGAGGGGGGACAGAGAGAGAGGGGCGGCAAACAGGGAGACGGGGAGAGAGAGAGAGGGTGGGCAGAGAGAGAGAGGGGGCAGGGGGAGAGAGGGGGGCAGGGAGAGAGAGGGACATGGAGAGAGAGGGGGGACAGGGAGAGATAGGGGGACAGGGAGAGAGAGAGGGGGGACAGGGAGAGAGAAAGGGGGAGGGTGACATGGAGAGAGAGAGAAGGGGACAGGGAGAGAGAAAGGGGGAGGGGGACATGGAGAGAGAGGGGGACAGGGAGATAGAGAGGGGAGGGGGCAGAGAGAGGGCAGGAAGAGAGAGAGAGGGGGAGGGAGAGAGACAGACAGACATGGAGAGAGGGGGGACAGGGAGAGAGGGGGGGCAGGGAGAGAGAGAGAAAGAAAGAGGGAGAGAGAGACATGGAGAGAGAGAGAGAGAGAGAGAGAGAGAGAGGGAGTATGGGAGAGAGAGAGGGGTAGGGGACAGAGGGGGGGGGAGAGAGAGAGAGAGAGAGACAGACAGAAAGAGAGAGGGGGTGACAGGAAGAGAGAGAGGGGGGACAGGGAGAAAGAGGGGGGACAGGAAGAGAGAGAGAGGGGGGACAGGGGGATAGAGAGAGGGGGAGAGAGGGGGCAGGGAGAGAGAGAGGGGGACAGAGGGGGGAGAGAGGGGGCAGGGAGAGAGACATGGAGAGAGAGGAACATGGAGAGAGAGAGGGGGCAGGGAGAGAGAGGGGATAGAAAGGAAAAAATCCCCCCAAAAAGGGTTTATGGGGTTTTTAGGCAGCACTATAGAAAAAATTGGGTATGATACAACGTATTGTCTAAGTAAAAATATAAATCTTTATTGAAAATATCACAAAAGTGACATAGTGGATTTAAAACATGGGTCCCGAATGAGAGTAGGGGACAGGGAGAGAGAGAGGGGGGACACAGAGAGAGTGAGAGAGAGAGAGGGGGTGAACAGGGAGACGGGGAGAGAGAGAGAGAGAGAGGGGGGGGGGGGGGCAGGGAGAGAGAGGGACATGGAGAGAGAGAGAGAGGGGGGGCAGGGAGAGAGAGGGACATGGAGAGAGAGAGAGAGAGGGGGCAGGGAGAGAGAGGGACATGGAGAGAGAGAGAGAGAGAGAGGGGGCAGGGAGAGAGAGGGACATGGAGAGAGAGAGAGAGAGAGAGGGGGCAGGGAGAGAGAGAGGGGGGACAGGGAGAGAGAAAAGGTGAGGGGGACATGGAGAGAGAGAGAGAGAGAGGGGGACAGGGAGATATAGAGGGCAGGGGGCAGAGAGAGGGGTCCGGGTCTGGTCAGTGACAGCGCTCAGCTCACTCACTTGAATGGTGCAGGAGGGGCTTTAATGTGGCTGTCGGCTACTTGTTTAATCTTCCCGCTCCCTCTTGCTCTTTGTCGATGTAACGCACAGGCAGGGAGAGAGGAGCGGTGGAAGCGGAAGCGGTGTGTGTCACAAGCTGGCAGCTGGCTCCTCACAGCTGAACAGAGCTGTGTGTGCGAACCCCCTCTTCTAGGGCAGCTGCACCGAGCCGCTGCCCACACACTGACACCAGGGATGTTCCGGAGGATGCAGCGGCCGTCGGAGGACATCTGTCCCCGCTCATCAGCGTGACCTTTCAGACACCTATTGCAGCGGCAGAGCCTATCGGCTCTGTGCTACAGGTGGTGGACGGGCTGGCAACAGAAGCAGTGAAACACTGAAGCACCATCCCAACCCAGTCCACTCCTGAATTGCCGCCTCGGGCAGTACAGCCGTGCTCAAAATAATGGCTGCGCGGGTCGTGCATCCATTATTTTGACAGGCTGTCACTGAAACTGGCCCACTGAGCCATCGGCCCACCGGGAAACACCTGGTAGTCCCAATACTCTGATAAGTCTTGGAAGAGCTGAAGCCTGGCCATTGGCAGGCAAGTGGCGTAATGGGCAGATAGGGCCACCGGCTAATATGTGTGCTTACATAATGTTTGTGGAAGATGTAAATCTGATTCCTTTACCTCCACTATAACATTGCGGAGTTATGATATGAAACATTTCACCACGTGCACCACGAAGTATATTGTTTACTTGATTACTTGTCCATGCAAGAAGCAATATGTTGGACGCAGTAAAAGAACTTTCTCTATCAGAGTGAACGAACATATTGCAAAGATAAAAAAGGGCTGTATCAAGCACAGTGTTCTTCGTCACTACCTGGAATTCCATCATAAGGACCCTACCGGTACCTTATTCCAGTTTATTGATAAGTTCGTCCCTCATTGGAGGGGTGAGTCTTGTCTTAGGGGTGTATTGCAACTTGAAACTTATTGGATTTATGATCTGAGGTGCTCACCCCACGGTATGAATGTAGAGTGGGATATCAATTGCTTCATTAACCGGGCGTGAGTGGTACCTTCTCTTGGGTTTTGGTATACCTGCGATACACCCCTATTTATTGGATACACTTGGAGGGTCCCTTTTCTGTTTACTCTGTTAATATATAGATTTATAATTTTTACATCTCTAGTAGGTATGTTCACCTTTAGAAATAATCTGTCCACTTCCATATTTTTTCCTGTGATATTTATTTTTGACATATATTTTAGTGGTTATATGGACTAAATTTGGTTTATATTTAGACTTGATTTAGACGGTATTGTCCTTGGTGTTCCCGATATGTGACATATATCTATGTGTCTGTGATGGTGTGCTTTTTTTCTTCATGGTGGACGGTGTGGGTGACCTTGCACCCGTTATGGATGTATGGTTCCATTGCACATGTTCCCCCTGTTGGTTTACTCCCCACATGATGGCGCTGTGGTGTCGGCATGCACCCTTTTGGGAGCATGTCTGCGTATTACTCGTTCATCCATTCGGTTACATCGGTACTTGCTGGCTATGGATGCTCTCTCCAACCATACCCATTTTCATGAGTTGGTTTGGAGATGTGATAGTGTCCTATAGTATGCTTTAGATCAGGCAGCCCCCCCCCCCCTCCTCCCGGCATCATCGCTTTGCTAGACTAGTGAAGCTGGGCGCCATTTGAGGGTGGTGATACTGCGGGATTACCTTGCAATCACTGGCCCAGCGGACGCTGTTTACTTCCGACGGAGGTGATGCTTACATCACTTCCTGTATCCACTGTGAGGCTTGGGATGCTCACCTTCGGCGGAAGTTTCGATTCTGATCACTTCCTGTGATCAAAACGAGGTTTGGGATGCAAGTAGCGTTCCCGTCCCGTTTGAGCAGTGTTCTTTGTGTGATTGCATGGGCTACTGACTCGGCCACTTAGCGGGGTTCGAACCCCTTGGGGAATAGATACCCGTATGATGTCCTTTGAGTGTATCAGAACGAAGGTTTGTTATACGGGTTCACTTCCGGTTCCACCATGATGGGGGCGGACCTATTCAATTATATGTTTGGTTCATTGTGTATATATGTAGCAGCAATATGGGGAGGTTAGGATATGCCCCAGTTGAAGACTATTAAGTCAAAACGCGTCGGACCAGCATTCCCTGCTTCCCATATTGCTTTTTATTCAATTTTTGTGATCACGTTTATATATATATCCTACATGACTGTATGATATTTTTATCTCCAATAAATCATTATTGGCTGATCTGCTCCATGTGGAGCATCCCCTTTTTTTCTTTTTTCTCCATGTTTGAGCACTGACGAGCACCATTAGATTACCACCAGTCCCTTGGCATTGAGCCTGTGGTAGTTTGCTGACGGTTTTGAAATCACCAACTTGAAACCACCTTGGAGCTGTCATCCATGCCTTAAGAGGATTCGTAATTCCAGTTATTGTGTGACCATCCAGGCCGGCATTATTTACAACATCGGAAGTCCTCTATTCCAAGTCTTGCAGACACACTGCCGTACGGTATGTGCGTCCACCCGGATTGGTAAGAGTTCCCACCCTTCTATCTGAATATTCCTTCTGTTTGTCGGTGTATTCCTTGGCCATCCAGACCATGCGCTTTTCACTTGAGTACTTGCTCTCCATTTCAGTGATTGAAGAGAAAGTCTTCCATTGATTGGACATTACATGTGGATATTTATTTTGGACTATTGTGCTTCACTACACATTTATTCCCTTAATTATTCACTTATATTTATCACATTGATCATTTATGCTCTGTTTATTGGTTTATGTATATAGGCCATTATTTTGTTGTGCACGTATGAGGTGTTTTTGTATTCACACTTTATACACAGTGTCTTTAGCGCTACACTTTGTTTGATAGAACTCTTCTGGGAAGGCTGTCCACAAGGTTTAGGAGTGTCTATCGGAATGTTTGACCATTTATCCAGAAGTGCATTTGTGAGGTCAGGCGCTGATGTTGGACGAGAAGGCCTGGCTCGCAGTCTCTGCTCTAATTCATCCCAAAGATGTTCTATCAGATTGAGGTCAGGACTCAGGCCAGTCAAGTTCCTCCATCCCAAACTTGCTCATCCGGACCTTGCTTTGTGCACTGGTGCCCAGTGATGTTGGAAAAGGAAGGGGCCATCCCCAAACTGTTCCCACAAAGTCGAGACCTTAAAATTTGTCCAAAATGTCTTGGTATGCTGACACCTTAAGAGCTCCCTTCACTAGAACCAAGAGGCCAAGCCCAACTCCTGAAAAACAACCCCACACCATAATCTACCCTCCACCAAATGATTTGGACCAGTGCACAAACAATCTTTGCCTATTTTCCTGTTTAACCACTTCAATACTGGGTACTTTTACCCCCTTCCTGCCCAGGCCAATTTTCAGCATTCAGCGCTTGCACACTTTGACAATTACGCGACATTATGCAACACTGTACCCAAATGACATTTTTATCATTTTGTTTAGCTTCCTTTTGGTGGTATTTAATCACCACCGTTTTTTTATTTATTTTAATTTTTTTGCTAAATAAATGAAAAAAGGCAGAAAATGGGGGGGGCATTTTTTTTTCTTTGTTTCTGTTATAAAATTTTGCAAATCAATAATTGTTCTTCATAAATTTAGGCCAAAATGTATTCTGCTACAATTCTTTGGTGAAAATAACCCAAATCAGTGTTTATTATTTAGTCTGTCTGAAAGCTACAGAGTCCACAAACTATGGTATTCTTTGTGGGGAAATTAGCTTGTGGATATCACCTTTTCTGAATGAGAGTCAGCAAACGGGCACTTTTTTCAAAATCTGGCGGATGCCAGGTTTATTTGCAGGAGGTTTGCAAAATAAAAACAAACAGTAAATTTAATTCTTGCCGTCCGGCGCTAACTAAAAAAAATGTCTCCTCTCTATACAGTGCGGGGCTGGTCCCCGTCACCCACAAAAACATGCGGAAAAGCAAACCTTTGGTCCAACACCCAGAGCTCCTCTCACTCAGGTTCGTTCTTGAGCCCCCGTTCACACCTATGCGAATTAGATGCGGCTTACACCGCATCCCATTCGCAGGACATTGTAAAATACATTCATTTTAATGAGGCTGGTTCACATATCTGTGGTGCATTCGTACTCCGCATTGCACAAAAAACGTGTGCGTTTTCTAGGCAGTGCGGTCCGGCTCAGGTGCGAATTCAGGCCCATTATCTATGGGCACGCATCTGATTCGCAGATGCATTCCGTTCTGAACAAGGAATCTCTCCTTGTTTTCACTACACCTCCCCCTCCTCTTCCTGCTCAGCTGATGCGCTGATAGAACGCAGCGGCACCGCTGAACAGCTACATTTTCTCTTCACAGAGAAAATGTAGCTGGAATTCGCACCGCACTGGTGTGAACCCAGGCTCAGTATCAAAACCAGAGAGCCCTGTTGAGCTCTCTTCCTGGTCAGTGTGGGCTTAAGTGGACCAGAACATCCGGACCGGAACCTAGTCTGCCACAGAGGCTGGAAAAACCCGGGCCGGATTCCGGTTCCATCCCTTACAACAGTACGAATGCGAGGGGAAATATAGTGATTATCCACTATATCACCTCGCATACCGTCACAACATCTAAAAATTGATCAATCCCGATGTACTGACACCCTATCTCATTTCCTGAGGCCCATAAATGTCAGGACAGTACAAATATCCCCCAAATGACCCCTTTTTGGAAATCAGACAGTCCAAGGTTCTAGTAAGAGGCATGGTGAGTTTTTTAAGTTGTATTTTTTTGTCATAATTTATTTTATTTATTTTATTTTTATTTGTTTTACATACGGTCACCAGTGCAGTGGTGTGGGGTGATCAGGGACACTGCTTGGTGACAGTACTTAACCACTTCAGCCCCAGAAGAATTTACCCCTTTCCTGACCAGAGCACTTTTTGCGATTCGGCACTGCGCCGTCTTAACTGACAATTGCACGGTCGTGCGACGTGGCTCCCAAACAAAATTGACGTCCTTTTTTTCCCACAAATAGAGCTTTCTTTTGGGGTAATTTGATCACCTCTGCGGTTTTTATTTTTTCTAGGGCTGTGGAAATTAAAGATTAATTCCTCGATTAATCGATACATTTTTTTGATCGATCAAAATTCTTTTGATCGGTACTCACATTTCTGCCGGCTTCCGGGTCTTCAGGGAGTTCCGTCGGAGATCCGTGACGCCACGGACATCAACGTCACCGGACTCCTCCCCCCTTCCATAAGTGCCTCCGTCTGCTAATGAAGGGAAGGGGGAGGAGTCCGGTGACGTTGAAGTTCTGATTGAACGTAACGCGCACAGGGGAGGAGCTATGCATGACGTCACCCCCTGCTGCCCTATGGAACTAACACGATTGTCGGCTTTATATGGTGTGTTTTTATCATCTTTATGTGAGTAGTTTTGTGTTTGAACACAAAAATTAAATCTTATACTTAAGCGGTGAGCACTTGCGACAAACAGTTGGATAAATGTAACATACAAACAGTTAGCCTGTCTAGGGGCTATCAGTGCCCAACATCAAGGGAGGCTGCAAGTATCAAGCAAATTATAATGAACTTCAAATAATTGGGTTAAACCCAAAATAAGTAAGTAATAAAGAGGGTATTTTAAAGACAGAAGAGAAAAAAAAAATGGGGGGGGGGGGGGGGGTATACTGGAATAAGCATAAAATGTATTTGGTTGGGTTAGGAGGGTTGGTTGAGGGAAAAAAATACAAATAGGAAGTCTTCCTAATCTGCCTCTTCCTATTCCGTGGGGCTGTTTCGTCACTTCCTCCTCTTCGGCGAGCTGCCCCGTTGTCTGTGTGTCCCCCATAAAACGACAGGGCCAATTCACAAAGCTCTGCGCGACTCGCGCATGCGCAGTAGGAAACGGGCAGTGAAGCCGCAAGGTGTAGGAAACGGGCAGTGAAGCCGCAAACACTGCAGCTACAGTGTTTGTAGTTGCTGACTTTAAAAAAAAAAAAAACGGCTGAAACACCACTTTAATAGATATCAATTTAACGGGAGGGAGAAGATGAGGGGTGGAGTACATGTTGAAGGGAGAGAGGGAAGATGTGTAGTCTGTCGCAAGATTTCGCCGGTGGGGGGGTTGTTCAGATCTTCCTTGCTTTTTAGATTAATGTTGCGTATGGGGCAAACAGATCACTTGCCCATTTTCTGGTTAGACACATTGGGGCACAGAAGGCATTAAGGTAAAAAAAACCTTAGTGTTTGGAATCACTTTAAAGCCGGCCCCTGAAGCTGCACAATCTAACCTTCTCTTTGCTCCTCTCACTCCATTTGAGTGAGAAGCCTTGGGTAACTCCAAGTTGCTCTGGTAGGAGCTTACAGAGAACTAAGAAGTTTGCTAAAAAAAAACATCTGGATGGTGAGAAATAAGATTCTTTGGTCTGATGAGACCAAGATAGAACTTTTTGGCCTTTATTCTAAGCGGTATGTGTGAAGAAAACCAGGGCCTGCTCATCACCTGTCCAATAGAGTCCCAACAGTGAAGCATGGTGGTGGCAGCATCATGCTGTGGGGGTGTTTTTCAGTTGCAGGGACAGGACAACTGGTTGCAATCGAGGGAAAGATGAATGCGGCCAAGTAGAGGGATATCCTGGACAAAAACCTTCTCCAGAGTGCTCAGAACCTCAGACTGGGCCAAATGTTTACCTTCCAACAAGACAATGACCCTAAGCACACAGCTAAAATAACGAAGTGGCTTCACAACAACTCTGTGACTGTTCTTGAATGGCCCAGCCAGAGCCCTGACTTAAACCCAATTGAGCATCTCTGGAGAGACCTAGAAATGGCTGTCCACCAACGTTTACCATCCAACCTGACAGAACTGGAGAGGATCCGCAAGGAGGAATGGCAGAGGATACCCAAATCCAGGTGTGAAAAACTTGTTGCATCTTTCCCAAAAAGACTCATGGCTGTATTAGATCAAAGGGTGCTTCTACTAAATACTGAGCAAAGGGTCTGAATACTTAGGACCATGTGATATTTCAGTTTTTCTTTTTTAATAAATCTGAAAAAATATCAACAATTCTGTATTTTTCTGTCAATATGGGGTGCTGTGTGTACATTAATGATGAAAAAAAATAACTTAAATGATTTTAGCAAATGGCTGCAATATAACAAAGAGTGAAAAATTTAAGAGGGTCTGAATACTTTCTGTCCCCACTGTACTGACAGATCTGAAGGAGACCTGCATGAGATCAGCAGTCTGGTGATCCCTGGTGCAATGCTTTGCAGGCTCCAGAAAAAATAAATAAAATGAAAATTCTTTTACCTGCACCCAGGGGAGGGCTGTCAGCCTTAGGCCTAGGGGGCAAGTCCAGTCAAGTGGCCCATTGAACCACTGAATCGGCTCACCATCCATCTACACCACATTCCCAGCAGAGAGAGAGAGAGAGAGAGGGGGGGATTGCTCCATATTGCCCCAGAGAGAGAGAGAGAGGCCACTTGGCACTGCCTGCACAGAGAGAGAGACCATTTAACACTGCCTGCACACAGAGAGAGAATGCTTGACACTGCCTGCACAGAGAGAGAGAGGCCACTTGGCACTGCCTGCACAGAGAGAGATGCCACTTGGCACTGCCTGCAGAGAGAGAGAGAGGCCACTTGGCACTGCCTGCACAGAGAGAAAGGCCACTTGGCACAGCCTGCACAGAGAGAGAGAGAGGCCACTTGGCACTGCCTGCACAGAGAGAGAGAGAGGGGCCACTTGGCACTGCCTGCACAGAGAGAGAGAGAGGCCACTTGGCACTGCCTGCACAGAGAGAGAGAGAGAGAGGCCACTTGGCACTGCCTGCACAGAGAGAGAGAGACCGCTTGACATTGCCTGTACAGAGAGAGATGCCACTTGACACTACCTTCAAAGAGAGAGAGAGAGAGACAGCTTGACACTGCCTGCACAGAGAGCGAGAGACAGCTTGACACTGCCTGCACAGAGAGCGAGAGACCGCTTGACACTGCCTGCACAGAGAGCGAGAGACCGCTTGAAGCTGCCTGCACAGAGAGCGAGAGACCGCTTGACACTGCCTGCAGAGAGAGAGAGAGAGACCGGTTGACACTGCCTGCACAGAGAGCGAGAGACCGCTTGACACTGCCCTGCACAGAGAGCGAGAGACCGCTTGACACTGCCTGCACAGAGAGCGAGAGACCGCTTGACACTGCCTGCACAGAGAGCGAGAGACCGCTTGACACTGCCTGCACAGAGAGAGAGAGACCGCTTGACACTGGCATTTAGGGGGTTAAAACAGGCAGGGAAGAAATGTACTATCACCTTCTCTGTCTGTCACTTTTCAGTGGAGTGGCAGTGCCTGCTGTAAGTGAATACAAGCCTTTGGGCTCACACTGGTGTACTGGCAGTTTTCCATAGCCATAGTCCCTCAGACTTCTTTTAGGTTGCACATTTTTGCTGCATTTTCTTGAAGTGCACAAAAGATGCAGCATGCAGGACATCTTGTGCACTTTCAAAACATGCAGCAAAATGTGCAACCTCTATGGGACCAGGGGCAACATGCAGGAATAGTGCCAGTACACCAGCACTGCAGACAAACCGCAGAATGCCAGGGTGAGCCCACATCAACACCTAGGAGGGCAAGCAAGGTAGTGTCACAGGCTGCTAGGAAAAAAAATCTTTAGCAGAAGAGGGGGGCGGGGGGGGGGGGGGGGGGGGGGGGGGGGGGGGGGGGGGGGGGGGGGGGGGGGGGGGGGGGGGGGGAGGGGGGGGGGGGGGGGGGGGGGGGGGGGGGGGGGGGGGGGGGGGGGGGGGGGGGGGGGCATGGGGAGAGAAGTTCACTTACTTGGTCTTTCCCAGCCTCCCAGGAGCCTCACTGTATTCGAGCCGACTGCTCAGATTTAACTTTCCCGCCCCAAACATCCTCTTCACAGACAGCACACAGGCTGCCCGGAGTGTGGGCGGGGAAAGAGAGAGCAGGTCCAGCCTCTGCCAGCCATTCATGTGGAGGAGGGAGAGGCTGGGCGGGGCTGTGCTGTGCTCTGTGACACAGACTGTCGGCCCTGAGATGTCCCTAGCTCACAGTACTGGATGGAGATGCAGCACTCGGCCAGCTCAAAAACTGCGCATGTGCGGTTCTGAGCTGGCGACACAGCGGCCTTTGTAGAGCATATGAGAACAGCCCAGGGGACAATTGCATCTCTGCCCCCCGGCCCAGCCTGCCCCTGTGTATTTATTATTTTTTGCAAAAAGTGAACATATCCTTTTAGACTTGGTTCACACTGGGGCAACTTGTCAGGCGACTTAGCCGCCTGACAAGTCACGCTCCATTCTGTACAATGGAACCATTCTAATAGGAGATACACAAGTCGCTCCGGCTTAGAAAAAGGTTCCTGTACTACTTTTGGGGCGACTTCAGGCAACTTGCATTGACTTCTATACAGAAGTTATTTTGCAAGCCGCCGCTGAAGTCGGATGCAGGTCGCCTGAGGCAGTCGCACTGCAAGTCGTGCTGCCTCAGTGTGAACCGACCCTTAAGCCTAGCTGTGGCCACAAAATATATATATATATATACCCTTGCAGTGCCCCTCCACCCATTCCTCAGAGCAGGGGATGGGGTAGTTACTAATACCTGTTCCTCGACCCCCTAGAAATAACCAGCATTTAACCCTTGCAGTGTGGTGGAGGGCACTACAGGGGTAGATGTCTTCTCATTCCTGAAATTGGCCTTTAAAATGATACCACAAACCATAGCTAACACTTTTACAGATGATTGCAGGAAAAATGTTGCTTCACACGATGAATTTCAATATAGACTAAAATTATAATGATTCTATTTTTGTATGGGGGGAGGGTGTATCGCCCCTCTCACCGCCTTATAACGCCATAGCACTGATTACAGGTTGCATTGAATGCAGTTGAACTTGCTAGAACATTTCCCCTATGTACGGACCCACCACGAGTATTATGCCACCAAGCTGCCCGTGTTCCCCCCGGACCCCCATACTGTCCCGGACGCGCTTCTCCTCGCAGGCTGCCATTCAGCGTCCTGCGTCTCCTAGGCAACCAGGCACAGCGAGGATCGCTGCTCGGAGGATAAAGAGTGCCGAGCGCATCGATACGGGATCAGTACCCTGGACAGCGGTCTGAGTGAAGAGTGCAGCCAATCAGAGCACTTCGTCCTGCAGTCGTGTGAGGGGGCGGAGTTGTTGTGCACACAGCTGAGTGATCAGAGCTGCACGTGGCTGAGATTGAAGAATATTGTAGATCGGCTGCAGAGATCTACAGAAGCGATCACACCGGACAGAGCCCAATTAGAACGTTCACATAGTCATAACGGCACAAGAGGTTTATGGAGGATTGTATTCTGATTCTTATACCGCTCCACTTACTTTCACCCTGACACTTTATCTGGAGGGTAAAGAGAGAGATTTGGCTGTTCCCTCCCAGCTCCTTAGTATGCATAACAGCCTCATATAACACACCCCTGAGGTTATCAGAGGGTTTGAGACAGTTCATGTATTTTTAAAGGTGACCATATAGGGATTACAAAATGTAGCAGATTCCTATGTATGCCAACCTTACAGAGCATGAATGGATGAATCTCCCACTCAGCTGTTGTGGTTTGGTCATTGGCTGTGACAACTGTCAAAATCCCTGAACAGTGCTTGCATCTGATTGGATCCAGGTGCTGTTCAGCCAATCATTTCCCATCAGATCCTTGAAATTCCAATCAAGGGATGTCCAGGCCACCAACAGGTCCATAAACTGAGCGAATTTCAGCCACTTCATCAGTACTGTCCAAAATTTGCTCAGCATAAACCAAGAACTCCAACCTAGATCTATATAAGCATTGAACAGCAATGTACAGAGACATTCTTGATAAAAACCTGCTCCAGAGCGCTCCGGACCTCAGACTGGGGCGGAGGTTCACCCTCCAGCAGAGATAAATATGTTAAAGGTCAGCGCTAAAATATGAGTACAATTATTTTGAATAAAATGTACAAAAATAAATGTCCATAAGTGAAAATATGGGGACCAATATAGGTCCTAATAGTGATAAACCAAAAAGTAGTCCAGTGAAATGAAAAAAACAATCCAGGTGTATCAAAACAATAATATGTCAGACTGTAAGTGTCACATAATAAGTGTAAATTGATAGAAGATCCACCACAAAAGTCACCAATCGCTTATCGGAACGATTGAACTCAAATAGATGTAAACCTAACGAGTCAATCAGGCTTTTGTGAGGTACCAGGGATGGTTCAGGCTCGCAGCATGTGTATGTTCAATCAACCCGGTAAGCGATTGGTGACTTTGGTGGTGGATCTTCTATCAATTTACACTTATTATGTGACACTTATGCCCCGTACACATGGTCAGAAATTCCGCCGGAAAATGTCCGATCGGACCATGTTGTCGGAAAATCCGGCCGTGTGTGGGCTCCATCGGACTTTTTCCGTCGTAATTTCCAACGGAAAAAATTTGGGGTCCTGCTCTCAAATTTTCCGACAACAAAGTCCGGACTTTTTCCGATCGTGTGTAGAGAATTCCGACGGACAAAGTGCCAGGCATGCTCAGATCAAATTACGAGACCAGAGCTATTGGCTACTAGCCTCTACATAGTTCCGTTGTACGCAACGAACGTCACCACGTTCAGAATGATCGGATTTTCCGACAACTTTGTCCAACCGTGTGTATGCAACACCAGTGTGAGACAAAATCCGTCGGAAAAAATCTGACGGATTTTGTGGTCAGAATTTCCGACCGTGTGTACGGGGGCTTACAGTCTGACATAGTATTGTTTTGATACACCTGGATTGTTTTTTTCATTTCACTGGACTACTTTTTGGTTTATCACTATTAGGACCTATATTGGTCCCCAAATTTTCACTTATGGACATTTATTTTTGTACATTTTATTCAAAATAATTGTACTCATATTTTAGAGCTGCACTTTACTTTAACATATTTATCTCTACATTTTGAATCACTGCTGTGCTGGCTGCTACCCTTGTACTTTTGGACAGCGCAGTATACGTTTGTATTTTTCATCTTCCAACAGGACAACAACCCTAAACATACAGCCAGAGCTACAATGCAATGGTTTAGATTAAAGCATATTCATGTGTTAGAATGGCTCAGTCAAAGTCCAGACCTAAATCCAATTGAAAATCTGTAGCAAGACTTAAATTGCTGTTCACAGACGCTCTCCGTCCAATCTGGAGGATGGAAGAATGGGCAAAAATGTCACTCTGTAGATGTGCAAAGCTGGTAGAGACATCCCCAAAATACTTGCAGCTGTAATTGCAGTGAAAGGTGGTTCTAAAAAGTATTGACTCCGGGGCGCTGAATACAAATGCACGCCACACTTTTCACATATTTATTTGTAAGAAATGTTGAAAACCAATTATCATTTTCCTTCCACTTTACAATTAAGTGCCACTTTGTGTTGGTCTAGCACATAAAATTCCAATAAAATACATTTACCTTTTTGGTTGTAACATGACAAAATGTGGAACTTTTCAAAGGGTATGAATACTTTTTCAAGGCACTGTAAGTGTACAATTCCACAAAAAGAATATACAAACTGTCTTTTATCATTGAAATGCTGTCCTTGAGCTTCTGTCAGTGACTTTGCTTTGATTGAGATGATGTCATCAGTCTGCTGCAGGAAGGACGAAGCATTTTGCTGGTCTCCTCTTCCCCAGTGATCACTTAGACTGTACATTGTACTTTGTAGCAAGCCACAAGGTGAGAAGCTGCAGCAGGAGCAGATAATCTCTATCAGATATTTGTGAATACAGCCAAGAACTGCACAGGCACCAGAGTTTATGTGTGCATCATCTTTGAGCCAGCATCTTATGCCCCATACACACGATCAGAGTTTTAGTCGGAAAAACCTTGGATGGTTTTTCCGCCAGAATTCCGCTCAAGCTTGGCTTGCATACACACGGTCACACAAAAGTTCTCTGAACTTTCGACCGCCAAGAACGCGGTGACGTACAACCAGTGGCGTAACTAGAACCCTCAGAGCCCCGATGCAAGAAACCATGGAGGGCCCCCCCCCCCCACCCCGACCTCTGGACAAAGCTCTTTACTCCGAGCCCGATGTTGGAACACCAGGGCCCAGTCACAAGTGGGTGGCTGCATATAAAGGAACCGATTTCACACACACTATATATATATATATATGTAGCAGAGCGTCCCAGAGAGAGCCAGGAGAAGTCTTGTTCGGGGTTTATACATCTCCCAGGCTCCTCTCATACACATTCAGAGGTCTCTGATACAAGATCCAGTTCGGATCTTAGTCCTCCTCTCCAGGCTAATTTAAGCTCACCTGAGCAAACAGCCTTTGCTCTCTGCCTGGGACACACAAACAGGGATGGTTTGTGAGGAGCCAAAAGGTTGGTAAAACCCTTTAAAACTCTTTACAGAAACTGACAAGCGGTAGGCTTGCTCAGCTTGATAGTTAGAGACGGTGTATGGTATAGTTAGAGCCGAGACACGGCTAGGACTTTTGTTTTGTTATTTCTGTTTTGATATGTTTTCTGGAAGACTGTGCAGCACCTGTGTATGGACTTGTATTTAAAACCAATAAACCCAGCACTGTTTTCACTACCTCAAGTGGATTTGGTATCTGTGCCTAAATAAACAGCTCATCCCAGGGAGCTTTGTACCTGCTACCTGTCCCCCAGGTTACATATGGTGGATTTCAGCGGGCAGCTGTAGTAAGTTACTACTTAAAAGGCCAGTACCTAGAGTGACTAAACATGGAGGAAATCCTAAAACAGTTGATGATATCCAACGCTGCGCAACAGCAAACAAACGCTGCACTGCAGAAAACAAACGCTGCACTCCACGCTGCACAACAGCAAGCAACCGCTGAACAGCAGAAAACAAATGCTGCACTACAGCAAGCAAACGCTGCACAGCAGAAAACAAACGCTGCACTCCATGCGGCACAACAGCAAGCTAATGCTATCGCACAGGAGCAATCGCAGAGGCTGTTTGAACAGCTAGCCACTGATGCAAAAGCAGATAGGAAAACCTTGTCTGAGGTTGTGGAGACAATAGCACAGTGGTCACCTGCTAACATTGATAATATTGGAGACAAGCCCTCAGCCATCCATGTGGCTCGCTTTTTGTCCAAGATGACTACAGATGATGATCCAGAGGCCTTTCTGCTAACGTTTGAACGGACCGCTGAGAGGGAAGGTTGGCCTAAAACCCAGTGGGCAGGACTGGTCGCCCCGTTGCTTACTGGGGAATCGCAGAAGGCCTACTATGATTTGGAGTCAGCAGAAGCAGCAGACTATGAAAAGGTCAAACAGGAAATACTGGCACGACTTGGTGTCACTTTGGCAGTTCGAGCACAGCGGGTCCACAGCTGGTCCTTCCAAGACGAGAAGCCCCCAAGATCGCAGATGTTCGACCTAATTCACCTGGTGAGGAAATGGCTACAGCCGGAGTCCCTGTCTGGGCCACAAATAGTGGAGCGTGTGGTCATGGACCAGTTTCTGAGGTCACTACCCATTCCCCTGCAGGAGTGGGTGAGTCAAGGAGACCCCAATTCGGCAAACCACCTGGTGGAACTTGTTGAAAGGTATTTTGCTGCAAAGAACCTGGTCACCACCCCTACAGCCGCACGGACTTTCCGCCCAAAGCCACGGTCTCCCCAGGCAACCGGTAAGACTGTTCCAGGGAAGTGGGTGGTAAGCATGGCAAGGAAATAGGGGGGAGGATTTTTGGTGCCAGGACTGAAGCTTGGCCTCCCAAACAAGGGAAGCCGGTGCCTGTCAGCAAACCAAACTGGGAAAAAAAGCAGGTGTTTTCGTTGCCAAGAAATGGGACATGTTGCGGCAAATTGTCCATTGACAGATGAACCAATGCAGTGTGATTTATCTATTAGAAGGCAGTCTATGTTTGCAGCGGTTTCATGCACTGCAACGTCAAATATGAGAAAACCAATGTGCCAAATGACTGTGAATGATAAGCCTATTACAGCCTTGCTGGACTCTGGAAGTCTAGTAACTTTGGTTACAGCTGAAATTATTGAACCTGTGAATTATCATGATAAAAATGTTGCTGTGATCTGTATACATGGGAATACCCGGGAGTATCCTGTAACCACTGTTCAGTTTAAAACTGGTTTAGGTACAGTGACCCATCCGGTTGGACTTGTTCCCCACTTGGTGCATGAGGCCATCATTGGTAGGGACTTCCCTAAGTTCTGGGAACTGTGGGATCATCCCAACCCGGTCGCAGTACCCAACTCAGTCGCAGAGCCAGAATTCCTGGCCACTACTGACAAGGTGGGTTCAGGGGACTCTTCTCAGGGCTCCCCGGGTTTTCCTCTATCGGTTATGGCAGGAGAGCTGGAGGACCCTGAGGAAGTCCCTACTACCAGTAGAGCCGGACAGCCGTCTGCTGACCCCGAGCCTATGTTAGAGTTTGATGACCTTAATGTGCATAAGGAAAATTTTGGTACTGAGCAGAGAAAAGACCATACCCTTTCCAGGGCCTGGGAAAATGTAATAGTGATTAATGATGTACCTGTCGAACCCGGGGACAGGCCCTGTTTTCCTTATTTCAGCAGCAATGAGGATTTACTGTATCGTGTATGTAAAATGAATGATGAAGTGGTTGAACAGTTGGTGGTCCCTAAGCCATACAGACGGCTGGTGTTAGAACTTGCCCATGGGCACTTGCTAGGAGGCCATTTAGGGGTTGAAAAAACTACTGAAAGGGTGTTGCGCAGGTTTTACTGGCCCGGGATACAGAAAGATGTTAAGAATTATTGTCAATCCTGTCCTGTGTGTCAGATGTCAGCCCCACTATCCCACTTCCGAAGTCCTTTAGTACCTTTGCCTATCATTGAAGTGCCCTTTGAGAGGATTGCCATGGACCTTGTGGGCCCACTTCCCAAGTCTGCCAGGGGTCATCAGCATATCCTCGTAATCATGGATTATGCTACCCGCTACCCTGAAGCAGTTCCCTTACGCGCCGCGTCTGCTAAAAACATTGCCAAAGAACTGTTTATGGTGTTCAGTCGGGTTGGCATCCCGAAAGAAATCCTTACAGACCAGGGCACCCCGTTTATGTCGCGAATAACTAGGGAGCTCTGCAAGTTATTTAAGGTGACGCAGCTGCGAACCTCAGTGTATCATCCTCAAACGGATGGCTTAGTGGAACGCTTCAATAAGACGTTAAAGAGCATGTTAAAAAAGGTTGTGGACAAGGATGGGAAAAACTGGGACTTCCTGATACCATACTTGATGTTTGCCATCAGGGAGGTTCCCCAGTCCTCTACGGGGTACTCCCCATTTGAGTTGCTTTATGGGAGACACCCTCGGGGACTCTTAGACATAGCCAAAGAAACTTGGGAGGGAGAACAGACACCCCATAAAAGTGTCATTGAGCATATTGCCCAAATGCAGGAGAGGATTGCAGCAATCATGCCAGTGGTAAAAGAACACTTACTGCAGGCCCAGGCAGCCCAACAGAGAATATACAACAGGGGGGGGCCAACTCCGTGTTTTCTCACCTGGTGACAGGGTCCTGGTGTTAGTTCCCACTGTTGAGAGCAAGTTCCTGGCTAAGTGGCAGGGTCCCTTTGAAGTAATTGAGAGAGTTGGGGAGGTCAATTACAAGGTTTATCAACCAGGAAAAAGGAAGCCCGAACAGGTTTACCATATAAACCTGTTAAAACCCTGGAAGGATAGAATGGCGTTAACTGCGAGGCCTCTCCCAGTAACACCTACGGGTACTGAGTCCCCTCTCATCCCTGAGGTCACGATTCCAGACACCCTCTCATATTCCCAAAAACAGGACACTAGAGAATTCCTGATAAGGAATAGAGAGAAGTTTTCAGAGTTACCTGGCACGACTTCAGCAGTTCAGCATGATATTGTTACTGAACCTGGGGTACGTGTCAAGCTCAAACCTTACCGAATTCCTGAAGCAAGGAGAAAGGACATCAGCAAGGAAGTTAAAAAAATGTTGGAGCTAGATGTCATTGAGGAATCCAATAGTGACTGGTCTAGCCCCATCGTGTTAGTCCCAAAACCGGATGGCACGTGGAGGTTCTGTAACGACTTCAGGAAGCTTAATGCGGTGACAAAGTTTGACACATACCCAATGCCCAGAGTAGACGAACTTATAGACCGACTTGGCAAGGCTCGCTATCTTACCACTTTGGACTTGACAAAAGGGTATTGGCAAATACCCCTAACTGGTAGCGCCAAAGAGAAGACTGCGTTTGTGACCCCAGACGGTTCCTTCCAATATAAAAAAATGCCTTTTGGGTTGCAAAATGCCCCCGCAACATTTCAGAGGGCCATGGACAGGACCCTAAAACTCCACCGACGATATGCAGCAGCCTATCTAGATGACATAGTGGTACATAGTACTGACTGGGAGTCGCACTTGCCTCGTGTCCAGGCTGTTCTTGATTCCCTCTTCAAAGAAGGTTTTACGGCAAATCCAAAAAAATGTGCCATTGGTCTAGAGGAAGCCAAGTATTTGGGCTATACTATTGGCCGTGGTGTCATAAAACCTCAAGTGAGTAAAATAGCAGCCATCCAGGAATGGCCACGCCCTGCAAACAAGAAGCAGGTCAGGGCCTTTCTTGGTATTGCGGGGTATTATAGAAGATTTATCCCAAATTTTGCAACTATAGCTGCCCCTCTGACAGACCTTACGAAAGGGAAAGATTCTGTAATGGTGAAATGGTCCCCAGTAGCAGAGGAGTCTTTCCAGGTCCTGAAGAAGGCTCTGTGTGCACAGCCAGTACTGTACTCTCCCGATTTCTCCAGAGAGTTTTTGGTTCAGACGGATGCGTCTGATGTTGGTATCGGGGCGGTACTGTCACAGGTATACAATGGGGAAGAACACCCTGTCGTCTACCTAAGCAGAAAGCTCAATGACCATGAGAAAAAGTATGCAGTCATTGAAAAGGAATGTTTAGCCATAAAGTGGGCCCTGGACGCGCTCAGGTACTATTTGTTAGGGCGTCAGTTTGACTTAATAACTGACCATGCTCCCCTGAAATGGATGGCCCAAAAGAAGGAGACTAATAGACGGGTGAACCGGTGGTTTTTGGCTCTACAGGATTACTCCTTCACCGTAAAACACAGGCCAGGTGTGGAGATGGGGAATGTAGATGCCCTGTCCCGTGTTCACTCCTGTTGGGCCACAGGTGTTCCAACCCTGGGGTTGAAACAAGGGGGGAGGATATGTAGCAGAGCGTCCCAGAGAGAGCCAGGAGAAGTCTTGTTCGGGGTTTATACATCTCCCAGGCTCCTCTCATACACATTCAGAGGTCTCTGATACAAGATCCAGTTCGGATCTTAGTCCTCCTCTCCAGGCTAATTTAAGCTCACCTGAGCAAACAGCCTTTGCTCTCTGCCTGGGACACACAAACAGGGATGGTTTGTGAGGAGCCAAAAGGTTGGTAAAACCCTTTAAAACTCTTTACAGAAACTGACAAGCGGTAGGCTTGCTCAGCTTGATAGTTAGAGACGGTGTATGGTATAGTTAGAGCCGAGACACGGCTAGGACTTTTGTTTTGTTATTTCTGTTTTGATATGTTTTCTGGAAGACTGTGCAGCACCTGTGTATGGACTTGTATTTAAAACCAATAAACCCAGCACTGTTTTCACTACCTCAAGTGGATTTGGTATCTGTGCCTAAATAAACAGCTCATCCCAGGGAGCTTTGTACCTGCTACCTGTCCCCCAGGTTACAATATATATATATATATATATATATGCACATATAAACCAGTGACAGCTGTACCATCAAACGCCACCACTGTGCCATCAAATGTCACCACTGTGCCCATCAAATGCTGCCACTGTGCCCATCGATTTCAACCACTGTACCATCAAACGCCACCACTGTACCATCAAATGTCGCACTGTGCCCATCAATTGCAGGCACTGTACCATCAAACGCCACCACTGTAGCATCAAATGTCGCCACTGTGCCCATCAAATGCTGCCACTGTGCCCATCAAACTCTGCCGCTGTGCCATCAAATGCCGCCAGTGTGCCCATAAAATGCCGCCACTGTGCCCATCAAATGCCACCACTGTGCGCATCAAATGCTGCCAGTGTGCCCATTAAATGCTGCCGGTGTGCCAAATGCTGCCACTGTGAATCCCCACCGCCCGCTCGCACACCCACACACATACATGCACACCCACACACATATGCATGCACACCCACACACATATGCATGCACACCCACACACAAATGCATGCACACACCCCCACACACACACATGCATGCACCCCCCCCCCACACACACACATGCATGCACACCCACACATGCATGCACACCCCCCTCCCCACATGCATGCACTCACACATGCACACCCCCCCCCACACACACACATGCATGCACACCCCCACACACATGCATGCACACCCCCCACATGCATGCATGCACACCCCCACACACATGCACACGCACACCCCCCCCCCCCCCACACACACACACACATGCATGTACACCCCCCCACACACACACACACATGCATGCACACCCCCACACACATGCACACCCCCCACATGCATGCACACACACACACATGCACACTCACACCCCCCACACACACACACACACACACGCATGCACACCCCCCCACACACACACGCATGCATGCACACCCCCAGTCACAAGTGGGTGGCTGCATATAAAGGAACCGATTTCACACACACACACACATATATATATATATATTATATATATATATATATATATATATATATATATGCACATATAAACCAGTGACAGCTGTACCATCAAACGCCACCACTGTGCCATCAAATGTCGCCACTGTGCCCATCAAATGCTGCCACTGTGCCCATCGATTGCAACCACTGTACCATCAAACGCCACCACTGTACCATCAAATGTCGCCACTGTGCCCATCAATTGCAGGCACTGTACCATCAAACGCCACCACTGTAGCATCAAATGTCGCCACTGTGCCCATCAAATGCTGCCACTGTGCCCATCAAACTCTGCCGCTTATTCCATCAAATGCTGCCAGTGTGCCCATCAAATGCCGCCACTGTGCCCATCAAATGCTGCCAATGTGCCCATTAAATGCTGCCGGTGTGCCAAATGCTGCCACTGTGAATCCCCACCGCCCCGCTCGCACACCCACACACATGCATGCACACCCACACACATATGCATGCACACCCACACACAAATGCATGCACACCCCCACACACACACACATGCATGCACACCCCCCCACACACATGCATGCACACCCACACATGCATGCACACCCCCCCCCATGCATGCACACACACATGCACACCCCCCCACACACACATGCATGCACACCCCCACACATGCATGCACACACATGCACACCCCCCACATGCATGCATGCACACCCCCACACACATGCACATGCACACCCCCCACACACACACATGCATGTACACCCCCCCACACACACACACACACACACATGCATGCATGTACACCCCCACACACATGCACCCCCCACATGCATGCACACACACACACACACATGCACACCCCCCCCACACACACATGCATGCACACCCCCCACACATGCATGCACACACATGCACACCCCCCCACATGCATGCATGCACACCCCCACACACATGCACACGCACACCCCCCCACACACACACACACATGCATGCACACCCCCCACACACACACACGCATGCATGTATGCACACACATGCACACCCCCACACATGCATGCACACCCCCACACACATGCATGCACACACATGCACCCCCCCACACACATGCATGCACACACCCCACACACATGCATGCACACACACACACACATACATGCACCCCCCCACACACACACACGCATGCATGCATGCACACCCACACACATGTACACCCCACACACACACACATGCATGCATGCACACCCCCACACACATGCACACCCCCCCCCCCACACACATATATGCAAACACATATAAACACACATACAGACAGTAGATAGTCTTTTAAAAAAAACGTCAGACATTTACCTTCTTCCTGCCGGGTACTGCACTGTAGGGGGAGACAAAGAGCACAGCACAGCACACACTGCTTTCACTTTAGGTATGTGAGGACGAGCTCCCTGCACAGTGCCGATTACAGTTCGGCTGACGATCGGGGAGCTCCTCTCAGCCTCCCCTCCTATCAAAGAGTACAGGGGGCCCTCAAGGGCCCCCTGCAGCAAGGGGCTCGGTCGCCATGGCGATCTCGGCGACCCCTATGATTCCGCCACTGCGTACAACACTACGACGAGCCGAGAAAATTAAGTTCAATGCTTCCGAGCATGTGTCGAATTGTTTCCGAGCATGCGTAGAAATTTTGCATGTCGGAAATGCTACAGACGATCGGAATTTCCGATAGGAACTTTTTCCATCGGAAAAATAGAGAACATGCTCTCAATCTTTTGCTGGTGGAAATTCCGTCAGCAAAAGTCATATATATATATATATATATGCACATATAAACCAGTGACAGCTGTACCATTAAACGCCACCACTGTGCCATCAAATGTCGCCACTGTGCCCATCAAATGCTGCCACTGTGCCCATCGATTGCAACCACTGTACCATCAAACGCCACCACTGTACCATCAAATGTCGCCACTGTGCCCATCAATTGCAGGCACTGTACCATCAAACGCCACCACTGTAGCATCAAATGTCGCCACTGTGCCCATCAAATGCTGCCACTGTGCCCATCAAACTCTGCCGCTGTGCCATCAAATGCCGCCAGTGTGCCCATCAAATGCCGCCACTGTGCCCATCAAATGCCACCACTGTGCCCATCAAATGCTGCCAGTGTGCCCATTAAATGCTGCCGGTGTGCCAAATGCTGCCACTGTGAATCCCCACCGCCCCGCTCGCACACCCACACACATGCATGCACACCCACACACATATGCATGCACACCCCCCACACACACACATGCATGCACACCCCCCCCCACACACACATGCATGCACACCCCCCCACACACACACATGCATGCACACCCACACATGCATCCACACCCCCCCCCACATGCATGCACACACACATGCACACCCCCCCACACACACATGCATGCACACCCCCACACACATGCATGCACACACATGCACCCCCCCCACATGCATGCATGCATGCACCCCCCCCACACACATGCACACCCCCCCACACATGCATGCACACCCCACCCCCCACACACACACACATGCATGCACACCCCACACATGCATGCACACACATGCACCCCCCCCACATGCATGCATGCACACCCCCACACACATGCACACACACCCCCCCACACACACACACATGCATGCACACACCCCCCCCCCACACACACACGCATGCATGCATGCACACCCCCACACACATGCACACCCCCCACACATGCATGCACACCCCCACACATGCATGCACACACATGCACACCCCCCCACACACACATGCATGCACACCCCCCACAAACATGCATGCACACACACATGCACCCCCCCCACACATGCATGCCTGCATGCACACCCACACACATGTACACCCCCCCCACACACACATGCATGCATGCACACCCCCACACACATGCACCCCCCCCCACACACACATATATGCAAACACATATAAACACACATACAGACAGTAGATAGTCTTATAAAAAAAACGTCAGACTTCCTGCCGGGTACTGCACTGTAGGGGGAGACAAAGAGCACAGCACAGCACACACTGCTTTCACTTTAGGTATGTGAGGACGAGCTCCCTGCACAGTGCCGATTACAGTTCGGCTGACGATCGGGGAGCTCCTCTCAGCCTCCCCTCCTCAAGGGCCCCCTGCAGCAAGGGGCTCGGTCGCCATGGCGATCTCGGCGACCCCTATGATTCCGCCACTGCGTACAACACTACGACGAGCCGAGAAAATTAAGTTCAATGCTTCCGAGCATGTGTCGAATTGTTTCCGAGCATGCATAGAAATTTTGCATGTCGGAATTGCTACAGACGATTGGAATTTCCGATAGGAACTTTTTCCATCGGAAAAATAGAGAACATGCTCTCAATCTTTTGCTGGTGGAAATTCCGCCAGCAAAAGTCAGATGGAGCATACACACAGTCGCAGTTTCCAACCGAAAGCTCACATCAGACTTTTGCTGGCGGAATTTCCGATTGTGTGTACGCGTCATAAGTGCAGGAAGTAGATGCTGACCATGGATGATGCCTGAACAAAGATGGCTCTGTCCTTCTGGAGAGAAAAGCATGGAATACATTGTCAGACTGATCTCTGAGAAGTAATACATTCCTCAAAGTTTAACATTTATATTTCAGGTAGCATGCATGCACATGACATGAAAAACGTTTCTTTTTTTTTTTTTTTTTGTTTTTTGTTTTTTTTTTTTTTGCGCCTCAGAGGAATCTTTGGAGTAGGACTATGTCAGTGAGGTCTTAACCTCTGTCCCATCAAGACTTATCATCATAGGGGCTTAACCTTTTTAGCTCTTTGAACTTTCTCTTGATCCTACTTCCACTTTTTATTCAACAGCTATTGTTAAGTATTTTTTTTTTTCTCCCTTCCCCCCCCCCCCCCTCTTCCCCCACCTCTCATCGCTGCCCTTCCTATATATTGTTACATCATTATATTTTTTTTTTTTTTTTTTTTTTACGTTCTTTTCTGTACTCCGTGTTTGTATCTCACTATGTCTGTAACAACTCCGCGTAACTCCACGTTCTTTTGAATTTTTCCCAGCATTCCCACTTCCCCTTTGGCTGGGTATCCTCGTCGAGATTCTCTTTCAAGCGTTCCAGCCTATAAATCGCCTCAATTTCAACTATCCATTCCCCTATAGAGGGGCTTTCCTGTTCTTGCCACTTCCTTGGGATTAGTTTTTTTGCGGCGTTCAACAGATGTGGGACCAATGTGCTCCTATATTGCCTCACTCCCTCTTCTGTTGCGTGCATCAAAACCTCCCAGGGATTTTTTTTTACTTCTATTTGGGTGATTTCTTTAATATACTTCAGGACCTCCTCCCAGTATTTTTGTATTTTCTGACATTCCCACCATAGATGGCCCATATTTCCTCTCACATTACATCCTCTCCAACAGTTGGGGGAACTCCCCTCCTGAAATTTGTTTGTTATGTCGGGGGTCGTGTACCACCTAACTAGACATTTGTAGTTCATTTCAGCTGTTCGCATATCTACTGACGTGCTGTGTGTAAGCTTCAATATTTTTTTGACCATCCCCGTGTTAATCTGTGCCCCTAAGTCTCTCTCCCATTTTTCGATGAAAGGGGGGGCCTCCAGACTATCCGTCTCGATCAATAACTTGTAAATTTTTGATATAGACTTTTTGGTGTTTTCTGCTGTGCATATTCGCTCTATCTTCGTCAAGTCTCCACGTGACCTAATTGGTTGTGGGAGTTTTTTCACGAACTGGCATATCTGGAGGTACCGCCACTCATCGATTTTAAGTATATCCACTTTTTTTTTTAGTTCATTTAGTGCCAATGGTTGACCCGCAAATATTACCTCCCCTAATTGTGTTTCCTCTTTAAGTATCCAATTCCCTCCTATTTCTTTTTTCCCCGGGGGGAAATAATCATTCTCCTTAAGTGCTAATAAAGGTGAATTGTATTTACCATTCAGCTGCTTGTGTACTTTGTCCCATATTTTAAACGTGTGACGTGTGATGGTGTGTGTGTGGTCATCTAGTGCTCTAAACTCTGGGGGATTCCATATAATCCTTCCCAAGTGAACCTTACTCAGTGCCCTTTCCAAGTGAACCCATCTTTTATTAGAATTTGTTTTCCCCCACTCTGGAATTCTAATTAGTGCAATTGCGTGATAATAACTAATTATGTCGGGGACCGCCAGTCCCCCCTGATTCTTACCCTGTTTCAAGATTTTCAAAGACGTGCGGTGTTTCTTATTTTTCCACACAAAGTTCATCAGTATTGAGTTGAGCTTCCTCAAATATTGGGGAGGCAATGGGAGAGGGAGCATCTGGAGCTTGTACGTTATTACAGGGAGTATCATCATTTTTACTGTATTTATCCGTCCAATCCAGGTCAGAGGCCTGCTAATATATTCATTGCATTTTTTTTTCACTTCGTCTAACAAGGGGAGGTAATTAATTCTATAGAGTTTTTCAGTTGAGTTGGCTAAGTCTATACCTAGATATTTTATTTGCTTCTTCCACTCAAATTTATATTCTTTCTTTAAAATCTGCTGCTCGTTTTTAGTTACATTGATATTTAGTATATGAGATTTTGCTTGATTAACACGGAAATTTGAAAGGGCTCCATATGATTTAAGGGTCTCCAAGAGAATGGGCATCGTCTTCCGTGGGTTACTTACATAAAACAGAATGTCATCTGCAAAAGCAGCCAACTTATGGGGCTCCCCATCCTCTTTACATCCCTCTATATCTGGGTTTTTTCTTATTGATGACAATAAAGGCTCTAGGGTCAGGACGAAAAGCAGAGGGGACAGGGGACAGCCCTGCCTCGTCCCGTTCCTCATTTCAAAAGGTGCAGAAAGGACTCCATTTACTTTGATATTTGCCTTTGGGCGCCTGTGACGGATCTCGGATGTCTCTTCTGAGAATCTCCGCCAGACCTGTGTCTCCTGTCCTCCAAATGCACTTGCAGCCTGCAGATTCGCCATAACCAGCCCTTAACCCCTCAATCACGAGACAAGACACACAGGTGTTGAGGGTTAAACATCCAGAGCATAAAACTGTTTATTAAGTTTCAAACATACACTTTTAAACACAGTTGGGGACACCCCCTTAGCCTTGTCATAGAGGGGGTAGGGGACAAGGAAGAACCAATGGGAACTCAACACTTGTGTATTCAAACAGCTACAGTTGAAACACAAAGGGATTATGATAAGCAGGCAGCCCCTCCTAACAGATCCCCTGCTGGGAGATGTCTCCAGTCCAGACCTTTCGTCTACATGCCATGACCCAACACAATTAACACAGCAACAAGAGGGGGGGGGGGGGGGGGGTGGGGGAGAAGGGATGCAGCATTACATCGCATTATCTCAATGGCACTTTGTCCCCAAGTCTCTCCCAAGTCCATTCTGGGCCATAGTCTATGGGTAGGAGGCCAACGCAGAGCCCCCTCCAAAACACACAGTGACAGTGGGTTCTGTCACATTTCTCCCCTTTTAAAAACAGACTAACCAGGTCCTTGACCCCCAACTGGTCTCAACCTGCGTTAGTCACAAATTCCCACCCCAGGCAAACAGAAAAAGAAACAGTACGACTCTGGCGCTGGGGAGCAAAACCGCACATACGGTCTCCCGTGAATAAAAACAGCCGCTTTAGAGCAGGACTGCCTGTCCGCACTCCCGTGATCCGGGGCCTGGTTGCATGTATTGGGGGGAGCTGAATAATCCTCTGCCCCGATGCCAGGGCTTCAGCTGGTAGGGAGCATAGGCTGGTAGTGCTAAGCCTTTGAGGAAGAAAAGGGACTTGCTCTTCTCCTGGCGTAGTTACCAGCCGCTGGGGAGGTATCTTGCAGGGACTATCTCCCGGACTCTCCATCTCTTTTTCTGATGCTGGGCAGAGACCAACAGCGCTCTGCCCCGTAGCCAGCGCTTCTGCTGGGGGGACATATGCAAAGATATTCAGCCGCTGAAGAGGGGGAGGGGTTTTTTCCCCTCCCGGTTCTGTGACCAGCTGCTGGGGCAACTTTTGACAGGGGCCATCTCCCAAACCCTCCAAAAACATACTGAGGGCTGGGCAGGGGCCAGCGGCACTCTGCCCCATAGCCAGCGCTTCTGCTGGGGGGATAAACACTGGGGTAGTGTCCAAGTGCTGGGGAAGTAGAATGGCTTTCTCCACTCCCGGTGGGGATTTCCGCTGCTGGGGAAACAGCTCCCGAAGATCATCTCTCGGACTCTCCGGATCCAATTCTGAGGGTGGGCAGAGGCCACCGGCACTCTGCTCCGTCGCCAGCGCTTCTGCTGGGGATATAAACACTGGGGTAGTGTCTAATTGCTGGGGAGGGAGAATGGCTTTCTCCACTCCCGGTGGGGATATCTTCTGCTGACAAAACAGCTTACTGAGGTCATATCCCAGACTCCCTGGATCTAACTGTGAGAGTGGGCAGAGGCCAGCGGCACTCTGCCCTGTAGCCAGCGCTTCTGCTGGGACACCGGATGCGATACTCTGGACTTGCTGCTGATCCCCATCTACCAGCCTTCCAGCGCCCGTCTCAACTCCCCCTTCTGAGACTTTTATGCCATTAGCTTGTCTCGCTGCCTGGGGAACCTCCGATGCCTTCCGGCATTCAAGCACTCGCAGTGCCCTCTGTATCATCGCTGCTTCTTCCATTGTGGTTAGAACGGGAAAACGTAGGGGTACCCCTGGCCCCATTTGCTCTGCATCTTCGCGACTGTCCGCTTTTTCTCCCAGACAGTCCCAGGCAACGGGAGCCATGCCGGGCTGCTGATCACCGTCAAACAGCCGCTTGTAGGCAATCTCGAGCTCCCATTCCTGCTCAACCAGGAACTCCAATTCCTCCAGGTCACATGCCTCTTCTGGGAGGTCCAGCACCTCATCTCGGAAGTCCAGGATGTCTTCCAGCCGCCACTCCTCGATGCTCCCAAAGTCTGGGTCTCCGTACATTTTTTTATGGAGCAGCCCCACGCTGCCGTAGCCAACGCCTTCTGTCGGGCTGCCATCTGCTGTACCTGGCCACAGTTGAGCCGCAAACCACCGGAGGGCTCTGTAGCTGGCGTCCAGCCTCATCTCCTCCCGGACCAATCTTCCGAGCTCCGTCTTCCAATCATCTCGCGGTTGTTCCCTCAGAAACACCTCTCGTGCACGGTACTGCGTCCAGTACATCTCTGTAGAGGAGGGAAGGATCTTCCCCTGATGGTGCCGCTCGTGGCTTAGCATCTCTTGCCAGAGTTGCCGGCGGATCACATCCTCCCAGCCGAGCATGGTGTGCTCTGTCGCTGGTCCCCGATGTTGCTTCCGCATGCCTTGCAGCCTCCTCCCGAACTCCGCTCTCATGCTGGCTGGTCCCCGTATTGCTTCTCGATGGCTGCCCGGATCTTGCATCCCGGTGGTGATTTGGATGTCCTGGACTGCAGGAGACTTCCCACTGCTTCCACCACTGTGACGGATCTCGGATGTCTCTTCTGAGAATCTCCGCCAGACCTGTGTCTCCTGTCCTCCAAATGCACTTGCAGCCTGCAGATTCGCCATAACCAGCCCTTAACCCCTCAATCACGAGACAAGACACACAGGTGTTGAGGGTTAAACATCCAGAGCATAAAACTGTTTATTAAGTTTCAAACATACACTTTTAAACACAGTTGGGGACACCCCCTTAGCCTTGTCATAGAGGGGGTAGGGGACAAGGAAGAACCAATGGGAACTCAACACTTGTGTATTCAAACAGCTACAGTTGAAACACAAAGGGATTATGATAAGCAGGCAGCCCCTCCTAACAGATCCCTGCTGGGAGATGTCTCCAGTCCAGACCTTTCGTCTACATGCCATGACCCAACACAATTAACACAGCAACAAGAGGGGGGGGGGGGGTGGGGGAGAAGGGATGCAGCATTACATCGCATTATCTCAATGGCACTTTGTCCCCAAGTCTCTCCCAAGTCCATTCTGGGCCATAGTCTATGGGTAGGAGGCCAACGCAGAGCCCCCTCCAAAACACACAGTGACAGTGGGTTCTGTCACAGTGCCCATATAGTGCCTTGATACGACTCAGAAATCCCGGACCAAACCCCATGAACTCTAAGGTACTGAACATGAACCCCCAGTCTACCCTATCAAATGCTTTCTCTGCATCTATTGACAAGAGCAGACTGGGGGTCCGCGAGTCCCTCATCCTCTGGAGGGCCAATAGAGTCCTAACACCATTATCCCTCCCTTCCCTCCCTGGGACAAAGCCTACTTGATCCGGATGGATCAATGCCTCCAGATGCCTTTTCACTCTCTCAGCCAAGATCTTTGCGTACAACTTAGTGTCTGCGTTCAGCAGAGAGATAGGCCTATAGTTAGAACACTTGGATCCATCCTTCCCCTCTTTAGGAAGTACCGTTATAGTTGCTAGCAGAGAGGCTTCTCCCATGGCGTATTCTGTTCCCAGCCCATTCATATATTGTTGTAATCTGGGGATCAAGATCTCCTTAAAGGTTTTATAGTAAAAGATGGAGAAGCCATCTGGGCCCGGGCTTTTCCCTATGGAGGAGTTCTTCAGGGCCCTCCATATTTCCGCCTCCGAAATTGGCTGTTCCAGTGCCTCTCTATCCTCCTGACCCAGAGATCCCAGCCCAGCTCTGCTAAGAAAATCTGAAATTTTTTTATTATTTTTTTCTAATTGGTCCCCCTTTATCGCCTCCTTGTGCTCTACAGAATACAGCTCCTTATAGTACTCCCTAAAGGATGACGCAATGTCCTGGGAGACATATTTAAACTCCCCGTTTTTGGCTTGGATTTTTTCTATATAGTTTTTTGTTTTTTGTTTTTGGACTATTCTCGCCAAATGTTTGCTGGATTTATTCCCCCAGATGTACCGTTCTTTAATTGTCCTGTTATAGATCTGCTTTGCCTCGTGTTCAATACAATCTTTAAGTTCTTCCCTCTTAGCTATCAGGTCTTGGAATAATTCCTGATTGAGGGCCGGCGCTGCCTTATGTTTTTGTTCCAAATTATATAAGTCCTTCATCAATTCCTGCATTTTCCTCCTCCTCTCTTTTTTGGACCATGCGGCTTTCCCTATCAATATCCCTCTAATAAATGCTTTATGTGCTTCCCATAGATTAGCTCCATTCACTTCCCCGTTATCGTTGTTAGTAAAAAAACCTTCCAATTCTCTTTTTACGCACTCCACCACTTCCCCTTCTCGCAGTAACTCCTCGTTTAGTTTCCACCCGCATGATGGGGGTTTATATTCCGGGACTGCAAGGGTCACGGAGGCAGGGGCGTGGACGGATAGCGTAATTGTCTCTATTTTTGTTTGTAGTACCCTATCTAAGATTCCGTGTTCTACAAATATATAATCCAGTCTGGTGTACGTCCCGTGGACAGGGGAGAAAAACGTATAGTCCCTTGTTTGGGGATGCTGGATCCTCCACACGTCCATCAGTTGTTTGTTATGTAATTCTTTTTTTATCGAGGATAACTGTTCATTTCTTGTCCCCTGGCCACCGGACGTACTATCCAAACTGGGATCCAATATAAAGTTGAAATCACCCATAAGAATTACATATCCCTTTCTGAAAGCCCCCAGCTTCCGCAATATCCCCTTCATAAACTTGATGGGGCAATTGTTTGGCGCATAAACATTAGCCAACGTGTAAGTTGTCCCTAATAGAGTTCCCCTCAAGAACAAATACCTCCCCTCCGGATCTACCCGTCTGTCTTCCAATTTGAAATGCATATCCCCTGAAAAACCAATAGCCACCCCTCTTGATCTGCTTGAATGAGTATCGGCATAAAACCAGGTAGGGAATGTTCTTGAAAACAATTTCACATTTGTGTTGTGAGCAAGATGTGTTTCTTGAAGGAAAACCACATTGGCCCCATATCTCCCTATCTCTTTGAGAATTATATGCCGTTTGCTAGGAGAATTCAATCCTTTAACATTATAGGTTAGGAATTTCAAATCGGGAGTCATTATTCAATCAATACAGCAGTTGCCAACACGTAGGGCAGCGATGAGAGTCTCCCCCCCCGAACCCCTTCCCTCCCTCTTGCACCCCACCCTGCCTCCCCCCCTCCCACTCCCCCCTCCCCCCAACCCCTCCCCACCTCCCCCCATCCTCCTCCCCCCTCCCCGACCCCCTCTCGGGTCTCTATTCCGTTGGTGACCCATTTCTTAGAGTCCCTCGGAACAGCTAAGGTGAGGTGGGGTTCTTTCCCCGCCCCCTCCCACTTTCCTCTTCCCAGTTGGACTCGGGATAAAGTGGGCCAGGTGGATATTGATTGAGATCTCATCTATTTTCTGGGTTTAGCTCCCCCCGGGCCCTGCCCGCCCCCCCCCCCCCCCGCCACCCCCGACCCGCCCCAAAATCACTCTCCCAGCTCTCTGTCCATCCAGGAAGAGCGGGAATAGGAATATCAAGGTTGTTACAAAAGTCCTGCAGCTCCTCTGGCACCCTAAGTCTGGCTGATCGTCCTTCTTTTATACCGATGAGGCACGATGGAAACCCCCATCTATATTTTATATTTTCTTTGCGCATCGCTTCCAACAGCGGTCTCTGATGCCGTCTTCTTTCCAGCGTTCGTGCCGAGAGATCCGCATAGAGCTGTATCTCAGTGCCCTCGTATTGTAAAGGGGGGTTACCTCGTGCCTTCTGCCAGATATTTTATTTGTCCCTAAAATTCCGGAACCTAACTATTACATCCCTTGCTCTTCCGTGCTCTGATCGGTCCATCGTTCCTATGCGATGAGCTCTTTCAATCGCCGGGAATTGCCCCTCTTCTAGTCCTATTATGGGGCAGAAAAGTGATCTAATTATTTTTTCTAGGTCCTCCCCTTTTTGTTCTGGAATCGCCCTAAGGCGGACATTTTGTCTTCTGTCTCTGTTCTCCTGATCTTCTATTTTCTGTAACATTTCTCTCTGGTTCAGTTGGCTCCTCTTGAGTGAGATCTTTATGTTATTGATTTCCTTGGCCATTTCCTCTACTCTCTCCTCTACCACCTCGACTCTGGTCAATAAGTGGCCCAAATCCTCTCTCAAAGTATTTATTTCCATTTTTATCACGTTTTCCACTTTTAGTAACATTGCCTCCATTTCCCTTTTTGTTGGAGGTTGGTCGCCCCTATCGTGGTCATCCACTCTACTAGTCTCCACTTCGCTCTCGTTTATGTAATCGTCTCTAGATTGCTCATGAGCCCCTTCCATTATCCTAGAGGACCCTTTATTTTTCTCCATAGCAACCTTGGGCGGATGGTTGGTCTCTGGGGTTTTTGGGATTCCTCCTTGTTTTAAATATTGTTGAATAGTACTCGTATCTTCTTTCAGTGTTTTAGGAGCCCCTTTTTTGGGCGCTTTAGTTGTGGTTTTACTCATGATTTCTCACTTCACCCCTCTTGTTCCCCTCCTCAGCCCAAGCTCCTCTTCTATACCACACTTTTCCACTACCCCTAGGATATACTTTATTTTTATTATATCCCTGGTATAATTAAAATGTTCTGTTGCGGTCAACGACCCATGTGGGGATGCGTGGGGAGAAGCCTTAGGGTAATGATGTTCCTAGGGAGGAAGGGAAGGGATGACCAGGTTAGAAATTTTGTGTCTCAGGGAGACGTCCTTATAAAGGAAAACGGATAGTAGCCGGGTTCTCCTGATGCGCTTACTCCCTCGGGCTCTATCAGGGTATGAAGTGGTGGGGCAATAGGAAATCTACTTGTGCCCACCTTGATTCCAAATTTTAAATGCCTGTACCCCGTACGCTGTTTCCTGTGGTGCGGATCGAATATATCCGTAGTCCCATATACTCCTCTTCGAGTGGAAGGTAGCCAAGAAAAAAGAAAGAAAGACCTGAGAGGTAGAAAAACATGCTGAAAAAAAAAAAAAAAAATCGCAAAGTCCTTCTCCCCTCCTTCTTCCTCCTCTCTTTCCCTCTCCCACTCTCTCTCCTGTTCTTGACAAAAAAGACTGTTGCTTTTTCCCAGTCTTTAAGCGGTGTTGTCGCTTCAAGGGCATATATGTTCTCCAGCCAGCTTGCTTTTATGCTCCCCTTACCCCCTCACTGCTTCGCATATAGCTCACAAAAGGTTTTGGGGAGAAAAAAGAGGGGGGGGGGGGGGGGGTCTATACCCCTACCTCAAAACAGGGCAAAAACAGACAGCCTAAAGCAAACATAAATAAACCCAAGTCCAGGAGATAACCCGCGCAGGGCACTTATTGACCCTGGAGAGCGTTACAGTGTGTGTATATGCCAGTGTAAACCCATATGAACCTTATGGGAGAGGGATTATCTCTTCCCTTTTTTTTTTTTTTTTTTTTTCCTTTTTTTCCCTTTCCCTATCCACCGGCAAGGGGCTTACAGAGCTTTATCTTCTTCCCTTAGAATGCTGTCCTGGCTCTCGGGAGATCATCAGGAGGAGGGGGGGGGTCTATTCCCACTCTTGTAGACGAAAGCCAAAACAGCAAGCCAAAAAAAAAAGGAAAATCACACAAAAGAAAATAATAAAACCAAGGTCCAGAGGAAGTCCAGCGCAGGGCACTTTGACATGGGGAGTGCTATACTGTGTGAACCTGCGGGTGTATTCCCCTAGAGCTATTTTGTAAGAGGGTTTTTTTTTTTTTTTTTTTTTTCCTTAACAGCCGACCGGAAAAATACAGTTACATTACCGGACTTTTTGCTGAATTTTTCCAGGCATTACCCATACTTTTTCTTCTTCCTTTAACATATATAATCAGCCTTGGCTTACCTCCAGTTGTACAGTGGAGCTTCCGACCAGAGTGCCTGTATTATACTCACACATTGGCTTCACGTCCATCTGGGTTTTACCGCCTATGCTGGGCTATGGGCTCACCTTGTTTCCGATGGACAGGTTAATCAAAGCTAGTGTTGGAGCCGGAGGGGTGACGGGAGAGGAGGGGGAAGGACCCGGGAGAGCGCTGGAGGAACGCCGTAGATGTCCGCCTCAGGACATTGCGCCTTGCTGGGACGCCGTAGGTATGGCTGTTCGGCCAGGTCTCCCCGGCTTGGATGTCTTAGCCGACGTGCGGCGCTGTATCAGTCCCGGTCTTCCCGTCCGGCGCACTCGTCCTTTCACCTGGAGCCTCTCACGCTCCGTGACGATCCTGCTCGCTCCTCCACATCGCGTCTCAAGCCTCCACCTGCGGGCTGACCCCTCCCTCCGTGCCTACGTCCTACGTCTGCACGACCATCCCCCCGATGAAAAACGTTTCTGATGCTAGGTCTGCTTTACCATTTTACTACTGAAGTTGATATGCTGCTGAAATATGACAAATAATAATGCAATATAGAAACCAACTGACATGAAGTCCTGTTCCGCCTATCACACTAGCCGGTCTAAGGGGGCAGGACCTTGTTATGGCACCGCTGAACACACACACATATCCAGCTACACAGCGCTGCGGTATATGTCCGCTGTGTTATCCAGGGAAGGCTATGGTTAGTCTGCATTCATAGGCAAAGTGAGGCGCGATTATGGGCACAGAGAGACTGCAATTATGGGCACAGAGAGGCTGTGATTCTGGGCACAGAGAGGCTGCGATTCTGGGCACAGTAAGGCGGCATTGATGGGCACAGTGAGGCTGCGATTCTGGGCACAGAGATGCTGCGATTCTGGGCACAGAGAGGCTGCGATTCTGGGCACAGTGAGGCGGCATTGATGAGCACAGTGAGGCTGCAACTATGGGCACAGAGAGGCTGCGATTCTGGGCACAGAGAGGCTCTGATTCTGGGCACAGTGAGGTGGCATTGATGAGCACAGAGAGGCTGCATTGATGGGCACAGAGAGGCAGCATTGATGGGCACAGTGAAGCGGCATTGATGGACACAGTGAGGCTGCGATTATGGGCACAGTGAGGCGCAATTATGGGCACAGTGAAGCGGCATTGATGGGCACAGTGAGGCGGCATTGATGGGCACAGTGAGGCTGTGATTATGGGCACAGTGAGGCTGCGATTATGGGCACAGTGAGACAGCATTTATGGGCACAGTGAGGCTGCGATTATGGGCACAGTGAGGCGGCATTGATGGGCACAGTGAGGCGCATTGATGGGCACAGTGAGGCTGCGATTATGGGCACAGTGAGGCGGCATTGATGGGCACAGCAGTAGGCTGCATTTGATGGGCACTGGTGAGGCTGCATTGATCTCTTGTATCATGTCTGCAGTCTTTGACCATCTTTAGTATGATGTCCTCAGTCTCTAACCATCTCTTGTCTTATATCATGTCTGCAGTCTCTGAGGGGAGTTTGCTTAATTAGCAATGGTAGTGGTAATATGCAGCAGGAAGGGGGTTAATGCATTGTCACTGATGCATTAGTATAGATCCCATCGTCTGTAGGCGCTGTAACTTTTCACATCGGGGGGGGGGGGGGGGGGGGGGCGCAATTTTTCATCTTCGTCCTCGACACATAGACATCTAGGGCACATGCCAGGGTGGAGGGGGATGACTGTAACTGCTGTGTGGCAGCAAACCAAGGTGGGGCATGCCTATGCTTGGCAACTGCTGTTACCATGGGAACTGGATCTCCTAGCACTAGGGTGCCCACGTGTCCCGTATTGCCCAGGACTATCCCCTAATTGACACCTCTGTCCCTGTTCCTGGGCAAATTCATTCCGGGACAATACAGTGTCCCAAAATGAAACTGGCACTGGGAATATTCAGGAATTCATGGGGCAGGGGCAGACTGAGCCACCATATCACTGTCTCTGACTCTGCCTCCACCGGAATGTACTCCTGATCACTGGTTGCTATAGCCGCCTGATGTCTAGTAGCAACCAGTGACGTCACGGCTGTGACTCCCTCCCTGCCCAGCGTTGAAAGCAGAGGATTTCACTTCCTCCTCCTCTGCACTAGTGCTCCTGGGGCCCAAAGCAGCTGCCCTTTGAGCTGAGCCCTGCAGCAAACACCCTCTTGTCATGCGCCTAGAGAGTGGCAGTCCCGCTGGTCTAGTGGCGGTGGGGTGCAGTGCAGGACAGCGGAAGCGGAGCTAAAGCCGGCGCTGACAGCAGCAATTTGAAACAGCGAGCGGCGGCCCCGGTGAGCAGCATGAGGCTGGTAGAACCAACAGCCCAGGAGGGAGTGGGAGAAGACCTCACCGCCGGCCACAGTGACCTAAGCAGCAGTGGGTGCAACATCCCCGGAACATCCCAGAACCTACACTTTCTCCAGCCTCCTCTCCTAGCTGTCACTGTCATCGTCAAGAAGGAAGACAGGCTGACCAAGGGCCCAGAGGACGACGATGAGCGGGAGCCGGGAGGTAGGTGCATCACACACACACCTACCCACAGACAGGGGCTGGGACAGGGGGGCACAGGAGGGACTGCAGGAAGGGGATAGGAGGTCACTTACACCCACCCCCTCTCTCACCGACCTACCTCCCCTCTCACCCACCTACCTCTCTCATACCCCTCCCTCTCCCACCCCCCCTCCCCATCTATCTCACCCCCCATCTCTCTCACCCTCATCCACCCCCCTCACCAACCCCCTCTCTCCTCCTGAGTGGACACTGACTAACAGGTGAGTGTTAGTTACCCCACCCCCCCTCGAGAACTTCCATTCATCCACCCCCACCCTTGCCACTGACCTTATCCTCCTAACGAAGGACTACAGGTCCCAGCATGAGCCCCTCAGAGCTGAGGATGTGACAAGCCCCTGCGGTAGGTCAGTGTAATGGTCAGTGTAGGAATCAGGTAGGTTAGTGTAGTGGTCAGGTAGGTCAGTGTAGGGGTCAGGTAGGTCAGTGTAGGGGTCAGGTAGGTCAGTGTAGGGATCAGGTAGGTCAGTGTAGGGATCAGGTAGGTCAGTGTAGTGGTCAGGTAGGTCAGTGTAAAAATCAGGTAGGTCAGTGTAGGGATCAGGTAGGTCAGGGTAGTGATCATGTAGGTCAGTGTAGGGATAAGGTAGGTCAGTGTAGGGATCAGGTAGGTCAGCGTAGTGGTCAGGTAGGTCAGTGTAGGGTTCAGGTAGGTCAGTGTAGGGATCAGGTAGGTCAGTGTAGTGGTCAGGTAGGTCAGTGTAAGGATCAGGTAGCTCAGTGTAGGGATCAGGTAGGTCAGTGTAGGGATCAGGTAGGTCAGTGTAGTGGTCAGGTAGGTCAGTGTAGGGATCAGGTAGGTCAGTGTAGTGGTCAGGTAGGTCAGTGTAGTGGTCAGGTAGGTCAGTGTAGGAATCGGGTAGGTCAGTGTAGTGGTCAGGTAGGTCAGTGTAGGGATCAGGTAGGTCAGTGTAGGGATCAGGTAGATCAGTGTAGTGGTCATGTAGATCAGTGTAGGGATCAGGTAGGTCAGTGTAGTGGTCAGGTAGGTCAGTGTAGGGATCAGGTAGGTCAGTGTAGTGGTCAGGTAGGTCAGTGTAGGGATCAGGTAGGTCAGTGTAGTGGTCAGGTAGGTCAGTGTAGGAATCGGGTAGGTCAGTGTATGTCCAGTTTTTACTCCAGATCCCTCAGGTCATGTGTATTTCTTTTGTAGTATAAAGTACAAGGTTTTATATACAACTTTAGTGCCTTGGATATAAAAAGCATTTGATTCATTTATTGTAAGAATTTGTTTTTTTTTATTGTAAGAATAACTACACTCTGTGACTCTAAGTGGCTGCCTGCAATGTTGGGCTAACATACATTAAACAAATGCTTAAATAGTTAAGGAGCGGGGCCACCCAGCAACGTCACATGGTGGCACCGCCCCCTTGTGATGTCACGACCGGTGCATGCTGAGGAGTGTCCCTGAATGGCAGTTTGGAAATGTGGTCACCCTACCTAGCACTCAATCAGTACACCCCTCTATACTGACCCCGCTCAGCCTGTCCTGGGAACGTATGACTACAGGGGGTCAAGACTGCCACGTAATCACAACTTTGATAATAGGAAAAATCAAGTAGTAGTACATGTAATTTAATGGACTTGAAGCAGAACTGTAGCTAATAAACAAACAATTGCAATCAGAAAGTTTTTTTTTTTTTATTACATATAATAATATATATACCTACCTTTCTGTTAGTAATTTTCTTGTATACTGAGGTGTGCATGCACAGCCCAGTGTACAATCCCAGTATTTTATACACAGGAGTGACATCTTCCCAAGTTAGCCAATCAAGATGGCTGTAAGAACCATGTTGCATTAGGGTGTGCACCCCAGAGCTCAAATACACATGCTTGTGTGTGTGTGTGTGTGTGTGTGTATATTATATATACTGTAGAGGTTGGTGTCAGTGGGACAGTGGATGGTGTCAGTCAGTACAACAGTGGACTTTGTCATAAGGGCAGAGGATGGTGTTAGTAGAGCAGTGGACTGTGTCAGTAGGGCTGTGGATGGTATTGGTATTTTTTATTTTTTATTTTTTTATATTTTTTTTTTTTACTTTTTACAACATTATTATTATTATTTATTTAGCCCAGTTGGGGGACTTTGCTGAAATATCATGAGTCTAATCAGACCCCTGATGTCTTAGGCCCCTTTCACACGGACGGACCGTCTATCCGTTTTTCTTCCATCCATCGACGGACGACAATGCATTCCTATGGGCAGACGGATGAACATCCGTCACCATCAGTTAACCTCCGCTTCCGTTTTTATCCGTTTTTTTAAACGTACAAGGCTACGTCCAGATCCGTCAAAACGGATATTAACTGACGTTGACGGACATTGTCCGTCAACGTCCGATCCGTTAAGATCCGTTTTGTGTTTATCTGTGAACTCAACCTCTTAAAGGCACAGGCACACATATAAACGGAACAAAACGTATACAAAAACGGATGAAAAAACGGACGTAAACGTGTGCATTTACGGATGTAAGCGGATGTTAACGGAACATAAGACGGATGAAAACGGACATTAACGGAACGGATGACGGATGAAAACGGATGAGACAACGGATAAGAACTGATACGTTTTTGACGTGCCTAAACTGACTGCGTCCGTGTGAAAGGGGCCTTACGTTTGAGCAGGAGAAAGGGACTGATGACAGAGATTGCCCAGTCCTTTTCTCTGCAACCTCAGCTGGACTGGAAAGTGATTGAGTGGGAAATGTTCTGTGCTGACCGGAATCCTGTTCATTCACAAACGGAAGCATAGTAAATAGAGTTTATTATGCTTCAGTTATGAAGGAACACAGAGAGTAACCTGCACCAATACAACAGGGGGAATTAGGGTGTGCCCAGGCACATCTGACACACCCCAATGTGCGCGGCTATATGCCAAACCCAGAAGGAGACGTTGACACCAGTATAAGGAACAGAGGTAAGTTTAGTTTCACTTTAAAAACAAATTATATCCGAAGTCCAGGCAACACCATTAATGCAATAATATTAAATGTAGAAAGTAAGCACCTAATGCTATGTTGATATCATCCACCTGTGTTCCTCTGCACAGCAGCATTCAGACTGAGGAGGGAAGGGCAGCAGTTGAAGCCAGTTTATGTAACGTGCTCACAGAAAAAAGGAGGAGAGCGCGTAAGGCCCCTTTCACGCGGACGGACCGTCTATCCGTTTTTATTCCATCCGTCAATGGACGACAATGCATTCCTATGGGCAAACGTACAAGGCTACATCCAGATCCGTCAAGGCTATGTCCAGATATTAACTGACAATGTCCGTCCACGTACGATCAGTTAAAAGCCGTTTTGAAGAAATAATTCAAAGTTCGTACTTTGACAAATAAAAAAACAAAGTGAAAAAACTTTATTTTAAACGGGTTATGCAGAATAATAAAACTAAAACAGTTTTGAACATATCATGTGCTTTTGTGTCTTTTTATGCTATCAAAACACAATGAAATAACCAAATTAATTAATTAATACATTTAAATTTGCACTGCATTATATATATATATATATATATATATATATATATATATATATATATATATATTGGTACCATGGAACTTCTCCTGATGGAGATAGAAAGTATTTGGCAAATTGTTCACGCATGGCAATGTAGGATGGGAAGAGCAATGCTTTCTGGGTAATTTCCTTAAAGGCACAGAAACTGCTGTAAACGGATGAAAACGGATACAAAAACAGATGAAAAACATGTACATTAACGGATGAAAACAGATATTAACGGAACAGAAGACGGATGAAGAAACGGATAAGAACTGATACGTTTTTAACGTGGCTAAACTGATGGTGCCCATGTGAAAGGGGCCTAAAAGGTTGAGCTCTTTAGTGTGCTGCTGTTCTTTCATTGTCCACTCAGCAGGCTGGCGGGGTGTTCTTGACCAAGCTGTGCTTCTAATGCCTCCAGTACCAGGCTTTGCTGTCTGTAATGCGGCGTACACACGGTCGGAATTTCCGATGGAAACAGTCCGATGGGAGCTTTTCATCGGATTTTCCGACCGTGTGTACGCCCAACGGTCTTTTTCTGTCCGAATTTCCGACGGACTTTGAATTGAGAACCTGTTCTCAATTTTTCCGAAGGAAAACCTTTCTATCGGATTTTCCGATCGCGTGTATGCAATTCCGACACGCAAAATTCCGACGCATGCTCGGAAACAATTCGTGTTTTTTCCGACGAGAATTCCGATCGTGTGTACGCGGCATTAGGGTTGTCTGGATCACAAGACTGACTGAGCAGAATTGTGTTTGCTAGTTCTGGACTAAATGGAAACATTTCTACACACAACTGACTTCCTGCCCAGTAGGAAGGGGACTGTAGGCAGCCTCTGATCCTTTACCCTGGCCATAGATAGTAGATGAGCAGTGAGACAAGCTGTAATCCATCAAACACATTCCCCACATCCTCCTCTGTGTTCTCACCTGATGAGTTAACATGACATATGCATAATGCACAGTGTGACTCCCTTTTCCTCATTAATTAGCTGACAGTTTGAAAAACGTACAGTTACAATCCTGAGTTCTGGTAAGCAAACACAGGCAACCCATACATACATATAGAGGATATACCAACTCCTAGCAGATATGGCCCTGGTGGAAGCTGAGCTCAAGACCCAAATTCTGCAAAGCAACACGTGGAGAATTTTAGCAGTGTAGGTTCATAGGTGAGAATTGTGTACAGTAAACATGGAGCAGTGTGATGGCCCAGTGCTTACCACTGCATTTCTGGAATTACACTAGGTATACTAGCTGCATGGAGTTTGTTTGCTCCTATTATGTCTACTAGTGTCTTCATTTTACACCCTTAGTCAAAATCATATTGGTATGTTATCTAGCTTTCTCATACATTAACCAAAAAGAAACAGAGAAAGAGAGAAAAGGGGATACAACGAGATTAGAGTGGAAACCCCTCTCCTCCATTTACTATGAAACCCTATAAAATATGTCTGAACTAGACAAAAAAAAAATAACAGTTGTGTATTTAACTGTGGCGAGTGGTGACAAGTGTAAGCTCCTCTGGTGCAGAGACTGATATGAATGTTTTAATATTCTCAGTACAGTACTGCGGAATATATCAGAGTTATGTAAATGTATAATAGTTGTGTGTGACTGTATTGGGGCATTAGGGTGTAAGCTCCTCTGATGCAGAGACTAAAGTGATTGGTACAATCTTGATAGTACGGCACAATGAAATTTCTTCCTTTGTTGCTTCTGTACTATCCTTCTGCAGTGTGGACAGGGTTGAACTGAATTTTCATTCATGTAATGTATTAGATCCATATTAAAGTGGAACTACACCCATGGATTTAAAGTGGAATTCTAATGCAGAAGAGACATGCTTTGTCTTTACTTGCCTGCCTGTCCGCCCCTGTACAGTGAGCCGTGCATGCAGTTCACTGTACAAATTCAGCAATGTCAAAGTTAACTGAACTCCCACACATGCACAGGAGTGATGTCATCCCTGCCCAGCCAATGAAAGTGTCCGAAGATCGAAACATGACTGACGTCGTAACCGATTACATGTGCAGCATCATGGCAGTTGAATATCAAACAGAGACCAAGATGGCAACTTCCTTGGCTAAAAATGATAGGAGGGTTTAGTTCTGCTTTAAGGTGTAATAATATTGCCATGTGACGGTGGTTGAACATTAAAGTGTAGGCCGCTCTGGTGCAGAGGTTGATGTAACTGGCTTAATGTTCAGTACTGCAGAATTGATCAGAGCTATATACCGGTAGATAACAGTGTGTGACTGTGGTGGAACATTAGAGTGAAAGCATCTCTGGTGCAGAGGTTGATGTAACTGACTCAGTGTTCTTTGTACAGCATTGCGGAATATACTAGAGCTACTGTATATCAATGTATAATAATATTGCCATGTGACTGTGATGGAACAATAGAGCGTAAGCTCCTCTGGTGCAGAGATTGATGTAACTGACTCAGTATTCTCTGTACAATATTGCAGAATATAGCAGAGCAATATAAATGTATATTAAAAACAGTGGTGGAACATTAGAGTGTAAGCTCCTCTAATCTCTGGAGGATGTAATTGGTTCAGTGTTCTCTGTACAGTACTGCGGAATATATCAGAGCTGGAGAAATGTAAAGCTGTGAAACATGCTTGCTCTATATAAATGAATAACATACAGCAGTGGCGGCCCGTCCATATGGGGTGCATGGGCCTTTTATAAAAAAAATAAAAATACAAAAAAAGGTCCTTAAGTGCACTGTGTTCGGACACCGGACACAGTGTGATGCCGGACACAGTGCACTTATGGGAAGCGCCACGTCTATGCAATCATGAGATTGCAGACGCGGCACTTCATTTGCGGGCGTTACCCCACCTTGCATCGCTTCCGCCTGGCACTTGTAGTATCTATTACTATGGCTGGGCGGTTTCATTGACATCCGAGTTTGATGTCACTTTGTGTTTTCTCTCTCCCATTGCGCCTGGGAGAGAGGAAACAGAAAGTATGAGGAGTGGAATCGCCGCTGCCAGTGGAAGGAGACATCGCAGCAGAGGACACCACAGCAAGGTAATTACACAGGCTGGACACAGAAACACAGGCTGGCTGCATTTCATGGGGCACAGGCTGGACACAGGGACACAGGCTGGCTGCATTTCATGGGACACAGGCTGGACACACAGGGACATAGGCTGGCTGCATTTGATGTGACACAGGCTGGCTGCATTTCATGTGACACAGGCTGGACACAGCGACACAGGCTGGCTGCATTTTGTGGGACACAGGCTGGCTGCATTTGATGTGACACAGGCTGGCTGCATTTCATGGGACACAGGGACACAGGCTGGCTGCATTTCATGGGACACAGGGACACAGGCTGGCTGCATTTGGTGGGACACAGGCTGGACACAGGGACACAGGCTGGCTGCATTTCATGGGACACAGGCTGGCTGCATTTCATGGGACACAGGCTGGAAACAGGCTGGCTGCATTTAATGGGACACAGGCTGGACACAAGGACACAGGCTGGCTGCATTTCCTGGGACACAGGCTGGCTGCATTTCATGGGACACAGGCTGGACACAAGGACACAGGCTGGCTGCATTTCCTGGGACACAGGCTGTCTGCATTTCATGGGACACAGGCTGGAAACAGGCTGGCTGCATTTAATGGGACACAGGCTGGCTGCATTTCATGTGACACAGGCTGGACACGGGACACAGGCTGGCTTCATTTGGTGGGACACAGGCTGGACGCAGGGACACAGGCTGGCTGCATTTCACGTAACACAGGCTGGGCACAGGGACACAGGCTGGCTGCATTTGGTGGGGCACAGGCTGGACACAGGGACACAGGCTGGCTGCATTCATGGGACACAGGCTGGACAGAGGGACACAGGCTGGCTGCATTTCATGTGACACATGCTGGACACAGGGAAACAGGCTGGCTGCATTTCATGTGACACAGGCTGGCTTCATTTGGTGGGACACAGGCTGGACACAGGGACACAGGCTGGCTGCATTTCACGTAACACAGGCTGGGCACAGGGACACAGGCTGGCTGCATTTGGTGGGACACAGGCTGTACACAGGGACACAGGCTGGCTGCATTTCATGTGACACAGGCTGGCTGCATTTCATGTGACACAGGCTGGCTGCATTTCATGTGACACAGGCGTGACACAGGGACACAGGCTGGCTGAATTTGATGTGACACAGGCTGGCTGCATTTCATGTGACACAGGCTGGCTGCATTTCATGTGACACAGGCTGGACACAGGGACACAGGCTGGCTGCATTTCACGTGACACAGGCTGGACACATTGACACAGGCTGGCTGCATTTCATGTGACACAGGCTGGACACAGGGACACAGGCTGGCTGCAGTTCATGTGACACAGGCTGGCTGCATTTCATGGGACACAGGCTGGAAACAGGCTGGCTGCATTTAATGGGACACAGGCTGGCTGCATTTCATGGGACACAGGCTGGCTGCATTTCATGTGACACAGGCTGGACACAGGGACACAGGCTGGCTGAATTTGATGTGACACAGGCTGGCTGCATTTCCTGGGACACAGGCTGGCTGCATTTCATGGGACACAGGCTGGACACAAGGACACAGGCTGGCTGCATTTCCTGGGACACAGGCTGTCTGCATTTCATGGGACACAGGCTGGAAACAGGCTGGCTGCATTTAATGGGACACAGGCTGGCTGCATTTCATGTGACACAGGCTGGACACGGGACACAGGCTGGCTTCATTTGGTGGGACACAGGCTGGACACAGGGACACAGGCTGGCTGCATTTCACGTAACACAGGCTGGGCACAGGGACACAGGCTGGCTGCATTTGGTGGGGCACAGGCTGGACACAGGGACACAGGCTGGCTGCATTCATGGGACACAGGCTGGACAGAGGGACACAGGCTGGCTGCATTTCATGTGACACATGCTGGACACAGGGAAACAGGCTGGCTGCATTTCATGTGACACAGGCTGGCTTCATTTGGTGGGACACAGGCTGGACACAGGGACACAGGCTGGCTGCATTTCACGTAACACAGGCTGGGCACAGGGACACAGGCTGGCTGCATTTGGTGGGACACAGGCTGTACACAGGGACACAGGCTGGCTGCATTTCATGTGACACAGGCTGGCTGCATTTCATGTGACACAGGCTGGCTGCATTTCATGTGACACAGGCTGGCTGCATTTCATGTGACACAGACTGGACACAGGGACACAGGCTGGCTGAATTTGATGTGACACAGGCTGGCTGCATTTCATGTGACACAGGCTGGCTGCATTTCATGTGACACAGGCTGGACACAGGGACACAGGCTGGCTGCATTTCATGTGACACAGGCTGGACACAGGGACACAGGCTGGCTGCATTTCACGTGACACAGGCTGGACACAGGGACACAGGCTGGCTGCATTGCATGTGACACAGGCTGGACACAGGGACACAGGCTGGCTGCATTTCATGTGACACAGGCTGGCTGCATTTGATGCGACACACACAGGCTGGCTGCATTTGATGTGACACAGGCTGGCTGCATTTCATGGGACACAGGCTGGCTGCATTTGGTGGGACACAGGCTGGACACAGGGACACAGGCTGGCTGCATTTCGTGGGACACAGGCTGGCTGCATTTAATGGGACACAGGCTGGACACAGGGACACAGGCTGGCTGCATTTCATGGGACACAGGCTGGACACAGGGACACAGGCTGACTGCATTTCATGGGACACAGGCTGGCTGCATTTCATGTGACACAGGCTGGACACAGGGACACAGGCTGGCTGAATTTGATGTGACACAGTCTGGCTGCATTTCATGTGACACAGGCTGGACACAGGGACAGAGGCTGGCTGCATTTCACGTGACACAGGCTGGACACAGGGACACAGGCTGGCTGCATTTCATGTGACACAGGCTGGACACAGGGACACAGGCTGGCTGCATTTCATGTGACACAGGCTGGCTGCATTTGATGTGACACACACAGGCTAGCTGCATTTGATGTGACACAGGCTGGCTGCATTTCATGGGACACAGGCTGGACACAGGCTGGCTGCATTTGGTGGGACACAGGCTGGACACAGGGACACAGGCTGGCTGCATTTCGTGGGACACAGGCTGGCTGCATTTCATGGGACACAGGCTTGACACAGGGACACAGGCTGGCTGCATTTCGTGGGACACAGGCTGGACACAGGGACACAGTGTCATGAAAGGAGCCTAAACACAGGCATCCAACACAAGTGAACAGATCGATGGGCTGCACTAAAGGAATCAGGCTCCAAAGGTAGTGATAAGATATATATATTTATTAAATAATAAAGACACACGTGAACACAGCAACCACAAACAAGCAAGAACGCAAATAACAAAGCAAACCCCCAAGCCCTAATCTAACTAACTAACAGTACACTCAAGAAAATGGAACATATATATATACAAGGCAGGGAGAAGAGACCAAGGGGGAAACAGGAAGCAAGGGAACATCAAGGCAGGAATCAGGGGTCGGGTCTCAGGAACCAGGTCAGGGGGACAACATCCAGGATAGGGCAGGAAGCGGATAAAGGGTCAGGTTTCAGGTTACAGGTTACAGGTTTCAGGTCCAGGATCAGGTTTCAGACAGGCAAAGACAAGGCTACAGAAAGGAATACTGAAGCACTGAACCTCAGTGAAGGACAGGCTTATATACCCAGCAAATCCACAACAGGTGTAGCCTGATTACTGGCATGTCCATCTGCTGGGAGACCCCCGCTGGTGGCCACCAGAACTGCACCCTTTGATGTCGAAGGGAGTAGTGACACCACCAGGCGATCCAGGTAATAACACCATTCCTGACAATGTCCATCGGCTGGGAGACCCCTGCTGGTGGCCACCAGAACTGCACCCTTTGATGCCAAAGGAAACAGTGACACCAGCAGGCGATCCAGGTAATAGCACCGTTCCTGACACACAGGCTGGCTGAACTTCATGGGACACAGGCTGGACACAGGGACACAGGCTGACTGCATTTCATGTGACACAGGCTGGACACAGGGACACAGGCTGGCTGAATTTGATGTGACACAGGCTGGCTGCATTTCATGTGACACAGGCTGGACACAGGGACACAGGCTGGCTGCATTTCACGTGACACAGGCTGGACACATTGACACAGGCTGGCTGCATTTCATGTGACACAGGCTGGACACAGGGACACAGGCTGGCTGCAGTTCATTTGACACAGGCTGGCTGCATTTCATGGGACACAGGCTGGAAACAGGCTGGCTGCATTTAATGGGACACAGGCTGGCTGAATTTGATGTGACACAGGCTGGCTGCATTTCATGTGACACAGGCTGGACACAGGGACACAGGCTGGCTGCATTTCACGTGACACAGGCTGGACACATGGACACAGGCTGGCTGCATTTGATGTGACACAGGCTGGCTGCATTTGATGTGACACACACAGGCTGGCTGCATTTCATGTGACACACACAGGCTGGCTGCATTTGATGTGACACAGGCTGGCTGCATTTCATGGGACACAGGCTGGCTGCATTTGGTGGGACACAGGCTGGACACAGGGACACAGGCTGGCTGCATTTCGTGGGACACAGGCTGGCTGAATTTCATGGGACACAGGCTGGACACAGGGACACAGGCTGGCTGCATTTGGTGGGACACAGGCTGGACACAGGGACACAGGCTGACTGCATTTCATGGGACACAGGCTGGCTGCATTTCATGTGACACAGGCTGGACACCGGGACACAGGCTGGCTGAATTTGATGTGACACAGGCTGGCTGCATTTCATGTGACACAGGCTGGACACAGGGACACAGGCTGGCTGCATTTCACGTGACACAGGCTGGACACAGGGACACAGGCTGGCTGCATTTGATGTGACACAGGGGCACAGGCTGGCTGCATTTCATGTGACACAGGCTGGCTGCATTTGATGTGACACACACAGGCTGGCTGCATTTGATGTGACACACACAGGCTGGCTGCATTTGATGTGACACAGGCTGGCTGCATTTCATGGGACACAGGGACACAGGCTGGCTGCATTTGGTGGGACACAGGGACACAGGCTGGCTGCATTTCGTGGGACACAGGCTGGACACAGGCTGGCTGCATTTCATGGGACACAGGCTGGACACAGGCTGGCTGCATTTAATGGGACACAGGCTGGCTGCATTTCATGTGACACAGGCTGGACACAGGGACACAGGCTGGCTTCATTTGGTGGGTGTTGGATTTAATATTTCTGCGGTTCACTTCCTGTTTTGCTGCAAGCCAGATTGCCAAAGTTGGAATGAAGCAAGCTTTGTATTCAGAAGCAATGGCTGGGCTCAGGCCCACCTGCGGTGAAGACGGCTCCAGGCTAGAGACACAGCCCCTGAGTGGAGAGTGCAGTTTACTTCCTGGATCACCTTTTTCTGGTGTTCATTGGGTGCGAAGCAAGGGGGGGAGATTTGAATGAGTGGGCGTGGATGTCTGAATGTAAGGGACACACACACAAGAAAGACTGTCTCTGGGTGTCTGCCGGCTGATTGAGGAGCATGCCATAAAGAGGTCTCTCTGCTAAGCAGCCATTTTGAGGCCTAGCTTGGAGGATGATTTTGAGGCCTAACCGCATGGACCTTTCTCTTATTCCATCTGGAGCTCAGCTGCGAGGGTCACGATAAGTAGATCATTATATTGTATTTTAACTGTATATTATATCATTGTATTGTAGCCTTGCTGTAGGTTATGTAATTGTGTAACCCCCTTTTAATACACGTTAGCTTTCTTATTTCCTTGGGAAATAAATGAGATTTGATTATTCCTAGCCGTGTGTTTGGTTTCATAGTCAACTGGTATTATTGTGATATTAATAGTAGCATGTGCTCAGAGTTTTAATACACCCACTAATCTATAGGGACTAGACAAATTAATACACAGATATAATTATTGTATCGCTTACATCAGTGGGACACAGGCTGGACACAGGGACACAGGCTGGCTGCATTCCATGTGACACAGGCTGGGCACAGGGACACAGGCTGGCTGCATTTGATGTGACACAGGCTGGCTTCATTTCATGGGACACAGGCTGGAAACAGGGACACAGGCTGGCTGAATTTGATCTGACACAGGCTGGCTGCATTTGATGTGACACAGGCTGGACACAGGGACACAGGCTGGCTGCATTTGATGTGACACAGGCTGGACACAAGGACACAGGCTGGCTGCATTTCATGTGACACAGTCTGGACACAGGGACACAGGCTGGCTGCATTTCATGTGACACAGGCTGGCTGCATTTCATGTGGCACACACAGGCTGGCTGCATTTGATGTGACACAGGCTGGCTGCATTTGATGTGACACACACAGGCTGGCTGCATTTGATGTGACACAGGCTGGCTGCATTTGATGTGACACAGGCTGGCTGCATTTCATGGGACACAGGGACACAGGCTGGCTGCATTTCGTGGACACAGGCTGGACACAGGGACACAGGCTGGCTGCATTTCGTGGGACACAGGCTGGACACAGGCTGGCTGCATTTCATGGGACACAAGCTGGACACAGGCTGGCTGCATTTAATGGGACACAGGCTGGCTGCATTTCATGTGACACAGGCTGGACACAGGCTGGCTTCATTTGGTGGGACACAGGCTGGACACAGGGACACAGGCTGTCTGCATTCCATGTGACACAGGCTGGGCACAGGGACACAGGCTGGCTGCATTTGATGTGACACAGGCTGGCTGCATTTCATGGGACACAGGATGGACACAGGGACACAGGCTGGCGGAATTTGATGTGACACAGGCTGGCTGCATTTGATGTGACACAAGCTGGACACAGGGACACAGGCTGGCTGCATTTCATGTGACACAGTCTGGACACAGGGACACATGCTGGCTGCATTTGATGTGACACAGGCTGGCTGCATTTCATGTGACACACACAGACTGGCTGCATTTCATGTGACACAGGCTGGCTGCATTTCATGTGACACACACAGACTGGCTGCATTTCATGTGACACAGGCTGGCTGCATTTGATGTGACACAGGCTGGCTGCATTTTGTGGGAAACAGGCTGCATTTGATGTGACACAGGCTGCATGTAAGGAGGGACTCCGCTGGGGGGCACCTGATCTAAGGACGGACTCCGCCTGCCCCACCCAATGGCATCTGGGGGCAGGCGACGTGGCTAGTGACACGCCCAGGGCTCCCACTGATTCGGCATTATGGTGAGTTGAATGATTTCATTTTATATTACAATGTAATAATAGAAATAATGCACTTCAATCATCCTGACACCATAACAACCATGGTGCCAGGATGATTGAAGTGCTAACACCAGGTGTTTGGAGTATCTTTATCTGCTGATTGTTAAACTTTCTAGAATACACATATTTCTATCGTTGTGTAGGATCTGGGGCTGCTGTCCCTCCCTCTCTCCCTCCCTCTCCCTCCATCTCAGACGCTAACCACACCACCGTAGAGCCCCGCCCACTATTTCGCTGAAACCACGCCCATTTTCACAAAGGGGGTCTGGGGCCCCCCCCATCCTAAAACTTCACCAGCCGCCACTGACATACAGTATACAACAAGTACTCTATATCAGTGGGGGCTTATAGCAGGGGTGGTATGCAGAGAATTAGCTTTGCAGCAGGCATGAGATAGCCACATGATTGGTGGATGTGAGAAAAGAGCAGATTAATTATAAGGCAGACAATGCTCTGGAAACACACAGGACAGATGCAGCCTCTGTTAAATACATGTCTGCTCCTTGTAGCATCCTCCTCCCTCATCCCCTGGGGGGGGGGGGGGGGGCTTCTATATCATTCATGATTCTTCCTCATCCTCCGTCTTCTGTGCAGCGACCACATCTACACAGCTCATCATCCACCTCTGTCGTCTGCCATGGCAGGGGAGATGGACTCCGAGCACCCCCAAATAGATCCCCGCATCCTCATCTTCCTCCTCTATATGGTCATCCTGCAGGAACTGGTCAGTGGCTGGATGGAGTACAAGAAACTAGCATGTAAACCCAAGAAGAAGGCTGGACCAGTCTGGTCATCCAGGTCACTGCCACGGTTCAGACATTCCTTTGTCTGTGGGTAACCTATGACTTGCTATCTGCTGGGGGACTACAAGCTTCAGCATCACCTACTTGTAGCCCTACAGATCCTCCTCCGTTTATGAGCAATCTCTGGCTCTCTACGCCAGGGGATTACAAGGCCCAGCATGACATGTACTAAATCCCCCCTGTTGTAATGGGATAACATTCTTCCTAATCCGCAAGAAAAAAAATGGTTCTACATCCATCCTATGGCTGTACTACATGGAATACATTTATACATCTTTGTCTTATTACCTTAAAAACATATCACTGAGATTGTATATAATGTAGTATATTGATAGCTAGACTGCATTTGCATGGAGTTTGCATTTGGGTGCACTTACCAAGGGTCACTTTATAGATAATTTATATTGCAAATGTAAAAGGTAGTGCAATAAACTGTGTTTAATATGCACAAACCACAGTTTGGACACACTACTTTCATCTCCAAATAGTTCAAATAAGCCCTGGTTTACACTGGTGCGGCTTTGAAATAGCGCTACTTCAGCACAATTTCAAAGCCGCAGATCAGTGCAATTTGCACCTCTGATTTCAGCGCAGCTTGCAACTATGTTTAACAGAAGTCTATGCAAGTCACATTGAAATTGGCAAAAAGTAGTGCAGAAACCTTTTTCAAAGTTGCTGTGACATTAGTCATGGCAATTTGAACGGTTCTATTGCTGACAATGGGGTGCGACTTGTCAAACGCATGAGAAATTGCACCGGTGTAACCAGGGGGTTATGCTCAGTAGTGTATAGTAGACCTGTGTTCATTTTAGAGTAATGTAAAGTAATTGCAAACCATACAGTTATAACTATGCGGGCACCATAACTGCTTTTGCTTAGTTTCATAAATTATCTTTCTTACATTTTTTTACAAGGGTAAAAAGTTCTGTCATATGACCATGCATCTCTGATGGGAGGAGCAGGCTTACAGGACACAGTGCAGACACACATCATGCCTGTATTTCATAGTCTGTCCAGCCTTAGGCAAGATTCATGCTGTGTTTGAGCAGGCAGGCTGTGATTGGTCGGGGAGTGTGGTGACTGAGCAGACTACCCAATACAGGCATGCTGTGTGTCTGCACGGTGTCCTGTACCTCTGAATGGCCAGTCTAATGATGTAAACTGACCAGCAAGAACAGGTCAGCTTCTCTGTTTTGTTTGGTCAGTTTAGAACAAGAAGAAAGGTGCCTGAAATAATTAACCAGGAGCTTCAAATGGAAGTACATGAAAATGATAGAGACATAATTGATACAATACACATACAGGTGCATCTCAAAAAAATTGGAAGAATTATCAAAAAGTTAAATAATTTCAGTAATTCAATTCAAAAAGTAAAACTCAAATATTATATAGATTTATTACACGCAGTGATATATTTCAAGCATGCCTTTCTTTTACTTTTGATGATTATGGCCTACGGCTAGTGAAAACCCAAACTTCAGTATCTCAGAAAATTAGATTATTACATAAGGCCAATAAAAACAGGAATTTGTATCCAGAAATGTTGGCTTACTGAAAAGTATGTCCATGTACATTATAGTATGCACTCAGTACTTGATCAGGGCTCCATTAGTATAAATTATTTTATCAACGCAGCGTGGCATGGAGGCAATCAGACGATGCTTAGGTGTTATGGAAGCCCAGGTTGTTTTGATAGCAGCCTTCAGCTCATCTGCATTGTTGGGTCTGGTGTCTCATCTTCCTCTTGACAATACCCCACAGATTCTCTATGGGGTTTAGGTCAGGTGAGGTTGCCGACCAATCAAGCACAGTGGTACCATGATCAATAAACCAGGTATCGGTATTTTTGGCAGTGTGAGCAGGTGCTAAGTCCTGCTGGAAAATGAAATCAGCCTCTCCATAAAGCTGGTCAGCAGAGGACAGCATAAAGTGCTCTAGAATTTCATGGTAGAAGGCTGCACTGACTTTGGACTTGATAAAACACAATGCACCAACATCAGCAGATGACATGGCTCCCCAAATCATCACGGACTGTGGAAACTTCCCACTGGACCCCATGCAACTCGGTTTCTGTTCCTCTCCACTCTTCCTCCAGACTCTGGGATCTTGATTTCCAAATTAAATGCAAAATTTACTTTCATCCAAAAACAGGAGGAAAACAGTCCAGTCCTTTTTCTCTTTAGCCCAGGTAAGACGCTTTTGACGTTGTCTCTGACAAGGATTGGCTTGACACAAGGAATGCGACAGTTGTAGCCCATGCCCCCGTTACGTCTGTGTGTGGTGGCTCTTGAAGCACTGACACCAGCTGCAGTCCACTCCTTGTGAATCTCCCCCAAATCTTTGAATGGCCTTTGCTTTAAAATCCTCTCAAGGCTGCGGTTATCCTTGTTGATTGTGCACCTTTTTCTTCCACACTTTTTCCTTACACTCAACTATTCATTAATATGCTTGGATACAGCACTCTGTGAACAACCAGCTTCTTTAGCAATGACCTTTTGTGACTTACCCTCCTTGTGGAGGGTGTCAATGACTGTCTTCTAGACAATTGTCAAGTCAGCTGTCTTCCCTGTGATTGTGACCTACTGAACTGAGAGACCATTTAAAGCAGAGGTCTCAAACTGGCGGCCCTCCAGCTGTTGCAAAACTACAAGTCTCATCATGCCTGTGGGAGTAATGCTTGGGACTGTCAGCCTTGCAATACCTCATGGGACTTGTAGTTTCGCAACAGCTGGAGGGCTGCCAATTTGATACCCCTGATTTAAAGTTAATAGAGTTAATTAGCTGATTAGAGTGTGACATCATGAGTCTACAATATTGAACTTTTTCACAATATTGACGTTTTTTGAGATACTGAATTTCGGGTTTTCACTAGCTGTAAGCCATAATCATCAAAATTAAAAGAAAAAAAATGCTTAAAATATATCACTTTGTGTGTAATGAATGTGTATATAATATATGAGTTTCACTTTTTGAATTGAATTACTGAAATAAATTAACTTTTTGATGATATTGAAATTTTTTGAGATGCACCTATTTGTGAACACACACATAGGAAAAAATATATGTAAGGTAACATACAATTTAAATCACCCCAGCAGCCAAACCGATTTGTGATCAGATCAGCGATTACAGAACGTGCCGCAGGGGGCACGCAGGCAGCATGATCACAGGCAGCATATTGTTCCAGGCTCCCCTCTGTGCCAGCCAAAAGCCTAGGCATTCTGGCCAAATTTTGGATCAAGTGATATCTGCTGGTTGGATTAAAGTTCATATTGTCTGCTGATGTGGTATGTTTTCTGCACCTATTCCACCTTCTGAAACTCCTCCTCTCATATTCTCTGTAATTCAGAAGTGAAATGTGTGAAATGTGTGAAACAGTGCATATTTTACATATAGTATTTTGTATATATTCATCTTTTTTAACATTGCATATTTATTAAGCATTGTGAATATGTTTTATATATGTATTAATTTACTTCTTATTTTTTTTTTTACAAATTCTTTATTTATGAGCAGCAATCCCCAACATAGCAAGACATCATAAAAGAACACCATATACTGTATAGTACAATATACCTCAAAGATCTCCTGACGTTCATGTAAACAATGCAGAATGACAAAAGGGGACAAAAAAAAGGACTAAAAAATAAATATAAGTCAAAATCTGCAGAGACAGAACCTGATGCTAAAAGTTGGATAATTCATCACCAAATAAAAATATTGGTATCGTCACCGTATAGTTAGGTAAATACTGTATAAACATAGGCATGGCAAAGGAGAATACTGCATCTGCATTTTACAAAAGGTAGAACAATAGGAAAGGGGTGGTGGGTCTGGGAAGGAAAGAGAAATAAGAGGATTAAAGAAAGGAAAAAAAAAAGGGTTTATATAAAGGGGAGGGGAGAGGGGTGACATTGATTGCGTATGGATGGAAGGTACCACAAGAACTCATCAGTGAGCGGAACCCATGTCAAAGATGCCTTGCCCTCCTCTGAATAGACAAACATGGTCCATAAGGTCCAGGTTTTAGAGTGCACCTTGCATTTATGTTGCACAGAAAGAAAAAGGTCTTCCATCTGATTCAGTCCTTCAACTCTATTAAGCCAAAGTCAGATGGACAGGAGGTTATGAGTCTTTCATTAGGTAGAGATGCATGATTTGGCGGCACTAATAAGATGGCGAAGTATAGACTGTCCGGTATATTCGAGACATGAAGGAGGAAAAAGGTTGGATCCTCAGGAATGTGGTAGTCCGTAATATTTTGAGCTAGCTTTAGTTTGAAGCAGGACCAAAAGATGTGCAACAGTATCCCTCACTCCTATTGGCATCTCCATCAGCAATCCACAGTGGTCAGAAAGTATTTATGAAGGATAGAAGAGGTATGGTACCATGGGGTTAAAATTTTGAAGTTGTTTTCCTGGATCCTTGTTCAAATAGAGGATTTCAAAGCGTACTGATTGATTTTGTTCCTTTGGTCAACTGAAAAAGTCCTACCCACATCTGATTCCCACTTCTCAAGATAGGGTAACTGGAAATCATCTGGGGGAACTACTACTAACAAGGAGTAAACCTTGGAAAGAGCATGAGGTAGTATACCTTGTTCAGTACAATATTCCTCCAATGTAGTTAGCCAACGTCAATAGTTTTGCAGAGAGGGAAAAGAGCTGAAAAAATGATGGACCTGCAAGGCCCTCCAAGAATCCAGGTTAAAAGGTCTTGTGGGATCCATCAAAGTCTGGAAGGCCAAGCATCTGCCACCAAAAAGTGAAGGACGGGTTACCTAAAATTGGGAAGAGTCGCCAGGGGCTAGAAAAGTAGTGGAGAGAAGCGAGGACCAGATGTGCACTGTATGGCCTATCATATGGGGGTGTGCCTTGAGAGAAAAGGGCAAGTCTCTGTAGCACCATGCTATCTACAAAGCGGTATCCAGCTCTGAGCTCTTTCTAGTTGCGGCCAGAGCTTGATATCCACATGACGGCACCAGCCTATTAGTCTGCCCAAGTGAGCTGCCTAATAGTATTTTTGCATATCTGGTATCGAGAGGCCACCATATTGTTTAGGCAGTGACAACAGGCGACGACAGACTCTGGGCTGTTTTTGCGCCCAGATGAAATTAAATTGACATTTTGACCATAGATACACTTTAAGGGAAGTTCTGCTGACTACACTATAGGAATGGACTTTGAGGAAGAACTTCACTCCCCTTGCATGTTTTCTTATGATGGCTTGTCTTTGATTCACCTGCCCAGTGGATCCAGCTGTGATCTGCTGTTCAGCAAAGATGAGCTCCAACATCCTCTGAACTCATCACTAGCTGAATTTCAAACTTGTGCTCTTTTCTTACTTAACTGTACTCTGGGCTGGGTCATTCCCATCCCACAGCTTACCTCCTTGTTTTCCTGAGCTGCGGGGTGGGAGTAAAAAAAGACTGCAAGTTCGGGATATGGCTACAGATGATTTATTAGGGCACCAAAGCTCCTCTGAATTTTCCATGTTCAGAAGATGTCTACTGGACAACCGATGGGCACTGCACATCTCCTACACTTGTGAGTACATTTCAATTTATTTTGTTTATTAAATTCCTCTTATATTACACCAGGTCAGTTTATTTTTTTACCTTTCCCAGAAGCTTCACTGCATGTGGCTGCTGCTTTCATATCTGGAGTGCAATTTTATGGTAGAAAAAAAAAATTGTTGTGTATACATGGCCAAAAATAGAGCCAACTTGGCTGTATGAAAATGTTCCTTTTCGTGTTGGATAATACCATATCAGACAGGGTGATCTGTACTATTCCCAGCACAGGAACAGAACTGTTCCTAGTAGGATAATTCAATAAGCTGTTTAAAATTCTGGACATTTCTTAAAGTGATTATAAACAAAAGCTACATTTGTAGAAGCTTAGAAACTGCATCCGTAAGTAAGGGAAATTTAATTTTCTTTTGAGGTGGGGGCGCAGTTATAACAAATACGGATGGTTTAAGAGAGGCATTGTCATTTCATAACCTTATTGCCCAACTCTAGCAAAACATTTTATTCTGGTGTTGGACAGAGCAAGGAAGGGTTAGCACTAGGATTGCCACCTGTCCGGTTTTGACCCAGACAGTTTGGGTTTTAAATGCTGTGTCTGGGTTTTCCTCTGCCTGAGACCTGGACACCAGTGCCACTGACAGGGGGTACCACCGGGCCTCATGTAGGGGATCGGGAGAATGCTGACAGCGGACTTCACAGACTGTGATATGCCTACCGCTCTGACATATGTGAGTGCAATACAGATTGTTTTTAAACATTTAATTTATTAAAAACTACTGCACCAGCGGCTACCTGGCACCTCTCTCTCCCTTCCAGTTTGTCTATTCTGTAATTGTTCTCTGGCCTGTTGCACCTATCCCCCTGCTGTCTGGGTCCCCCTGTGTGCTGGGGACCCCTACAGGAGGCCTGGTGGTACCCTCTGTCGGTAGCCTTGGGGGTATTGGGGGCAAGGAGGATTTGTGCTGGTAGGGGGAAGAAGATGATTTGTATAAGGAGGGGGTGAGGATAAGTGTTGCAATGAGGAAAAGGGGGATTGTGTTGGGACTGGTGATTTAGGGGATAGTGGAGTGGGACTTGTGCTGTGGAAGGGGGAAGATTTGTTTGGGGGGGGGGAGAATACATTTTTGCTTAGGTTGTCCACAAAGATTAATGCTGGATTTTTTTTTTTTGCAGGAGAGCGAGTGGGGATTTTTGATGAAAGGGTAAAGTGGGGGAGAATATTGCTCGCAGAGGGAATTTTGCACTCTTCTTAGCCCTACACTGTACATTACACACTCCTGACTCCTGCACTGTTTTTGTTTTTTACTCATGGCTCCTAATATGCATTACACACTCATGTCCCCTGCATTCTGTGTATAAAGACTCACAGGCTCGGATCACGAGCGGAATAGAAACTTCTTTTGGGGCGATAGGCGTCCCGCAATTCTGTTTGCACATTTTTTCCGCGATTTGTTGGGCAACAATCGTGGCAGAATCGTGCTGCGACTGGGGTGCCATTGAAAGTAATGGGATGGTAAACGCATCCCGCGATTTGCGGCAATTCAGGAATCGCGGGCAGAATTTCAGCGATTCCACCCACAATCTGAAACTCCTAGGTGTGAATGGAGCCATAATTTGGCCATACTCACTGTAGCGCACTAAGCTGCATTACTAATGTCCTGTATACTATAATGCCGCGTACACACGATCGGACTTTCCGGCAGACTTGGTACGGCGGACCAGAGTCTTTCGGACAATTCGATCGTGTGTGGGCTCCAGCGGACTTTTTCTTCCCAAAAGTCCGGCGGACCTAGAAATAAAACTTTCTTCAAATCTTTCCGTCGGACTCGAGTCCGGTCGAAAAATCCGGTCGTCTGTGTGCTAGTCCGACGGACTAAAACCAACGCTAGGGCAGCTATTGGCTACTAGCTATAAACTTCCTTATTCTACGTCATCACGTTCTAATCCATCTGACTTTTGGTGTGATCGTGTGTGGCCAAGTCCGTTCATTTGAAAGTCTGGCGGACCTCAACTGCAAAGTCCGTCGGATTGTCCGCCGGACCAAGTCCGTCAAAGTCCGGTCGTGTGAACGTGGCATTAGGAGGTTGAATCTGTTAAATATCATCACACTCAGAGATCAAATTTTTGATGTAAAGGAAAAAAAAATTTAAGATTGTTTTGTCATTTTCAGACAGAACTGTAATATATTATGTATGACAGACTCCCTTGTCATAGGTAGGTGGCTTAATAAAAGCTGCCTGCGCCTGCTGTCACTTATTCCAGCCATACAAAAACAATGTCTTCCTCCAAAAAAAATGCAATTTTAAGAACGTTCGTTTAATTTTTTTTTTTAAACAACAAACATGTTATACTTACCTGCTTTGTGTAATGATTTTCCACAGAGCAGCCCTGATTCTCCTCTTCTGGGATCCCCCACTGACACATCTGGCTCCTCCTGCCTTCAGAATGCCCCAATGGCAAGCAGCAAAGTATAGCATAGAGTGCCCCTATAGCAAGGTAAAAAGAACTTCTGCCTTTTGAACCACCTGCCCAGGACTACATGTCCCATGAGGCATTGCTTCTCACACATTCACAAGTTCTCAGGCACTTACTGACATGTATGGACAGTGTACTGAGCTGTATGTGTGCTTCACTGTATTTCCTGATATGTAAACAAATAATGTATTCTGTACGCAGGACAACTAATCGGCTGACCAACTAATCATTTATCAAAACAAATCAATATATACATAAACAGCACTTACAAGAAAGTTGAAACTAAACAACTTGATAAAGTTAAGCAAATAAATTAAGTGTCCAAAAAAATTATTAGTTAAAAGTAGTTAAAAAAGTATACTCGCAGTGATAAACCATCAAAACTTCAATGCATGAAAGATGAATATAACAAATTACAAAGTGCTAAGTGCTCTTATGGGCATCCATGGAGCGGCGGCGGGAATCGGGCATCCATGCAGCGGCGGCGGGGACTGGGTATCCATGGAGCGGCGGCAGGGACTGGGCATCCATGCAGCAGGGGCAGGAACTGGGCATCCACGCATAGGCGGGAGGGACCAGGCATTCATGCAGCGGCGGCGGGTGTACACCTGAAGCTACCCCAATTGCTGGTGTTCTTCTGGTCCTATACCACAGGCAGCTGTAGCAGTTACAGTCGGTTTATTGTGCCACCTGCACAGTGTACACCTGAAGCTACCCCAATTGCTTGTGTTCTTCTGGTCCTATACCGCAGGCAGCTGTAGCAGCTACAGTCGGTGTATTGTGCCACCTGCACAGTGTGCACCTAAAGCTACCCCAATTGCTTGTGTTCGTCTGGTCCTATACCACAGGCAGGCAGCTGCAGTAATTACAGTCGGTTTACTGTGTCATCTGCACAGTGTGCACCTAAAGCTACCCCAATTGCTGGTGTTCTTCAGATCCTATACCACCGGCAGGCAGCTGCAGTAATTACAGTCGGTGTACTGTGTCATCTCCACAGTGTGCACCTAACACTACCCCAATTGCTGGTGTTCTGCTGATCCTATACAGCAGGCAGCTGCAGTAATTACAGTCGGTGTACTGTGTCATCTGCTCAGTGTGCACCTAAAGCTACCCCAATTGCTAGTGTTCTCATAGTAATAATACTACAGGCAGGCAGTTGATTCTGCTAGCTGCAGTATAATCAGTATATACGTCCCAGCTTTGTGCAGCTACATCTCCCTGCAGGCCATTAGTATGTCTGGAAGGCCAACAAGGAGAGGCAGACAGTCACAAGCCAATAAAAGAGGGCAAGCAGGCTCTGTGTCTAGAGGCAACAGTGCTGGTCATGGACATGGTGCATCCTCATCAGCACGTGGCCATGGGATACGCTTGTCCTTATTTTCGGCAGCTGGACGTGTTGAGCCGCAACATGCCGAAGACTTGGTAGAGTGGATGACCAAGCCCTCCTCATCCTCTCTCACCCAGGCTCAGGGTACTGGCAAAGCAGCTACCACCACGGCATCTTCCCTCGTCTCAATGGCATCAGTCACTCCTTCTCTAGACCCACCATGTCCTCCTGAGGAGTCCTCCAAACTGTTTAAGCACAGTCAAACACTGCAAAACCTCACCAAAACTCTAGTTGGAGCGCAGGAATGGTGCAAACCGAACCGGGGGATGTTCGGCTCATCCCTAGTGATGACCACTCTCAAATCTCCCAAACTGGGTCATGGCCAGCAAGTTCAATAAAGTATTTTAAAAAATTGTGTTTTTTTATTTACACTTTTTTCCTTAGGTGAATGGGTAGGGGTACATCATACCCGATACTCATTCACATAGGGTGGGGGGCCGTTATCTGGGGGCCCCCTTATTAAAGGCGGCTCCCGGATTCCGATAAGCCCCCAGGCCCTTGTCCTCATAAACATGGGGACAAGGTGCTTTGGGGTGGGGGGGCCCCTTTCCCCAGAGCACCCCCCATGTTGAGGGCACGCGGCCTGTTATGGCTCAGGAGGGGGGGCGCTCGCTCGTCCCCACCTTCTTTCCTGACCGGCTCGGATAAGGGTCTGATATGGATTTGGGGGGGACCTCCACGCCGTTTTTTTGGCGTAGGAATTCCCTTTAAATCTATACCAGGTGACGGGGCTTGCGGCGGCATTGAGTTTCTTCGCTAGTCCCGTCTACCTGGAGTCACGTTCTAAATGAACGGACTTTCCTCCGTGTGTGGGCAAGTCCGTTCATTTCAAAAGTCCCGCAGACTTTCGCCAAAACTCCGGCGGACAAAAGTCCGGGCGTGTGTGGGCAAGTCCACATGTTCGGAAAGTCCGGCGGACCTCCGCTGGAAAGTCCGGCGGACAATCCGGATGAAAAGTCCGGATGAAAAGTCAGATCGTGTGTACGGGGCTTTAGATGCAATGTCTGCATTAGGTTTCTTTCTGGTGATCTAGTGAGCAAGTCCTGTTTTTTAAAGAACAAGCTCTCCTGCAAATGTATCTGTTAACACTGTTGATGAAGACCATTTACCACTGAATGAGTGTTTACAAATGATCAGCTTTTATTTATTCATAAAAATACTTTGCCGCGGTAAAAATAATATTGTGCAAAACACACCAAATTGGAATTGTCAAATAAACATGAAAATATAGAAAAAATGATATATATATTTTTTTTTAAAGTCTACTTTGAGTACATATAATCAAAATGGACAGTCCCAATCAAATAATGAAACACCACTATGTGACAGAAGGTGTCTAATTGAGAAGAATTACGTGATCACCACTATAGCGAATGGACCAGGGCCGGTCCAAGATATTGTGCTGCCTGGGCCCAGGAATAAAATGCTGCCCCCCCCCAAAAAAAATATCACGCCCACTAAAAGGCCCCAACATTCATTATTTTATATCATGACAATTAAAACCAAAATTACATCTATCAGGAAGTCAGATTTACATGCAACAGTTGTGGCGGAGTTCAGACAGAGGTGGCAGTGGTTGTTGTGAGAGGAGGGGGAGTTTAGACACAGGCAGGGGTGGTAGAGAGGGGATTAGACACAGGCAGGGGTGGCAGGGAGGAGGTTAGACACAGGCAGGGGTGGTAGGGAGGGGGTTAGACACAGGCAGGGGTGGTAGGGAGGGGGTTAGACACAGGCAGGGGTGGTAGGGAGGGGTTAGACACAGGCAGGGGTGGTAGATAGGGGGTTAGACACAGGCAGGGGTGGTAGGGAGGAGGATAGACACAGGCAGGGGTGGTAGGGGGTTAGACACAGGAAGGGGTGGTACGGAGGGGGTTAGACACAGGCAGGGGCGGTAGGGAGGGGGTAAGACACAGACAGGGGTGGTAGGGGGGTTAGACACGGGCAGGGGTGGTAGGGAGGGGGTTAGACACAGGCAGGGGTGGAAGGGAGGGGGTAAGGCACAGGCAGGGGTAGTAGGGGGTAAGGCACAGGCAGGGGTAGTAGGGGGTTAGACACAGGCAGGGGTGGTAGGGAGGGGGTTAGACACAGGCAGGGGTGGTAGGGAGGGGGTTAGACACAGGCAGGGGTGGTAGGGAGGGGGTAAGACACAGGCAGGGGTGGTAGGGAGGGGGTAAGACACAGGCAGGGGTGGTAGGGGGGTTAGACACGGGCAGGGGTGGTAGGGAGGGGGTAAGGCACAGGCAGGGGTAGTAGGGGGTTAGACACAGGCAGGGGTGGTAGGGAGGGGGTTAGACACAGGCAGGGGTGGTAGGGAGGGGGTTAGACACAGGCAGGGGTGGTAGGGAGGAGGTTAGACACAGGCAGGGGTGGTAGGGAGGGGGTTAGACACAGGCAGGGGTGGTAGGGAGGGGGTAAGACACAGGCAGGGGTGCTAGGGGGGTTAGACACAGGCAGGGGTAAGACACAGGCAGGGGTGGAAGGGAGGGGGTAAGGCACAGGCAGGGGTAGTAGGGGGTTAGACACAGGCAAGGGTGGTAGGGAGGGGGTAAGACACAGGCAGGGGTGGTAGAGGGGGGTTAGACACAGGCAAGGGTGGTAGGAAGGGAGTGGTGGAGATGGGATTAGTGGTGCTGACACTTACTTTCTCTCAGTGTCTCCTATAGCGATCCCTCTTTCATCATGGGGTCTCTCTGCTCAGCAGAAAGGATGCAGAGCTGCGGAGAGGATGGGCGGATGGCCAGCTGTGCCGGTATGGCAGCGAGTGCTCTGCCATTACCTCTAATTGCAGGGACGCCGGGCCACCCACACAGTGAGATAAGCAGAGGAGCGGGGCAGGGCAGGTGGAGCGGAGCAATCGGGCGGGACCAGTGTCTTCTTGGGCGTCAATATGCCACCCCTCAGAACCTGCCGCCCGGGACCAATGGTCCCACCGTGTCCCATGGTAGGGTCGGCCCTGAAATGGACTCATACCAGATTTAAACAAGCTCACGCAACGTTGCCACGCCTGTTAGAATCTGGTAAGAGTCCATTCCCCACAGTGGTGATGGTCCACGTGGTGATTACAAAATTCTTCTCAATTAGACACTTTCTATCATTTTCATTATATGCACTCAAAGTGAACTTTTACGTTTATTTCACTATGGCACCAAATTGGTTTGTTTTGCGCATCTTTATTTTTAGCGCAGTAAACAATTTCTATGAATTTGGTTGCACAATAGGTACAACTGCTTCTTGCCAGCAGCTTTGTTTATACCTTCCAGTTAATTTTCTACTACAAATGTGTTTTATTTATGTAAAACCTTTATTGCAAAATAAAATAAAATGCTGTAACTGCTTGTGTAACTAATGTGTGAGCTGGAGTTTGGCTTCAGTTTGTTAGTGTATCTAAATCTGCAAGTCCATCTAACACTCCCCTTTCCCAAAATTAGGATTACTACTGTCTGCTGTGCCCCCTGTGCTCCTTCATCCAGAGTGAGGGCACGCTAATACAGGAGGTGTGTTACTGGCCAGATCATCAGGTAAAAACAGAGGGAAAAAGCCCAAGAGAAGGAAAACGAATGCAGCCACCACATCTAATGATTGGTAAGCTGCAATATATTACATTTTTTGGTTTTGAGTTTAATACCGATTTATAATATAGCAGTTGTCAGTTGTCTCCTATGACAGGAAGTCAGGAATATCTCCCCCTAAGTTAGCACTTTCATTTTATAAATAAACTCCATTAAAATCACCTTTTAGAAACATTTACATACAAACTCCAACCAAAATGTATTTTTTTTGTTTTGGCGGGACCAATAAATGGTTAGAGCCTCTGCCAATTATTGCCAATTATTGCTGCCAATTGTGCCATTAGCAGGGAAATTTTCCCTCACTTCCTGTTGATAAAGGCCAGTGGTGGCTGGTATTTTTTTTTGTGGTGGGGCGGCAAACAACCACCAAACCCCCCACCCCCAAGTCTGGCACTTACCCCATCTGGGCAGCGGGCAGCAAGCATCAGGCATCGGATAACAGGCATCGGACATTGGAGAACAGGCATTCGGCACCATGCATCAGACATCAGGCATCGTGCAGTGGCTCCTGTGTCCCTTTCCTCCATCGCGGTGGCTGTGCGTCTCCTCCCCTCCTCCTAGGCATCCAATAGGATCGCCTATCCTTTTAGCCAATCAGGTGACGGGTTGCAGACCCGCTTCCTGATTGGCCGGGAGGAGGACCAGCGTTGGAATAGAAAATATTTATTCGCTATTCTAACACACCTGGGTGGGCTGTGGACGCATTCACTGCACCCACAAGCCCACCCTATTTTGAAGCCTATTAGAGCCTTTGACTCTGTGCTTCAAAAAAAAACACCCCACCATTGTAATTCATGCGCCCGGCGTCCTGCAAGGGGCCGGACGCATGGATAGGGGGGGCGGTGGCATGGATAGGGGGGGTGGCGCCCATGTGCCCTTAATGGACGGGCCGTCCCTGATAAAGGCAGTGATGGGAAACCTTCCAAATACACATTTAGTAGAGCAAGGATGGTTTACAACACCTGCCAATGTTTGTTTTTTGCTGTATACAGTGAGGAAAAAAAGTATTTGATTCCCGCTGATTTTGTATGTTTGCCCACTGACAAAGAAATGATCAGACTATTGGTAGGTTTATTTTAACAGTGAGAGACAGAACAACAACAAATATATCCAGAAAAATGCATTTAAAAAAAGTTATGAATTGATTTGCATTTTAATGAGTGAAAGAAGTATTTGATCCCCAATCAATCAGCAAGGTAACAAGCTGAGATTAGGGGCACTCTCTTAGACCACTTTCACACTGAGGCACTTTTCAGGCGCTTTTACGCTAAAAACAGCGCCTAAAAAGCTCACGAAAACTTATTTCCATTAAAATCAATGAACGCTTTCACACTGGGGCAGTGTGCTGGCAGGGCTGTGAAAAACTCCCCTCCCCATTGAAATTAATGGAAAGCTCTTCAAAAGCGCCTGAAAAGCTCTTCAAAAGCGCTCAGTGTTTTTACTGGCAGTTTAGAAGCGCTTCAGTGTGAAAGTGGCCTTAGGCCGGGTTCACACTAGTGCGACAAACGCTACGACATTGGGAGCTCAAGTCGCATGACGTGTGAAAATCAATGTTTCCCTATGGGAGCTGTCTTAACTGGTCCGACACAAGTCGGTCCGACTTTGAAAATGCTCCCTGTACTACTTTGGTCCGACTTTGATCCTACTTCAGTCCATTGACTATCATTGAAGTCGAATCAAAGTCGGATCGCCGTCTTGCATGATCCGACTTTAGCATGCGACTTGGAAAAAAAAAAAAACAAACACACTTAAGGCTGGGTTTACACTATACTACATGACAGTAGTACAACTTTTATTCTACTTTGCTCTGCGACATCAGTCCTACATTGGTCCTACATTGTTCTTACATTTGTCCTACATCCATCCGACTTCAATGAACAGGGATTCGACTTGGATCCCCGCCAATACCATGAACTGTGTTTGGTAGGAATCTTGAGGGGGAACTGCACGCCAAATTTTAAATAAAAAAACGTCATGGGTTCCCCCTCCAAGTGCATACCAGGCCCTTCGGTCTGATATGGAATCTAAGTGGAACCCCTACACTAAAAAAAACGGTGTGGTGGTCCCTCCGAAATCCATACCAGACCCTTATCCGAGCACGCAGCCTGACCGGTCAGGAAAAGGGGTGGGGACGAGCGAGTACCCCCCCCAACCATCCTGAACCGTACCAGGCCACATGCCCTCAACATGGGGGGTGGGTGCTTTGGGGCAGGGGGGCGCCCTGTGGCCCCCCACCCAAAAGCATCTTGTCCCCATGTTGATGAGGACAAGGGCCTCTTCCCAACAACCCTGGCCGTTGGTTGTCGGGATCTGCAGGCTTATCGGAATCCGGGAGTCCCCTTTAATAAAGGGGCCCCCCTAGATCCCAGCCCCCCACCCTATGTGAATGAGTATGGGGGTACATCGTACCCCTACCCATTCACCTGGGGGAAAAAAGTGTCTATAAAAAAAACACACACTAGACAGGTTTTTAAAGTAATATATTAGGCAGCTCCGGGGGTCTTCTTCCGACTTCGGGGGTCTTTTCCACGCTTTCCAGTTCTTCTCCCGCTCTCCGTCCTCTTCTCCCTGTCTCTGGTTCTTCTCCGCGTTCTCTGGCCTTTTCTGCCAGGCTCCTCCGCTATCTTCTTCTAGCTCTTTTACTAGCAGTGGCCCGGTCTTCTCCATCGTCATCTTCTTCCCTCTTCTGTTCTTCCGATGTTGACACGACGCGCTCTCCCACTGTAATGCCGTGTACGCGGTGCACAACGATTTATATAGGCATGGGGCATCATGCAACTTATGAAGTCACCGCCAGGGGCATGATGGGGCGTAGGGTGGGGGGCCGCGTATTAAAGGGGACTCCCTGATTTTGATAAGCCCACAGACCCCGACAACCAAGGCTAGGGTTGTCGGGAAGAGGCCCTTGTCCTCATCAACATGGGGACAAGGTGCTTTGGGGTGGGGGCCCCCCTGCCCCAAAGCACCCACCTCCCATGTTGAGGGCATGTGGCCTGGTATGGTTCAGGACGGCAGGGGGGGCACTCACTCGTCCCCACCCCTTTTCCTGACCAGCAGGGCTGCGTGCTCGGATAATGGTCTGGTATGGATTTTGGGGGGATCGCCATGCCGTTTTTTCGGCGTAGGGGGTTCCTCCTTAGAATCTATATCAGACCAAAGGGCCTGGTATGCTCTTGGAGGGGGAACCCATGCCGTTTTTTTATTTAAAATTTGGCGTGCAGTTCCCCCTCAAGATCATCAGCGCACAAGTTGCATGCCAAAGTCGGATCATGCAAGACAGCAATTCAACTTCAATGATAGTCAATGGACTGAAGTAGGATCAAAGTCGGACCAAAGTATTATAGGGAGCATTTTCAAAGTCGCACCGACTTGTGTCGGACAAGTTAAGATGGCTCCCATAGGGAAACATTGATTTTCACACGTCATGCGACATGAGCTACCTATGTCGGAGCATTTGTTGCACTAGTGTGAACCCGGCCTAAAGGAATTGCTCCTAATCTCAGCTTGTTACCTGTATAAAAGACACCTGTCCACAGAAGCAATCGGATTCCAATCTCTGCACCATGGCCAAGACCAAAGAGCTGTCTAAGGATGTCAGGGACAAGATTGTAGACCTACACAAGGCTGGAATAGGCTACAAGACCATCGCCAAGCAGCTTGGTGAGAGGGTAACAACAGTTGGTGCGATTAATCGCAAATGGAAGAAACAGAAAATAACTGTCACTCTCCCTCAGTCTGGGGCTCCATGCAAGATCTCACCTCTTTGGGTTTCAATGATCATGAGAATAGTGAGGAATCAGCTCAGAACTACACAGGAGAATCTTGTCAATGATCTCAAGGCAGCTGGGACCATAGTCACCAAGAAAACAATTGGTAACACGCTACGTTGTGAAGGACTGAAATCCTGCAGCGCCTGCAATGTCCCTCTGCTTAACAAAGCACAAGTACAGGCCCATCTGAAGTTTGCTAATGAACATCTGAATGATTCAGAGGAGAACTGGGTGAAAGTATTGTGGTTAGATGAGACTAAAATCAAACTCTTTGGCATCAACTCAACTTGCTGTGTTTGGAGGAGGAGAAATGCTGCCTATGACCCCAAGAACACCATCCCCACTGTCAAACCTGGAGGTGAAAACATGCTTTGGTGGTGTTTTTCGGCTGAGGGGAGAAGACAACTTCACTGCATCAGAGGGACAATGGACGGGGCCATGTACCTTGAAATCTTGGGTGAGAACCTCCTTCCATAAGCCAGGGCATTGAAAATGGGTCGTGGATGGGTATTCCAGCATGACAATGACCCAAAACACACGACCAAGGCAACAAAGGAGTTGCTCAAGAAGAGGCACATTGAAATGATTGTAAAGGCTTGTTTTTTTTTTTTTTTAAATAACAAACATGTTATACTTACCTTCTCTGTGCAGTTGGTTTTGCACAGGGCAGCCTGGATCCTCCTCTTCTCGGGTCCCTCTTTGCTGCTCCTAGTCCCTCCCTCCTTTGAGTGCCCCCTCAGCCAGCTGCCCCAACCTGGCCCCGCCCTCTTTCTCCCCCGATTGGCTGACTGACTTTGATTGACAGCGGGGGGAGCCAATGGCGCTGCTGCTCTGTCTCAGCTAATCAGGAGCAGTGTACTGGATAGCTGAGGGCATCGTGGACATTGCTGAAGAGAGAAGGAGATCATAGAATGCATTAAGATATGAAACCTTCTGCCTTTACAACTCCCATACCTTAATCCCATAGAAAATATGTGGAGGGAGCTGAAGGTTCGAGTTACCAAATGTCAGCCTCAAAACCTTAATGACTTGCAGAGGATCTGCAAAGAGGAGTGGGACAAAATCCCTCCTGAGTTGTGTGCAAACCTGGTGGCCAACTACAAGAAACTAGGACTGTTACTGATTAAAATTTTCGTGTTCGATTAATCGATTTTTTTTTTATCGATTAATCGACTAATTTCGATTAATTATAACGTACGTGCAGATCCAACTACTTTTAGCTAATCTCCTTGCATTGCAACTCTGCATTAGTCAGTGGTAAATGTGGTATACCCTATATGCAATCACCCGACATTAGTTCGTTTCCACAATCCATGACTTAACTTCACAGTTCACACAAATACGTTTTAAATTGTAGCACTGACGTAAGTCATTTTTTTCCCACAGTAGCGTGACAATCCCTACACCTCCGGTCTAACTAATCACGCTCACCTTATGGCATGGACCCCTGTGCAAACAGGTGGTCATGCAAGCGGGTATCAAAAGGGTTAACACGGACCATAAACTTCTCTCACGTCTCCTTAGATCTTAGCAAGGACACCAGGTCATGGGTAGAAAGAAAAGATCTAAGTGCTCACCGCTTAAGTATAAGATTTAATTTTTGTGTTCAAACTACTCACATAAAGATGATAAAAACACAGCATGTAAAGCCGACAATCGTGTTAGTTCTGTAGGGCAGCAGCGGGTGACGTCATGCGTAGCTCCTCCCCCCGTACGCGTTACGTACAATCAGAACTTCTAAGTCACTGGACGGGAGTGACATCCCCAGATCTCCGACGGAACTCCCTGAAGACCTGTAAGCCGGCGGAGAGGTGAGTACCCATCAAAAGAATTTTGATCGATCAAAAAAAATTAACAATTAATCGAGGAATTAGTCTTTAATTTCCACAGCCCTATAAGAAACGTCTGACCTCTGTGATTGCCAACAAGGGTTTTGCCAAGTACTAAGTCATGTTTAGCGAAGGGGTCAAATACTTTTTTTTCACTCATTAAAATGCAAATCAAATTTATAACTTTTTTGAAATGCGTTTTTCTAGATATTTTTGTTGTTATTCTGTCTCTCACTGTTAAAATAAACCTACCATTAAAATTATAGACTGATCATTTCTTTGTCAGTGGGCAAACGTAGAAAATCAACAGGGGATCAAATACTTTTCCCCTCACTGTATGCGTTTCTGTCCTGGTGACAAAATGCTTATTACTTGACGGGTATCACAAGTACAGAAACTGAAGAAATTAGTTTTTTTCTGGACTCCCATTAAAAAAGTTAACAGAAATTTTAATTCTTCGCCACCACAAACTAAAATAAACAGCCAGAGATAAGCTTTACACATTATTACAACTGTTTTGAAAAAGTAATATTTAGTGTCTAAGAAATGCATTGCATTTTGTGAATTGTCGGATGATCCTGTACGGCGTGCCAACAATTTGGCACAATTGTTTCAAATATTTGACCTAATTCATTAGCTGGGAGCCAGGTGGCACCCGCGATGTGCACATGTCTTGCAGGCTGTTTTTGTGTACGCTGCCATATTGGAGTAATCTCTCAGCACAAGCGGATGGCAAGGAGGGCGGCAGTTGTCTGGCTCCCATCTTGTTTTTCTGTTCTGCTACTTTGATGATTATTTCTGTCATTGTCTTCTAGTTTATTTGCTTGTAATCTACAGATAACAAGTTAAATATTAAATCTTGCTCTTTTCTACATCTGCTATTTAATTAAAGCTCGACTCTTGGAAACAGCTAAATACTCAGTTGAAAAACATATATGTGTGAACTATTTTACCTATCCAAAATTGTTTAATTATCTTCATCTTCAGGCACCACGGTAGGGCAGCTAGACTGGACTGGACTAGACTGGTGACCATAACTTGGTTGGTATGGTGTAGGTGGCTAAAAGAACCATAACAAATAATGAAACTGTGCAGCCTGGCCACCTGCTTTATAGCAGCTAATGAAACTGTGCGGCCTGGCCACCAGTGTTCTAGAAACCAGTGACCCTGCCACTTGTGTGCCACTAATGACCGATGAAGTCTGCTTCCTGTGCTGCTTCATCCAGAGTAGGGGCACCTTAATACAGGAGGTTTGTTACTGGCCAGATCACCAAGGCAAAACAGAAGGAAAAAGGCCTAAAAAAAAGAAATGTAATGCATCCACTACATCTAATGATTGCTAAACTGCAATATATTACACTTTTGGTTTGGGGTTTTATTCAGACAGTCTCTGTTTTGGTAAATTATTGTTTTCATAGGGTAAGATAGCATTGTATTGAGCAAGCCATTCTTCTAAGGTAGGAGGTGAAGGGGATCAGTGGCGGCTGGTGCTCCAAATTTTTTTTTGGGGGGGGGGGGGGGGGGGGGCGCAAACTGAAAAATTCAGAAAAAAAACATCAATTGCAGCCTCACTGTGCCCATTAATTGCAGCCACTGTGCCCATCAAATGCAGCTACTGTGCTCAAATGCTGCCACTGTACCCAAATGCTGCCACTGTGCCCATCAAATACCAGCACTGTGCCCCATCAAATGCCGCCACTGTGCCCATCAAATACCACCACTGTGTCCATCAAATGCTACCACTGTGCTCAAATACCACTACTATGCCCATCAAATACCACCACTGTGCCCATCAAATGCCGCCACTGTGCGTTTCAAAAGTTAACACTGTGACCCCCCCGCCGGCTCGCCATCTGCCTGGCACTTACCCTGTCTCGGTGGGGCAGTGGGTGGCGGCGCCAAGCTGTGTCCTCCAAGAGTCTCCTCCCCTCTTCCTAATAGGCGTCGAATCATAGCGCCTGTCATTTCAGCCAATCAGGTGACAGGTAACACACCCGCGCTTCCTGATTGGCGGAGAGGCGGTTCTCATTTTAGAAGAGTAAATATTCGCTCGCAGTTCACTCTAATCAGGTGCTTAAAAAATACACCCCTGCCACTAAAATTCAGGGGCCAGACGCCTGAATGGGGGGTGGAGGCGGCCGCCATAGATAGATTCATGCAATGCATGAATCTATCTATTATTCATATAGGGGTGGCTGGAGAGAGGGGGCGGTGCCGTGCGCCTTTAATGGACGCACCGCCACTGAAGGGGATAATCATTTTAGGACAATCAGATTCCTAGTCAAAAAGAGCAACCTAGTTACTGGGACTATAAGGCAGCCATATTCGATTGGAATCACAACCAGTTCAGCAGTAACTGGCTGAGATCCAAACCATTAATGGGCAGGCTGAATGTACCAAGGTGATCGCATAACTTGGGTACAACCAGCCTGCCGGATTAGCTTCTGATTATCGCAAGCGGCTGCTATAGCCACTAGTGATAATCAGTGTCATCTCCCGGCAGGGATGGCTTCCTCCGCCTGCCCCTGCCAGGAGCAGACAATTGCTCTTCAGGAGGGATTCTCCTGTCAGCACTGTCTGTGTTGATGAGGGAATCATGCAAATTTCTTTCCTGTAGCCCATGGTTGCAGGAAAGAAATTTGCACAGTCTATGGGCTGCCTAACTTCTTGTTGGTAGGCTTCCTCATCTATCACCCCCAATAGACACTGAACTGGGTCCATGGTTGGTAAATGCCATGTATAACACCCACTATAGATTGCCAATATCAAAAAAGTTTGGGGCACTTCCATAGCACTGACACTGGCACAGACACAATGTATTTTACCCCAGAGAAAGTGTGTAGATTTTCTAAAGTGATAATGGGCTTAAGACGTAGTACTCGTGTAGTCCAACTACAAATTTCAGTATGTGCAATAATCTTAAAAAAAGACTTGTAATATATTCACTTTTGACTTTTGTCTCCTTTTCTGCAGTTACACCAGGTCCTCTTCACGCATGACTCTTTCCCCACTTAATGTGAACACAGTGCGAAGAGACCGCACGAGAGATTACCGAAAACCAGGGAGAATTTGTAGGAAAGCCTAAACCACGTCAATAGAAATATTTGATCGATTTGTTGAGCCTTGTCCCAGTTTTCTGTTTGGCCTGCAGATGTGACACCAGAGCGGGTTCTGTGCCCAGAAGCCATTATGGATGTGGAGAAATTGGTATGGGACAGTGCAGAACGTGGACCGGTTTTGTGAAGTATTGGGGCACTATACTGTGAGCCAAGACAAAATATATATGAAAAATGAGACTTGTGATTTCTCCAGAGCCTACAATACCAACTCAATAAGAATTGGCAAGATGAATGTCTTAGTGACATTGCTAGGCCCTATTGGCTAAAGATTTATTTATTGGCTTCTTTATTTATTGTCATGTTCAGTAAATATGCTTTAATAAGACAACTTTTTTGAAAGACATTTGTAGTATATGTGCCATATATTCCAAGATAGGTGCTTTTTAGTCATGTTGTGGGGTCTGCAATGGTTTTAACAGAGCTCTGTTAAAATGTAACTGACACATCCATGTGAAATTGTCCACGTTGGCCATGTCTTTTGATTCATGTGAAGAAAGACCTGTTTACATTGTTCATAAAATGTATGCAATTTCGCTTCTATTTCCTAATACTGAACCAAGAACATAAACATGTGGATCTGATTAATTGCCGTGGCAGCAATTCCAATTTTTCTTTATTTCTTCAAATTCTGTCACACAATTTGAACTACCATGTTCTCTTCAGACAATTCATCCAGTAATTGACTTTCTCACAGGTTGTTCAGCGAGGGTGCTGGCTGCATGGTCGGGTTTACTGAGGTAAATCACACGTGAAATGTGATTATATAAAATAGACTGCAAAACAAATAAATCTCATCGACAATTGTTTCCAAACAAATGGTAATGGATATTAAAATAAACTTACTTATGTTTAACCGTTTTTGTTGGGTTAAGGAAGACTGCGAACCAGTAGATGCTAAAGAACGACATGTCCAAGTATGGGTGTTAATGTTTTGGAGAGGACGGCATACTAGGCAGTTTTTTCAACTGCCCAAAAAATAAAATGGTCAAATGAACTCCTAACAATAAAAGGATCAATTTTTGCCAGTGGTGTTTTTTTTTGGGTACTGATAGAAATCACTCTCTCCTATTCCAGCTGTTCTTTGCCTGATTGATTTTCCTGATTTGCCTGATTGTGCTACCATCTCAAGTATGTTGTGCATTCATAGATCCAGGTAAGAAATCCTTGGCTGATTACCATTGCTCAGTCATCTCTTCCCTTCATTAACTAAAACTATTAGCTTAGCTAAGCCGAGCCTGCAAGTCCATGAACCCTGCTTCTCGGTCCTTAGCTTGTTCCTGGCAGCCTCAGCTTTGGAGCATGTTCAGCCCAAATTAGTTTTTAGGTATGGAGATAAAATAGCATCCAGTAGAGTCTGTTTACACCAACATGGTGTGTTGCATTGAGCTCTCCTGCAGACTGTTTTGTGTGAATTGACAATGGCACACGAGCGAAGCAGGAGTTTCCTGCACAGGGATCTCATCCCTGTGATGGTATTTATTGTGCAGGAAGGTTGTTGATCTTTGGAACAGAAGATCCAAGCCCGGGAAGGGGTGAGTAGGCAAACAAGGGGTTAGGTTTCCATATGGAATGGTTGGTGTGAGGGTTACTGGAAGAGACCTGCTTCAAGCTTCTGTTACATTCCCATTGACTAGAACACAAACATAAGCTCTTTGACATAGGCCTTTACAGAGTGTTATAGTGTGAGTATTGGGGGAAGGGTGTGAGTGTTACATGGAGAACTAGTGTGAGAGTAAAGCCAGGTACACACTAAAAGTTCTAACAGCGGGTTGCACGAAAAAAACTGACAGCTCCGGTCAGAGCCACTGTACTAACCATGCAAGGTTAGTTCAGCAATCTCCCCCTCTAAGCTGTTGTGTTCTGACAGGGAGGCGGAACACTCTGATCTGATCAGCGCTCTCTGCCATTGGCTGAGAGTGTGGATCAGGAGTCAGTCAAATGCTGGTTTTCCAGTATGCACGTCCAACAGAAGCTGGCCAAACAGAGGGATTCTGTCGGATAAACCAACACACACGAGCCAAATGTTGGCTGTTTTTTCTTTCCACCGTCCGTTGTTTCCCGGCATTCAGCCTGTGTATACCTGGCTTAAGTGTTATAGAAAAGGCCAACAAGGTAGGATGGAGGAATCTCCCCCACAGGGACATTGGCCTCTGACAGCGGGACCCTCCACTGTCAGAATAGACTGATCATCAGCTACAGTCGCTGTTAAAAAAGAAAAAAGTTTTCCAGCAAGTCCTTGCAAGAGAAGTTGATCAAAGAAGAATTTTTTTATGATGCAGAAGCAGTCATACAGTCACTGATGAAATAAAAAAATAGAAGAGCGCCTCTGAATTAAAGTGTTTTAATCAGTAATAAAATAATTTATAGACACTTACATGTCAATAAGTACAATGATGCTCAACACTGGTCAGCATTAGCAAGGGAATGTTGCATATTTCCAGATTAAAAATCCATGCTGCGAGAGCCTCAGGGGAGCCGGGTAGGAAACACGCTGTGTCCTATAGAGGAAAGTAGCGAGCAGCTCGTGGAAACAGCGTGTGACGTCAGCACTTGCAGGGGGAACACAACGCATTTCATAGCATGCGCAAAGTCCGTAAGGTGAATGCACGCTCCTTTCTCAAGTGTAGTACACATTCCCTTGCTAATGCCGACCCGTGTTGAGCATCATTGTACTTTTTGTAAGTGTCTATGAATTTTTTTTATATTACTGATTAAAACACTTTAACTCAGAGGTGCTCTTCTATTTTTGTTTTTTCTTTGTTGATCCGAGTTGGCTTCACTCCAGAGAAGAGCAGCCCTTTGTGATAGTGAACATTTCCTCCTGATTCATCACCTCAGCTTGTACATTCAAGCACTATTCACTGTGATTGGACATTCTCGCTATATATTTAAAATCATTGTGGACTTTTTCTACTTTCATTATTGTTTTCTCATCATCATTATTATTTTCTATTATTATATATATATATATATATATCTATATATAATTTTATTTTAATTACTCCCATTAATATATTGCTCTCTAATGAATTGATTGTGAGACATTGGGGGTTATTTACAAAAGGCAAATCCACTTTGCACTGAAAGTGCACTTGGAAGTGCAGTTGCTCTAAATCTAAGGGGTAGATCTGAAATGAGTGGAAGCTCTGCTGATTTTATCATCCAATCATGTGCAAGCTAAAATGCTGTTTTTTATTTTCCTTGCATGTCCCCCTCGGATCTACAGCAGCTTTACTTCCAATTGTACTTTCAAGTGCACTTGCAGTGCAAAGTGGATTTTCCTTTAGTATTTAGCATCAGTGTTCCGAGCACCAGCATTTGTGTGTTTTTTTTATACAGTCACTGATGAACTGGGAGAATTTCCATTAATGTATGCTCTACTTGGGTCTGATGGCTAGTTTTAGGGTTACTGAAAAGGACTACGGTTTTTGGGAGGGTTAGTATTACACTAAGAGGTAGTTATAGGGTTACACAATGGGTTTGTGTTAAGATTATGGGGAGGGATATTGTTATGGTGGAAGGGTGGGTTGGGGTTACAGGAAGGGTAAAGGTTCCTGAAAATGTTATTGTGAGGATTTCAGGAAGAATTGGTGTTAAAGTGAAGTTCCACCCCCAAAAAAAAAAAAAATTATTAATGTGCTTAAAAAAAAAAAAATATTTTGAGAAAAAATTTTTTTTAGTCACCTCTAAATGCCTGTTCCTAAGGCCGCGTACACACGAAGGGACAATCCCGTGGGATTATCCTCTGGACTGAAGTCCAGCGGATAATCCCCTCGTGTGTAGGCGCCGGCGGATATTTTGGCGCCAAAGTTTTAAGTTTGGTTTTAAAATTATCCGCTGGACTTGGCAGTCCGGCGGACAATCCCGCCGTTAGTAGGCAAGTCCGCGGGACTTTTGAAATGAACGGACTTGCCGCTCATCGGCAAGTCCGTTCATTTAGCACGTGACTTCAGGTTACGTAGCTAGCGTAGGCAGTAAATGCCGCCGCGCTAGCTCCGTGACCTGGCATGGATTTTAAGGGACTCCCCACGCCGAAAAAACGGCGTGGGGGTTCCCCCCAAATCCATGTCAGACCCTCATCCGAGCACGCAGCCTGGCAGGCCAGGAAAGGGGTGGGGACGAACGAGCGCCCCCCCTCCTGAGCCGTACCAGGCCGCGTGCCCTCAACATGGGGGGTGCCCTGGGGAAAGGGGGGCCGTGCGGCCCCCCCACCCCAAAGCACCTTGTCCCCATGTTGATGAGGACAAGGGCCTCTTCCCGACAACCCTGGCCGTTGGTTGTCGGGGTCTGCGGGCGGGGGCTTATCGGAATCTGGGAGCCCCCTTTAATAAGGGGGCCCCCAGATACCGGCCCCCCACCCTATGTGAATGAGTATGGGGTACGATGTACCCCTACCCATTCACCTAAGGTGTAAAATGTAAAGTACAAAAACACACACACTTTTGAAAAAATATTTTATTGCACTGCTCCGGGGGTCTTCTTCCGTCTTGGGGGTCTTCTCGCCGGACTCCTCCGCTCTCTTCTGCTCTTTTACCTAGCTCTTTCACGAGCGGAGGAGTCCGGCTACCTTCTTTGTCGTCGCCGCTGTCGTCTGGGGGTCTCGATTCGCCTTCGGGGGTCTTCCGGGGTCTTCTGGGGGTCTCTTCTGTTCTTGCGGCGGTCGTCGTCTTCCGCGCCGCCGGCGCCGCCTTCTTCTTCTTGTCCTTCTTCTTGTTCTTCTTCTTCCGATGTTGACCCGACGCTCTCTCTGCCCGGAATGCCTGTGCCGCGCTGCGCTGGGACTTATATAGGGACATGGGGACAGGGTCACATGCTCATGTCACATGGTGACCCCGCCCCCTTGTGTTGTCACAGTCCCGGAGGATGCTGGGACTGTGACATCGCAAGGGGGCGGGGTCACCATGTGACATGAACATGTGACCCTGTCCCCATGCCCCTATATAAGTCCCAGCGCAGCGCGGCACAGGCATTCTGGGCAGAGAGAGCATCGGGTCAACATCGGAAGAAGAAGAAGAACAAGAAGAAGGACAAGAAGAAGAAGGCGGCGGCGCCGGCGGCGCAGAAGACGACTACCGCCGCAAGAACAGAAGAGACCCCCGGAAGACCCCGGAAGACCCCGGAAAACCCCCGAAGGCGGATCGAGACCCCCAGACGACGGCGGCGACGACGAAGAAGGTAGCCGGACTCCTCCGCTCGTGAAAGAGCTAGGTAAAAGAGCAGAAGAGAGCGGAGGAGTCCGGCGAGAAGACCCCCAAGACGGAAGAAGACCCCCGGAGCAGTGCAATAAAATATTTTTTCAAAAGTGTGTGTGTTTTTGTACTTTACATTTTACACCTTAGGTGAATGGGTAGGGGTACATCGTACCCCATACTCATTCACATAGGGTGGGGGGCCGGTATCTGGGGGCCCCCTTATTAAAGGGGGCTCCCAGATTCCGATAAGCCCCCGCCCGCAGACCCCGACAACCAACGGCCAGGGTTGTCAGGAAGAGGCCCTTGTCCTCATCAACATGGGGACAAGGTGCTTTGGGGTGGGGGGGCAGCACGGCCCCCCATTCCTCAGGGCACCCCCCATGTTGAGGGCGCGTGGCCTGGTACGGCTCAGGAGGGGGGGGCGCTCGTTCGTCCCCACCCCTTTCCTGGCCTGCCAGGCTGCGTGCTCGGATGAGGGTCTGACATGGATTTGGGGGGAACCCCCACGCCGTTTTTTCGGCGTGGGGAGTCCCTTTAAATCCATGCCAGGTCACGGAGCTAGCGCGGCGGCATTTACTGCCTACGCTAGCTACGTAACCTGAAGTTACGTTCTAAATGAACGGACTGCTCCGTGTGTGGGCAAGTCCGTTCATTTTCAAAAGTCCCGCGGACTTTTGGCCGGCGGATTATCCGCCGGAGAAGTCCGTGCGTGTGTGGGCAAGTCCACACGCTCGGAAAGTCCAGCGGACCCAGCTGGAAAGTCCGGCGGGATTGTCCGCTGGACTAAGTCCGCCGGCAAACGTCCGCACGTGTGTACGCGGCATAAGGGGTCCCTCGTAGTCTGCCTCCTTTTGGCGCGTGGGCTCCTGATGTCACTTCCCTTGGCGCAGGAAGGGAGATCACCTCTCCCCCTCCCTCTAGGCGATCTGGGAGACGTGACAAGTCCCAGATGATTGCGCAGCCAGTCACAGCGCGCAGCGTGGCTCGCGCATACGCAGAGGGTGAAGCCACAGCCGGGCGCCCACAGTTAAAATGCCGGCGCCACCGAGCGGAGTGGGAGACAAGCGGGGCTTCGATTCCCCGCATCGCTGGACCCTCGGACAGGCAAGTGTCCGATTATTAAAAGTCAGCAGCTGCAGTATTTGTAGCTGCTGACTTTCATTTTTTTTTTTTTTTTTTGTGGAAACTCCGCTTCAAGGTTATACCACTCAGTTTAACAGACTTCAATTTAGAAATGAAAAGAGCATGGTAGAAAAAAGTCAGCTGAACAGTAACTGCAGCCAGTCAGCTGTCAGAATACAATAGCCAACAGCAGGAGATTCGTCCATCTATGCTGTTTAACATGGATGAGGGAATCTATAGATTTCTCTACATGTATGACTAGCTTTAGTGTTAGGGTTACATAGTGGGTTAGTGTGAGAGCTCCAGGGAGGGTTACTAGGAGTGTTACGCGGCGTACACACGAGCGGACTTTCCCATGAGAATGCCTGCCGGACAATCCGCACGTGTGTGGGCGCCGGCGGACTTTTTGGCGCCAAAAGTCCGGCGGACTAGGTTTTAAGTTTTGTTTTAAAATTGTCCGCTGAACTGGGCAGTCCGGCGGACAATCCCGCGGTTAGTACACTAGTCCTCCGGACTTTTGGAAATGAACGGACTTGCCGATCATCGGAAAGTCCGTTCATTTAGCACGTGACTTCAGGTAGACGGGGCTAGCGAAGGCAGTGAATGCCGCCGCGCTAGCCCCGTCACCTGGCATGGATTTAAAGGGAATCCCCACGCCGTAAAAACGGCATGGGGGTCCCCCCCAAATCCATCTCAGACCCTTATCCGAACACGCAGCCCGGCCGGCCAGGAAAGAGGTGGGGACGAGCGAGCGCCCCCCCTCCTGAGCCATACCAGGCCGCGTGCCCTCAACATGGGGGGTGCCCTGGGGAAAGGGGGGCCGTGCGGCCCCCCCACCCCAAAGCACCTTGTCCCCATGTTGATGAGGACAAGGGCCTCTTCCCGACAACCCTGGCCGTTGGTTGTCGGGGGCCGGGCGGGGGGCTTATCGGAATCCGGGAGCCCCCTTTAATAAGGGGGCCCCCAGATCCCGGCCCCCCACCCTATGTGAATGAGTATGAGGTACGATGTACCCCTACCCATTCACCTAAGGTGTAAAGTGTAAATAAAAAAAAACACACAATTTTTTTTAAAATATTTTATTGCACTGCTCCGGGGGTCTTCTCGCCGGACTCCTCCGCTATTTTACATAGCTCTTTTACCGAGCAGAGGAGCCCAGCTACCTTCTTCGTCGTCGCTGCCGTCGTCTGGGGGTCTCGATCCGCCTTCGGGGGTCTTCCGGGGTCTCTTCTTCTTCTTCTCTGCACTCGCTCGTCCCCACCCCTTTCCTGGCCGGCCGGGCTGCGTGTTCGGATAAGGGTCTGAGATGGGTTTGGGGGGGACCCCAATGCCGTTTTTTCGGCGTGGGGATTCCCTTTAAATCCATACCAGGTGACGGGGCTAGTACGGCGGCATTCACTGCCTCACTAGCCCCGTCTACCTGCAGTTATGTTCTAAATGAACTGACTGCTCCGTGTGTGGGCAAGTCCGTTCATTTTCAAAAGTCCCGCAGACTTTTTGCTGCGGATTGTCCGCCGGAGAAGTCCGGGCGTGTGTGGGCAAGTCATGCGCTCGGAAAGTCCGGCGAAGCCCCGCTGGAAAGTCCGGCGGTTTGTCCGCCGGACTAGGTCCGGCGGACAAAGTCCGATCGTGTGTACGGGGCATTAGAGTTACTGGAAGGGTTAGTGTTTAGGCCCGTACACACGATCGGACTTTTTGACAACCAACATGCAAATTAGCTGGTTTGGACCAACATCCGACCGTGTTTACGCTCCATCGGACCAACTTTTACCAGGTTTCATCGGACTTTTGTTGGCTGTGCGAACAGACCAACTTTCTGCCAACAAAAGTCCGATGGACCAAAGTCCGACCGTGTGTACACAAAACCGACGGACTTTTGTACAAACCAATGCAGAACCAATGCAAACGATCAGACAACAATACAGAAGTTGACCAAAGGTGGCGGTAAAGAGCAGAAAAACCAAGTGATTTGGTGAAAGTTGGCTGAAAAAGTCCTGCCGTGTGTATGCAATACCAACTTGGGGCCAACGCCCTTTGGACAAAAATCCACGGGAAAGTTGGTCCACGGTCCGATCGTGTGTGTATGAGGCTTTAAGGTTACAGGGAAAGTAATGCCCCGTACACACGGTCGTAAATTCCGACCACAAAATCCGTCTGATTTTTTCCCGACGGATTTTGTCCGACACTGAGGTTGCATACACACGGTCGGACAAAGTTGTCGAAAAATCCGATCATTCTGAACGTGGTGACGTTCGTTGCGTACGACGGAACTACGTAGAGGCTAGTAGCCAATAGCTTTGGTCTCGTAATTTGATTTGAGCATGCGTGGCACTTTGTCCGTCGGAATTCGCTACACAAGATTGGAAAAAGTCCGATCGGACTTTGTTGTCGGAAAATTTTTCCGACGGAAATTCCAATGGAAAAAGTCCGATGGCGCCCACACACGGTCGGATTTTCCGACAACATGGTCCGATAGGACATTTTCCGTCGGAAATTCCGACCGTGTGTACGGGGCATTAGTGTTATGCCCTGTACACACGATCGGATTTTCCGACAACAAATGTTGGATGTGAGCTTGTTGGCTGAAAGTCTGACCGTGTGTATGCTCCAACAAACATTTGTTGTCTGACTTTCTGCCAACAAATGTTGGCTAGCAGGTTCTCAAATTTTCCACCAAGAAAACTTTGTTGTCAGAATTTCCGATTGTGTGTACACAATGTATGACGCACAAAAGTTCACGCATGCTAGGAATCAAGCAGAAGGAGCCACACTGGCTATTGAACTTCCTTTTTCTCGGCTCGTCATATGTCACCACGTTCCCACGTTCGTAATTGTTGGCCAACATTTGTGTGACCGTGTGTATGCAAGACAAGTTGGAGCCAACAAACTTCAAACTAAATTCCACGGTTTTGTTGTCGAAAAGTCAGATTGTGTGTACTGGGCATTCGAGTTAGAGGGAAGGTGAGTGTTAGGGTTAAAAGGAGGGTTACAGGAAAGATAAGAGTTGCTGGAAATGTTAGCTTAAGGGGGCCTTAGTGTTCAGCATTGTTCTATGTGTCAAGAGCTTTGTCCTGAAAACTAACATAGCTTATCTCGTGGTGCCAAAAGCTAACTTACTATTCTAATGTGAACAAGCCCCAAGTGCCATTTTAGCGATGACTAATGTGATTATGTGTAGTAACCCTTATATGTGGGAGATGTAATATTCAGGCCGTGTGGTATCATACTGTATACAGGAAGCTCCTCATTATTTCAGATGCCGCCACCAAATAAAATTATCAGCACCGCATAAGATTCAATCGTTACATAAAATGTGATTAGCAATTATGCAAAAGAAATAAGAACCTTTTTTAGTTTGTAGTTTTATAGATTGCCAATTGCAAATTTCAGCAACCAAGACACGCTATATTTCAGACTTCGCCAATGCTGCATGGTTAAAACACATTTCTCAGTGCATTTTTTGACACCTAACACGATCAGCAGAAAACAAGTGATACTTTAATGTAAAGAACGCAAAATCCGCAGTTGATCACTTCTGGTAGGTACATAGTGCATTTACATTAGACAGAAAAGAGGTACAGGGGGATTCTGGTCCACCAGAGGGACATGTGGGAGCAACGTCTGTGGAAATGTCACTGCAAGCCTCATTACCCGGGCAGCTGCTGAGTCCTCAGGCAGACAGCGCAGGACAAGGTAGAGGGCAGAAAGGCGATGTTGGATTATATATTAGTCATGTGTGATCTCAGGCCATGGGCCGATGTTTTCATTCTTTCCTGAATCACCCACCATCTGTTCCCTTCATCATAAACTGCTATCACAAGAGATCTTGACTTGTCATTTACCTCATCCCTTACACACAAGGGGGCCACTTAGGACACAAAGCTGTAATCACGTTTCTCCTTTTTTCTTTTTCTATAGATTGTTTGTAGTAGCTCACTAAAAATGTTTCTGAAACTCTGGAGAATATGGAATTTGGTTAGCCAGGACAAGAAGAGATACTGGTAGCATGGTCTGAAGGGCTATTGAAAGGATAAGCGCACTTAGTGTGCTCCCTTCTCCTCCAGGAGTATTCTTGTGAAGGCATACTGTGTACTTGATGTATTAAACCCTTAGACCCCTTTCACATCGAGCAGCCCCAGGCATCAGCGGTAAAGCGGCGCTATTTTTAGCACTCTTTACCGTCGTTTTAGCGGTGCTATTCGCCCACTAGCGGGGCGGTTTTAACCCCCCGCTAGCGGCTGAAAAGGGGTAAACTCCGCCCGCAAAACACAGCCGGAGAGGCTTTTGCCAGCAGTATCACAGCGCTGCCCCATTGATTTCAATGGGGAGCAGTGGTGGAGGAGCGGTGAGTTCACCGCTCCAAAAAAGCTGCTGGCAGGACTTTTTCTGATGCCCTGCCAGCGCACCGCTCCAGCCCGAGGGCTTTCACACTGGAGTGCATGCAGCAGCTGTTTTAGGGCATTTTGCATGCGTATTTTTAACGCTATAGCGCCTGAAAACAGGCCTCAGTTTGAAACGGGTCATAAGCCCCTTTCACACGTGCGGACCATATGTCCGTATTTCATCCATCCGTTTTCAGATGAAATACGGACATACATGCATCCCTATGGGATAGCGGGTGTCAGCGGATGAACATCCGCTGACACACGATATCGTCCGTCTCCGCTGTGGTCCGATTCTGCAGACGGAAGAAAACCCTATTTTTCCATCCGTCTGCAGAGCGGATCGGATGAACACGGATAGAGGGTCCGTGTTCATCCGATCCCCAATAGAGGAGAGCGGAGATCTGACAGGGCAGTCCCTGCACAGTCCCCGGCTGAGCTGAGCTGTCATGCGCAGGCTGAGCTGAGCTGAGCTGTCATGCGCCGGCTCAGCGGGGATCAGCGGAGCGATCCCCGCTGAGCAGCGGATGTTTACGGGGCGGATCATTACGGATCCGCCCTGTGTGAAAGAGCCCTTAGTGTTTTTTTAGCTTAACACATTGAGCACAATAATATACACATTCCCCTGAAAACGTTTTTTTTTCCATTCTTATCCCAGCACTTGCAGTTTAGAACGTTAAATGCTGATGGCTCCTGCAGTCTTATTACTGCTTCCCCGAACTTGCAGTCTCCAAAGGAAAGAGTTAATAGTGGACAGTGGAGTCTTCAGCCAGTCTGTTAGTTTGGTGAAGGGAAGAGTGTCTTGCCATCCTAGTGTAGCATATTCCTGGGTTTATGTAGAGTTGGTATGTAAATTTAGTTTGGCTCCACTGTAAACAGAGGTGCAGGGTTGGTTGGTTAGGGCTGCTCAGGCTTTCATAGGCTGCTGCTCTGCTAGCCCCCCCTGTATTCTAGAGATTTCCAGAACATAGTGGGAGGGAGGGCAGACTGCAGTCTGAATATTTATGGAACTTCCACTAATCCCTGGGGAGGAGTGCCCAGAAAATGGGAAAAAAAACATAAATAACCTTTGCAGCAAGGGGGGGATTGAAGCATGCTGGTGTGAGGCAGTGTTTCAGGGTCCAGCCTGGAGGGGGACCCCTGCTCAGGGGCCTTGCCCTCCTGGACAGAAGCCAGGGAAGGAGCCAGAGGAAGACACCGAGGTCCCAGCTAGGCTTAGATGGGGGGCCCAGACAAAGAGCATCCCAGGAATCCAAGGGGTCAGGAGAGAGCTCACAGGAGGAGAGCCAGAAAGAAAGCTGTGGGAGATAACCCAAATTGTCCAGAGGCTGAGTGACTCTTCATCTTCCTTACAGGGAAAGAGCCTAGTGGATCTCGGCAGGAGGCAACCAATGATCTTGTGTGAGTACAAGACCCCAATGCTGCACAGGTAGCATAGAGATTCTGTGGGACTTTTGCTAAGAGTACAGCCTGAAGTGTGCCATTACAGCCAAGCAGGGATGCAATACTGTTGGGTACAGCTGCATCTGAAGGTCTACAGGCACTTTGTCAAGAAGTGGACAAGTGCAGCGAGAAAGTTAGTAGTTGTCAATCTGTTCAAGTTCTAGATTTTTGGGGTATGCCCTGCTCCCTATCAAAGTTCACAATTACTTAACCACTTCAATACCGGGCACTTTTAGCCCCTTGCCCAAGCCAAATTCATCTTTCAGCACTGTCGCAATTTGAATGACTATTGCATGGTCATGCAACACTGTACCCAAACTAAATTGATATAATTTTGTTAACACAACTCGAGTTGTCTTTTGGTGGTATTTAATCTCCACTGGGTTTTAAATACTTTCCTAAATAACTTAAAAAAGATGAATAGTTTGAAAAAAGCCTGCTTTTCTTAGTTTCTGTTTTAAAAATTTGCAAATAAATAATTTTTTATTTACTTTATAAATTTAGGCCAAAATGTATTCTGCTACATTTCTTTGGTGAAAACATGGGCGTAGCATAAGGGATTGCAGGGGTCACAATCGCAACCCCGCCCCTAGCTCCATGGGGCCCATGCAGCCTCCCTGTCATATCCTCCATAAAGTCCAGCTCCAATCTGCCCTTGGACCCGACATCCAGTACTGGGCTTCTTTGCCTTCCACAGTCCACACCCCTCTGAATAGAGAGGAGCACGGGGTGAGAACAGCCCAGGATGGGAAGTGTCTGTGCTGTGTGCTAGCAACATGGGATGGTAACGAAGCTCAGCGAGTTAAGAGGAGAAGAGTACCGTCCTGTAGCCATGGTAGAATGCATGTTACTGGTGAGGTAAGACACCGCTCAGTGTCTTCTAGTCACAAGCTGGGATTCTCTGACCCCTGTCCTCTGATTCTCCAGGGGTGATTCCTGTCCTCTAATGTAAAGAGGAACTAAAAACTCTTAAGCCACTTTGAGTACCTTGGCGTGCGGTGGGTGTATCTGCACACACGGTGGAAGTGGTGGGTGGTAGTGGAGGGGCCCAGGTCAACTTTTGCATCGGGCCCACAAGCTTCAAGCTACGCCTCCATGTATATTATTTAGTCTGTAGGAAAGTTATAGAGTCCACAATCTATGGTATATATCTGAAAATCGATTAATCCTGATGTACTGACAAAAGTCCCGCTAAGCTGTCAAATTGCAGTAGGGCCAGCCGGAAACTGGTTGAAAAAAATAAAAAATAAATAAACCCCTAGACTACTTTTTGAGCCTGAGAGAGACTGGTAAAAATTCTGTGTATCTGACTGTGTGCGCTAAGGGGGAGGAAATAGGCAAAACTATCAGAGGCTCTCTAGGGGGTGCTCTACACTAGTCTGTGCTATGTGTTTCTACTGAGGCACACAGTTAGGAAGACACAACTCTAGTACCTGCATGCAATGGCTCCGCAGGATGCTGCCAGAGAAAGTAGCCACCATGAAACAGGAAAACTGTAACAGAAGTGATGGCATCAGCTTAAGTCCTGCTTCACATGTCTGTTTAGCTGCATCCACCGGATTCCAGCGGCAAGAATCAGCTGATTTATAAGGTTGGAATCAAAAGTGCATGCAAATAGCAACAGCCATTAAGCCTATATAAACCAATTTGAGGCTGAAAGAGACCACTGCTGTTTGCATGTAGCCATACAACATGGGGTTACCTGCAGTTAGGGACGAATGTCAGGGCCTGGTGTTTGGTGCACTTTAATTTGAGTACTCACACTACACAGACACATTCCACGGATACACTATAATATACAGCAATTTAATGTGCCAAACGTACAGTAACACACAAAACTATATGGCATTAAACTGGCAGTAACCACACAAAACTATATGGCGTTAAACTGGCAGTAACGCACACAGAAGTAAATGGCGTTAAACTGGCAGTAACGCACACAGAAGTAAATGGCGTTAAACTGGCAGTAACGCAATCAATTCAACCGTCACTACACTGACGCTAGCTGAACTGTCCCTACTCTAGCTATATACTAATGTAAAGATTACTGACAGAGTCTCACTACACTACACTGAAACTATCTGAGCTGTCCCTACTCTACATTAATGTATGTATGAATGACACAGTCCCACTACACTACAGTGTGTCCCTATTCTAGCTGCACACTATGCAAAGCTGAATGATAGTCCTCCTCACTACACTCACACTATCCCTAGACTGACACTAAACTAATATTCTACACTGACAATTCAACAAAATAGCATAGCATAGTATAGCACACTAACTAATAGCACTGAACAGAGCCCTGTTCTATCTCTCTCCATGCCAAAACCACACTGAAAATGTCTGCCATTAAAATAATACTTTTATACTGTGGGACGGGAATGAGCCATGACTGGATAAAGTCATGATGACAGTGACCAATCAGGACTCTGACAGTGCTCTGTGCCCTGATTGGCTGAAGCTTTCACTGCTTCAGCTAATCAGGGCTTGCAATGCACTGTTCAGCGCCGCAATGCATTGTGGTCAGTTTGGGGGGCCAAACAAATGGTCGAACGACCCGTTTGTTTTGGATGTTTGCCAAATGTCCAAACAACAAGTTCGGCCCAAAACTTTTGCCCATCCCTAGTAGCAAGGTCCCAGGCCTCCTTTGATCTAACGAGAACCTCCAGAGTCAGGGACAGCTGACCCCTCTATCACCAATAGATTGCATTGCATGAATCTATCTATCTATGGCTGCTGCTGCCACCCCCTATTCAGGCGCCCGGACAATTTTCAGGCGCAGGTGCCTGAATTACAGTGGCAGGGGGTGTTTTTGAAGCACCTGATTAGAGCCATAGGCTCTAATATGCGTCAAAAAAGGTGACCTGCGAAAAGTGAATGAATATTTGCTTTCCTAAAACTAAACTGCCTCTCCGCCAATCAGGTGCTCAGGTCTGCTACCTGTCACCTGATTGGCTGAAACGACAGGTGCCACTTTTGGACACCTATCACTGGTGTCCAATAGTGGAGACAGGAGATGAGGACAGCAGGAGATGCAAGAAGGACCCCCATGAAGGACCCCTCTCGTTGCCGTCACCTGCTGCCCCACCAAGACTGGGTAAGTGCTGGGCAGACGGCGAGTGGGCAGGGGTCACACTGGGGGCATTCAAGGGCACATTGGCAGCATTTGATGGGCACACTGGCAGAATATGATGGCACACTGGCAGCGTTTGATGGGTACAGTGGCTGCAATTGAGGGACACAGTGGCAGCGTTTGAGGGACACATTGGCAGCGTTTGAGGGACACATTGGCAGCGTTTGAGGGACACAGTGGCAGCATTTGAGGGACACAGTGGCAGCGTTGCCCTTAGGTTATTGCAAGATGAATTGGCAGACTCCGAGACTTCAATAGGAGGACAGCCACCCAGGAAAAGGCATCCAGCAAGACGCCACATCTGCATGTACAGGAATGCTGTCTCTGGAACAGTCTTTAACAGTTCCAAACACAAGGCTCAAGAGTTCCTTCACTTTCACTACAATCACTCCTTGTAGTTCTTCAGCCCACTGAGCTCCCAGTCTCTCACTAGACCCACTGATTCACTGTCACTGAATCCCTTGAGCTCCTTCAATCTTCACAGTGGTAACTTCCTCAAGCCTCACCCCTGCTTCTCTGCTGGGTCCCTTGGCACTCTAGATACCTCTCAAACTTCACCTCACTGGCCTGCTCTGTCCCTAGCCTGACACACAAGGCTGTTCTGCAAGCGTCACCTCCACTGGCTGAGTCCCTGGCTTGATTCCCACTGAAGTTTCCCGATTCTCCACCGTCCCCGGTTGGTGAGAATACTGATCCGGTACTTGCTTCAGTTACTCACTGTGGTCCCTGGTAATAAGGCGGATAGTCCCTTACTGGTGAAAGCTTCCCCTCTACCTCCGACTACGTCAGGTTCTCCAACCGACAGAAGCGTTACTTTTGGTTGGACTGCAAGCGGCAGTCCCAACCCTGCTCTAGTCTCTTGCTTCCGTATAGGCCCTCAGACAGCCTAGCAGCCAGATGTGCCCGGGATAGGCCCTGAGACACCCCACATACCCATAACCTTACCTTGGGTTGCCCTTCTCATATCTAGCACCACCAAGTACCCGGCCACCTAGTGGTAGAAGAGAAAAGTGCAACAAGGCCAAACTTAGGGAGAAATCAATGGATCGCTAACAATTAACCAGGATTACTACTCCTGGCAAGTAAATTTGTGAGGAGCAACTCTGCCTAAACTCCAGGGTGCTACATATATGTGTATGCAATGTCTATGAGTTTCCCTGAGAAAAAGGTAGTCCAAAACGGCAGGCTTCTTAAAATCTGACTCTAGCCAGTTTTATTTTTTAAAAGTTGCATAAAAATAACAAACAAAACACAAAAACAGGAAATAAATCCTTGCCATTCAGGCACTAACTGAACTATGCAAGTTCCTAGCTCACAGGAGAAGGGCTTCTCACAGTCACCCACAAAACAAAGATAATGTAAACCTTTTCTCTCACAAATCAAACTTCACATAAGCAACTCCCATCGGTTTTGGTGTCCTGAGTCCAAGGCCAAGAACAACTCTTTGCTCCAGTCCTGCTTTATTTATACCACCTGTTGGTGGACACAAGTGGACCGCAAAATGTGGTCCGGAGAAAACCCCGCCAAGGTGGCTGGTAAAACCCAGACCGGATTCCACCTTAGCTCTCTGTAAATGAACGCATGCAAGGTGAAAAATAACGTCCATCAATCACCTTGACTTTCATAATATCACATATCCCCCCCCTCATCCAACCCACCACACCCCCACCACACCCCCCGCTCAAGTCCCTGCGGCTGAGAAACTTTTCCAAATAGACAATGGACACAGGAAGGCATCTGCATCATTTGAAGTTTCCCAGCTCTATGCTCCACTGTAAACTTAAATGCTTGAAGAGCAAGAAACCACCTTGTCACACGTAGTGGTGGCTGGTGCTCAAAAATATTGGGGGGCGCAAACAAACTGAAAAATTCTGAAAAAAAACATCAATTACAGCCTCACTGTGCCCATGAAATGCTGCCACTGTGCCCATCAAATAGTGCCACTGTGCCTCATTAAATGCTGCAAATATGCCCCGTCAAATGCTGCCACTGTGCCCATCAATTGCTGCCACTGTGCCCCATCAAATGCTGGCACTGTGCCCCATCAAATGCAGCTACTGTGCCCATCAAATAGTGCCACTGTGCCTCATCAAATGGTGCCACTGTGCCTCCTCAAATGCTGCCACTGTGCCCCATCAAATGCTGCCACTATGACCCCCCCACCCACTCGCCATGTGCCCGGCACTTGCCCTGTCTCAGTGGAGGGTCAGGCATGTGCGTGACGGACGGTGGCGAGCGGTGGGACCTTGCAGCGGGTCAGACAGCGGCTCCTGTGTATTCCATGCGTCTCCTCCCCTCTTCCTGATAGGCGTCCAATCGCAGTGCCTGTCCTTTCAACCAATCAGGTGATGGGTAACAGACCAGAGAGGCGGTTTAGTGTTAGAAAAGTGAATATTCATTCGCTGTTCCAACACACCTGGGTGAACTGCGAGCGCAATGCTTTGCGCTTGCAGTTCACCTTTTTTGAAGCCTGTTAGAGCCTAGGGCTCTAATCAGGTGCTTCAAAAAAAAAAAACCCTGCTGCTGTAATTCAAGCGTCTGGCATCCAGAAAAGGGCCGGACACCTGAATAGGGGGTGGCGGTGGTGGTAATGGATAGATTCATGCAATGCATGAATCTATCCATTAGTCATAGAGGGGGGTGGCTGGAGAGAATAGGCGGGGCACGTCGCCCCCTTAATGGACACACCTCCACTGGTCACACGACTGTTTTTCTCCTTGTTATCACACATCCCTTTGAGAAGGGGCGTGATCAGTGACTAGTTTGAATGGTCTCCCCAACAGGTAACATTTCAGGGCATCTGGGGCCCATTTGATAGCTAAACATTCCTTCTCAATAATGGCATTGTTTTTCTACTGTCTGTTAAGCTTCCTGCTCAGGTAGACCACTGGGTGCTCCTCCCTGTCTGATTTGGGAGAGTACAGCACCCAGTCCCACATTGGAGGCGTCTGTCTGTAGCACAGATTCCTTTGTGAAATCTGGGGTCATGAACACAGATTGTACACAAAGAGCCTGCTTCAACATTTGAAATGCCTTTTCTGCCTCAGGAAGGATTCCACTTAATCATGACTGACACTCTACCTTTCGTCAAATCTGTCAGTGGGGCTGCAATAGCGGCAAAATTGGGTATAAAACGCCTGTAGTACCCTGTGATCCCCAGAAATGCACAGACGTGCTTTTCATTTATAGCTTGGGGCCACTTTTCAATCTTACTGATCTGAGGCTTGATCAGCCTGTATCAAGTCATGCATCTGGGAGCGGGGTGGCTTGTCAGTACTGTATGCCCACTGATGCACCGCTTAGCCCCGGCTGCAATGGTGACGCCCTGGCGTACAAGTATCTCAGCCTTCAATGTCTCATAGTCCTGGGCAGCATCTGGTTCCTTTTGGGGTTCTCCTGTTAGAAAGGGTGCTAGCAGTCCTGCCCATTGCTGTTTTTGCCATCCTTCCCGAACAGCAACTCTTTCAAAAGTTGCGAGGTAAACTTCCACATCATTTACAGGTAATAGCTGGCATGTGCCATTTTCTGTTCAAATGGCAACAGACCTGCGGACCCCTTCTTTAATTCCACCAGGCCTCCACAAACTGGCTATTCGCCTCCTCCTGCTGCTGACAGTTGGTTTTCTGCTGGGTTGCAGTGGCCTTCAGCAGGGCTCTTAACACATCCTCCATCTTTCCACTTGTTCAGGAAGATGCCCGCCCAAATCCACCATATGTCAAGGGTGAGCTCAATAGGGATCACCTTCCCTGGGAAAAAGGTAGCCCAAACGGCAGGTTTCTTAAAATCTGACTTGTAGCCAGTTTTTTTTTTTAAAAGGTTGCATAAAAATAACAAAAACAGAAAATAAATCCTTGCCATCCAGGCACTAACTGAACATTGCACGTTCCTAGCTCACAGGAAAAGGGCTTCTCCCAGTCGCCCACAAAACAAAGATAATGCAAACCTTTTCTCTCACAAATCAAACGTCACATGAGCAGCTCTCTTCAATTTTGGTGTCCTGAGTCCCAGACCAAGAGCAACTCTTTTCTCCAGTCCTGCTTTATTTATATCACCTGTTGGTGGACACAAGTGGACCACAAAATCTGGTCCGGTGTTCTGTCGAGAAGTGCCCCCCATCGAATGGTGCCTGGTATGTACTGCGCATGAGCCGTACGGTACAGCACAACAGCTGATTTGCCGACCAGCTGAGCTAACGTAACCAGGGCGCATGCGCACATCGTAGGAGGTATCTCTCGATGGGAGATACCATTTCACAGGCACAATTTAAACCTATACAAACCGTGGGGGAGACCGTAGTGCTCAGATTGTGCATCACTGCTGCTGGAGGGCTGCTAGTGGCTGTGTTGTGACCCGACTTTTCACCCAGGCAAAACCGGCTGCTCAACACAGCAAACCCGCCCTGCAACACAGACAAAACCGGACCATCAGCACACTGTAAAGCCTCCCTGCAACAGCGAGGCACAATGTGAGAACTACGGTCTCCCCCCCGCTGTTTGTATAGGTTTCAATTGTGGCCGTGAAATAGTATCTCCCATCCAGAGATGCCTCCTACAATGTGTGATTGCGCCCTGGTCACGTCACTCCAGCTGATCGGCAAATCAGCTCATGTGCGGCTCCATCCTGTGCATGCGCGGGCACTTCTTGACAGAATACCGGAACCAACCCTGCCAAGGTGGCTGGTAAAACCCAGACTGGATTCCACGTTAGTTCTCTGTAAATGAACACATGCAAGGTGAAACGTATCGTCCTTCAATCACCTCGCCTTTCATAATGTCACAGTGTCTGTATACAGTGCCTTGAAAAAGTATTCATACACCTTGAAATTTTCCCCATTTTGTCAGGTTACAACCAAAAATATAAATGTATTTTATTGGGATGAAATGTGACAGACCAACACAAAGTGACACATAATTGTGAAGTGGAAGGAAAATGATAAATGGTTTTCAATTCTTTTTACAAATAAATATCTTAAAAGTGTGGCGTGCATTTGTATTCAGCCCCCTTTGCTCTGATACCCCTAACTAAATACTAGTGGAATCTGATTAGTAAATAGAGTCCACCTGTGTGTAATTTAATCTCAGTATAAATACAGCTGTTATGTGAAGCCTTCAGAGCTTTGTTAGAAAACCTTAGTGAACAAATAGCATCATGAAGGCCAAGAAACACACCAGACAGGTCAGGGATAAAGTTGTGGAGAAATTTAAAACAGGGTTAGGTTATAAATAAATATCCAAAGCTTTAAACATCTCACAGAGCACTGTTTAATTCATCATCTAAAAATGGAAAGAGTATGGCACAGCTGCAAACCTACCAAGACATGGCCATCCACCTAAACGGACAGGTCAGGCAAGGAGAGCATTAATCAGAAGCAGCCAAGAGGCCCATGGTAACTCTGGAGGAGCTGCAGAGATCCACAGCTCAGGTGGGAGAATCTGTCCACGGGACAACTATTATGTTGCGTACACACAATCGGATTTTCCGACAACAAATGTTCGATGGGAGCTTGTTGTCAGAAATTCTGAACGTGTGTAGGCTCCATCGGACATTTTTTGTCGGAATTTCTGACAACAAAAATTTGAGAGCTGGATCTCAAATTTTCCAACAACAAAATCCATTCCGAGCGTGTGTACATAATTCCGACGCACAAAATTCCATGCATGCTCTGAATCAAGTACAAGACGAAAGCACTAGTAAAACTATCGTTTGTAATGGAGATAGCACGTTAGTCACGCTGCAAATTTTGAAATATTTCAATGCAGTGCATTCTCTTCTTCTTAATGCTAGAATAAGTTGTTTTGCAGCTGATATTCTGACAAACTGATTTCTTTCTTATTTCTTGTGATCTCATGAATAAAAAAATGTTCTTTTTGCCAGATCTCCAGAATAATGTTTTTAATTTTTGTTTATAGCAATCTCCTTTTTTTTTTTTTGGAAATCAAGATCTTTTTTTTTTTTTTTTCTAGTGATCTCCATAATATTTTATTTTCGTTTTGTGTGTCAAGTTACCACAACACCATTATTATCTTGTATTTTTTAACCTCAAGGAGATCGGTTGGTGTTGGTGTACCTTGTTAATTTGACATTGTATTTTTGAAATGTACATGCCTACTCACAAACAAACTGTCCTTTTTTAATTATAACACATAGCCAATGATTTAAGAAAAAATATATACATTTATTAGGGGTCATAACCAAATAAAAAGGAAGGCAACGCTGGATAAACTGGTGAAATTAGCGAAGCCTTTGTACCCCAGGGCACACATCAACTATTTGACAGGCAAAATTGGGACCCTGAGGAGTCCATTTAATAGGGAGCAGAATCCGGTCCAGGACTCTGAGAGATCAGGAACAGCAGCAGATGACATATATGGCCACAGGCTGTGGTCTTACAACAGCCTGCGTCTTTTGCCAGACCAGACCAGACCGAACCCAGGCCATCACTCTCTTGTCTTCCTTACACGCTTGCTTCCAGGCTGTGGCTCTGGTGTTGGAGTTGTGGCAGGAGGTGGAGGAGGAGGAGGAGGAGGAGATTGATCCAACTCACACAGGTGGGTTTTGCTTGTGATTTCGCCCCTCAACCCCTTATTTAGGTTCATATATATATCAGTTCCTCACAAATGAGGTGTTGGCCCACCTCCATTTGATGCATTTTGTTGGCAGCCATGCTGGCATAGGCCTCCAGAAGACTGGTGGGGATTCTGAGGGCTGCAGAAGCCTGCCGAATTAATCCAAGTGCTGGCTCCTCCACCCTCCTCCGCTTTCTGGGCCTTTTTTATTGAAGGCGGAGGGGAGGGACCTAAGCAGTATAGGCCACTGATACCCCAAGTTAAAATTGCACCTTTGCTAGAATGATCAGCGTTTTCGCTACTCCGTCCTCTGCTCACAGATTGTACATACGATGCACGCGTGTTACGCTTTATATACACTGCGCATGCGTGAAACTCCGCCCGCCCCTGACCAGCTTTATAGTATATTCCCGCCCCTTGTCTTTTGGTGCAGTGCGAGAGCACATGGCGGAGAGACAACAGGTGCATGAAGACAGCAGATACGACGAAAGCCCAGAGCCACGAACATCCCGATCCCGGATGAGATTTAAGGCCTCTAATATGTCCTTTGTAGAGATGGTGGACATCTTGAAGAGGGCCGACTATGATGAGAAGCATGGACCTTACCCAAACCCAAATGTCAGAAAGGCCAAGATTATGACTAAAGTTGTGAAAAGTGTGCAGAAGAATTTTGGGGTACGGAGATCCAAGGATCAACTGAGGAAACGATGGTCAGATCTCAAATTGAGGGAGCAGGATCAGTACAGAAAAATCAAGAGTGCTGCAAAAAAGTAAGTATTTTGTCGCGTGTTCCTATTCTTCTTATTACGTTTGTGCTGCTCCATGTGCTTTTCTTTACTGGTGTACAGTTTAAAATGGCAAGTTTCAGGTTCGTGGGCACAGTAATCGTTCGTAGTAAACATCGTTCGTTCGCCCACTAATACACTGTTTTTGCCAGGTGCAAGTTAACTACATTTGTTCAGGCCTATTTGTATTAAAAAAAGTTTAGTACATTGTTGTCTATATGGGTTTGTAACTAAAATGAAATGCAAACTTGATTCAGTGTAAGGAGAGGACACTCAGCAGCTGTTTACACATCTGGACACAGGAACACTAGTGTGGGACTCCAGAACAAACTTTTTAGGATGTCCCACACAGGTACTCCAGTTGATACTAGGGGTCTAGTGACCACAACAGGTGAGTGTCTGAGACCACAGCTTCAGGTAATAGATGTATGCCTGCATATTTATAATACATGGTGTGTTTTTTTATTTTAGGTGATGTGGATGTTGTGGAAGAAGAATCTCATTTCACAAGTGCAAGTGCACACGTCCTCATCGGGGAGATCATGGTGTGCAATCGGGATTTACAGAAGATCAAGGAAGACATCAATGATGTTGAAAAAAGACTCAAAAACATCATTGATGTTTTAGACAGAATATAAAACAAACCAAAATGTTATAATTTTTTTATTTTTATTAGAACTTTTCTAAAAAATGTTGAAAGCCAAATTTTAAAGATGCACACAGTGTGTCAACATGTGCTGTCCGCCATCACGGATTTGCATAAATCAGGCCATTATCGTCACTCCAAAAAATGTATTCAGGGTGCTGAAAATGATGACTATTATTATCATTAATGCATTACATACATTAACAACAAAAAGAAGGTGTGAACCTAGGAGACAGCTAAAAGAAACACAAGCAGTAAATCAAAGGAAATATTTTTAATTTTAACCGATTGCCGACCAGCCACCGCAGTTGTACTGAAGCAACATGGCTCGGCTGTGCGAAGCGTCGCTATGTTACGTCGTTAACATAGACGCTCACTAGGGGGCGGGTGCGCGCCGCCGGAGGCGCGATCCCCCAGCTTGCTCCCCGAGCTGATGCAAGTGCCTGATGGTCTCGATCACCACCGGGCTCCCCGCGATCACTCGGGGCACACGGAGAACCCGGAACTGTGTGTGTAAACATTGATATTGAGATATTGACAGATCGTCTGTTCATACAGAGTATGAGTTTCCCTGCACAGTCCCATCCCCCCTTCAGTTAGGGCACACATTAACCCCTTCACTGCCCTCTAGTTTTAACCCCTTCGCTGCCAGTGAGATTTTTTACAGTAATCAATGCATTTTTAATCGCACTAATCGCTGTATTAATGCCAATGGTCCCAAAAATGTGTCAAAATTGTCCGACGTGTCCGCCATAATGTCGCAGTCATGATACAAATCGATGATCGCCACCAAAAATTATTAATAAAAAATGCAATAAAACTATCCCCTATTTTTGTAGACGCTATAACATTTGCGCAAACCAATCAATATACGCTTATTGCGATTTTTTTTTTACCAAACATATGTAGAAGAATACGTATCCGCCTAAACTGAGGGAAAGAAATGTTTATATATTTTTTGGGAATATTTATTATAGCAAAAAGTAAAAAATAATGCGTTTTTCAAAATTGTCACTGTTTATAGCGCAAAAAATAAAAATAGGTGATCAAATACCACCAAAAAAAACTCTATTTGTGGGAAAAAAAAGGACGTCAATTTTGTTTGGGAGCCACATCGCACGACCGTGCAATTGTCAGTTAAAGCGACGTAGTGCCGAATCGTAAAGTGCTCAGGTCTTTGGCCAGCTAAATGTTCCCGGGATTAAGCGGGGTCCGTCACCTGGAGGTAATTCCTAAAATCATCCAGAATTATTCTCACGGATCTCCCGCAACAAAAGGCATATGAGAGAATTGGTCACGCTGGAGCAAACAATTCTTCATCCATGAACTCGCCCTGTTCATGGACTGGACTTGGGTCAAAGTAAGAACCCTAACACCACAGCACGAACTGTACGATGAGTACGTACCCACAACATGGCTTCCAAAACGGTCGGCTGGTCAGAACGAACTAACAGAACGAAGTCAGAAACGAGCGGACAAAAACGCACTGAAAATCAAATACTTACTATAAATAGCACGCACTGAAACCCAGATGCAAACTGACTACACGCACTGAAAACCAGATACGAACCCACAAGCACAAAGTGAAGAGCAGTAACGATCTGAAAAGCACCAGGCTGAAAAGCGCCAATCGTCTCTCACCAAACTTCTACTAACACGAGATTAGCTGAAGGAGCCCAAAGGGTGGTGCACTGGCTATTGAACTTCCTCTTTATAGTGCCATCATACGCGTTGTACGTCAGCGCGTTCTTGACAATCAGAATTTCCGACAACATTTGTGTGACCGTGTGTATGCAAGACAAGCTTGAGCCAACATCCGTCAGGAAAAAAATCCCAGGACTTCGTTGTCGGAATGTCCGATCGTGTGTACGCAGCATTAGTCGTGCACTTTATGAATCTGGCATTTATGGAAGAGTGGCAAGAAAAAAGGCAATGTTGAAAGAAAGCCATAAGAAGTCCTGTTTGCAGTTTGCCAGAAGCCATGTGGGGGACACAGCACCAAGTTGGAAGAAGGTCCTCTGGTCAGATGAGACCTAAATTGAACTTTTTGGCCTAAAAGTAAAACGCTACGTGTGGCGGAAAACTAACACTGCACATCACCCTGAGCACATATGAAACATGGTGGTGGCAGCATCATGTTGTGGGGATGCTTTTCTTCAGCAGGGACAGGGAAGCTGGTCAGAGTTGATGGGATGATGGATGGAGCCAAATATAACAAAACCGTGGATTTTTGTTCGAAGGATGTTGGCTCAAACTTGTCTTGCATACACACGGTCACACAAATATTCCGAACGCGAGAACGCAGTGACGTACAACACGTACGACCGGACTATAAAAAGGAAGTTCAATAGCCAGTGCGGCTCCTTCTGCTTGATTTAGAGCATGCGTGAACTTTTGTGTGACAGACTTGTGTACACTCAATCTGACTTTCTGACAACAAGTTTTGTTGGCGGCAAATTTGAGAACCTGCTATCAAACATTTGTTGGCGGAAATTCCGACAGCAAATGTTCGATGGAGAATACACAAGCTCACATCGAACATTTCCCATCGGAAAATCTGACCGCGTGTACGCGGCATTAGTCTGCAAAAGACTTGAGACTGGGGCGAAGGTTCACCTTCCAGCAGGACAACGACTCTAAACATACAGTCAGAGCTACAATGGAATGGTTTAGATCAAAGCATAGCAAAGCAAGTCCAGACCTAAATCCAATTGGGAATCTGTGGCAAGACTTGAACATTGCTATTCACAGACGCTCTCCATCCAATCTGACAGAGCTTGAGCTATTTTGCAAAGCAGAATAGGCAAAAATGTCCCTCTCTAGATGTGCAAAGCTGTTAGAGGCTTCCCCAAAAATACTTGCAGCTGTAATTGCAGTAAAAGGTGCTTCTACAAAGTATTGACTGGGCTGAATACAAATGCACGCCACACTTTTCACATATTTATAAAAATAAAATGAAAACCAATTATCATTTTCCTACCACTTCATAATTATGTGCCACTTTGTGTTGGTCTATTACATAAAATCCCAATAAGACCCCTTTCACACGGCCAGTGGGCCATGTTAGCGGTAAAGCGCTGCTAGTTTTGGCAGCGTTTTATCGTTGCTTTTCAGCCGGTAGCGGTGCGCTTTTAAACCCCGTTAGCGGCCGAAGAAAGGGTTAAATGTGCCCAAAAAGCGCCACTACCGAAGCGCTTTGCAGGCGCTTCGGCAGCGGTGCCCATTCATCTGCCCATTCGTGTATACAACGCTCCTAAACTGCTCCAAAGATGCTGCTTGCAGGACTTTTTCTAATGTCCAACAAGCTCACTGGGGCTGCAGGGGAGGCATTTTTCAAGCGTTTTACAGGTGCTATTTTAGCCCTTTAGCACCTGAAAAACGTCTCCAGTGTGAAAGGGGTCCTAAATACATTTACGTTTTTGGTTGTAACATGACAAAATGTGGAAATTGTCAAGGGGTATAAATACTTTTTCAAGGCACTGTATACGTTGTTTTTCACATTTCGTGCATGAGATAAAAAACAAGATACTTCTTACAATTTTTTGAGATACGACTATCAAATGTTATGAAGATAAGATAGAGACATTACAGCGTGACTTTGGCACGACTTGCAAACGACTTTTTCTAAGTTGGAGCAACTCAAGTCACTCCTATTAGAAAGGTTCCATTGCACTAAATGTGGCGCGACTTCTCATGCAACATGTGCTCTCAAAGTCGGAGCGCATGTCACATCAGTGTGAACAGGGGCTAAAAAAATTATCTGCAATGGCTGGCTTACCTGTTAGATGGAACCAGTCTATAATAGAATATTGTGCCACCACAAAATTTATATTTATGGCCCCATAGTGGAATGCAGTCTCTAGGGTGTGCATTGCACAGTCACAGCAAACAATCCCAACTGTCACTGATGTGCAATAATGTCATATAGACAGTTCCAATGCCAAGTCCAGGTGAGGAAGTGAACAAGAGAGTCACCAAGGAGCTTGATAAGAAATTGACTCACAGAAAAAGTCCCTAGTAAAAGCAACCTTCTATTGTAAAATAGCAAGCAACCCCTTACATGAAGGAATGAGATACACATGCTATACCCAGTGTTGAGGTTCTGCTCCACCTGTGGCCACCAGGGGGCTCTGGAAATAACACACTGTGCACTGCCCACCCTAGAGACTGCACTGTGCTATATAGAGCCATAATTATTGTTTTTTGTTGGCACAATTATATTCTATTATAGACTGGTTCCATCTAAAGCCCCATACACACGGTCTGATTTTCCGATGGATTCTGTCCTATCAGACAATGTTGTCGGAAATTCCGACCGTGTGTAGGCACCATCGGACAGTTTCCATCGGATTGTCCGACGGACAAAGTCCTATCTCCTGCTGGATAGATTTTCTGACAACAAAGTCCGATCACACCAAATCCAATCGTGTGTAGCGAATTCCGACGGACAAAGTGCTACGCATGCTCAGATCACATTACAAGACCAAAGCTATTGGCTACTAGCCTCTACGTAGTCCCGTCGTAGGCAACAAACGTCACCACGTTCAGAATGATCGGATTTTCCGACAACTTTGTCCGACCGTGTGTACGCAAAACCAACATCGGACAAAGTACGACGGACATGATCCGACGGACCTGGTCCTCGGATAATCCGAGCGTGTGTATGGGGCTTTACAGGTGTGTTAGTGCTAGGATTAATTTGTTTGGTTTCCCTCTATCCGCATCCAGTGTCCTTTGGATTTCACTCCAGCAGCACCTCCTCATAGAGGGGCATTCTCTTACCATATGAGCTTTCAAGATTTTTATATTTGAATACGATTTATGGTTTGATACGTTTTTGGTTCAAGTTAGAATGGCTGGCTTGAATCTAATTGATGGCTGTGAGAAATTTCTTAATCCTGATTTTATTTTTCTACATTATTATTATTTATTATTATACAAGATTTATATAGTGCCAACAGTTTACGCAGCGATTTACAACTTGAGGGTAGACAGTACAAATACAATACACTTTATTACAGTAGGAATCAGAGGGCCCTGCTCATTAGAGCTTACAATTAGGTATGCAAAAGACAATAAGGAGAATGCAGAGGGTGTTTTTTGAATTCCTCTTCTACCTTACAAACCAGGTTCCCAGATCACCAGATTAGTTGGGAATGATTTTAGGTATTTTCGGACCTGAGATGCCTATGATTGACTGTCGGCTTTGACAGCTTCCTGTGCAGGATAGCCTCAGAGGCTCTGAAGAAGAAGAAGGTCCTTCGAAACATGTCAGCCAGCAGGGTCCTATTCAAGACCCCTCACCTGGTTCTGGTAGTCCAAGCTACCTGTGAAAGACTAGCCACCCATGTGGCTTGATGAGCGAGTTTACATATTCATGTTTGTGAGTAGACATCTTTATGGTTTTATTAGATATTTTTGTTAAATTTGTTGGATAATGCACTAGGCCAGTGCACCCTCTCTTGTTTCTTATATTTCTACAGTACGGCCAGGACGACCCCAGTCCTAGAGGGCAGCAAGGCATCTAAGGCATTATCTGTTTTTGGACCTATCCATACAGCACTATTGAGACAGTTCACTGATGCGCAGAAATAGAATGTTGTTCTATTTGTTGGTAAGATTCAGACTCATGTCCAAACCTGCCTTAGCTCATCCATACTAACAGTAGGGAGGGAAATAGATTGGTGCACTGCAGCAGTGCTTGGATGGAAATCTACAGTACTGAAGTTAGGAAATGCTTCCTGTACACATCTCAGGGTTTTATATTCGGTTTTGACTGGTGTGTCAAAAGGTTAGGGATCAGGGACATTTTTGACGCTCTTTTGCCCCGGACACACGAGCGGAATTTCCGTCCGAAAAATCTTGGATGGTTTTTCCGACGGAATTCCGCTCAAGCTTGGCTTGCATACACACTGTGACACAAAGGTTCTCTGAATTTTGGACTGTTAAGAACGCAGTGACGTACAACACTACGACGAGCTGAGAAAATGAAGTTCAATGCTTCCAAGCATGCGTCAAATTGTTTCTGAGCATGCATAGGAATTTTGCGTGTCGGAATTGCATACAGACGAACGCATTTTCGGATAGGAACTTTTTCCGACTGAAAAGTATAGAACTCTGCCAGCAAAAGTCAGATGGAGCATACACACGGTCGCATTTTCCGACCAAAAGCTCTCATCTGTCTTTTGCTGGCCGAATTTCCGATCGTGTGTATAGGACATAAGATGTCTCTTCTTTCAGTACTGAAAGTCCATCCCCGACAATTAGCGTACCAGTAAACCAGTTACTTATAGTGATTTGTACAATTGAAGGGCAAATTTGTTACAAGTAGCATTACAAAAACAGCCATTACAATGGTGGCCTCCTATGGAGTGGTGGAGGGGGTGATCTGTTCCTGGGAAGTTACCTGCAATCAGTGAACACTCCCTGTGTAACCTGCCAGGTGTGCGATACCTGCCAGACATTGCCTGCCTAGCTCGTGACCACCGCGTGATACTGTGGGAAAACCTCCAATTTCTTCTGGGGCCAGAAAAAGTCCAAGAGGTACAGAGGAATGATAACCATCTGCTGGCTGAGACTTCTTTCAGGGTCCAGATAACACAATAACAAGCTGCCAGTACATTGTCCTTTACCTGTTTACTGAGTCAAAGGAAAGTAAAGATAATGCAGTGGCTGCTAGTGTTTTGAGACTTAATGCACACCTGTCAGAAGCAACATACAAGGGCGGCTGCTACTGATCTACTACAAATGCTGCCTGCTTGTTATGCTGATCCTCTGGCTTCAATACTTTTTAAGCTACTGGCCCAAAGCCGGGGCCCCATCAGTTCAAAAGGGGGGGCCAGGCACCTGCCGAGCAGAAGAGCCGGCTGTACGGCCTTATTGGTGACAATGATACTCTTGTGGTTCCCCTGCAGCACTCCTCCTCTCTCTCCCTATGGCTACACTACAGGAGGATCGGTTCTAGTTTCTGTACCCCCACCTCCCTTACACTGCTCTGATCACCCCCACCCCCCTGCTGTCCAGGCCCCCCTGTATACCCTTTCCTTGCAGCACTGCTGGCTTTCCTCCTGTCCTCTCCCTTCCGCTGGCAGCTGCTGAGGACACAAGGGGGGGGGTGGGGGTCATTTCAGGATGCAGAGCAGGGGGGCGGTAAATATGTCATATTTACCGGACCCTACCCTTACTGAAAGAAAGTGATCAGTACTGATCGCTCCTGTATTCATTCATCACTGAGGCAAAGAAAATTGTTTTATTATGCTTCAGTTTGTGAATAAACAGAAACTGAATATTCATTCACCTGTGCAGCTGAGACTATAGAGAAGGGGATGGAGATGTCCTCATTCCCTTTCTCTCTCTCTCAAAAGTGAGACATCAGGGCCCCTTATATTTCACTAAAGCTCCTCAACAGGGCGGTGAAAAAATGTAAAAAAAATAAAATTTCAAAAAATGTGCTTGCTTTCTGAAGGGCTGACTGCATTTGACCGGTGGGGAGGAGACATACTGACTCCCCACCGCCTGCTTTAAACCCTTCATTAACACGTGGTGGGGCCCTGTCAGGTAGGATTTCTAACAGCAACCCTGGCTATGGCCATTATGAGAAGTTCCCACCGTCCCTGCTGGATTATTTGATTTGTATAATGGAGAATATAACAAAAGGAGCTGAAACACCCAAAGGTCCCAGGTACAGTCAGGAATTATGGCAGGGGGGACATATTGGAAAGCCAGGGGCTGACTGAGTTCACCAGGCTTTAACTATATCTAAAATATTTGGGTGAACTGACTGCGTGTCAGTGCAACTCCAGGTGCGACTTGGAAGACATCTGTGCGGCTTTATGCACAGATGTCTATGCAAGTCGCACCCGAAATCGCCAAAAGTAGTGCAGGAATAACTTTTTCAAATCGATCCGGCACCACAAAGTTGGCGTCATACAGATTTAAACAGTGCCTTTGCTGATAATAGGGTGCAACTTGTCATGCCATTTGACCTGTCAAATCACATGACAAGTCGCTCCAATGTGAACAAGGGCTCAAGTAAAGAAAATTGCATAATGTATGGCCTGCCTTAGACACCAGAGGACGATCAAATGTCCATTTCTGATCTAATTGGACAGCGGTCGTCACCTCTGGTGATAAGAATAGTGATTGGATTATTGTTTTTGGTGATAAAGACAGACAAAATATAACATTTTACACCATCGGGTGGAAGGAAAGAAAATTGAATAATCTATGGGCCTAAACCTAAATTCCTGTGAACTGGCAGAAATTTGAGCCATGGGCTGCCCTGCCAAAACCACCCCAGTCAACAAACTTAGATTCAAATTCAAAGGATCTTGGTGGCAAAAATTTGGCCAGACAGTCACTGCTGCCAACCTGCTGTAGTCATTGTTTGGGTATTGTGACAGCCCTGGGTGCCGGCTATCAGAATATGGTAGCTGGATAACGGGAGATTCATCCATCCATGAAACAGCGTGGTTGGGAGAATCTATGGATTTCTCTCATTCAGCCCAGTGTATGGCCAACTATAGTAAAGCAAATGTAGAAAAGGAAGAGGTGCGCAGTAGGTATAGGTGACATCATTGTTTGTATAGTTCTACAGGTAAGCCTGAGTATCAGATGAGGATCAGTTCACAGGTGCGCAACCATAATATTTGTTTTTCCCACTTGCATGTCGTTGTGTATTGTCTGAGCTGGCGTGTACTGCGTGCGGAATAAATTGCATCGTTATCTGTATTTTAGTATTTGTAGCAAAGTCCTTCCAGCTGCACTTCAGGAAACCTAAGATATCCTCCTTTGCAGTGTTGCTGTACTAGAACTGCACGTGACACCAGCTCGTTAAGTGTAGGACAGTGTTTCTCAACTCCAGTCCTCAAGGTGCCCCAACAGGTCATGTTTTCAGGCTTTCCATTATTTTGCACAGGTGATTTGATCAGTTTCACTGCCTTAATGCTGGCCATACACTATACGAAAAATCGTTCAAACCCATTTTCAGAAAACGAACATTTGGCCGTGAGAGCAAACGATAGTGACATCATGTAATGACCGATAAATCATTCAATGCATGTAAATTAATCCGTTTTATGTAAATTTTTTCACTTATACCTAGTGCAAACAGTTTGGATGGGAAACACATTAACCTTTCAATTTATCGTTCCTTTGGCCGAAAATTTCCAAACGTATCCTTTGTTTTTTCGGCTCAAAAAGGTCCCAACCGATTACCGATTTGTGCCCATTAACCACTTAAGCCCGGACCAATTTGCAGCCAAAGGACCAGGCCCCTTTTGCGATTCGGCACGGCGTCGCTTTAATTGACAATTGCGCGGTCGTGCGTCGTGGCTCCCAAACAAAATTGGCGTACTTTTTTTCCCACAAATAGAGCTTTCTTTTGGTGCTATTTGATCACCTCTGCGGTTTTTATTTTTTGCGCTATAAACAAAAATAAATTGACAATTTTGAAAAAAATTCTATATTTTTTACTTTTGCTATAATAAATATCCCCAAAAAACTTATAAAAAAAAATGTTTTCCCTCAGTTTAGGCCAAAACGTATTCTTCTACATATTTTTGGTAAAAAAAACGCAATTAGCGTTTATTGATTGGTTTGCGCAAAAGTTATAGCGTTTATAAAAAAGGGGATAGTTTTATAGCATTTTTATTAATATTTTTTTACTAGTAATGGCGGCGATCAGCGATTTTTATTGTGACTGCGACATTATGGCGGACACATCGGACATTTATGACACATTTTTGGGACCATTGTCATTTATACAGCAATCAGTGCTATTTAAACACTGGCAGTAAAGGAGTTAACCACTAGGGGGCGGGGAGGGGTTAAGTGTGACGTGTGTGTGTTTTTTTACTGTAGGGGGCGTGGCTTGGCGTTCGACATCACTGATCGTCTTTTCCAATGACAGGGAACAGACGATCAGTGTCAGTCTCACTAGGAAGCATGGGGAGAGGTTTGTTTACACTTAAAGAAAAACAAACGATTGCGCTGCAAACAATACTCAAGTGATGAAAACAGTGATTAAAACATAATGATGTACCAATTGGGTGGTGAACCTAAATGTACAGTAAAAGCTGTTTTATAATAGTGGTATTGATTCAAATAGTCCAAGGTAAAATGTTCTTTGGTATTGATCTTTGATTCCCAAATCAGTTGTATAATTCAACAAAAAAGGCAACTCCTAAAGCGTGGTTCAAAGTGACATCAATCCAATAAACACCAAAGGAATAGCGGTCTGGTAAGGAAAGGGTTAACACCTCCACCGATAAACACACTGACCCTTACCAGAGTGCGAGACCTCCTGTTACAGAGGTCTCACAAGCTTGTGGCTTAATCCCGGCCAGGGGCTCCAGAAAACAATGGCTGGTCACTCAGGATGCAGGACGCACAGGCTCAAGACGGTCAAACGAATAACATGGAATAAAAAAGGAACACAAGTTCAAAGCAGAGAGTATAGGCGAGCCGGAAATACCAGGAGCTTTCAGTGCTATGTGAGTACAGACTGCATACAGATTACTAGAACTAGGGAAGGGAGAAATGCCATGACTGGTGTATTGCAGACTTACCGGCTGCCATGACCACTTACCCTTCTTAGCCATCTAAATAATAACCACGCTAGACTTCTTTGGGTTTTAAATGGCCGTAGCAGCCTTTTATTAACAAAATAACAGAAAAAATTGAACCGTTATATTTTTTGAGGTGAGCATGGTCTACCAAAGAAAATTCTGCTGTATCAGCTACCTTTTCTATATCACGGCCCTCAGCCGCGAATACGCCGGCTCGAGGACAATTTTAATGCCTTTCTACGCTGATACAGCCTCAATACCCATTTCGTCATAATGACGTCACTCAAATTGGGAAGGTACCCATACCAAAACTGAGCCCCTCCCACCATACACCACTTCAAATATTTTGACCATGCCCACCCTCAAAACTCTGAGACCCCTGCTACAGCTAAGACATCACACCAAAAAAAAAACCCCCCCCCCCCAAAACATTAAACAACACCAAAACGACATACAACCCCCCTTTTCAACCCATCATCCAATCACAAACCTAAAAAAGGGGGGGGCGGGAGGGAAATTCTCTCGTTCTGCCTATCTCCAACTGACCCCAAGACTCCTATTACACTGCCTACCCCTTCTTTTGACTCCACCCTGACCTGACCTACTCCACCCTGCCACACCTCGCTCTGTACCAATAGCTGTTGACCCTTGGTATTAAATATTACTTTATTACATTTTAAAATCTGCCCAACTACAGCCTGCCCTGCCCCCCCCAGTCATGCAGGCCTTTCGTTCTATATGCTACGCATCCCCACTACATGGCCTGATTCTTGACTGGTGTATTGCAGACTTACCGGCTGCCATGACCACTTACCCTTCTTAGCCATCTAAATAATAACCACGCTAGACTTCTTTGGGTTTTAAATGGCCGTAGCAGCCTTTTATTAACAAAATAACAGAAAAAATTGAACCGTTATATTTTTTGAGGTGAGCATGGTCTACCAAAGAAAATTCTGCTGTATCAGCTACCTTTTCTATATCACGGCCCTCAGCCGCGAATACGCCGGCTCGAGGACAATTTTAATGCCTTTCTACGCTGATACAGCCTCAATACCCATTTCGTCATAATGACGTCACTCAAATTGGGAAGGTACCCATACCAAAACTGAGCCCCTCCCACCATACACCACTTCAAATATTTTGACCATGCCCACCCTCAAAACTCTGAGACCCCTGCCAACGACGAGCAAGTGTGAAACCTCACACTTGAGCGGCCCGCCACACACCCAACGCTCTCTGAATACCATCCTGCAGGCCCAGGCACCACATGTCTATCCCAACAGCGTTCAGGTGTACCCCGTCCCCACGCAGGTAGAGCCAGTTGTCACCCTCTAGTTCCGTATGGCGCACAACAAGGCCCCCATTCCGGACAAAAAAGCGAGCCACCTCCTTGTTAAGTTTGACCCTTGCTTTGTTCAGCCTCTCTACAGAGCGGGCGAGACGCCATGAGGCCCTACCTATCATGTCTGACCAGACCAGAATAACGTCTGGGAAAAACGACCGCAGACGTAAAAAGTCAAATTTGATGTCCCGAATTAATTCCCTAGCGGAACGGAGCCCCAGATCATTACCCCCAGCATGGATGACTAAGACGTCCGGGGGCCTATCCAATCTAGTATATCTATGTACTTCGGGCAACACTCTGGACCAGAGCATACCCGGGACCCCTATCCACCGCACTCTAGCTACGTGTCTCGGGAAACCCAACTGTCGGCCATCCGGTCTGACTGCAGCCCTCCTCGCGCCCCAGGACACGTAGGAGTGTCCGATGATCCAAATCAAACATTCTCCGCCTGAAAAACATAAAATAACAAAACCCAGATACAATGCACCCTACTCAACCAGGCACTCCAAAACAACACATACGACAGACCACAACCATCACAGGGACTGGGGAACACAACATACAAACACATCTAAAGAAGATGTGGGCGTACATATAAACTGAAACGCCTAGATTCCCAACGACCAATCCGCTGCAGGATCTGGTCGTCTAGCCCCCACCTGGCCGCTTCTGTGGCGGCCCCAATGCGAAAAGAATGGGAAGCATAAGCCCCTGGATCCACACCAACAGCCCGTAAACATTTCCGAAAAACTGAACTAAATTGGAAACGGGACAATGCGGAACCATCCGCGTGTGTCAACAAAGGTCCCGCCCCCGAAACCCGGACGCCTAACCAAGCTGACACCATAGCAACCGGGCAGGCCGGTGAATTAGGAACTCTGCTGAGTACCACTGTAGCCCCACGGCCCAACTGGTCCGTTTTAGATTTCCTAATATACAAGGACAATTTGTCCCCTAGAACTGTGACCTCGGACACCCCAAGCCCACCCCTAACTTTAGTGGACGGGCTAACCAACTCCCCTATCCGCAGCGCCCCAAAAAAAGCCAGAACAAAGGCAGTCTTGAATAGTAACGTTTCGAAGGGGTCCGCACAGACATTTGGCTCCAACAGTGCTAGCAGTAAATCAAAAGAAACTGGACGGCGGGAATCGGGTACCCGCCTCCCTTTTGTCCTCCTGTAACCCCGCAAAGCTTTCTTGACCATAAACGCTTTAGTGACATCCTCAAAACCAGATAGCTGGAAAAAGAATGCCAAACCCGCCATCTTCCTATTTAAAGAGGCCACAGAAACACCATCTTCAAAATTCCTGCCAATGTAGTACAGAAGGATGGACAAGTTATCCATCTCCCGCTCAGAACCCCCTACCAAACTCACCAGCCTACGCCACTCCTCCCACACCCGCTCATAAGCTGTCCAGGTAGAAGGGCAAACTGACCGGCGTATCAAATCAGCTACTGTGGCAAAACGACTTCCCACAAGTGGTCCGGACACGGGATTCCGAGCTGCTCCGCCTCCGGTGCCAACTCCCGAAACTTCTGCCACTGTTGACGAGAAAGGGCATCCGCCACTGTGTTATCTACCCCGGGCAAATGAACAGCAAATATAAATGCATTCAAAGTCAAGCATTGCAACACCAAATGCCGAAGAAGACATACAACCGGCGGGGAGGAAGAAGTAACGGAATTAATGGCTTGCACGACCCCTAAATTGTCGCAGTGAAACCGTACCCGCTTATTCCGGAATTCTTGTCCCCAAATTTCCACCGCCAGCACTATTGGAAACAGCTCCAGTAGCGCCATGTTACGGATGAAATTCGAAACCCTCCACGACTCAGGCCAACACCTCGCACTCCACCTACCACCAAAATACGCCGCGTACCCAATGGAACCTGCCGCATCAGTATACAAGTCCAAATCAAAATCGGACACCGTTGCTTCCATCCATAAGGACCTACCATTGTACTGAGCTAGAAACGTCCTCCAAACCTGTAAGTCCTCACGATGTGTTTTCGTAAGCCGCACGTAATGGTGCGGCGCCTTCACCCCTGCGGTGGCAGCCGCCAACCGCCTGCAAAAAACCCGCCCCATAGGCATTATACGGCAAGCAAAATTAAGTTTTCCCAGCAGTGACTGCAGGGACCTTAATTGCAATTTCTTGCAACCATGTGCAAATTCAACCGTGACGCGCATATCTTCCAACTTATCTTCGGGAAGCCTGCATTCCATCCGTATCGTATCAATAATGATACCTAGAAACTTCAATTCCTCAAGAGGACCCTCTGTCTTTTCAGGAGCCAATGGCACCCCAAAAAGCTGGAACACATGTTGCACCGTAGACAACAGAATCTGGCAAATCCGGGCCCCGGGAGGACCTATCAACAAAAAATCGTCCAAATAGTGGACGACGGATTGCCACCCAGAAACCTCCCGTACCACCCAGTCCAAAAAGGAACTGAAAGTCTCAAAAAACGAACAAGAAATGGCGCAACCCATGGGCAAGCAGCGGTCCACGAAATACTGTCCCTCCCAAACGCAACCCAAGAACCTAAAACTCAGCGGGTGAACGGGCAGTAAGCGAAAAGCCGACTCAATGTCAGTTTTCGCCAACAGCGCACCCTTCCCAAACTTCCGCACCCATTTAATGGCATCATCAAACGAGGCGTAAGACACCGCACACAACCGTGGGTCAATAGCGTCATTGACCGAACCACCCCGAGGATGAGACAGGTGGTGTATCAGTCTGAATTTGTTAGGTTCCTTCTTGGGGACCACCCCCAGCGGCAAAACCACCAAATCAGCCAGAGGAGGGAAAGAAAACGGCCCCGCCATCCTGCCCATGGACACTTCCTTGGACAACTTGGCCGAAACCACCGCCGGATGCATTTTTGCCGAACGCAAGTTTTCCCCCACAGCCGGAACGGTGGATAATGTGCACGGAATAACAAAACCCTCAGTGAACCCCCGGAAAAGAAACTGCGCCGCAGTCCTATCGGGATACCTATTGAGGAAGGGGACCATTTTTTCCACCTTCACCGGTGTTCTCCCTCTTTCCAGCGTCGGCCGGCTTCGCTTTGCTTTGCTTGAAGCACTTTGCCAAAGGGTGGGAACCTCCGCATCCGGAGCATTCGTGACGAAACCGACACGAACCCCCAAATTTGCAGGTGCTATCGTTGAAACGCCAGCAGTACCCCTTACGGTTTGCGGCCGATGATGATGGGGCGCTGGCACCCCCGGCCCCCCCCTGAAAGGGCTGCGAAAATGTTCTCGCCTGAGTCATCAATTTCATCCACAAACCTATATCTTTGTGGTCCCATCTCAGGGAGGGCCTCACCGCCTTGCGCTGACGAAATTGTTCGTCATAGCGTAGCCACGCTACGCCCCCATAAACCCTTTGGGCCTCACTAATAGAGTCCAAATAACAGAAAAGCGCCGAACAGCACTCCGGCGTCTTCTCCCCAATTACACTGGCCAAAATGCTGAATGCCTGAAGCCAGTTACCGAAAGTCCGTGGAATCAAGCGATACCGACGCTTTTCTTCCTCTTCCCTCTTGCTGTCGTCCAGTTTAACCTTGTCAAGGTTAAACTTTTCAATAGGCAAAAGAGCAAAAAGCTCTACGTATTCCCCTCTCCAAATCCTGTCCTTCACCTCAGCTTTTAAATGGGCACCCAATGGGCCCTCAAAGCAAACATACACCTCCCCCTTTGCAGAGTCGGCCAACCTCACTCCGTCCGCAGGACCTTCCAACGGCTTGGGATCCATCGCAGTCTGCTCCGTACGCACGCCAGGAACCATCACCGGGGCTGACACCGCCGATGACACCGGGGCACCCACCACCTGTACACTTCCCGCGACGGGCGGTCTGTTGTCCCCCGCTGACGTCCATGCTGCCACTGGCGAAACCCCAGCCGCAGTCGAACCCCCTAGTGTGCCCGTCAGCAAATCCTTACACCCCGCCAACCAGGTCTGCAACAGACGTTCCACCACCCCCTCCTGTCCCGCAGCCTGAACCACATCGCCTCCAGCCAATGCAACACCCCTGTCACCGCCCCCTTCAATTACCCCTGAAGACAGACCCTGTGACAGGTGCCCAGGATAGGGGACAAAGGTGGGGGACAACACAGGGGGAGGAGCCACAGCAGAGGGGGCACAGGGAGAGGAGAAAACAGCAGGCAAATCAATAGCATGAGCAGACACAGGCACAGATGGGGAAGTAGCAGTCAAGAACGCTGGACGCACAGGCACAGGCACAGATAAAGACATGACATTTTCAGATGAAGACATACTACACTTACCAGGCTGTCCCGGAGCCTGAAGCCGCACAGCCGCATCTCCCGCTCCCTGCTGTCTCCTCCACTCTTCCCCGGCAGCCTCCTCGGACGGCGTCCTCTCCTCTTCTTCAGACGCTGTGAGCTCACCCTCCGATCGGTCGTCCATCGTGCCTTGCGCCATGCCCGGGGAAGGATCGTTGGAGCCGCCCCCGACAGGGCGCCCGCTGGTGACGTCATCGGCCGCTCGACGGCCCGACCGCCCCGCGTCACGGCTCCTCCCCCGCTGTACGCTCTGCCTGGACACAGACGCCGCTCTCCTCTCCTGCACAGGGGGCGGTGATACTGAAGCTTGGCGCCGGGTCCCTCTCCTTCTGTCCATGGGGGTCCCGGCCGCACCAGGGGACAGGCCCGCACCCGCTGCCACTGCCACTGCTCTCCCACGCCGAGCCTCGCGAGCGGGAGGGGGGTTGGGCCCCCCCCCCTGCCCTGCGGCCGTCACGTCCTGTATTATGGTAGAAGTGAGGCGGGAGCTAAATGTATTAGCAGAGCTCCCGCCGGGGTCCCGCCTTAGTAGAGGATTCCTCCCAGCCCCGCAGGCCGCAGAGGTAGTCTTTCTCTTGGCCTTGGGTGCTGAAGGGTCCCGTCTGCCGGGGCTCCTAGTGCGGCGGCAGACCCTGGGGGTCAATTCAGGGCTAAGGCGCTCCGGAGGGTGAGACCTCCTAGCGCGTGTTGGTCGGGGGGCAGGAGAAGCATGAACCTGCCCCGACCCCTGGACTAAAACTGACAGCTGCCTCTCTAACCACTGTGGCCCATTAACAGCCGCAGCCGCCCTCAGCTGGGCAAATAAGCCCTCAATATCAGCCATGTCAGAGAAACTGGTCTAACTGCCTAAAATTAAGCTAACCTAGCTTCTAATTGTCCAAAATGTAAGCTCACCAAAATTCTCTCGTTCTGCCTATCTCCAACTGACCCCAAGACTCCTATTACACTGCCTACCCCTTCTTTTGACTCCACCCTGCCCTGACCTACTCCACCCTGCCACACCTCGCTCTGTACCAATAGCTGTTGACCCTTGGTATTAAATATTACTTTATTACATTTTAAAATCTGCCCAACTACAGCCTGCCCTGCCCCCCCCAGTCATGCAGGCCTTTCGTTCTATATGCTACGCATCCCCACTACATGGCCTGATTCTTGACTGATCCTATTCCCAGAAGTTGTCAGTCTGCCTTGTTTACACTTACCTCTCCCCGTTCTTCAGCTCTGTGACCCGATCGCACGACCCACAGCTGGGCACTTAAAGAGCAATGTACCTGTACGTTGATGTGCCCAGTCGTGCCATTCTGCCGACGTAAATGTGCAGGAGGCGGTCCTTAAGCGGTTAACTGGCCAAAAACAAACAAACTGTCTAAATGATCAAATTTCGTATAGTGTATGGCCAATATTAGGCTCGTACACACTATAAGAAAATTGGGCGAACATTTTCGTCCAAAGAATTGTGTACACAACGACTTCGAATTTTCGTACAAAGATTCCCAAAGGGACAAATTCCAAAATGTTTTTTTTGTACGGGAACAGAACAAACGATTTTCATTTAATGTGTACCATTTTCTTACGGTTGTCGTACAAGAAAAATCAGAAAAGAAATGCCTGGTACCAGCGTGGGTTTGATTTAAATCAAGTCGATTTAAATCATTATTTAAATCACTAGTAAAACGGCTTGATTTAAATCAACTCAATTGAAATCATAATTTTTTAAGAGAAACTCATCTCTGCCCTGCAGCGGCTCCTCCTCCGACTCGCTGTTGACTCACTGACAGTCCCATTCACTTTAATGGGACGGCTGGTGATGTGCCAGTGACACAACAAGATGGGGGATGTGGCAGCAGGTGAGTGGATGCCCACTAACAGGCGCTGCCATGATGGATCTGAAATGACAGGTGCTCTTTAAATGTAAGGACTTATTCTTGCTGGTAGTTAGAATCTTTAATATGTGCAAACAAAATTAAGGTTTCCTATTTAGAATAATAAACTGTCAGATTAGTAAAACAGCGATATCAGAACCGATTCAATCATACAGTTTGTAGTGTAAATAGATTTGCAAAACAAAGGGATAGAGGAATATTATAATACTAAATGAATAATGTTTCTTAAATAGAAAACTATCTTGAGATAGATTTTTACTCCAAAAATATTTAATTAAAATAAATTTGATAAAAACCAAAAAAATCTGATTTAAATCAAAAAAATCTGATTTAAATCAAAAAAATTTGATTTAAATCAAAAAAATCTGATTTAAATCAAAAAAAATCTGATTTAAATCAAAAAAATCTGATATTTTTACCCACCCTGCCCCGGTAAACACAATGAGATTATCGGACGAATGATCATCCGTTTTTTTTTGTATGTTAATTTCAGATCGATTCTGATCAGTTTACTAAAGTCACGAAAATTCACGTACGACAGAATAAAAATTCAGAAGTGATGTCATGTATTGTAATGCAATTTGTATTGCATTTTAGAACGACAGCTGTACCGATTAAACAAAAATTGTACGATGCATCGTCCGAAAAAAAATTGGTTTTGCCTCTCCGATCAAATAATACATTGGATGAACTGTTCTGATCGGCTCTTGAAAACTCTGTATTAACGATCAGATTATCGTACGATTGCTTTGAAAGCGATATTTTTTGTAAGATTTTCTGATCGTGTGTACCGGGCAAAAGTCTGCGCATGATCAGAAACAATAAACAACAAAAAAAAAAAAGCCTTTGTGTGTACCCCACTTCAGTAATTAACACAGCCATTTAATTTGAGGGAAATCCTGAAAACATGACCTGTTGGGGCGCCTTGAGGACTGGAGTTGAGAGACTGGTTTAGGAGACTGTAAGAGCTTTTTTTTTTTTTTTTTTACCTGATCCTCCACTCGCCAGGCAAAGGTGCTCCCCTACACTCTGGCAGTGGTGTCTACACCTCCAATGTGAGCCTATGGTCCCTGCATTGGTCTTGATGACGTCAGAGAAGCTTAGATTGCTGAAGTGTACGGAGAATTTGGTGAAGATCTGCACCAGAAGTTACTCAAGAGTAATGTTCGGCTCTAACCCACCAGGAAGCCATCACTGCACACCGCCAATCATAGGCAAGAGGCATTTCCCAACCCGCAGCTGCACAAACACACGCTGCCTATGATTGGTTTGATCAGAACACGCCCGAGCCCATTGCTACTCAAGAGGGACCATGTAATCCTATGGAACTCTTCACATTGATCTGTTGTGGGTCCACTGCATCAAGTAAAATCCCACTTGCTGCATCTTTGGTGCAGATTTGATGCAGTAAAAAAAAAAAAAAAAAAACACACCAAAAACACTCCTCCCCATTGAAATGCAAAGCATTTTTTGATGCGGTTTTTGAGTCATGTGTCCAGTGTAAAATGCACTGCAAACACAGTAAAAACACAGCCAAACACATGCGTTTACAGCGTTTTTGCTACAGATCAGTGTGAAGTGCCCTAAGTTTCTACCTAAAATTAGATATCTTTATGTGTGTGTGGGTTTTTTTTTTTTTTTCACTTCTTTTCCAGCACATCTCCTGCAGCTTATTATCATTTATTGGCATCTATTTCTTTTTTATTTGTTTATTTTTTCCTGCGGCCCATCTATTTGTCTGCCTGCAAACAAGCAACAATTGTGACTATAAATTAAGTAACACTCGTGCCTTGGTAGTGTAGTGTGATTGTATCTGGCTGCTTCTGTATATACTGTTCCCTGACTGGGGGACAAATGTGACAATAAATTTAGGCTAAACAGCGCTGACCCCACTACGTCCAAAAAAACTATATATATATATATATATATATATATATATATATATATATATATATATATATATATATATATATATATATATATATAATATATATAAAATCAATACATACACTGGTAACTAACACCGTAGCTAGCTCAATAGACAATCGTGTCTGAGTGACAATCTGTGAATTGGTGACTCAAAAATTACAACAGTATCTGATTATTGGTGACTTATTATATAAATTATAAAGTGACTTGTGATAAACTGTGCAAATATAGCTGAGATAAAGTGCTTGGTGCTCCGTGCTCCAAAGGTGACTTTATTTCCACCGTTAGCGGTTCCGCACTCACCAGATGAGTGGGACTCCGCGGCCGTATGGCTAGAAAGAGTCAGCTGTGCTTTGAGGTCACTCAAGGGAGGACCTATCCCTCTACCGTGGTCTCCAGATGCTTCCGCTGTATAGGTGGACTTCCTAATGGTAACACTGGCAATCCAGGGTATGCAGGCATGGAATACATAAACAGACTCCTCATAGTGTAAGATACTTAAAAAAAACTTTATTCTGCTTATGCATCTTATAATAAAACTCTTTTTAAAATTGTGATCAGTTTAATAAAAGTTCTGATGAAAAACGTCCCTGTGCAGCTGTCGATAACTGTGGAATGGCGATGTCTGCAGACCAGCGTGTGTTTCCAAAGTCCATGCCGGATATGGTGTATCGGGACTTTGGGCTTGACGTGTTTCGTCATCAAAGTGCGACATTATCAAAAGAAGGAAGTCCCCTTGTGTTCCAGTCCATTATATAGGTGGTCATAATAGACTAAACCTCTCCCTATGTGTCTACTTAGACTACACCACCAGGGAGTTCACCCTTAGGATAAATGGAAGAGTGTCTTATTATCCCCCTAATTACATGGTGTTATGTCCTCCAAAGCAACAATTGTGTCATTAAATCTACAGTATACCGTATACTCAGGCAATGTGATTTTAATTGCGCACCAGTGTTTTGTAATCCCTTCTTCTGGGGCACAGGATGTAGCAGTGGAAATACATACATACATATATATATATATATATATATATATATATATGTATGTGTGTGTGTGTGTATATATATATATATAAATATATATACACACACACTATATTACCAAAAGGATTGTGACACCTGCCTTTACACGCACATGAACTTTAATGGCATCCCAGTCTTATTCCGTAGGCAGGGCCGTCTTTAGTATTGATTGGACCCTGGGCAAACATTTTCTTGCCCCTCCCATGTATTTTTGTTCTCCACCCGCTCTGAGACATACAATAAATAGCAGCTAGGTATTAGCAGTTTACTAAATCAGATCAGACAGCGACTGCGATTGGTTGCCAGAGGTTACAGTGTACCATTACTGCTCACTGACTGGCTGCTAGAGGTTACAGCACACATTATGACTCACTGTTTATTTGCTAGAGGTTACAGCATATGACTTCTGTTTGTTGATTGGTTGCTAGAGATTACTGTACATCAATACTGCTCACTGATTGGTTGCTAGAGGTTAATGGACATCCTTACCACTCACTAATTGGTTACTGGACATCCTTACCACTCACTAATTGGTTGCTAGAGGTTAGTGCACATCATTACTGCTCACTGGTTGCTAAAGGTTACAGCACAACATCTCCTCACTGCCTACACACCATGGAGTGGGGAGGTGAGGGGACCCTTCAATATACAGAAAACTCCTAGGGATCCTAGGACTCCTGAGATCAGTGGCAAAGCTGGGGGGTGGATGGGATCAGTGGCAGTGGTGGGGGTATGGGATTATTTAGGAAGCAGTACACTGTGTCAAATTCTTAATCATGTAGAGCAAAGCTGGAAATCTTTGGCAAGTATATAGTGGGGGATTCTACACCGACGTGACCACCATTAAAGTTCATGTGCATGTAAAGGCACGTGTCCCAATACTTTTGACAATATTGTGTATATCTTGTTTTACTTGACAGGTAGCTATGAGTAAGGCCTGGAGTGGCTGAAATGCGTCAAAGTATATGGCGAGCTGTGTTTAAGCAATTTGATGTAATAAAGGATACCAAGGAATTTTACTGGAGTTCCGCTTGTGTTTAAAAGAATTTCTGTGGGGAGAATAGGCTGTAAGGACCAGTCTAGCAGTGTGGGAGAGCCTACGAGAGTGGAGGATCAGGTAAGTACAACTGCTTTTCTTTGTCCCCTTCACAGAAACGAGCAGTTAACCCTTGCATTGGGGGTGCAGCCTCTTTTCAATGAGCCTTTAATTGACAAAAATAATTTTATTGACAATGTTTGAAAGAAAAATCAAATGTGCGTCATTTTCTATTCTTCTACCCTGAGACCAAGAATGTTCCGTTCTATGGTAGAGAATGTCAATAGCTGGAGGCGAGGGCTTCAGGGAAAAGGGCGAGCACAAGTGCGAGGGCTGCTAAGTCAGTTGTAATGCCGAGAAGAATGGAAATATTTATTACCTCTGTCCTCTGTTTGCACCTAAGCCAGACCCAAAATCGCACAGGACCCTTTTCAAAAACAGACTGCATCCATCCTGGACATGTGTGCACCGGCTCCATTGAAAGATGGTCCGATTGGCATGTTTTGCAAATTGGATGGAGTTAAAAACGCATTCCAATTCGCATACAGTGCCTTGAAATAGTATTCATACCCCTTGAAATGTTACAACCAAAAATGTAAATGTATTTTATTGGGATTTCATGTGATCGACCAACACAAAGTGGCACATATATGTGAAGTGGAAGGAAAACGATAAATTTATTTTTTTACAAATAAATATGTGAAAAGTGTTGTGTGCATTTGTATTCAGCCCCTGAGTAAATACTTCGTACAACCACCTTTCGCTGCATTTACAGCTACAATTTTTGGGGTATGTCTCTACCAACTTTGCACATCTAGAGAGTGAAATGTTTCCCATTTTTCTTTACAAAATAGCTAAAGCTCTGTTAGATTGGATGGAGAGCATCTGTGAACAACAATTTTCAAGTCTTGCCACAGATTCTCAATTGGATTTAGGTCTGGGCTTTAACTGGGCCATTCTAAAGCCCCATACACACGGTCGGATTTTCCAACGGAAAATGTCCTATCGGACAATGTTGTCGGAAATTCCGACCGTGTGTAGGCTCCATCGGACATTTTCCATCGGATTTTCCGACGGACAAAGTTTTATCTCCTGCTCTCAAATTTTCCGACAACAAAGTCCTTTCGGACTTTTTCCGATCGTGTGTAGCGAATTCCGACGGACAAAGTGCCACGCATGCTCAAATCACATTACAAGACCAAAGCTATTGGCTACTAGCCTCTACGTAGTCCCGTCGTAGGCAACAAACGTCACCACGTTCAGAATGATCGGATTTTCCAACAACTTTGTCCGACCGTGTGTATGCAACACCAGTGTCGGACTAAATCCGTCGGAAAAAATCCGATGGATTTTGTGGTCAGATTTTCCGACCGTCTGTACAGGGCATAACACATAAATATGCTTTGATCTAAACCATTGCATTCTAGCTCTGGCTGTATGTTTAGACCCCTTTCACACCGAGGGCGTTTTGCAGGTGCTATAGCGTTAGAAATAGCGCCTGCAATCCGCCCTCAAACTGCTGCTCCATTGTCTCCAGTGTGAAAGCCTTGGGCTTTTACACTGGAGCGGTGCGCTGGCAGGGCATCAGGAAAAGTCCTGCCAGCAGCTTCTTTGGAGCGGTGTAGGAGCGTTGTGTTTACCGGTCCTCCACCGCTGCTCCCCATTGAAATCAATGGGGCAGCACTGCAATACCACCGGCAAAACGCTGCTATTGCGGCGTATTGTGGGCAGTTTTAACCCTTTCTGGGCCGCTAGCGGGGGGTAAAAGAGCCCCGCTAGCGGCTGAAATGCGCCGCAAATCCGACGGTAAAACACTGCTAAAAATAGCGGTGTTTTACCGCCGACGCTATGGGCAGCTTGGTGTGAAAGCCCTCTTAGGGTCGTTGTCCTGCTGGAAGGTGAGCCTCCGCCCCAGTCTCAAGTCTTTTGCAGACTCTAACAGGCTTTCTTCTAAGATTGCCCTGTATTTTGCTCCATCCATCTTCCCATCAACTCTGACCAGCTTCCCTGTCCCTTCTGAAGAAAAGCATCCCCACAACATGATGCTGCCACCACCATGTTTCACGGTGGGAAGGATGTGCTCAGGGTGATGTTCAGTGTTAGTTTTCTGCCACACGTTTTGCTTTTAGGCCAAAAAGTAACTTTTTTGGTCTCATTTGACAAGAGCTCCTTCCTTGTTTGCTTTGCCCCCCACATGACTTCTCGCAAACTGCAAACAAGACTTCCTATGGCTTTCTTTAACAATGGATTTCTTCTTGCCACATGCACGACTAATAGTTGTCCTGTGGACAGATTCTCCCACCTGAGCTGTGGATCTCTGCAGCTACTACAGAGTTACTATGGACCTCTTGGCTGCTTCTCTGATTAATGCTCTCCTTGCCCAGCCTGTCAATTTAGATGGACGGTCATGTCTTGGTAGGTTTGCAGTTGTGCCATACTCTATCCATTTTAGGATGATGGCTTGAACAGTGCTCCGTGAGATGTTCAAAGTTTGGGATATGTTTTTATAACCTAACCCTGCTTTAAACTTCTCCACAACTTTATCCCTGACCTGTCTGGTGTGTTCCTTGGCCTTCATTATACTGTTTGTTCACCAAGGTTCTCTAACAAACCTCTGAGGGCTTCACAGAACAGCTGTATGTATACTGGGATTAAATTACACACAGGTGGACTCTATATACTAATTAGGTGACTTCTGAAGGCAATTGGTTCCACTAAATTTTAGTTAGGGGTATCACAGTAAAGGGGGCTGAATACAAATGCACGCCACACTTTTCAGATATTTATTTGTAAAAAAATGTTGGAAACCATTTATCATTTTCCTTCCACTTCACAATTATGTGCCACTTTGTGTTGGTCTATCACATGAAATCCCAATAAAATACATTTAAGTTTTTTTGGGTGTAACATGACAAAATGTGGAAAATTTCAAGGAGTATGAATACTTTTTCAAGGCACTGTATGTGTAAACCCAGCCTTAAACTTTGGCATTGAGGTTGGTTGAACATAACCAGTATACCGGTCAACAGAAAAGGACACTGTTATACTGCTTTCATCTTCTTTTTAGTTTTTATTCACACTATTGTGATAATTTGCGGTGCGTTAGCGCTCACACATTAACCAGAGGGACGCGTGCCCGCTGCCCGGCGGGGGACCCATTGTGCATGGCTGGCAGTCGCGATTGCGTGCACACGCGGTCGCGATTGCGTGCACACGCACAAATCCCTGTGGTGTCAGAGGAGACATGTCGTTTGTTCCTAGTAAGTAGAAACAGCGAAATGTCTCCTTTCCTACTCAGTCAAATCCCCATACAGTTAGAACACAGGGAGGGAACACACATTTAACCCTTTGATCGCCCCCTAATGTTAGCTGTCCCTAACTCTGGAGGTCACCATTAGGCCTCGAAGGGGCCCGGGACTTTGCTACACCACAATAGACAGTTTTTGACAATTCCTTTATTAAAAAGAAGAAAAAAAAAAGTGTCCCGCGATGTACATCCATCGTCAATCACGCTGCCCGACACACCCAAAAAATAGAAAAAACAAAAAAACTCTGCCTCCATTGGAAGCCTCTCGGCGACTGCTGTATTTTCCCTTTGACAGCTTTTATATAGGCAAGGGCGGGGCCACCCGCTGATTTAGCCAGATGACCCCGCCCGTCTGACGTCACATGACATCAGAAGGGGCAGGGTCACTCGGTTACGTCACATATTATGACACATATTACGCCGCTTATATAGCAGCTGTCATAGCCAAGAGACAGCAGTCACCGAGAGGCCTCCCATCAAGGCGGAGCTTTTTTATTTTTTCCCATTTTTCGGGTCCATCGGGTGGAGTGATTGAAAATGGATGGACGTTTTTTCTTTTTTAATTGTTGTGGTTTTTACTTTTTATCACTTTTTTGGTAAATGGGTAGGGGTACAATGTACCCGATACCCATTCACATAGGGAGGGGCCGAGATCTGGGGGGGCTTCCAGATTCCGATAATCCCCCCCGGCCGCAGACCTTGATAACTAATGGCCAGGGCTGTCGGGAAGAGGCTCTTGTCCCCATAAACATGGGGACAAGGTGCTTTGGGGGGCACCCCAAAGCACCCTCTCCATGTTGAGCGCAAGCAGCCTGGTATGCCGGGGCAAGCAGCCTGGTATGGTTTCCCCTCCCTTTCCTGGCCTGACAGGCTGCTTGTTCAGATAAGGGTCTGGTATGGATTTTGGGGGGACCCCCCCCACCCGCTGTTTTTTTTTATATTTTGGCATAGAGTTGGCACAGACCCGAAGGGCCTGCTATGGATTTTGGGGGGGGCCCATGCAGTTTTTTTCTTAATTCTGTCATAGGGTTCCCCTTAACCACTTCGGTACACTGTATTCTACACTGTACACTGACTGCACTGTAAATATATATATATATATATATATATATATATATATATGTAGCACTGACCCCCTAAAGAGCTGCTGATATTTGTTTTGGGTCTACACTCCTGTCAACCCCAGAATATATACTCAACCCCCTAGGCACAACTGTGTGGTAATGTTTGTGTGAGACCCAATGATAAAGAGCAACACAATTGTAACACAATATACTGCAATTTACCGTTACCCGGGAATCCACTTCTCCGGCTGTGATAAAAGATAGAATCTCACACAGGTTGTAAATTAACCACATAAATAGTTTACTGGTATAACTTTGTTAATCGCTTCCCGACCAGCGCACACACATATACGTCGGCAGAATGGCACGGACAGGCAAATGGGCATACAGGTACGTCCATTTAAATTTGCCGTCGTGCCGTAGCGTGCGCGCCGCCGGGGTTGCGCGCACGTGGAACGCGCCGGTCAGGACCTCCAGTCCTGACCGCAGTCGCAGGTCCCGCGGACTCGATCGCTGCGGGGATACCCGCGATTGTCTCACAGGGAGGAAGAACGGGGAGATGCTAAAGTAAACAAGCATCTCCTCGTTCTGCCTAGCAACAGTGACACTGATTTCTGCTCCCTGTGATTGGAGCAGAGATCAGTGATGTGTACAACACACCCACGCCCCCCACAGTTAGCAACACGCCCCTAGGACACACTTAACCCCTACACTGCCACCTCCAGGTTAACCCCTTCACTGCCAGTGTAATTTACACAGGAATCAGTGCATTTGTATAGCACTGATCGCTGTATAAATGACAATGGTCCCAAAAATGTGTCAAAAATTTCCGATGTGTGATATAATGTCGCAGTCACAATAAAAATCGCTGTTCGCCATCATTACTAGTAAAAAAAAAATATTAATAAAAATGCCATAAAACTATCCCTTATTTTGTAAATGCTATAACTTTTGCGCAAACCAATCAATAATCACTTATTGCAATTTTTTTTAAGGCCTCGCTGTACACAGTCTAATCAAGTGGAAACCCTCCTGTGGGACTACAGATCCCACCAGCCTTCTGGAACTAGTTTGTGTAGTAATTAAAGTGTTATAATAGTATGGGCAGTGCCTGCTCACCACAAACAGGGCCCAGATGCTTGTCCTTTTCCGCTTCAGGTAGTTCAGTCCCGCTCCAAGCTGACGCTGCTCCGTCAGACGACCGGTGACTGTAATGCAGGAGCCTTTGCTTTATCTCTGGTCCTCCGATCCGTCTAAATGTGGATTCCAGGACAGCTGTGCTCCCGTACTCTGTAGAGGCCTCGCAATTCCACTCCGCGCCAACCAGGCCGCAGTCACAAACTCCCTGTTACCTGCAGGCAGGTCCTCAATGGCGTCCCAGGAGGAAGAGAGCGAAGCATGGCTGCGCTGTGCCTTTTATTTCCCTACCCAGCATGCCGTTCTTTAACTTGGCCCTGTGGGTAGGTAAGTGAGCATTGTGGGTAGGTAGGTTCCTTGACTTGTAATTTACATATGAGTCACTTCCTCATTGAACTATCCAGACCACAATGCATTGCAGAGCTGTCCTTCAAGCCTTGAAGAAAAGAAATGTCTTGACTGCATTATCATACACAAGGACACTAGAGGGAGCTGTTCCCTTACTTAAAGGGGTTGTAAAGGTAAAAGTTTTTTCACCTTAAGGCCCCTTTCACACTGGGGCGGTTTGCAGGCGTTATTGTGCTAAAAATAGCGCCTGCAAACCGACCCGAAACAGCTGTTGCTGTGTCTTCAGTGTGAAAGCCCGAGGGCTTTCACACTGAAGCGGTGCGCTTGCAGGACGCTGGAAAATGTCCTGCAAGCCGCATCTTTGGCTTGCTATAGGAGCGGTATATTTACCGCTCCTATAGCGCCCGTTCCCATTGAAAACAATGGGGCAGCGCTCCGAACCCACCCGCAAAACGCCGCTGCAGCGGCGGTTTGCGGGCAGTATTGACCCTTTTTCGGCCACTCGCGGGGGGTAAAACCACCCCGCTAGCAGCCGAAATGCGCTGCTAAAACGCCGGTAAAGCGGCGCTAAATATAGCGCCGCTTAACCGCCAGCGCCCCCACCGTTCCAGTGTGAAAGTAGCCTTATGCATTCTATGCATTAAGGTGAAAAAACATCTGACAATGCCGCCCCCCCCCCCCATTTTACTTACCTGACCCCTCGAAAGTCCCGCTCTTGCCCCCGACATCCTCTTCGCCGCTCAGCCTGGCAGTTGATTGGTTAAAGTGGATGGATTGAAAGCAGCGCAGCCATTGGCTCGCGCTGCTGTCAATCACATCCAATGACGCGGCACGCCGGGGGGGCGGGCCTAGTGATACAGCAAGCCGCTATAGCCACCGCTGTATCACGGGAGCGCGCCCGCAAGTACTCCTCACCATGCGAGGGAGCTCGCATGAAGATGAGAAGTACTTGCGGGGGGAGCCGAGACAGCCGCCGAGGGACCCCAGAAGACCAGGTTCGGGGGCCACTCTGTGCAAAACGAGCTGCACAGTGAAGGTAAGTATAACATGTTTGTTATTTAAAATAATAAATACATTTTCTTTACAACCAGGAGCAGCACATTGTTGCAGCACATTGTTCAGTATGGTAACTTTGACAAACCTCTGCGTTACATATATATATATTCACACAGTATGTCACAAAAGTGTGTACACCCTTCACATTTTTGATAATATTTTATTATATCTTTTTATGTGATAACACTGAAGAAATTACACTTTGCTACAATGTAAAGTAGTGAGTGTACAGCTTGTATAACAGTGTCAATTTTGCTGTCCTCTCAAAATAACTCAGTACACAGCCATTCATGTTATAAACCGCTGGCAACAAAAGTGAGTACACCCCTAAGTGAAAATGTCCAAATTGGGCCCAAAGTGTCAATATTTTGTGTGACCACCATTATTTTTCAGCACTGCCTTAACCCTCTTCAGCATGGAGTTCACCAGAGCCTCACAGGTTGCCACTGGAGTCCTCTTCCACTCCTCCATGACGACATCACAGGGCTGGTGGATGTTAGAGACCTTGCGTTCCTCCCCCTTCTGTTTGAGGATGCCCCACAGATGCTCAATACGGTTTAGGTCTGGAGAAATGCTTGGCCAGTCCATCACCTTTACCCTCAGCTTCTTTAGCAAGGCAGTGGTCATCTTGGAGGTGTTTGGGGTCATTATCATGTTGGAATACTTCCCTGCGGCCCAGTCTCCAAAGGGAGAGGATCATGCTCTGCTTCAGTATGTCACAGTACATGTTGGCATTCATGGTTCGATCAATAAGGGGTGTACTCACTTTTGTAAATACTGTATATATATTTATACTAATACACTGCCTGCACTGTGTATATATATATATATATATATATATATATATATATATATATATATATATATATATATATATATATATATATATATATATATATATATTCTACACTGACTGCACTGTATATACATATACTAAACTGCCTGCATGCCACTAACTAACCTGCCTAATTTGGGCATAGCCGCATCTTTGGCTCGCTATAGGAGCGCCCGTTCTCATTGAAAACAATGGGGCAGCGCTTCGAACCCACCCACAAAACGCCGCTGCAGCGGCGGTTTGCGGGCAGTATTGACCCTTTTTCGGCCACTCGCTGGGGGTAAAACCACCCCGCTAGCAGCCGAAATGTGCTGCTAAAACGCTAAAACGCTAAATATAGCGCCGCTTAACCGCCAGCGCCCCCACCGTTCCAGTGTGAAAGTAGCCTTATGCATTCTATGCATTAAGGTGCGAAAACATCTGACAATGCCGCCCCCCCCCCCATTTTACTTACCTGACCCCTCGAAAGTCCCGCTCTTGCCCCCGACATCCTCTTTGCCACTCAGCCTGGCAGTTGATTGGTTAAAGTGGATGGATTGAAAGCAGCGCAGCCATTGGCTCGCGCTGCGGTCAATCACCTCCAATGATGCGGCACGCCGGGGGGCGGGCCTAGTGATACAGCAAGCCGCTATAGCCACCGCTGTATCACGGGAGTGCGCCCGCAAGTACTCCTCACCATGCGAGGGAGCTCGCATGAAGGTGAGAAGTACTTGCGGGGGGAGCCGAGACAGCCGCCGAGGGACCCCAGAAGACCAGGTTCGGGGGCCACTCTGTGCAAAACGAGCTGCACAGTGAAGGTAAGTATAACATGTTTGTTATTTAAAATAATAAATACATTTTCTTTACAACCAGGAGCAGCACATTGTTGCAGCACATTGTTCAGTATGGTAACTTTGACAAACCTCTGCGTTACATATATATATATTCACACAGTATGTCACAAAAGTGAGTACACCCTTCACATTTTTGATAATATTTTATTATATCTTTTTATGTGATAACACTGAAGAAATGACGCTTTGCTACAATGTAAAGTAGTGAGTGTACAGCTTGTATAACAGTGTCAATTTTGCTGTCCCCTCAAAATAACTCAGTACACAGCCATTCATGTTATAAACCGCTGGCAACAAAAGTGAGTACACCCCTAAATGAAAATGTCCAAATTGGGCCCAAAGTATCAATATTTTGTGTGACCACCATTATTTTTCAGCACTGCCTTAACCCTCTTGTGCATGGAGTTCACCAGAGCCTCACAGGTTGCCACTGGAGTCCTCTTCCACTCCTCCATGACGACATCACAGGGCTGGTGGATGTTAGAGACCTTGGGTTCCTCCACCTTCCATTTGAGGATGCCCCACAGATGCTCAATAGGGTTTAGGTCTGGAGATATGCTTGGCCAGTCCATCACCTTTACCCTCAGCTTCTTTAGCAAGGCATTGGTCGTCTTGGAGGTGTTTGGGGTCATTATCATGTTGGAATACTTCCCTGCGGCCCAGTCTCCAAAGGGAGAGGATCATGCTCTGCTTCAGTATGTCACAGTACATGTTGGCATTCATGGTTCGATCAATAAGGGGTGTACTCACTTTTGTAAATACTGTATATATATTTATACTAATACACTGCCTGCACTGTATATATATATATATATATATATTCTACACTGACTGCACTGTATATACATATACTAAACTGCCTGCATGCCACTAACTAACCTGCCTAATTTATCACACTACATGCGGCCGCCGTGTAAGCAGCCTTATATAGTATGTGGCGTGGACTTAGCCCCCTGAGCCATGATTGGACAAAGGCACCCTGCCTTTGGCCAATCATGGCTCTCACAGCAGATCGTGCTGTGATTAGCCAAAGCATGCAGGTCAGGTGCATGCTTTGGCCAATTAGAAGCCGTCAATGCGCTGCGATCTCGTAGTGCATTATGGGGCGCTCCACATCGATTGAATTTCCTGCAAACGCCCCATATGTTTGTTTGTTCTTGCGAACAAACGAACAGCGGATGTTTGAGTCAAACTTATGTTCGACTCGAACATCCAGACCATCCCTATTCAGTAGTTCCCTCCTTCATTTGCAAGGATAGAAGGGAAGGGAAAACTTGGAGAAATAGGGCCTTCAAACCTGTAAACAATAGGCCAACTGTGGCAATTGTTCAGCCTCAACAGCCTCTTTGCAATGACAGTCCTTGACTCTGGCTTAGACTTGGCATACCTTAATAGTAGTGATCTGGATGAGGGATATGCACTTCCGGACTTACGATGCTGAGAGACCAAGCCTTGCCTCTCCCATCTGGGCGATTGATCTTTACTCCGTTAATGCGTATCGACCGCCCCAGATTCCAATTCTCTTTGATGGAGAGGAAGGTGTCCCATAGGGGCAATCTGGACGAGTTCTGGTGTGGCTTGGGGACATATAGGAATTCCCAGACAGCTTTATCACACCAGGCATCCCTCTTGCTCTCAATCTCCTCCATGGTTTTCCTTGGAGCATATAGATAGTCGTATCCATATTCTGTGGCCGCCTTCCCCTGAATAAGCCATTGAAAATGGGAGAACCTGGGGAGTTTCTGCCTATCATGTATTTTATTTTGGAACTTGGATGGGAGAAGGGATTAGTGGGATAGTCCAACTGGAACTATTCACAAAGGATAAGAACAACTCTCACTTGACCTCTCCGGGTTATGAGTAGAAGCAGTCACACTTCTTTAACCATACGGCCACATGTATGGCTGAATTAAAGCGGAGTTCCGCCTGGGTAAAGAAAAATTAAAAGTCAGCAGCTACAAATACTGCAGCTGCTGACTTTTAATATAAGGACACTTACCTGTCCTGGGAGCCCGCAATATCGGCACCCGAAGCCAACCCGTCCCTCGGCTTCAGGTGCAGGCGCCGTCATCATTACTAAGGGAAACAGCCTGTTTCCTACTGCGCATGCGCAAGTCAGGCTGCACGTTCTGACTGGTCCCTGCTGTCTTCTGGAACCTGTGTGTCTCCCAGAAGGCAGCGGAGGAGGGGCCGGACATTACGTAGTTCGCCTCACAATGTGCAGCGATCTTTCCCTGGATGTTAAAAGCACTATACTAACGATCTAATAATTGGCCAATCATTGTACGAAGCTTTTCTTCTTATCGTGTGTACAGGCCTTTATTCTCTCTCTCCTCCCCGTCTATTCCTCTCTTGTTCTCTTCTAGACTCTCTCCCTCTCCATCTTTTCCCTTTACTCCTCTCTCCTTTCTTTATCCTCCTTTATTTCTCTCTCTCATTTTCTAATTATCTGACAACAGCCTGTGTACTGTATCCTCAGCTGATATGAATTATTGCCCAAATTAGGAGAATGTGGAAGGGAAGCGGAATGTGATTTGGACAGACATTGGAGGATCACAAGACCCAGCTTCCTCATCGCCCTCGTTTATTGAGGTTTGGGGCACGTCGGATGATCCCTTGAATCTGGCTTAGGGCGGCCGGGGCTGCAGAGCGCATTCAGCAATGCTGTGTTGTTGTGGTCTAACCACAAGGACTCTTCACACAAACATGACTGTACTTGTTATGTCACAGCGGGGATGTGCAGACATTGTCATTAGACAGCTGTTTTACTGCGAGAATTTGCTTCTTTTTTTTTGCTGATCTGGGCCAAGTTGTGCAAAGTTCATCTGAGAGTATTAAGTTCACTCTGCTTGGTAGGGGATGAAGGATTATTGTATAACTGGGGCACTATGGCCCTTACTGGAGCTAATCCGCCAACAATATTGCTCTGTTCCCAGAAACTGCTCCATCTTTATAACACACCATTAGATCAAAATCTAAAGGTTTGCCTTAACATGTGTAGATTGCACAACATTTACTCCTACAATCATGGGCGCCCGCAGGTAGGGGCAAGGGAGGGGGGAATTTCCCCCCTCTGGAATCATCAAGAAGGCGTTGCAGTTGCCAACTGCAGTGTCCGCTGTGGCCGCCGCTGACTTTTTCTCAGTCAGCCGGCTGCTCTCTGTTCTGACACATCTGATGTCCCTCCCTCGGCCTGATCATCGGATGAGATGGCCCGGCCGCTCGGCAGCTCGACCGTTTCGCTGCTCCTCTTCAGTGATTGGCTGCCTGCCTGTGTACGTGTTGTGCCCACTCAGTGGCCGAGCCGCTGAGTGATACGCTGCCAGTGCCTACTCATCATCACATCACAGGAAATCCTAACCTGAAGTGAGTGGCAAATACAGTTGCAAGCAACAGAAGAAGAACCACAGGTAACAGCAGTTAGGAGGAGCATTTTGATTTATATATTGCTGGAAAGTTGGACAGCTATTACTGGAAAGATATGTCTGTGTATGTTAACCGCTTCCCGACCGCCGCCTGTACATATACGTCGGCAAAATGGCACGGCTAGGCAAAAGCACGTATATATACGTGCCCTTTAATTGCCTAGCCGTGGGGTCCCGCGCGCGCCGCTGGCGGCGCGCTCGTGACCCGGTTGGGAGCTCCGTGACCACAGCCGCGGGACCAGCGGACCCGATCGCCGCTGGTGTCCCGCGATCGGGTCACAGAGCTGAAGAACGGGGAGAGGTCTGTGTAAACAAACCTCTCCCCGCGCTTCCTACACTGCCTGTCATTGATCGGCTGTTCCCTGTCATCGGGAAAGCCGATCAATGACATCAGACGTACAGCCACGCCCCCCTACTGTAAACAAAAAAACACAACACCTCACACTTAGCCCCTCCCCGCCCCCTAGTGGTTACCTCCTTCACTGCCAGTGTCATTTACATAGGAATGATCGCCGCCATTACTAGTATAAAAAAAATATTAATAAAAATGCTATAAAACTATCCCCTATTTTGTAAATGCTATAACTTTTGCGCAAACTAATCAATAATCGCTAATTGCGATTTTTTTTACCAAGAATATGTAGAAGAATACGTATCGGCCTAAACTGAGGAAAAATAATGTTTTTTTATATATTTTTTGGGGATATTTATTATAGCAAAAAGTAAAAAATATTGCATTTTTTTCAAAATTGTCGCTCTATTTTTGTTTATAGCGCAAAAAATAAAAACCGCAGGGGCGATCAAATACCACCAAAAGAAAGCTCTATTTGTGGGAAAAAAAGGACGCCAATTTTGTTTGGGAGCCACGTCGCACGACCGCGCAATTGTCAGTTAAAGCGACGCAGTGCCAAATCGCAAAAAGGGGCCTGGTCCTTTGGCTGCAAATTGGTCCGGGGCTGAAGTGGTTAAGAGATAATTCATCTTCTTCACTTTGTATAGGCTGCTTTCATCAAGATCAAAATATGGCCACAACAGATGTATTGCAATACATTGCAATATAAAAAGATGTACCGTATTTATCGGCGTATAACACGCACCCCAAACTTTTAGGAGGGAAGTTTAAGGAAAAAAACATTTAAATGCCCATCAATGCTGCCTTGTCAGTGTCCATCTGCAGCCTTGTCAGTGTCCATCTGCAGCCTTGTCATTGCAGCCTTGCCCCAGTGTCATTTGCAGACTTTAAAAATGGCGCAGCCAAGATACAGAGCCGGATGTCCTGTGTATCTCGGCGGCGCTGGGTAGTTCTCGGTGGCTTTCGGCGGCTTCCGGACGTTTTCGGCAGCTTTCGAATGCTCTCGCCGGCTTTTGGCTGCTTTTGGCCATTCTCTGCAGCTCTCGGCCATTCTCGTGGGACTGCGAGAGCCGCCGAAAGCCACCGAGAAAAGTTCTGCGAACGCCCATGCCTACAATTCTCATCATTTGTAATGGTCAACTCCACCCAAAAGAGAGTTTGCAGGATTCCGAGTGCTACACCGCTGAACCACATGCCGGCTACTCATACTGTATGGATCGGGGATCTAGTCTGAGATCAGCCTGCTTTGGAAGTGACCTCCTCCTGCTTCCAGATATGAACATACATACAATGACCTGGGTGAACCCAGCCAGCCGGCAGACAGAAAAAAAAGGGAACAGTGCTCCATTTATGCAAATTAGGTGAATGAAAGAATCCCCCTCCCTTCTCTGCTGGACATTGTATTCTGACAGCTGCAACCGATATTCTCAGGATTCACTAATCAGAGGCTGTAGCCACTGATCAATGGGAAATTTTCCAATATGTCTCTTCGACAGAAATCAATTAGTCAACTACTGTTGAGCTAGGACTGCCACATAGGAGGTTATTTACCAAAACTGGAAAGTGCAAAATCTGGTGCAGCTCTCCATAGAAACCTATCAGCTTCCAGGTTTAGCCCTGGTTCACATTGCAGCGATTTGGCATGCAATTTGACATGTAAAAATTGCATGCCAAATCGGTGGCTATTCCCGGCAATGGGACCGTTCGGCAATTTGCGGCGCGGCACTGATTCCCAAAAGTAATTTCTGTACTACTTTTGGCGACTTCGGGTTGCGATTTCAATAGACATCTGTGCAGAAACCCACACAGATGTCTCTGAAATAGCCCCCGAAGTCGGGACTGACATGGGGGAATGAAATTGTGTCAGTTCAGCTGAACACAGTGGTGTTGCTAGGGGGGTGCGGTCCGCACCCGGGTGCCACCCACTACAGGGGTGACACCATCCCCAGGGTGACAGAAGCTCTGGCTCCCTTTTGCATTTTTTTTTCAGCGCCGCTTCCGTGCCTGGCCTGTGTTCTCCTATTCCTCCTCCCCTCTGCCTCTCACTACGGCGCTGCTGCCCAAGCCTGTCACGGTCGATTCTCCACACGGGCGGCATAGCCCGGGTGTTCCGTGTACCTGAGCCGCCCGAGCTGGTGCGGTAACGGGGGGGGAGGTGGTGAGTGTCTTGCAATGGGGGGATTACTAATAGAGGAGGTTCTTTGTCCTGGGGGGTCTTTACTAATGGAGGGGGGTGCTATGTCCTGGGGGGTCTGTACTAATGGAGGGGGTGCTATGTCCTGGGGGGTCTGTACTAATAGAGGGGGTGCTATGTCCTGGGGGGTCTGTACTAATAGAAGGGGTTCTATGTCCTGGGGGGTCTGTACTAATAGAGGGGGTGCTATGTCCTGGGGGGGTCTGTACTAATGGAGGGGGTGCTATGTCCTGGGGGGTCTGTACTAATAGAGGGGGGTTCTTTGTCCTGGGGGGGTCCCTGGCTTGACTCACAAGGCTGCTCTGCAAGCGTCACCTCCGCTGGTTGGGTCCCTCCCTCACCGCCCAAAGCTTCCCGATTCTCCACCGTGCCCGTTAAGTGAGAATGTTTGCTCTGGTACTTGCTTCAGTTACTCACTGTGGTCCCTGGTAAAGGTGGTTGGTCCCTTAGTGGCGACAGCTTCCCCTCTACCTCCGACCATGATAGGTTCTCCGGCCGGCAGAACCGTCACTTCTAGTTGGATTGCAAGCCGCAATCCCAACACTGCGCTGCTCTCTTACTTGTGGATAGGCCCTCACACAGCCTGGCAGCCAGACGCCACCGGGATAGGCCCAATCTCTGGCCTAGCAGCCCGGGGCATACGGCACACATCCACCCGCTTATCAGTCCCAATCAGTGCCCATCAGTTCCGGATGTCTGTGCTCATTAGTACTGCATATCAGTGCCGCCTATCTGTGCCCATCAGTTCTACATATCAGTGCCAACTCATCAGTGCCCCTCAGTGTAGGAGAAAACTACATTTTATAACAGAAACGAAGAAAAAATTCGGTCTTATTTAGTTTGTTTAGCAAGAAATAAAAACCCCAGTGGTGATCAAATACCACCAAAAGAAAGCTCTTATAAAAATTTAGTTTGGGTACAGTGTTGCATGACCGCGCAAATGATTGTCATTCAAAATGCGATAGCGCTGAAAGCTGAAAATTGTCCTGGGCAGGAAGGGGGGAAAGTGCCCGGTATTGAAGTGGTTAATATCTGTGTTGAGTTATTTTGAGGGGACAGCAAATTTACACTATTATGCAAGCTGTACACTCACTACTTTACATTGCAGCAAAGTGTCATTTCTTCAGTGTGATCACATGAAAAGATAGAATAAATAATTTACAAAAATGTGAGGGGTGTACTCACTTTTGTGAGATACTGTATGTAGGGGACTTAACGTATTATCAGATAGTACATCAAATTATGAAAAAACTGAAATATAAGTTCTGAATAGAGATGGACGGTAAAGGGTCAGATCATACCATATAACAGAACCGCAGCATGCTCTGTCCTGGTACACAGTGTGATCTGACTCATTGAAGTTGTCATGTGATCTTCTGACGTCAGATGGATAATGAACATGCACTGTGCTAGTAGTTTGTGAAATATGCTGCATTAACATAGTACTAAAGCCTCTTTTGTTTTCACACCAACAGATCAGTACAGTGCCTTAAAGTATTCATAACCCTTGAAATTTTCCACATTTTGTCATGTTACAACCAAAAAACGTAAATGTATCTAATTGGGATCTTATGCGATAGACCAACACAAAGCGGCAAATAATTGGAAAGTGGAAGGAAAATAATAAATGGTTTTCCAAATTTTTTACAAATAAAAATCTGAAAAGTTTGGCGTGCATTTGTATTCAGCCCCCCCTGTACTCTGATACCCCTAATTAAAATCTAGTGGAACCAATTGCCTTCAGAAGTCACCTAATTAGTAAATCTAGTCCACCTGTCTGTAATTTAATCTCAGTATACTCAAAATAAAAGGAACCACCCGAAATCCAGATATTCTCTGGGGACCGTGTGAGTCAGAAGAAACAGGTTACAATGTAAAGGATCAGTATACTTTGTAAGAATCATTCAGCAGCCATTGAAATAAGGACCAGCTGCCGCAGTTGTACCGCGGCAATGTGTGTGCGCGTGCGCATGCATTCCTATCAGTTCATAACTACATGGATGGATCATCAGAGAAGACTGCTGTATGGTTTAATGGGATTGAGAATGGAGGGCAGATCTATATTCTCTAATCAAAATCAACCAATGAATAGAAAGGCTATTATAAAGTCAATTTCCAATGAAAACTTTATTCATTTTAATATGATTGGGGAAAGGTTAGAACTTCTATCATATCTTTATTGCTGTCAGGGAAGATTCACCACTCTGTTAATCCTGGTGATAGAAAGTTATGGGAAATCCAACATTATATAGTTGTCACATCAGCAGGAAGCAAGGGAAATTTGGGGACAACAGTTCTGGTGGCAACTTTCTAAAACTGACCATAGACCGCAGCGCTGGGACAAGGTCACTCAGAGCAAAAATGCCAAACGGCGCCCCCCACAATCCCTGCAATAGACCTTTGCGCCCAGGGCAGCTTCCCTCCTGCCCACCATTTATCCCAGTCCTGGTAGACAGGTGTGTTTTTTTTTTTTTTTTTGTTCAGCCAGTAGGCTGAATGCAATACACTGGGGCGGTTTTCAGACGGTACAGTGCTAAAAATAGCGCCTGTACACCGCCTGAAAAAAACGGCCCCATTCACTCCAGTGTGAAAGCCGGCGGGCCTTCACACTGGAGCGGTGTGCTAGCAGGACGGTAAAAAAAGTCCCGCTAGCAGCATCTTTGGAGCGGTGTGTTCACCGCTCCTACCCATTGAAATCAATGGGACATCGCGGCAATACCGCCGCAAAGCGCCGATACGGCGGCGCTTTGCGGGGGATTTTAACCCCTTTTCGGCTGCTCGCGGGGGGTAAAACCGCACCGCGAGCGGCCGAATCCCACGGCTAAAACGACGGTAAAGCAGCACTAAATATATCGCTGCTTTACCGTCGCCGTGGCTCTCGCACCTATGCGAATTAGATGCGGCTTACACCGCATCCAATTCGCAGGACATTTCAAAACACATTCATTTTAATGAGGCTGGTTAACATATCTGCGGTGCATTCGCACTCCGCATTGCACAAAAAAACGTGTGCGTTTTCTAGGCAGTGCAGTCTGGCTAAGGTGCAAATTTAGGCCCATTATCTTCTATGGCCACGCATCTGATTCGCAGATGTGTTCCGCTGTGAACAGGATAAAATACTGATGCAATCCTGAGCTGATACTTATCAAAAACTGACATGAAACGCTGAACAACTGAGTTTTCTCTTCGCAGGAAAACCTGAGCTTCAATTCGCACCGCACATGTGTGAATGCAGCCTTACAGGATCCTCCACCCACGCAAGTGAGTTAGATGGAGGAATCCCCTTGTTGAGCATAATAGAAATCTTGCTGTAATGCCTGTTTCTCTAAAGGCCCGTACACACAATCGGACTTTTTGACAACAAACATGCAAATTAGCTGTTTTAAGGCAACATCCGACCGTGTGTACGCTCCATCCGACAAACTTTTTTCGTTTTTTTAATGGACTTTCGTTGGCTGTGCGAACGGACAAACTTTCTGGCAACAAAAGTCCGATGGAGCAAAGTCAGATCGTGTGTACACAAAACCATCGGACTTTTGTACAAAGTACAAACAAGCATGCTCAGAACCAATGCAAAAGATCAGACAACAATACAGAAGTTGACCAAAGGTGGCGCTGGAGTAATTGAACGTCCTCTTTTGAAGTGTCGTCAGTACGTTGAAACGTCACTACGTTCGCGTTTGTTGCCTAAAAAGTCAGATCGTCTGTATGCAATACAAACTTGCGACCAACGCCCTTTGTACAAAAATCCACGGAAAAGTTTGTACAAAGTCCGATAGCTTTAGACCCCTTTCGTATGAGGCAGTTTTCAGCCATTTTAGCACTAGAAATAGCGCCTGTAAAGCACCTGAAACCTGCTTCCCATTCTTTGTAATGAGTGCTTGTGGGACGTTAGGAAATGTATTGCAAGCAGCGTCTATAAATAGCGCTCCTAAAACGCCCCTGCCCATTGAAAAAAAACGTCCCGCTAGCGCCCAAAAAGCACCGCAAGAACGACCGGTGCTTTAGCGGTGCTTCAGTGTGACCGTAGCCTTAAAGTGCCCATCAGCTCCTGTTTGGAAATATTATACAAAAATGCTGATGGTCACTTTAAAAAAAACTGCTAGCAGGCTTCAGCAGCCTTTCAACAAGCTTCTAGTAGTGCTGAAACCTCCTGTCAGCTTATTTAAAGCAAATACAAAAATAATACTGCATAATGTGAAAAGATTATTCAGTGTGAAAAAAAACAGCACCACAAATGTGAGATATTACTACAAAAGAACAAGAAACAAAATAAAGGTGTGTTGCGCTAATTAACGTAGCTTATTTAAAGTGGCAATCATTACTCACATTAGAATCTGTTCAATATTTACAAACTGGATCAGAAGGTTGCTTTAAGGCCTCTTGCACACTGGGAGTTTTTGCAGCTGCTTCTAGGGGCATCTGGCGCTTTTATTCTGCCTCTAAACGCCCCTCTATGTTAGCCTATATGTCCATACACACATAGGCTTTTAGCAGTGTTTACTGGCAGGAAGAAAAAACCCAATGCCAGTACGTCCAGGACCAGCAAAGTTTGGGCAGAAAAAACACTTGTAAATGCATGTAAACACATCTAAACATACATTATCGCTAGGCTTAAGCTTTAATTCATTTCAATGGCCAGAATAAATTATTCTGGCCAATTAAATGAATTAATGCCCAAACATTGATGCCTGTAAACGCACTTAGACACTTTTACACAGGTGTTTTTTTTGTTTTTTTTTCCAGAAGGAAGGTTTCTAGGAGAGTTTAGAAAATGTCCAGTGTGCATGAGGCCTAAAGCTCCATTCACACCTGAGCGTAGTGATTTACTGTCATTTTTGGGGCATTTTTTAAAAGCGTTTTTTGCAGCTTTTTACAAGCATTTTTAAAGTGTTTTAGACGTGTATTACAAGCATTTTACAGCTTCAGGCATTTTTTTTTGCCAATAGAAAGCACTAGGGGGAGGAGAGGGAGAGGAAATTAGGGGTGGAGAGCTGTAAAACGCTCAAGTCAGGCGTTTCTATTGAAGTCTATGGGGCCAAAAATTCTTGTATTGTGCTGATTTTTAGGCCCCTTTCACACTGGGGCGGTTTGCAGGCGCTATTGCGCTAATAATAGCGCCTGCAAACCGACCCGAAACAGCTGTTGCTGTGTCTTCAGTGTGAAAGCCCGAGGGCTTTCACACTGAAGCGGTGCGCTTGCAGGACGCTGGAAAATGTCCTGCAAGCCGCATCTTTGGCTCGCTATAGGAGCGGTATATTTACCGCTCCTATGGCGCCTGTTCCCATTGGAAACAATGGGGCAGCGCACCGAACCCGCCCGCAAAACGCCGCTGCAGCGGCGGTTTGCGGGCGGTATTGACCCTTTTTCAGCCGCTCGCGGGGGGGTAAAACCACCCCGCGAGCGGCCGCAATGCGCCGCTAAAACACCGGTAAAGCGGCGCTAAATATAGCGCCGCTTTACCGCCAGCGCCCCCACCACTCCAGTGTGAAAGTAGCCTTAGGCTGGTTTCACAAAAAGAAGTTAATGTACTTTTTTAAATGACAGGCGTTTTGCTTCAGGCGACAGAACACTCAGATGTAAACAGGGGCCATTGAATTAAATGGGATTTGGCTTGTTGAGAGTTTTAGAGCTTCAAGCAGAAAATTGCTCAGGTGTGAACGGGGCCTAAAAGCTGAACACAGATCCTAATGGGGATTGCCACTTTTAGCAAAAGTCGCTAGCAGGCTTCAACAAGCTTTAAGATGTTCTGAAGCCTGCTAGCAGCTTGTTTAACTATTTAGGCCTCATGCACACTGGACGTTAAAATAACGTTATAAAAACGCCAGTAGCTTTGCAGTGAGGTTTTCAACTTTTTACAAAGTTTTTGCAATAGCGTTTTTTTTTTTTTTTTTCAAATGGATCAAAACCATTTTTTTAAAAAATGCTGTTTTTTGAGCATTTATCTGCGTTTTGGGGTATTTTGTTTTGACTTTAGATCGTTTTTACAGCTGAAAAACTCTCAGAACCTACTAGTTTTTTTTTTTTACAGCCAAAAACGGTTGATAACAGCCTATGTGTGCATGGGTACATGGGATAACATGCTGGAGAGTTTGAATGTTGACTGTTTTTCCGCCGGCAGAATTTTTTTTAAAGTTAGCAGCAACAAATACTGTAGCTGCTGACATTTAATATAGGGACACTTACCTGTCCAGGGAGCCTGCAATGTCAGCACACCGGCCTACCTTCGGATCGACTCCCGGGTACTGCTGCCGCCATTTGCTGGTAAAGGAACCAGGCAGTGAAAACTTGCGGCTTCACTTCTGGTTCCCTACTGCGCATGCGCTGCATTTTCCGATTATTGGTCCCTGCTGTCTTCTGGGACCTGTGTGTCTCCCAGAAGACAGCGAGGAGGGAAGGAGGATTTGCCGGACATTGCGTAGATGGCCGCAGAATGTGAAGTGATTTTCCCCAGAAGTGGGAGCAAATACCTGGATTTAACAGGTGCCAAATGTGACACCAGAGGAGGGGGAGGAATCCGAACAACGGAAGTCCATTTCTGGGTGGAACTCCACTTTCAAGGACCAGCCGCCGCAGTTGTACCGCGGCAATGTGGCTGCTTCCCGCGAATCTCCGGCATTGTACTTCAGCTCGTACACGCCGATTTGTGGGCAAGCGCACGCCCACTGGCCAGCGGGGGAGCCAATCAGCGGGTGCTCCGCCGGCCACCCGTGATTGTTCCCCACAGTGACAGAACAGGGATCTGCCATTCTGACAGGAGAGATCACACAGATCCCGTATTTCTGCTATGCAGGAAGACGGATCTGTGTGTTTCCCCAGTCACACAGTCCCCCATACAGTTAGAACACACACTGAGGGAACACATTTAACCCCTTGATCGCCCCTGATGTTAACCCCTTCACTGCCAGTGTCATTAGTACAATAACAGTGCATATTTTTAGCACTGATCACTGTAATAATGTCACTGGTTCCCCAAAAAAGTGGCAAAAATGTCAGTTAGGTGTCCAATCTGTCCACCGCAATGTCGCAGTACCGCTAAAAATCACAGATCGCCGCCATTACTAGTAAAAAATAAATAAATAATAAAAATGCCATAAACCTATCCCCTGTTTTGTAGATGCTATAACTTTTGGGCTTATTGCAATTTTATTTACATTTTTTTGCCCCGAAAATATGTAGAAGAATTACTAATTGGCCCAAACTGATGAAGACATTTTTTTGGATATTTATTATAGTAAAAAGTATTGTGTTTTCCCAAAATTGTTGCTCTTTTTTGTTTATAGCACAAATAATAAAAAGCGCAGAGGTGATCAAATACCACCAAAAGAAAGCTCTATTTGTGTGGGAAAAAAAGGCCCTTAATTTTGTTTGGGTACAGCGACGCACAACTGCGCAATTGTCAGTTAAAGCGACGCAGTGCCGTATTGCAAAAAATGGCCTGGTCATTAGGGGGAAAAAATCTTCCGATCCTTAAGTGGTTAAATTGGCAATCAACACTCCCAATAGGATCCGTGTTCAACATTTACAAACTGCAGCTGAATGATACTTTAAAAGATTCAACAAGACTGGCTGAAAGTTCTGCAAATGCTTACGGATCACACTGCTCTTGTACAACTGAAGCCCGTTTGAACCAGACCTCAGAATACACCGATCAGTAGCCAATTAGCTGCTGATTGAGAAATACTTTACAGCTTGTCCCTTCAACAGAAGGTGATTAAACGATCAACATCTGCCAAGCGGGCATGGCCACACACAGATCGAAACTGGGTTAGTCCCGGCTGAACCAGTCTATGGCCAGCTCAAGGAAGGATTTCCCTTAATTTTAGAGACATTTCCTTTCATCTCGCTCGGTGAACAGGAAGTGAAGGGAAATCTTACTAATAGGTCACAGTCAGGCCCAAAAAATCTGCCATAAGTTCTAACGAATTACTACTACTACTACTACTACTAAAAAAAAAAAACTTGAATGGATTTTAGTTAGAACTATTTCTTGGTTTTGCTTTCCAGCAGTTTTCTGGGACAAAACATTAACCTCTGTGACTTTCCCTAAAGTTGAAGTGGAGGGCCACCCTGAAAAAAAAAAACTTGATAAAAAGGTTAATAAAAATTTTAAATTAAAAGAAAAAAAAATTTTTTTTTTTTTTTTTTACTTACCAGAAATGGCTGTTGCTAGGCAGATCGTCCTAATCTGCCTCTTTCTGTTCCACGGCGCTGTTCTGTCTTCTGCTCCTCCGCCGTCTTCTAGTGAATGGGGCGCGGTGTGTTATAGGAACTGTGTCCCACAACACATTGCGTTCCCCATTCACAAAGCGGTGCGCGAGGACTCGCGCATGCGCAGTAGGAAACGGGCAGTGAAGCCGTAGTCTTCGCTGCCCGTTTCCATTACTGAGGATGGCGGCGCCGGTCCCAGCGCCGAGGGACATCTCGGCCACCACGACCGACATTGCGGGCGCCCTGGGAGGGTAAGTGTACTTATTAAAATTCAGCAGCTACCTTTTTTTTAGCTGCTGACTTTTAAAAAATTTTTGTTTTGCTGAAACACCCCTTTAAGAAAATCAGCCTTGCAGCACTGGGGTCCTTGGCTCAAAGTCTGGTATAGGGAACTATCTGCATGGAGTTTGCATGTTCTCACTGTGCTTGCATGGGATTACTCCAAGGACATGCTGGTAATTTATTTGGCTCTTTTCCAGATTGGTCCGTGTAGGTATGTGAGATAGGGACGTAGATTGAGGGCTCGGTTCACACTTATGCGATGCGGGAAACGCAACAAATCCTGTGCGTTTCCCGCATCGCAATCACACAGCGTCCGTGTTATCTTAATGACACCCCGAAACAGATCGCAAAACACAGTGTGATTGCCAATATTGCATTGCATGGGTGTGAACACCCATGTGATGCGATTCAGGTGCAGGGAAAAAAAAGGTCCTATGCAATGTGATTTAAGCCATGCAAACTTAATGTCTGAAATCGCATGTGATGTGCACAGGAATGCGCTGCGAATCATATGCGATGTCTGTTATCACACCAGTGTGAACCCAGCCTGAGGGACTGATGTGAATGTACAGTTATGTAAGTGCTGCATATATACTGGTATTATTAACTAACTGAAGTCAACTGTCCTTCCTCCTGCCAGAATGGCACACTGTATTAGTAGAACAGCATGTAAAAAAATAATAATAGTTGTTGTGGGTCATGTTATTGAGGACAGACCAGCAGTTTCTCCCCGGTGACACGGTCATCGAGTCCATTGTTCCCGCAGCCAGGCTGGGGAGTTTCATCAGCTGTCATTGTTCCTCCTGTAAACACTCCACATACATCATGTACACAACATTGTACAAAGACACCGCTCTCTACATGAATTGCAGTATTCTATCCAAAGGCCAAAGCAGAGATACAGAACAACAATTCTGATAAAGTTCTGATCTCGGGGGAAGACATTCTTTGAGACGCACAGCCCAAGTTAGCAGCTTTTTGAAAATATTCAACAGACTTTGGATCCTCGAATAATTGGAGGGGAAGGCTGTAGTAAAAAAGTATACAGGCTGACCTTCTGAAAATGCTAGTTGCCTGGCTTTGATACTTTCTGAGCCATTGACCTGGAGCTGGGTTGTAGTTAAAGTGTTACTAAACCCACAACAGTACAATCAGTCTGTATATGCAGTAAAGCATGCTTGTTATACTCACTGTGGAACCTAAGGGGCTAATCCTACACCTTGTGTAAAAAGGTTGTTTGATCCTGTTATCGCTGATCCTGCCCATCTTCCACTGTCCCCAATCTATCTGCCGATTAGTACAGCTCCTTGGAGTCACTCTGCACATGCTCAGTTTGGTGTGTATTGCTAGAGAGTTTTTTTCTTCTTGGGAGGGTGCACAGGGTCAATCAGCACTGTCCAGACAGAGGCTCAGGCCTGCCAGGAAGCTGACACTGCACAGCGCTAATCACAGGTAGTGAGACATTTCCCGATCTGTGCAGCCATGGATCAGGAATTGTCTCTCTGCCTGTGATTAGCGATGCGCAGTGCAAGCTTCCTGGCGGGCACGGGCACGTGGAGTTGCGAACACGCCTGAGCCCATCCTGGAGTCATGCAGCCTCATCGGAAAATCAGGAGAGAATGAAAACTCCTCCTACAAGCTTTAACCAGACACTGATAGAAGTTACAAGACTGCTTTATACTGCTGCTGAGAAAAGGAATTTAGCAGGTTATATTTACTAAAATAATTGCATTTCCATGTTCTGTGTACTGTGGCAGACCAGATATAGTGAATGCAGGGTCCTGGGTCTAGTAACACTTTAAGAAGTTCTGACTTCACTGGCTGCATGCTTGTTTTGGGTCATTGACTCAATGATAAATGATCAATGATAAATCAGAGACAGACAAGCAACATCGTTCTCTCACTACAGGTTTCCTTTAGGGCTCTTTCACACGGGGCGGATCAGTGCAGATCCGCCCCGTGGATAGCCGCTTGCTCAGCGGGGATCGCCGGAGTGATCTCCGCTGAGCAGGAAGATGATAGGTTCGTCTCTGCACTCCGTGCAGGGATGGACCTGTCAGAGCGCCGCTCTCCCCTATGGGAGATCGGGTGACGACGGACCGTAGAGTCCGTCGTCATCCGATCCGCTCTGCAGACGGATGAAAAAATGGGGTTTTCCTCCGTCTGCAGAAACGGAGCATAGCGCGCACGGACGAGAGCGGGTGTCAGCGGATGCTCATCCGCTGACACCGGCTATCCCATAGGGATACATGTATGTCCGTTTTTCATCCTAAAACGGAAGGATGAAAAACGGACATACGGTCCGTCAGTGTGAAAGAGCCCTTAAAGTCTCCTTCAGGCTCCGTTCACACCAGGCAGTGCCACTGAGAATGCGTGTTTTTTTTTTTTTTTTTGCACATTCCTGTGCATCATGTTAAGGGCGGCCCAATATTTTAAATGTGCGGTACTGTAAGCAGGAAACATGCAAAAAAATCGCTCTGCACCAAAACGCATGGTACTGCGGTACCATATGTTTTGTTGCGCACAAACGCGTGTGCACTTGTGAGATTCGTAGTAATTCCATTAAGACCTGGTTCACACCTATGCAGTTTGCATATTCCAGGAGCATTTTGCGTTTTTAATGCACGTTTTTGATCCATTGAAGTCACTGACTTTTTCCATAAAATGCACAGATGTGAACATGACCCATGGGAACCATGTTAAATGGACTGTAGTATGTTTCTGCAAAACTGAAAACGCACTAAAAATTGCATAGGTGTGAACCAGGCCTAAGAATAGATGACACCACCACTCATCTGCAAAAGGGCAGCACTTTTTTGTGCGTTGCAAGAAAGCATGTGATTTTGTGCGTGTTCCTGCAACGCACTGGTGTGACCAAAGCCCTTAGGCTTTCATTGCCTTTCCCTCATTGGAGGGGACTTTCAGCACTTTCTGCCTCGGTGACAACAATCAAGATACATATTAAATAAAAATAATAAGCTTTAAAGTGGTTGTAAACCCACTTTTTGGACTTTTACCTATAGATAAGCCTAGAACAAGGCTTACCTATAGGTAGTGGAAATATCTCCTAAACGTGCCCCTGAGTCCGCGGCCCCCGAAGTAAGAGGGCAAGAAGATGGACGCTGCCCACACAGGGGACGTCGCTGGATTCTTTTGCAGGTAAGTGGTACATAATGGGCTAGTATGCGATGCATACTAGCCCATTATGCTTTTCATTTGCAGGCTATACAGGGAGCAAAAGAGGAAGTAAAATCCATCAGGGTTTACTTCCTCTTTAACCTTTCCTCACTCTAGCCAAAGCTAAAAAAAGGAAAATTTATTATCAAATACTTACCGTAATTTTCCTTTCCTGATGGACTCCATGGCAGCCTACGTGTGGGTTAACCCCGCCTCCTCTCCAATGCTATAGGACCCCATTACCATAAAAGAGTACTCACCACTCCATACTGTGTTCCGTAACTAGCCTACTCATATGACTCATGGGTGGGAACTCCGTCTGCCATGGAGTCCATCAGGAAAGGAAAATTACGGTAAGTATTTGATAATAAATTTTCCTTTTTCCTGACAGACTCCATGGCAGCCTACGTGTGGGAAATAACTAGCCGACCACACGGGTGGGTATGCTTTAAACAGAAAATATTTAATTTGGTCTATCAGCCGATAGAATTTTCACACCAAAATTAACAGAGGATAAAGAAGCAGGTTCAACGCAATAGTGTGACATAAAAGTATTAATAGAAGCCCAAGAAGCTGCCTTGCAAATTGTCTCAGGAGCCACGTGTCGGGCCGCTGCCCATGAAGTAGCCATTCCTCTAGTCGAATGCGCCGTCACCGCCACAGGAGGAGCCAAGCCCTTAGCCCTATAAGCCTGCTGTATCGTTCTCACAATCCAAGCTGCAAGAGTCCTAGTTGAAGCTTTGTTCCCCTTGTTTTTGCCGGAGTGCAATATGAAAAGATGATCTGACCGCCTGAAGGCGGAGGTAATGTGAAGGTATTCTCTCAGTGCTTCCCCGACATCCAAAGGATGAATGTCATCAGATCCTGGCGATCTAAAGGTAGGTAGAACAATTTCCTGATTCTGATGGAATACCGAGGTTACCTTAGGATTGGATCCCAACATAGGAATGAGGACCACCCGGTCCGGAAAGAAAGTTAAAAAGGGTTCTTCAAAGCCCAGCGACCCGATTTCTGATACCCTCTTGGCGGAGGTGACTGCCACCAGAAAGGCAACTTTTTCCGAAAAGTCTTTAACGGAAAGCGGGGATGGCCCCGTCATACTCAGCCCAGAAATATAATCCAGGACCAGGGGAAGATCCCACTTAGGGAATCTCGGCTTCCTTTGGGGCTTGAGTCTTGAGGCCCCCCTGAAAAATTGACGAACCAACGGATGGATTGCCCAGGAGGTACCGGAGAAGGCTGACAAAGCTGAAACTTGCACCCTGAGAGAACCTACGGATAAGGGAAGGTCAAGGCCAGTCTGTAGGAAACCGAGGATATCTTGGACACCTGGATGTTCGAAGGACCTCTCCGTAGATACACAAAAACTCACAAATCTGGACCAGATCCTGCCATATACCTTATTCGTACTTGATCTTCTGGAACTCAATAAGGTGGAAATCACACTAGAAGCGCATCCGATGGATTCTAGCCTCTTCCTTTCAAGAACCAGACCATCAGTTTCAGTATTGCTGGACATGGGTGCAGTACCGCCCCCTGAGACAGAAGGTCCGTCCTGAGCGGAAGAGATACCGGCTCCCGTATACTCAGCTGAACTAGCAGAGGGAACCAAGGCCTGTTGGGCCAGTAAGGAGCGATCATCACTACCTCCACCGTCTCCATCTGGAGCCTCTGAAGAAACCTGAGAATCAGGGGAAGCGGCGGGAAGGCATAGGCCTTCCTGAATTTCCATTGGTCTGTCAATGCGTCTGTCCCCAGAGCTTGGCTGCAGCGGTTCCGCGTGTAGAACCTGTCTAATTTGAAGTTGCACGGGGAGGCAAAAAGGTCTACCTCTGGATCGACACCCAGCGACAGGATCCACTCGAAGGACTGAATATGGAGGGACCACTCGTTGTTGTCCAACTGAGTGCGTGATAGAAAGTCCGCTTGCGTGTTCTGCACCCCTGGGAGAAAAACCGCGGAAATATTCACCAAGTTCTTCTGTGCCCATGACAGAATGGGTTCCACTTCCCGGAGAAGGGTAGAGCTCCTGGTGCCCCCTTGTCTCTTCACATAGGAGACCGCTGTGGTGTTGTCCATTCGCAACAGTACCGACTTCCCCTTCAAGATCTGGGAGAAGTGCTGGAGAGCGCACCAAGCTGCCCGAAGTTCCAGAATGTTTGATCCCAGGACAGGAAGACCTCTGTCCCACTTGCCCTGTGCAAGATCCGACCCGCAAAGGGCCCCCCAGCCGGTCCCGCTGGCATCGGTTGTCACCGTTACCCAAGAGATGGGAGCTATCGAGTGACAGTTCAGGAGATTCTTGTGTTGGAGCCACCAGAAGAGACTGTTCCTCATTGTTGATGTTATTCGTATCTTTTGGCTTTTGCTTCCCGACTTCCATTGCTTCAGAAAACCCGACTGAAACGGGCGTAGTCTCCACAGGGCCCACTTGACCATGGGTGTCGTGGAGACCATTGTCCCTACAATTTTGAGACACTGCGAGGCTCTCAGGTATTGTGTATGAAGGGCTTGAGAAACCCTTTCCCGGATGACCGGAATCTTTTCCACCGGTAACGAGATTGTACTTCGCACGGTGTCGAACTGGGCACCCAGATAAATTAGCCGTTGGGTTGGTACTAGCTGGCTTTTTTCCATGTTTAGAAGCCAACCGAAGCTGGTTAACGTGGACATCACCTGCTTGAGATGAACTAACAGCTGCTCTTTGCTTTGCGACAGGACCAGCAGATCGTCTAAATAATGATACAGTCTTACCCCTTTCAGCCTGATCAGGGCCACCACTGCCAAGAGCACCTTTGAAAAGACTCGAGGGGAGGTCGTCAACCCGAAGGGGAGGCAGATAAACTGTAGATGGTCTTGATCGACATGAAATCTTAGAAACTTTTGGCAGCTTTCCTCTATTGGAACATGAAAATAAGCGTCCTTTAGGTCGATCGAGACCATCCAATCTCCTGGTTGGATGGCTTGTTGTATAGTTAGAAGAGTCTCCATCTTGAATTTCCCGTATTGTATATACCGATTTAAGTATGTCAGATCTATCACTGGTCGCCATGATCCGCTTTTCTTCTGTACTAAGAAGAGGGGAGAGTAGACCCCTTGAAAACGCTCTTCTTCTGGCACCCGGACCACCGCCCCCTGGGCTTTTAACAGCTCCACGTATGAGAGTAGAACTTGTCTCTGGTCCTCCGACCGAGGAAGTTGGGTAGACACGAACCTGGGAGGGGGAATGCTGGAGAAGGTCCACCTGTGCCCTGACGAGACCGTCTTGATGACCCAATAATCCGAGACCGAGGCCACCCAGACGTGCCGGAAGAGGGATAGACGGGCCCCCACCCGACCCGCCTGGGCGGGCACGATCTCAGAAGGATTTGGGTGGCTCACGTGCACCAGACGACTGGTTCTTGGTGGACTTGCGAAAGGAACTCTGTCCCCTGTTCCAATTCCTTCTGAAGTCCCTTCCTGGTTTGTAGGAGCGTACCTCCCTCGAGCGCTCAGGGCTTCGTCTCTTGAATTGAGGCTTCTTCCGCCCGAGCAGTCTTCTGTCCTGGGGAAGGAACCCCGACTTACCGCCTGTCGCCCGCGTTATGGCATCATCCAACTTGTTACCGAATAACGTAGATCCCTCGAAGGGGATTTTGCACCAGGCTTGTTTGGAAACAGGATCGGCAAGCCAAGGACGTAGCCATAAGGCGCGCTTAGCCGTGACCGATGACAGCATAATGCGTGCCAACAGACGAATTAAGTCGATGGAAGCCTCCCCCAGAAAAACTGCTGCGAGTTTTAGTTCTGCTGCTGCTGAACTCCTGGCCAGTTCGGCCGATACGCTATTCAGGAAGGAGTCCACATTTTCAGTCCATGCCTCCATGGCCTTGGACATAGCTGCTAGGGCTAAGACGGGCTTACAGGCCATCCCAGCCAGACCGTAGATCCTTTTGAGGTCCTGGTCGATCTTCCTCTCCAGACCATCTTTGAAGGAAACCGAGTCCTCCATCGGGAGAGTGACATGCTTGGCCAAGCGCATCAGCGCTGCATCCACCAGCGGAGCGTTCTCCAGATGCTTCACCTCTTCCGTCTTAAAGGGGTACAGCCTGGAAGTCTTGGTAGTCATGGAGGATTTCCTATCCACCCTGCTCCACTCTTCCTCTATCACATCCTTTAATTCTGTGAGTAAAGGGAAGTTTGGCCGCTCTTTACCCAGCTGCTTAAAAAACTTCTTCTGTTTGGCCGGGGGAGTAGACGCTTCTTCCCACTTGAGGGCTTCTTTAACTGCCTTAATCAGTGGTGAGACCATGGCGAAATCAAAGCCCCCGATTTCTTCATCCGGGAATTCTTCTCCCGAGGATTCACCAGAAGCCTCGTAGGGCTGGGACGTACCCGGATCGTCACGGGATTCATCAGCCTGAGGACCAGACGCCGTCGTTGACTGGCTCAACGTGTGAGGGGCCACCATGTCCTTAAGCGACTGCTGTACAACACGTTTCACCAGGGACTCCATGCGCTGGTTTTCCGTGTCTTTCTCCCCAACCGCCTTGGCAAAACACCTGTCACATAATGACTTGTCATCCGGGACTCGTGTCCTACAGCCCCAGCACGTTCTGTACTTTGGGCGTTCATCATGGCGGTGGGAGCGGTGTCTGGAGGAGGAATGAGAACTTCTCCTCTGATGATGAGACCCATGCGAGGATCCTTGCTTAGATCTAGACGATTGTTTTTGTTGTTGTTGTTGTTGTGGCCTGGCAAGGTCCCTATCCTGCGAATCTGGTCTGGAAGGGCTGAAGCAAAAACGGGGTAGGGGAGAAAAATATTGGCATCAGAAAAATGCAAATAATACAGTTGTACCTCAACCCCTCCCTTACCCGCACATACCTAGTGCGTAAGGGCTGGCCACTAAAAGGCGGTGAATTGTCCATGACCTGTGGACGACGGGCGTCACAATATGAATACTGCAGTCTGTAAGAAAAAAATACCCTAAGCAACAAACCGGCCAAAAAGAACTAGCAAAGACAATGCGTGCCAACTCTGATTTTTTTTTTTTTTTTTTTTTTTAACATCAAATTACTGCATGCATAAAAATATACCCGTATAAAAGCATAAGACGGTATAGTGTCATTACATTAGGGAAGAAAATAACCCCCAAAGAATATATTCACAATTTTAAAATACATGCATATACCTTTAAAAGAAACTTTTTTTTTTTTTTTTTTTTCAAAAGTACACTCAGAGTAACATTAGAAACTTTTGGCAGAGCACTGACCTTGTAGTAGTTTGCCTGGGCTGGGGAACGGGCTCGCTGCTTCCACTCTCCTGAAAAACCCAGATAGGACTGCAGCAGCAGCCCAGAATTTAAATTCCCCGCCCGTGACGTCACCGCTCCTCCTCGCACACCTGTGCCGAGGGAAAATCATACTGCGCATGCGCGACCGTCAGGCCGCGCACGCGCGAACCAGGCCTCGCTTTCGCCGGAGGCTGGTGCGCATGCGCAGACCGCCGAGGCGGCCAGGAACCCGGAAATCATACGGCGAGCTGGAACGCAGGAGCGCTCCAGCCGCCATCCAGGGGGGGAGTACACTAGACACCAGGGATAATACACACAACAAACAATACTGCCATGGAGAATAACGGTGCAGACCTTGCCAGCCGCCGATGCCATCCGTCCAGCGTCCCTGCGACCACCAGCATACCGAGGCAACACCACCCCGTTCTGGGGGGAGAAGGACATCCAGCCTCAAAAGCTTACTCGCCCGCCCATGGCTGAGCACAGAGCTTTGCACCGCACAGGTATGCCTCTTCAGAAACGAAAAATCCGAAATCCTACCGGACGCGAACGAGATGTGAAGGTCCATAGGAGGAGGACAAAAAAGGAACACAGCATGGAGTGGTGAGTACTCTTTTATGGTAATGGGGTCCTATAGCATTGGAGAGGAGGCGGGGTTAACCCACACGTAGGCTGCCATGGAGTCTGTCAGGAAATAAGTTTTGCTGGGGTTCCACTTTAAGGTCCAATTATGGTTGCCACCTCATTCCTTTAAACCCGAACACATAATAATTACACGGGTTCTGTGGCTGATTAAGGTGGTAATTAAACTCACTTGGTGCCTTATCTGCATTTAATTAGCCTCAGAACCTGTGTAATATTTAAAGGTGTTCGGGTTTAAAGGGATGAGGTGGCAACTCTAAGTCCAATAGCTATAGAACTACAGCCTAGCAAGACAAGCCATCGTTTGAAGGTCATCACCAGGCTGTTGCCTAAATTCTGCTTTGCCATAAAAATCTGCCACCTTTTTCCCTTACATGTCATTAGGGCAAAGAGAGTGCTATAGCATGCATGGGGTATATTGTAGCAACTAGGAAAAAAGAGAGGAAGACTGCCAGGACAGGACAAACACACTGAATACCATAATCATGACACTAAACAATATCCTCATCCTCCAAAAATCATCCATACACATCCACTACCTAAAACCTAGTACACACTACTAGTTATTTTTTCCTTCAACCCAGCAAGAGCTCTGCAAGTCTACAGCATGTAAATTCAGCCACAGGGACCCCTGTGGTGGGATGACTATTGCACAACATAACTGAACCAGAACTTGCAGCAGACTTGTGGAATGTTTGCAAAGAAAGTTGATCTGTAGTCATGCAATGCTGACTTGCTGCAATTGTGCAACAAACTTGTGAGGCCTGGCAAGTCTAGCAATAGCTTAGCAAGTCATTTTCAAACTTGCAGCTCAATTGCTTGCTGTCTGGGTCTGTACCAATAGACTTCTCTTCAACCGCCCTGTTGGATAAAGACCAATTGATGAGCGGCTGCAGCCAATGACTGTGGCTCCCCATTGTCAAAATACAATAACACAGTGGGGTGGATTCTCCCATTCACCTCGACTGTGTGGATGGAGAAATCAGTGTAGTATTATTTCTGTTTAGCCTACTGGCTGAACAAAAAAAAACCTGAACCATGTATGGTAGGGTTGTCACCTCATCCCTTTGAACCCAAACACATATTTATTACACAGGTTCTGTGGCTGATTAGGGTGATAATTAAACTCACGTGGTGCTTTATCTGCTTTAATTAGCCACAGAACCTGTGTAATTCAAATTTGTTTCGGGTTTAAAGGGATGAGGTGGCAACTCTAATGTCTGGCCAGCTTTACAGTGTTTTTCTGCCTCCTCATAATGTCATCCATGAGCTCCCGAACCTCTTCTTTTCATGCTCACTACTGTAGCGGGGACACTTTTGCAAAGTGTCCGCTATGTGTAAATTTGGTTATTTTTCTCTCAGAACTGTAAAAGGGTTCTGAGAGTTAATTGTGTAGGTTTAACTTTGGCATCAGATTGACTGGGTTGCGTTAGGGTTCTGCCTGGTCATGTGTACATGACAGGCTTAGAACCAGGCCTGGTTGGACGGTTTGGGTACTGGCATTCCTCTGAGCCAATCAGTGGGTGCGTTTGGCCTTGCTGAGGAGTCTGGGGAAGGGTACTTAAGATGCTGGAGTCACGTGTTCGGGATTCGTTCGGCATTAGTTGCCTGTTCCTGGATCTGGACCGGGGTAGCCCCACAAGGGGTCCCGGTCACGGGAGTGTGTGCCGCCCCGCAACATGGTCGGTTTGACTAGCCCCACAGACCCGCTTGGTCTGGGGCAAGGATCCATCTGTTCCCGAGTCTCGGAGCCGGCTGATCCGAGGCACAGTAACTGAGGGAGGATTCAAGGCGTCCGGGTGCGCTCTCAACTTGGAGGGGCACCGCAGCTCGCATAGGCGACCAGGGGAGGACTCTTCGGAGGAGGGCCAACAAGCTGGCATCTCAAGCCTGGTTGCTGGGTTGTCAAGGACACTGACGAATCCGCGCTTTTCCAGTACTGCCAAGGAGACAGAGAACATTCCAGGTACTGAGGAAAGGTTCCTGTTCACTTTGTGTTGCAACTTTCTTCAAGGTCAGAGACTTTGCAAGCTTTGAATTCAAGTGCTGACTGCCATAATCTCTGGCTAGAGATTTGTTCAGCTTTGAAGCGCCCAGCTGCGAGTGGCTACTCTCTGGGTTTGCATTATAGACTTCCTAATAATTTGCAGTTCAAGGTGCCTGAGTTTTCACCCTTGCCCTCTGTTCCCACATGAGACTGCGTCTGTTGGATGTTACCCTGCAAATAAAAACCTTTCTAAAGGACTTTTATGGTGTCAGCGTCCAAAGTGGGGTCGTTGGGTACTAACTAGACCTGGAGGAACAAGCCAAGCGGAGGTAACCGGTAAGCCCAAAGTCCAAGGCCGCCCCAATGAGGGTTATGGCCGATACACTACCATTTGTTGGAATGATCAGTACATGTTAGTTGTGGTCATGTGCACTGCTCCACACACACTACAAATCCCATCGTTCATCATTCTCAGGAGCGAGCAAGAGAGGGTGGCTTGTACATTCCAACATATGGAGGAAGCCTGGAGAAGGAACATAGCCACCCTCCAAAAGGAAGTCGGGTCACAGCGCCAAAATAAAAAGAATGGTTTGGAGGAGGCTGAGGACAATAGAAGGTTCTATTCTAAGAACACAAAGCCCATTCCGAATATATATTTATTTTATACAAGAGTTTAGAGTCATTTTAAGGGATTAACACTTGTACCTGTGCTGCCATTTGGTGACAATTTCCCCACCTGATGCTCCCTGCAGGGGGGACATTAGCACTGATACTACACTGTAGATAAGCAACATCTCCAAACAAGATAAAAGGTGTTTGTCCTCCCCCACTCATGGATAAAAGGATTTGTCTAAGGAGGCCCCTCTGCCAGCTCAGTCATACTAGAGGCCATTGTCCTTGGAGAGAGGTCAGAGGTCACCTACCCTAAAAACAAAGAGGAAGCGCCTGGCTTTGTAGGAGTTGGTCATTAACTATAAAATAAGGATCTGGAACATGAGACGAAGAAGATGGTTTCACTTTTGTTGCCAGTGTTTTCACACAGCCTCTTTACTTTGTAGCACTGGAAGCATTTCTTTACATCTATATTAAATTTTCCCTTCCCTGGTTCTTCCTGCTTCATTACATGCTAATGAAATGTATTAAATAAAACCTGTCTCCTTTTATTACATACCATATTTTAGACCCAGTGACTATCACTGGGTCTCTGTGCTTCTCTATGCCAGTGGTTCTCAGCCTTATTGATGAAGAGATCTGAGAAATTCTTCCAAAATCTTCCATGTCCCAAAATTTAAATAAAAAGTTTATGCTCATACAATAAAAGTATGAAAATGTAAAATATGTATTTAAATGCTGGGGTCCCCTGGATGGAGTTGTGGGTTAATGTGGGGGTGATTACATTTCTGGGGGGGATTAGGGGACTCTGCAGCAGACTAGTGGCCCTATAGGGGAGCGCTACTCTATCTCTTCCCTCATGGGGGCAGCAGGGGGCTCCCACTTCTGTCAATCAAATCCAGTGAGGAGGAAGAGGGGCAGAGCTGAACCACACTGTGTGTGTATTTAGATGTACACAGCCCAGCTCAGGAGTAGGGTTGCCATCTGTCTGGGATTCACCCAGACAGTTCGGGTTTTGAATCATGCGTCCGGGTTTCATACAGCCTGAAACCTGGGCACATTATTAAGACCGGACTATGGCTTCCCAGCAGGGTTGCTGACTGCAGTTGTCTAAATTGAGAGCAGTGGCGGCCCATCCATTAGGGGTACACGGGCGCCGCCCCCCCCCCCCATCCGTGCGTCCGGCCCCCTGATCTACATGCAGGGTGCCATACGCATTAATTCCAATGGCGGGGGTGTTTTTTTTGAAGCACATGATTAGAGCCAGAGGCTCTAACAGGCTTCAAAAAATGGTGGGCTCGGGATGCAGAGCACTGTGTCCCGATCCCACCCAGTTGTGTGAGAATAGCGAATGAATATTCACTATTCTCACACTGATCCTCCTCCCGGCCAATCAGGAAGTGGGTCATGAGACCCGTCACCCAATTGACTGAAAGGAGATGAGATCGGATTGGCCACCAGGAGGAGGAGGGAGGTGTCGCTGGGGGACCGGGGGATGAAATGCCTTTTTTTTTTCCTCATATACACATATACTTTATTGATGTTTTTGATTTTTTTTCTTTGTTCCTCTTTTTTTCTTATTTGTTCCTGCCTTACTACAGACCTACTTGAAGTGACCATAAAAGCTACCCCTGAAGAAGAGGTCAACTTCTAATATACCTTGAAACGTTGGGTTATGGTTTATTTCTGATTTGATAGAGTTGTTCAACAAGTGGTTTCATGTACATACCATATACTTCCAACATACATCCATTTTAGATGTTCAATGTTATAGTTGACTTTTTTGTTAATAAATACATTTTCTTCTTACTCGTTAGTGCTGGCAACCCAATTTAAATTCCCACAGAGGCTATACACTCATTTGAGTGCTTTGTTTCTACTTTATTAGGGATGTGGGTTTGCCAATGCATCAAGTACACATAGGGTGGACACGAACTCTCTCAAATGCCTGGAGAGAAGCTGCTGCCGGGGGCCTCTGTCCCATCTGCGACCCGATGGGGGGGGGGGGGGGGGTTGTCGGCGGGCGGATTGTGTGCTGCCCCCCACCAAAAAAAAAAAACTACCAGCCGCCGCTGGCCGAGACTGCAAAGGGGTGAGTGAGCTCATCATCCATCCCTGTCTATAACTGAAGTCCCCCCCCCCCCCTTCTCTTTGCCCTTCTCTCTCCTGCCTCTGAGTGAGTACGCTAAGGTAAATCAGGGTTCTCAGAGCACCCCTTACATCAATGTTCCCCTTTACACCAGAGGCCACAGTGTTCCCCCTTACAACATAGTCCTGTTCTTACATCTGAGTATTCAGTGTTCCCAGTGCATCCCTTATGTCAGAGTCCCCAGAGTTCTCCTTTACATCAGAGTCTACAGAGTCCCCCCTTACACTTAAGGTAACTCAGTGAGTTCAGATGTAAAAGGGGAACTCTGTGGACTCTGATGTAAAGGGGGACTCTTGTGATTGACTTCATATAATTAGAAATGGTATTTAATCGCAAAATATATGTATATATAGTCTACACTATTTAAAAAAATTGCTGTGCACCGCTAAAGTGTTCGGGTTTCACCTGAAGAAAAGGTGGCAACCCTACTCAGGAGTGAGCCCACAATGTCTGTCACCATAGTAATGGGGGCAGACACAGAAGATGAGGAGTGGACAGTGCCAGCGATGTCCCCAGAAGAGGAGGTTCGGGGCTGCTCTGTGCAATACCATGTTTGTTATTTAATTTTTTTTTTTTAATTTAGACTTTACTAATGCTTTAAGTTTTTGAAGTGGGCTGGGAGGCTAAGAGCTTTGTATGGCCCCTGTGGGTTGACAACAGGGTACTGCAGGGGTAAAGTGGCACTGTGGGAAGTTGGGGGTGCTATGAGAGGCTTGAGGCTCTGCAGCAGGCTGGGGGGCACTGTAGAGGCTAAGGGCTCTTAGGAGGCCTTGGGGCACTGCAGGGGCTGGGTGGCACTGTGGAAATTGGCATTATGGGAGGATTGAGGCTCTCCAGCAAGTTTGTGGGCACTGTGGAGGCTGAGGGCTCTCAGCCTCTGTGGAAAGTTGGGGCATTATGGGAGATTTAAGGCTCTTTAGCAGGTTTGGGAACACTGGGGGGTTGAGGGCTCTCAGGAGGCTTTGGGCACTGCAGGGGCTAGGTGGCACTGTGGAAAGTTGGGGCATTATGGGAGATTTAAGGCTCTTTAGCAGGTTTGGGGACACTGGGGGGTTGAGGGCTCTCAGGAGGCTTTGGGGCACTGCAGGGGCTAGGTAGCACTGTGGAAGTTAGGAGGCCTTGCGGCACTGCAGGCAATTAAGGGAAGTTGGGAGCATTATGGGAACTGTGAGGCATTGTGGAAGGTTAGGGGATCTGCAGCTGGCTGGAGACCCAGGATGAGGGATGCTGTAGCCCGACAACAGGCCACGGCCTGGTGGTTGAGAACCACTTCTTTATACAATGCAGGCAAATCATGGCTGGTGGGAAGCGCTGTACAGAGCTTCCTGAAAACACCACAGCACTCTGCCTCAGTACTCCATGCAGGAGCCCTCAGTACTCCATGCAGGAGCCCTCAGTACTCCATGCAGGAGCCCTCAGTCCTGATGCAAGCAGCTGGCTGGCTCTTGGACGGCATCTTGCAACTTGGAGAAGTAGGAATTCCTGGGAAGACTGAATTTGCATACAGCCTGCCCTGGCTAATGCTCATATAAGACTCAGAGCCGCCATGATTGAGCAACTGAAATCCAATAAATGAAAGGGGTGGGCCCAGGACAATCAAGCTGGGGAGGAAAGGGTTGGATAATGCTGGACATCCTCCAGCCAGGGAATGGGACAGGCTTGAAATGCACACTGTATGCAGCTCACAATGTGCAGTGAAATCAGACTACACAATTTCAGTGCAGAAGAGGAGCCTGTACACAACTGAAGGTAAGGCTGACTCAGCTGAACTCGGGTCAAAAAGAATTTTTGTTTTATTTGCACAAGAACAATAAATTACCACTAATGAAGTGTTCGACAACTTTGAGTGCTGCAGCATTCGTTAAATCTCTTCCTTTCATTCACCCTGCACTCTCCTGTCAGCGCTGAACATCAGAGTGTAACTGAAAGGTTTTTTTTTTGCTCATTTTCCCCTTTACCTTCACCTTCGACCCCAGACACACAATGGGAAGTTAGGGAAAATCTCTCCAAAGTGAGGAGAAATATTTCCCCTCCCCTCCTGTTCCTAAATTGTTGGCTGTCCCCTCATCTCCTGTTCAGATGACAACTAAAATTTGGCATTTCCTCCTCATTTTCTATCCCATTGACAATGCTGGCCTGCCCTGCCAGTTCGACAGATTTTTCCAAACATTAGTTGTGACAATCTAACACACAGCACCTGTTTACCTGGACACAGCTTAGACAAGTGCCATTGCTGTCCTCTCCTTCTGAAAATGCTAAGTGCCTGGCTGGCTCTGGCCTCAATTTCTTCAGTGCTGCTGAGGAGAACAAGCGATAGCTGGTAAAGTCAGAACTCCTGATCTGCTTACTTGTGATGGGTTAGTGACTCAAATTGTTGATGGTTTTGGATCAGCACAATCCTGAACCCCTTTTACCAACCTCAGGTGTCAGGGCCGGTTTACACTGCTGCAATGCCGGAACCCTGCGAATCCACTGCGGGTTCCTGCATTGCATGTTTTCCGGCGGCAGTTTACACTGCCCTATGCGAACTGCTGGGTGTCTCCCGCTGTGTCATGCAGCTGCAGTCTTAACTGTTCAGCGGCCGTCCACTGTAACAAAGCCCCGCCTCCTCGTCCGTGATAGGCGGTCATCTGAACACTGATACAATGCTGAAAATTGAATCAGTGTTCTGTCTATCATGGATGAGGAGGCGGGGCTTTGTTACAGTGGACGGCCGTCGAACAGTTAAGACTGCAGCTGCATGACACTGCGGGAGACACCCGCTGTTTGTGATTACACAAACGGAGGGAGGGAGAGGAGGACTCTGCATTTGGATCAGCCCTGGGTGCCGATTCAGCTCAAAGCGGCCCCAGGGCAGGTGGCCTACCGGGAACTTTCTCGGTATCCTGGTATGCCAGTCCGGCCCTGCTCCAGGCTGAGTAGCAGTGCAGGCTCAGCCAGGAGATCATGCCACACTTGTGGGTGTCCGTGAGCCCGCCGTCAAATGCAGGAGTATCCTGCGAGTCGCGGGAGACTTGAGATGTCTGGGAATGAAGCCTCGCACAATTTCACTCCCGCATCTCAGTCCCGATTTCGGACGCGATTTCACAGACATCTGTGTGGGTTTCTGCACAGATGTCAATGGAAATCACACCCCGAAAATCGCAAAAAGTAGTACAGAAACTACTTTTTGAAATGGGTGCAGTGCCGCGAATGCGGTCCGATTAGGACGGTGCCATTGCGGGCAATTACAGATGATTTGACATGTCAAATCGCATATGTCAAAACACACCAGTGTGAACCAGGGCTCAAAGACTACCACCAGACTAAATTTGGTGTTTTCAGCTAGGCTGTAGTCAGCCTGAGCTCTGATTGGTATTGTCTTCTGTAATCATTGGGTTTCCTTTAAACTCAAAACGGTAATACCCCTTCGACAGAAGCTGGAGGAACGGACGGCTTCTTTTGAACCAGCTGCAGTAAACATGAGCCAAACATTCAGCCCGTGTGTACAGGGCTTAAAGTGACTGTAAACAATCACCTTGTAAAACAACCTATTCAGTTTACAATAGAAATGAAAGGCAAAACATTTGTGTATAGATATAAAAAAAAAACATTATAAAATGTTTCCCTTTTTTTATAAGTGATCACATTCCCTTTGCTCTCAGCTGCATAAGAGCTGGGGGAATTGTAGCAGTACACTGAGCTTCCCAGTGAATGGCTTTGCAGCAGGGGTGTGTTAGGACAAGTCTGACCATTGGAGGAGAGAACACTGAGTTCCCAGTATAGCTAGAGAACTGACCACGGTGTGCTCTCCTGCTTAGTGTGGTCAGTTTTTAATAGAAAAGCAAGGGACTAGCAGGAACACCAGGGATTTCACATAAAGGAAGCAATACAAAGAGAACAGGATACTTTCTCATGCAAGTACATGGCACATATCAGGAATATGAAATGTTAGGGGTAACAAATGCTTTAAAGGGGAGCACCTTCAGGAAGTGTGTTTAGTCCATTGCTGGTCTCAGCATAAAGGTACACATTGAAGAATTGCTGTTCTCAGTATAGCCATGGCCCATGACAGATGCTGAAGTTTTTCTCTTTTGAGCAGAGGGAATGTTTGCTGTTTTTTGGGGGAGGGGGGGGGATATCCTGTAAACCTTAAAGGGGAGTTCCAGGCATTTTAAAAGTCAGCAGCTACAAAAAGTGTAGTTGCTGACTTTTAATAAACAGACACTTACCTGTTCCATGGTCCAGCGATGCATCCGAATGGGGTGTCGCTCCTCTCCCCCTCCTCTTCGCTGGCGCCGCCATTTCCACTAAGGGCACCCGGCCGTGATGGCTTTCGTCTTCACGGCCGGGCACGCACGGCGCATGCGCGAGTCGCGCTGCACTCCCGGACTGGATAGGCGATCTCCTGGGACCTGTCACCTGTCCCAGGAGATCACCTAGAGGGAGGAGTCGCCTAGGCGGTTCCTGGGCGGAAGGAGGAAGTGGGACAGGAAGTCCCCCTCCTAATGAAGCCCCCACTCCCCCCCCAAAAAAATGACATGCCAAATGTGGCATGTAAGGGGGTGAGGAGTGGTTAAAGCTGAAGTTCCATTTTTGAGTGGAACTCCGCTTTAACCCTGAGCACATACAAATATTGTTGTTGGTGTGATTGGTCTGTGGGTGCACTGGTGTAACAAGGAATTTGTGCACCTACAGGCCAGGGGATTCCCAATAATACAACAGTCCCTTATTTGGTTCGTTTTACATAAGCAAATAGAACTGTTTTATGTACATATATAATTACAAACGATATAATAAAACAAGTTTCTTAAAACATTAACATGTACTGATAAGATTATGTACATTATCTCTATGTTATGGATTCCCTTTATAACACCTAAAGGTGACGTGTGCGTGCTTTGATTTCTGTGCTGTTCCAGGTGTGGTCTGTGACAGGATGTTCAAAATACAAAGAAACTCCTAATCCCCTCCCAGACCGGACTCCACACTCAGCACTTTACCTTTTTCTTTCATCATGTCCACCCAGCTTCCTGTTTCCTTGACGTTGGCAGCAAATCTTCACCTGTAGGCCAGATTGACGCTCAATGTTTACACAGAAATGCAAAGCAGAAAAGTTGTCCCAAGATGTTGCTGTTAGATTGGTGCCTGACCAATACGTGGTCTGGAAGCCAGGAAAAAAAATAATGTGTGTAAATACACTATATTGACAAAAGTATTGGGACGCCTGCCTTTACACGCACATAAACATGAATGGCATCCCAGTCTTAGTCCGTAGAGTTTTGGCCCACCCATTGCAGCTATAGCAGCTTCAACTCTTCTGGGAAGGCTGTCCACAAGGTTTAGGAGTGTGTCTATGGGAACGTTTGACCATTCTTCCAGAAGCGCATTTGTGAGGTGAGGTCAGGCACTGATGTTGGACAAGATGGTCTGCATTTTATAATCCCACCATGGAGGGATGTGGTGAGTGCTTTGCCACCAGTGACAGGATCACCTGTCTGACATGGCCCATATAGGGTTGCCACTTTTTTTACAAGCTAAACCCGAACACTTTAACGGTACACAGTCATTTTTTTTTGTATACACTATAGGATTGTAACAGACCTGTGACACCTTTGGGAACTTCAAAGGGAATAGTAATGCGGCGCACATAGTGGCCCCTCACCCTTCTGTCAAGTTCTGTCGTGAGTCACATTCCAGTCTGAATATTGTGTCCGGGTTTCAGGTGGACTGAAACCCGGACACACGATTCAAAACCCAGACTGTCAAGGTGAATCCTGGACAGGTGGCAAGCCTAGGCCCATACCATGAAAACATAACCCCTATAGACAGGATCACCTGAGTGACATGACCCATACTACAAAAAACATAACCACTAGAGAGGATCACCAGGGTGACATGGCCCATACCATGAATGCATAACCACTAGAGCGGATCATCTGGGTGACATGAGCCATACCATGAAAACATAACCCCTATAGATAGGATCACCTGGGTGACATGGCCCATATCACAAAAACATAACCACTAAAGAGGATCACCTGGAGAACATGGCCCATACCATGAAAACAAAACCACTAGAGACATAATAAACTGTGTGACATGGCCCATACCATGAAATCATAACCCCCATAGACAGGATCACCTGGGTGGCATGGCCCATACCATGAAAATGTCCCCACTAGAGCGGATCACCTAGGTGACATGGTCCATATAATGAAATCATAACCACTAGACAGGATCACCTGGATGTCATGGTCTATATAATGAAATCATAACCACTAGACAGTATCACCTGGGTGACACAATAGCCCATACCATGAAATCGCAAGCACTAGAGAGGATCACCTGGGTGACATGGGTCATACCATGAAAACATAACCCCTATAGACAGGATCACCTGGGTGACATAGCCCATACAACAAAAACATAACCACTAGAGAGGATCACCTGGGTGACATGGGTCATACCATGAAAACATAACCCCTATAGACAGGATCACCTGGGTGACATGGCCCATACCACAAAAACATAACCACTAGACAGGATCACCTGGATTACCTGTCCCATACAATGAAAACAAAACCACTAGTGACATGATCACATAGGTGACATGGCCCAAAACATGAAAACATTCAGTCTGTACAGATCAATTCTTCTGTTCATGTCTTCTTTTTTCTTTTTTTTTTATCAGGACCGGAGGATAATTTCATGTCTACATGATTTTCAAAGTCATATATCACATATAATTGGCAGAAATGTTCCCATTTGAGCCCATGAATCACATACATCCTCCTACCTCCAAAAATAGAGGATATGAGCGTCATCAGGTTCCACTAAAGAAAAATAAATTCCCCAGGGAGTCTCCTCAAGTCAGCATCAGAAGTTGAACCAAAAATATGGCTGGTTGTGGTTCCACTTCTGATGCTGACTTGAGGAGACTCCCTGGGGAATTTCTTTTTCTTTAGTGGAACCTAATGACGCTCATATCCTCTTTTTTTGGAGGTAGGAGGATGTATGTGATTCATGGGCTCAAATGGGAAATTTCTGCCAATTATATGTGATATATGACTATGTATCTGTAGTAATCACAGACATATAATATCATACTAATAATCTGTTCATTTATTTTTATATGCATATCTAGAATGAACTATATCTTTACTATCTCAAATATACATTTTACGTCCTTTTCCTGAAGAAGCCAAACCGGCGAAACATGTTGAATAAATGAAGGAGCATAATAATTTGTGCATTTAACTACAGTATACTTTCATTCTGTTCATTAGAGGCTGTATGCATAGACCTTGAACTATAATGTATATCATGTTTTGCACAAAATGATTTATTTGTTGGTTTTATAATCATGTCTTTTCTAAATAAATACTTTTTTATAATATAAATACAAATCTCCTTAATATTTACATACCTTTGACAGTCCCGTATCTCCAAGCTTTCTTTACATTCATGTCTACATGGTTCCCACAGAAATAGCTATCTGACCAGTGAGAAATCCAGAGGACCTCACTGACAAAAAGATATTGATGAGATTGAGAGGCTAGAGACCCAAATAATGCAAGGTCTGAGGGAGAAAACGTATCAGAAGAGACCCCAGCCTCAAGCAAAGAAGCGAAAGAGGGACACGATTGAAACATTTAAATACATTAAAGCAGTTGTATTGTCCGATTGGTCATTTTTACCTACAGGTAAGCCTATAATAAGGCTTACCTGTAGGTAAAATGAATATCTCCTAAACCCACACTGTTAAGGAGATATTTACCTTGAATGCAGCCGCTGATGTCAATGGCGCATGCGCAGTGAAGGTCCGCCGTATCTTGCCAGAACAGGGTGACGTCATCACGGCTCCGGACACTCACAACGCCGGAGCCGCAAACCCAGAAGAAACGCAGAGGGAACATGTCGGCTCCCTTAGCGGTGGGAGCTCCGTTCTAAGGCAAGTATTTCATATTTAGCTAGTATGCATATTAGCTCATTATGCCTTTGCCTTACAGGTTTTTATTTTGTTTTTTTTGGGCATACAAGCGCTTTAAAGGGGAACTAAAGGTCTAAAGTAAAAAAAACTGCAAGCATGCGGTTATTATTTTCCCCAAAGTAAAGTGAATTTAAACATGTTTGGGAAAAACTGTCTACCCTCAGGCAAAAATAATAAAAAGGCAAACTTGATGGACAACTCAAGCATCCTATAGTGTCTGTGGACAACTAGAGCTCGTTTCCACCAGCTGCATTAACCGCTTCCCGACCGCCTCATGTACATATACGTGAGCAGAATGGCACGGGCAGGCAAAATCCCGTACCTGTACGGGATCCTTTAAATGCCTGCCCGTGGGTCGCGTGCGCGCCGCCAGCGGGTCGGGTCACGGAGATGAAGAACGGGGAGAGGTATGTGTAAACAAACCTCTCCCCGCGCTTCCTACTCTGCCTGTCATTGATTGGCTGTTCCCGGTCATCGGGAAAGCTTATCAATGACGTCAGACGTCAGCCCCGCCCCCTAATGTAAAAAAACACACACACGTCACAGCCCATAACCCCTCCCCTCCCCCTAGTGGTTAACCCCTTCACTACAACTGTCATTTATACAGGAATCAATGCATTTAAATAGCATTGATTGCTGTATAAATGACAATGGTGATTTTTTTTACTGTGCAGTAGTGAAAGTAATATTTACAGTAGCGATTATTTTCTCTTTTTGTACGCCAAAGGGCGAATTTCCGTTTTTTTTTAACTCCATTATGTTACTGGCTGATTAATCGATTATGAAAATAGTAATTGTTTAATTTCATAATTGATTAGTTGTCAATTAATCGATTAGTTGTTTCAGCCCTGCTTGGTATGCAACCGAGTAAAAATGTAGGCATGCTGCATTTTTTTTAACGCAAAAAAACACATTACAGTGTACCTCAGTGTATTGTGACATGCTGTTGTGTATAGTGTTAAATGAAGTGTTAGGTACGCAAAGTAAAAAAAAAATAAAAAAAATCACTGTGATGCGTTGTAAAAAAAATAACGCACACCATCGTGAGCACATTATGTGTACCCAAATGCACATCCACTGGTGTGAACAAGCCCTAAGTCACATGTTACCGCAGAGCGCCATCTTCTATCTTTGGACATAGTATGGGTTCTGAAGCAGGGCTAACCCTGCAGTACCACACATGCACGTGCCATGTCCTGGAACCACCAACCCATCAAGGAGTCAGGCCTGCAGCCTGCAGCTGGGGAGATCAATTGTACCAGATGGCAGCCACCTTGAAAGGTCCCCTTTAATCATGAATACATAAAACTGTTTTCATATGACTGGAATTGGGTGATTCCATAACATATCACTTATCAATAGACTTTGGTTTATCTGACTCAAAGCCTAAGGCAAACATGCAGAATTCCTATGTAAAATAATCATTCACTTGTAAATCTTGGGCGGGGTAAGAAAAGGTTTTTGTAAAGAAGTCACCTAGTGACGTATTTATGTGCAATTGCTGTTTTTGTCACTATTCTCCAGGTGCTATATGACACAAATCATTCAGGCAGGGAGTGCAAATGTAGGTACACCCAATACCTGAGAGACCATGAATGTGTGACTCTGCTTCAATGGAAGAAAGCTTTTAGCTGTACATGCCATATTAGTAAGCTTGATTGAGCTACTAAAATCATTACCAATTCATCACGAGGCCTCTTTCACAAGGGCAGCTGGGGAGGTGGTAAACAGGTGGCTGAGCCAAGGCCCCCCGACTGCCCACCTAATGACTACCATAGAGATAGAGGGGGCTATTCACATGCATGCCCATGATGCTTTGTGTTACAGAAAATTAAGGTGACGGGCATGCCCATTTAAGTCAATGCATCATATTGGTCCTGCTAAAATTGCTGTTCTGCAAAAAAAAAAAAAAAAAATAGTCTATTGCTTTTCAGAGAATCAACAAGTGTGAACCTAGTCAGAGTACTGATCAATCATTAAATATACTGGTATGGGGAAAGACTTAGGCCCCTTTCACACTGGGGCGGTGAGCCGCGGTGACGGTAAAGCAGCGCTATATTTAGCGCTACTTTACCGTCGTTTTAACCGCGGTATTCGCCGCTCGCGGTGCGGTTTTAACCCCCGCGAGCGGCCGAAAAGGGGTTAAACACCCCCCGCAGAGCGCCGCCGTAGCGGCGCTTTGCGGCGGTATTACCGCGGTTTCACCGCGGTGTCCCATTCTATTCAATGGGAAGGAGCGGTATAGGAGCGGTGAACACACCGCTCCTATCCCGCTCCAAAGATGCTGCTAGCAGGACTTTTTTTGTCATCCTGCTAGCGCACCGCTCCAGTGTGAAAGCCCGCCGGCTTTCACACTGGAGTTAAAGGGGCCGGATTTTTTCATGCGGTGAACAGGCGCTATTTTTAGCGCTGCACCGCATGAAAAACGCCCCGGTGTGAAAGGGGCCTTAGGGCTCTTTCACATGGATGGACCGTATGTCCGTTTTTCATCCATCCGTTTTCGGATGAAAAACGGACATACATGTATCCCTATGGGATAGCGGGTGTCAGCGGATGAGCATCCGCTGACACCCGCTCTCGTCCGTGCCCGCTATGCTCCGTTTCTGCAGACGGAGGAAAACCCCATTTTTTCATCCGTCTGCAGAGCGGATCGGATGACGACGGACTCTACGGTCCGTCGTCACCCGATCTCCCATAGGGGAGAGCGGCGCTCTGACGGGTCCGTCCCTGCACGGAGTGCAGAGACGGACCTGTCATCTTCCTGCTCAGCGGAGATCGCTCTGGCGATCCCCGCTGAGCAAGCGGCTATCCACGGGGTGGATCAGCACTGATCCGCCCCCTGTGAAAGAGCCCTAACTAAAACTGGAGAGTGCAAAATCTGGAGCAGCTCTGCGTAGAAACCAATGAGATTATAACTTTGGATTGTTCAGTTTAGGTTGGATTTACACTGTTCCAACATGAAAGTCGCATGACTTTGCCAGGCGACTTCGGCGCAACTTCAACGCGACTTAGAAGCAACTTTGAAGCAACTTTAGGGAATGCCTGTGTTATCTTCCTGTAATGCCGGATCCAAATCACCACTTGGCGCAGAGCGCATGCAAATAGGCTCGTTTGCCGGGCCTTGGTGGTAAGTGGCCGCATATTTGCGTGCAATAGCGCCGACAGTGCTGTTCTGAGAGCATGTGGCTTGCGCGCTCCCGGAACAGTGACCAGCGGCTCACGGAAAGTTCCTGATCACTGATTGCGATCGGGAATTTTCAGATTAAGTGACCTCTGTGGCTATAAGGCCCTGTGGCATAGCAAACCCCTTAAACGGCCTTCTTTGGTCTCAGCACTTAGACCCCTTTCACACTGAGGCGCTTTTCAGGCGCTTTCATGCTAAAAAAAGCGCCTGAAAAGCTCACGAAAACCTATTTCCATTGAAATCAATGAATGCTTTCACACTGAGGCAGTGGGCTGGCAGGGCGGTGAAAAAACTCCCCTCTCCACTGAAATTGATAGAAAGCTCTTCAAAAGCGCCTGAAAAGCTCTTCAAAATCGCTCAAATGTTTTACTGGCAGTTTAGAAGCGGTGTGAAAGGGGCCTTAGGCCCCTTTCACACTGAGGCGCTTTGCAGGCGCTAAAGTTCTAAAAATAGCGCCTGCAAAGCGCCTTTAAACAGCCGCTTTACTGCCAGCATGCCCAGCGCCTCAGTCTGCAAGTAGCCTTAGGCCCCTTTCACACTGGGGCGGGAGCCGCGGCGACGGTAAAGCAGCGCTATATTTAGCGCTGCTTTACCGTCGTTTTACCCGCGGGATTCGGCCGATATCGGTGCGGTTTTAACCCTCGCTAGCGTCCGAAAAAGGGTTAAAATCCCCCGCAAAGCGGTATTGCCACGGTATTACCGCGGTGTCCCATTGAAATCAATGGGTAGGAGCGGTATAGGAGCGGTGAATACACCGCTCCTATACCGCTCCAAAGATGCTGCTAGTAGGACTTTTTTTACCGTCCTGCTAGCGCACCGCTCCAGTGTGAAAGCCCGCCGGCTTTCACACTGGAGTGAATGGGGCCGTTTTTTTCAGGCGGTGTACAGGTGCTATTTTTAGCGCTGTACCGCCTGAAAACCGCCCCAGTGTGAAAGGGGCTTTATGGTCACTCTGACTACTCCAACTTCTTGAAATCTGTCTCCCCTGGATGATTTTCTTGCTGGACAGCAGGCCGCTCACACCACCTCAGCTCCCATTGGAGATGCCCCCCTTTGGGGGTCCCCGATCTACAGTGCCACACTTTTATTATATAGTCAATCTTGTAAGTATGGTAGAGAGTGGGTTTTTATACTTGGTTTTATTTTATTTTATTCTTTTTATGATTTTTTTCTTTTTTCCTTAGGTAGGATCAGACCATACAGCAACTCCTTCTATTATATTTTATTGAACTCACGCGTATGCTCCTGAAGAGTGGATCAATCCACGAAATGCATAGAGCTAATATAGGCCGTGTCCCTATGATTCAATTGATATAAAAAACTATACATACTGACAGATATTAATCGTTTATAATCATGTGGCAACCTGTCTACATTGTATGTATAGATATACATTTTTATGAATTGTACCAGTTATTATAATTGTATTGGATATACACTAATTCACGATTATGTGTTTGTATGTTAATTTATACAATAAACTGAATTATTTATACCTACGTGCTTCATTCAAAGTCCCAAACCCCTTTCCCCTCTTTTTTTGACATATAGATAGGGATGAAGGCAATTACCAGGTCACCGCCCCATATAAAGTCCCAACTGTTCTCCTTTTTCTTATAGCAATACAGGGATGGAAGCACGTAGTTTAGGTCTGATAACATCTACACATTTAGTATTATCAACATATTACTGGTTTGTTTAATTCCCTCTCTCTCTAGGGCCAACACCATCGGACAGAATCCATGAAAAAGTCCGACCGTGTGTATGGGGCTTTAGGATGTTACCTCCCATCCCCTGATTAGATATACAGCCTCCCATGCTCTATTTAGTGTGTCATGTGATCTGGTTTATGAGCCCTCTGGCTCCCATCCTTCCCGCGAGCTGTGAAGCATGCCGCAGACCCTCCTCCTCCCCTTCTGCTTATGCCGCGTACACACAACCGGACTTTCCGGCAAACTAGGTCCGACAGGATTAGTCCGTCAGACAATCCAAATGTGTGTGGGCTAGTCCGTTCGTTTTTCGGGAAAAAATTCCAGCGGACCTAGAAATGGAACATGTTTCAAATCTATCCGACGGATTCAATTCCGACGGACTAAAATCGGGAAAAACGTTCGTCTTTGTGCTGGTCCGACAGACCAAATACGACGCAGGGGCAGCTATTGGCTACTGGCTATTTTTTTTGTCCAGTTTACGCCACCATGTTCGAACAGACTTTCGACCGGACCTAGTCCGTTCGTATGTGGTCAAGTCCGTTTGTTCGGAAAGTCCGTCGGAAAGACCTTCGGACCTAGTTTGCCGTAAAGTCCGGTTGTGTGTACGCGGCATTAGGGTGGGTGGATGTTCATGCGCCATGCATCAACGTCACCTTCTGTGTGTGGCAGGTGCGGTAGTACCATCTGGCGGCGGAGGAGTGTAATGGCACCGACGCCGGGTGGTTCTCCGCCCGGCCAAGGGTGCCTCCCTCCTGCAGTACATGCCTCCATGACGTTGGTGGGCATGTGATGGCCCTGCCCTTATAGGCTTCACCCGGGGACGTCAAATTCACTCTGGTGTGTCGTTGCTCACTACATGAATCGCCTTGTATCCTATTACCCTATGAACTAATCACTGTCTAATTGGTAATTAGAATTCACCTCTAGTTGCACTGCACTATTGGATTGTTTTATCCAACCTTTCTTGGTGATGCATTTATATCCTCTTCACTTCTTACACCTTTCTATTCAACCTCTTCTGGTGATGCGTTTATATCTTCATCACTTTTCACTTCTTACACTTTGGCTACCACTAATCCTTTTTAGTACTTCAATCCCCCTGTTTTTTACCGAGCACAGGACACCTTGCACCTGTCATACTATAACTATATGAAAAATATACATATATATTTTTTTAGAAGTCCTTCATTGATGATCTAGGGTTGTCACTTTTCCTTTAAGCCAAACCCGAACACTTTAACAGCGCACAGCAATTTTTTAATTTTATTTTTAGTATACACTATAGGATAAGACCTGGGACATCTTTGGAGGCTCCAAAAATGTCCTCCTTTGGGGGTCCCCGATCTACAGTGTCACACTTTTTTTTTATATAGTCAACCTTGTAAGTATGACAGGGAGTGGGTTTTCATACTTGGGTTTTATTTTATTCTTTATGATTTTTCTTTATTTTCCTTGGGTAGGATCAGACCATACAGCAACTCCTTCTATTATATTTTATTGAACTCACACGCATGCGCCTGAAGAGTGGATCAATCCACAAAATACATAGAGCTATTATATGCTGTGTCCCTATGTTTCAATTGATATGTCAGTATGTACAGTTTTTGATATTAAAGTGGTTGTAAACCCTAGGACAAACAAAACCCTGTAAGACGAAGGCATAATGAGCTTGTATGCATAGCATACTAGCTCATTATGATTTACTTACCTGATATCGAAGCCCCTGCAGCCACCCTCGTCCACCGCTCTGGCGGCCGACATCGCTGCTGGGTAACTCCGGATATCGCGGGCTCCGGTGCTGTTAATGGCTGGAGCCGCGATGACTTCACTCCCGCGCATGCTTGCGGGAGCCGCCGGTAACGGCACACTCACTGAAGCAACAGCACGTATTTGCCATTGCTTCAGTTTGCATGTGCCGATGACATCGACACATGCAAATACAGGGGATATTTCCTAAACCGTTCAGGTTTAGGAGATATCCAGGGTAGCTACAGGTAAGCCTCATTATAGGCTTACCTGTAGCAAGAAGTGTGTTGTAAGGGTTTACAACACACTTTTTAATTTTGTGGCATCCTGTCTACATTATATGTATAGATATACATTTTTATGAATTGTACCAGTTATGAGTAAGTGTATATCCAATACAATTATAATGATTATGCGTTTGTATGTTAATTTATACAATAAACTGAATTCTTCATACCTAAGTGCTTCATTCAAAGTCCCAAACCCCTTTCCCCTCCTTCTTTTTTTTTTTTTAAATGTTGACAGAGGAATCCCTCCCACTGAAGCTGCCCTCTGATGGGAGACCACAGTGATTGTTGCTAGTGATAATTTTATGTAAAATCCAGCAGGCGGGTTGTACCCAAGCTGGTCGATCGATCAACTTGGGTACATTCAGCCTTCCTCTACACGACTCGAATCTTGTCTGGTTCCTGCTTAACCCGCCGAGATTCGAACCATCAATGGCCAGCCTTAGGTTGGCCATGGCCATACACTACAATTAAATTCAAACATTTTCGTTTTTAAGAACCTTCATTCAATTCACTGATAGTTAGTGGGGTCAAATGTACATTTATATTCCACTGCAGTGACAAGGTAATTTAAAGGAACAGTAAAGACATTTTTTTTTTTTTTTTCCTCTTGAATAAACAAATTTCTAACAGCGAAGGTGGTTTTCGTTCAGGAAAGTCAATTCACTCCAAAATGGAATGTTAAAAGCTTTCAAAATTGTTTTTTTTAGGCCCCTTTGACACAGACGCCTCCATGAAGTGGAATCTGCTTGCTCAGCGAGGAATCTCTCCGCTGATCCCTGCCCAGCAGGCAGATGACAGGTCCACGTCCGCTCTGCTATGGGGCAATCAAATGGAAACAGACCACCTGTCCGTTTCCAACCAATTCAATCCGCCATATGGATGGGGAGTAGGACTATCATTCGTCTGTTTTTGGCCTTAGGATGGGGAATAGGACTACCATTAATCTGTTTTTGGCGGTCAGGATCGGATCGGATGGCGACGGGTGTCAACTCCATAGAAGAGACTGGAGAGTCTGATCAGGTCCGCCTGGAAAAACTGACAGGCGGTCCCGATCGCATCGCCCGCGTGAAAAGGGGCCTGAAGCACTTTTAAACAACATTCATTAAAGGTACTTATGAGAAAGTCTGTACGAATACTCATTCAAAAATTGACTAGTGTATGGCCAGCTTTAGACTCGGTTCCCATCTGTGTGGTGCATTTCAGATGCATTATTATTGAACTCTATATAACATGCTTTTTTGATGGATTTGCATGAAAGATGCAACAAGCTGGACTTTTTTTCAATGCACTGAACATAAAAGGCACAGGTGTGAACATGGCCTTCAATCTGCAGTCACACATGTAACATTCATGTGTTGAAGAAAAGAAAGTCTGTTATTATGGATGGCGAGCACCTGGTTAATGGCGTACGAGGGTTGCCGCAGCAGAAATAGCACAAAGTACAAAACACAAAGTGTTCCTGGAATAGATTATCATCAGTTTTTACTGCCTGTAGAAACAACGGCCATGCCATCCTGGCGTGACACCAGTGACATCTAATATAACATTATCACATTGCTATCTCTTCTGCCAGCTTTATTGTGGCCTCTGAGGTGAGAATGCCAACACAGAATAAGGGATTTCTCAGTGCCGGTTGACACTACTGCGCTGTGCGAGATCGCATGTGATTTTCCCCGCACTGCAGTGCAAATCACATGCGATGTCCGTGCAGTGCGATTTCAACCATACAGATGGTATGGCTGATACCGCATCGCATTCAGACCAAACTCACACAGGACCCTTTTTTTGGTCCACACCAGAATCGGATCACATGGGTGTTTCCAACCAATGTGATCTGATTCATGCCCGATCTGATTCAGTTCGCAGTGCGATATGCGAGCTGAAATTAACAATGTATTGACACTCCCAGCAGTTCGCATATGGCAGTGTGAACTGCCGTGCAAGTTGCGTGTGATGTGGGAACCTGCAGTGGGTTCGCAGGGTTCCCGCATCGCACAAGTGTGAACCGAGCCTCAGACCTGGAGCAGCTGTGCATTGCAACCAATCAGATTCTAGCTTCACCTTCTCAGTTACACTTTGAAACGGAAAGCTAGAATCTCAATTGGTTGCATAGCTGCTCCAGATTCTGTCTGCTCCAATTTTAGGCAGGCCATCGACAAGTTGAAAACCAAACGTTTGAAACATGAAAATGACGCATACGATTGTGTCATCATCCGTTTCATTTTTTGCTAAAAAAAATCCAGCATGTTGGATCAGGCACTTTCGATTGCGATGAACAAGAATTTTCATTGTTTTCAATACGTCTATGGCCTGCCTTAGGCTAGCTTCACATTTGTGAGATGCACATGCGTTGTTGTGCATTACCATGTGTTGCTGCCTGCCGCACCTAAATTGCACCAAAGAAGTGCACTACCTTTTTTATTTTATTTTTTATTAAATCATGCCGCAGCAATATACATGGTACCTTGTTACCATTCATTTTGCACACTTCATCAAGGTACATTTGGATGCCATTAACAAATCCAATGGGTAAGAGAGGGAGGGCGAGGAGACAGGGGTGGCTCGATGATTTTATATATATATATTATTCCTCCGCCCCTGACTCGTGTGAATGAAGCCAAAATATATATTATTTTGGCTTCATTCACGCTTGTGTGACTTTTCATGCAACTTTGATGTCCAAAGTTGCATGACAAGTTGTTTTTCAATGATAACCATGCATATACACTATATTACATGTAGCGGCGACACTTTTGCAAGGTGTCCGCTATGTGAAAATTTTGTTTTTCTCCTCAGAATAGTAATGGGGTTAATTGTGCAGGTTTAAATTTGGCATCAGTTTGGCTGAGCTGTACTAGGATTTTGCCTGGTCATGGGTACAGTAACTGTTTGGACGGTTTGGGTATCAACATTCCCCGGAGCCAATCAGTGGGTGCGTCTGACCCCACTGGGGAGTCTGGGGAAGTGTACTTAAAGCCGTTCGGCACACATTTCATTTAGTAAATCTCTTTGCCTTCCAAATCAGGCAAAGAGTACTAAATGAAATGTGTTTTTTTTTTTATTTTTTACTTAACTTGTAATCGAGGACTTCCTGTCTTCTGTCTCTTCGGGGGTGGGCGGGGTCTTGCGGGGATCCTCGCCACGCCGCACTGTCTCCTGGGATCTGGTGTCGTTGATCCCAGGAGTCAGTGCGGGCATCTTCCGAAATCTTGCGAGATTTCGGCCACATCTTCCGAAATCTTGCGAGATTTCGGACACATCTTCCGAAATCTCGTGAGATGTCGGCAGATGTGCCGTTACTGCGCACGCGCGAGTAACGGCGGTGCATGCTGGGCCATCTAAAGTGCCTGTGGGGTTTCACATGCCCACAGGCAAGATGGCCCCCAGCACAAAAGAAGAAGATGAAGAACTTCATCGGACGAAAACCGGCGGCGATCGAGATGGAAGATGGAACAGGTAAGTCCCCCAATTGAGCTATATGCCCTTGGCATATAGCCCAAAAAAAAAAAACTAGTGCAGAACCGCTTTAAGGTGCTGAAGTCACGTGTTCGGGGTTCGGAGCTGCCTGTTCCTGAATCTGGACTGGGGTAGCCCCGCGAGGGGTCCCGGGCCTGGGAGCGTTTGCCGTCCCTCAACATGGTTCTTCTGACTAGCCCCATAGACCTGCTTGGTCTGGGGCAAAGAATCCATCTGTTCCCGAGTCTCGGAACCGGCTGGTCCGAGGCGCAGTGACTGAGGGAGGATTCAAGGTGTCCGTGTGTGCTCTCAACTTGGAGGGGCATCGCAGCTCATGTAAGCGACCGGGGAAGGACTCTTCGGAGGAGGGCCAACAAGCTGGCATCTCAAGAAGTGCCTGGTTGCTGGGTTGTAGGACATTAACGAATCCACAGTTTCACAGTACTGCCAAGGAGACAGAAAACGTTTCAGGTACTGAGAAAAGGTTCCTAATTCATTCTCGGTTGAGACTTTATTCATGATTAGAGACTTTGCAAGTTCCGAATCTAAGTGATGACTGTCATAATCTTTGGCTAGAGATTGCTCAGCTTTGAAGCGTCCAGCTGCGAGTGGCTACTTTCTGGGTTTTGGATTAGAGACCTTCTAAGGGTCGGCAGTTCAAGGTGCCTGAGTTTTCACCCTTGCCCTCTGTTCCCATACGAGACTGTGTTTGTTGGATGTTACCCCTGCAAATAAAAACCTTTCTAAAAGACTTTTATGGTGTCAGCGTCCGAAGTTGTGGGGTACTAACCCTGGGAACCCCTAGACATGGAAGAACAAGCCGAGCAGAGGTAACCGGTAAGCCAAAAAGTCAAGGCCGCCCCATAGAGGGTTATGGCCGCTACATACAAAAGTATTGGGACACTTGACTTTACACGCAGATGAAATTTAATGGTATCCCAGTCTTTAGCTGGCCATACACGGGTCGAATTTCGAAAGAACCTTCTTTCGAAAAACTTATTTAAGAATTTTCGTACGAATTTCGTACCATTAGTGGGCTGCAGCAACGGCCGATTTTCGTGTGGCCATCGAATTTTAAAAATTCGACATGTTGGAATTTTTTTTTAAAAACGTACGATTTTTGAACCAATGATGGGAGAATCATGCGAGAGATGTAATCGAAAAAGAAATGCGCATGTGCAAGAAAAGAAAATTCCCGGAAAGAAAAGAAGATTCCCGGAAAGAAAAGAAGATTTCCAGACACTAAAATTATTTTCTGTAGGAACATGACGTGAAATTGAAGGTTTGGTTGGTCAAATTTCGAAATCAATGGTGGCACCATCGAATCACAAAACGCACAAATTTTCTGATCTTCAAAAGAAAGTTCTTTCGAATTTCGACCCGTGTATGGCCAGCATAAGTGTGTAGGGTTTAATAATGAGTTGGCCCACCCTTTGCAGCTATAACAGCTTCAACTCTTCTGGGAAGGCTGTCCACAAGGTTTAGAAGTGTCTATGGGAATGTTTGACCATTCTTCCAGAAGTGCATTTGTGAGGTCAGGCACTCTCTCCCCCAAATGATTTGGACCAGTGCACAAAGCAAGGTCCATAAGACATGGATGAGTGAGTTTGGGGTGCAGGAACTTGACTGGCCTGCACAGAGTCCTGACCTTAACCCAATAGAACACTTTTGGAAAGAATTAGTGCTGAGACTGCAAGCCAGGACTTCTCGTCCAACATCAGTGCCTGACGTCACAAATGCGCTCCTGGAAGAATGGTCAAACTTTCTCATAGACACGCTCCTAAACCTTGTGGACAGCCTTCCCGGAAGAGTTGAAGCTGTTATAGCTGCAAAGGGTGGGCCAACTCAATATTGAACTTTACGGACTAAGACTGGGATGCCATTAAAGTTCATCTGTGTCCCAATACTTTTGACAATATAGTGTATTTGCAACTTAAAGTTGCAGCCACTTCAACGTAGAGAAATGCACTACATTGGTCCTGCTTTCATGCAACTTGAGGACCATAAACGTCAATGTTAAAGTAGCACTGTAGGCAAAACCTTTTTTTTTTTTTTACATTTTGGATAGAGTTAAAGCGAAGGGCCACCCAAAAAATAAAAAAATAAATTGCATTAATAATCTTAAAAAAACATTTGAAAAAAATTCATTTTGAACTTACCTGAAACCGCTGTTGCTAGGCAGTCTTCCTAATCTGCCTCTTCCGCGGCGCTTCCTCCTCTTCGGTAAGCGGCCCCGTTGCCTTCTGGGATATGTGTGTGTCCCAGAAAACAACAGGGCCATTCACAAAGCACCACACGACTCGCGCATGCGCAGTAGGAAACGGGCAGTGAAGCCGCAAGGCTCCACTGCCTGTTTCCCTTCGTTAAGATGGACGGATCGGCCTCGGGGGTCCCACATCGCGGGCTCGCTGGACAGGTGAGTGCCCTTATTAAAAGTCAGCAGCTACAGTGTTTGTAGCTGCTGAATTAAAAAAAAAAACACATTGCGGCCGGAACGCTCCTTTAAGCCCCGTACACACGGTACGATTGTTGCCAGGAGATTGTCTGTTGACAAACTGTTGTCCTAAAATATTAGTACGCTCCTTTTGACAACTGTTGTCCAACTTTCGGCCAACAAATTGGATGACAGGCTAGTAAATTTTCGGTGGAAAACGGCTTGACGTCAGATTTTCGTATGGTCAGTACACAAGTCCGTCACACAAAAGTCAAAAGTACAAACCCACATGCTCGGATTCAATGCTCACCAAACACGAAATCAGCAGAAGGGGCCCAAAAGGTGGCGCTCAAGAGCTGAAATTCCTCGTAGTACGTCACTACGTTCGTGTTTGTGGCAAGACAAGATCCTGGCACACGCCCTTTTGACAAAAATCAGATGCTCGGTTTGCCAACAATTGTACCGTGTGTACGAGGCTTAAGAGTGGGTTTTAACCCCTGTTGCTTAATTTTTTTCCATCTCTGCCCCATTGGGGAGATTTACCTTAACTTCCTGTCCCATAGCTAAAACAGGAAGTGAGAGGAAATTCCTGCAAATTAAGGGAATCCATTGCAGACCCCCCAGGCCACCAGAACTAGTGTCCCCATTGGACGCTTTCCCATCTATTACTTTTCTGGGGACAATCCAAAATTTGGGATTTTCTTTTACTTTTATTTCCAATGATAATGGTAAACGGAACAAATAGAGGGGGGGTCTCCCTAATGGGGACACAGACAGCAATATAAACCTGACAGGTGTTCTAAGCCTTCTCCACTCTATTTAAAACTAAAGAAAAAGTTTTGCCTTTCGTAATACTTTCATGCAACTTTTGGGGGTTAAAGTCTTTCCTGAATGTTATACAATGCAACAGTTGTCCATTATCACTGTCAAAGCCAAAGTCGTATCCAAGTCGCACCATCCAAAGTTGCATCATAGTTGTGCTCCAAAGTAGACGCAACTTTGGAGTCCTACTACCAGTGGCGGCTGGTGCTCAAAATTTTTGGGGGGGCGCAAACAAACAGCCTCACTGTGCCATCAAACGCTGCCACTGTGCCCATTAAATGCTGCCACTGTGCCCATCAAACGCTGCCACTGTGCCCATCAAACGCTGCCACTGTGCCCCTCAAACGCTGCCAGAGTGCCCCTTCAAGTGCTGCCAGAGTGCCCCTTCAAGTGCTGCCAGAGTGCCCCTTCAAGTGCTGCCAGAGTGCCCCTTCAAGTGCTGCCAGAGTGCCCCTTTAAGTGCTGCCAGAGTGCCCCTTTAAGTGCTGCCAGAGTGCCCCTTTAAGTGCTGCCAGAGTGCCCCTTTAAGTGCTGCCAGAGTGCCCCTCCTAGTGCTGCCAGAGTGCCCCTCCTAGTGCTGCCAGAGTGCCCCTCCTAGTGCTGCCAGAGTGCCCCTCCTAGTGCTGCCAGAGTGCCCCTCCTAGTGCTGCCAGAGTGCCCCTCTAAGTGCTGCCAGAGTGCCCCTTTAAGTGCTGCCAGAGTGCCCCTTTAAGTGCTGCCAGAGTGCCCCTCAAGTGCTGCCAGAGTGCCCCTTTAAGTGCTGCCAGAGTGCCCCTTTATGTGCTGCCAGAGTGCCCCTTTAAGTGCCCCTCCAAGTGCTGCCACTGTGCCCCCTGTCTGCCCTCTGCACTTACCTTGTCTCGATGTGCAGCTGGTGACGGCGTCAGGCGGCGAGCGGTGTCTCATCGTCCGAGGTCTTCTTCTCCCGCGCTCCTCCTGTCTTCTGCTATCGTCCGTCCGAGGTCTTCTTCTCCCGCGCCTGTCTTTTGCTATGATTGGACGCCTAGCGTCCAATCACAGCGCCTGTGACTTCAGCCAATCAGGTTACAGGTAACAGACCTGGCAACCTGATTGGCTGAGAGGCGGGTCTGTGTTAGGGAAGCGATGTATTCGCTTCTCTAACACAATACTGTGTAATCAGTGAACGCACAGCCGTGCGCCCGCTGTTTACACTTAGGGAAGCCTATTAGAGCACACCGCTCTAATAGGGTCCCCTATTAGAGCTTACAGCTCTAATAGGGGCGCTTCCAGCAACACCCCCCCCCACTGTAATTCAGATGCCCGGCGCCCGATCAGGGGCCGGACACCTGAATAGGGGGCGGCAGCGGTGACAATAGATAGATTCATGCAATGCATGAATCTATCTATTGGTGATAGAGCGGTGCATACTGCACTGTGCCCGGCGCCCTTTTTTAAAGGGACATGTTTAAATAAATTTTTTTTATTTTTTTAACTTTTTATTTTTATTTTTTTTTTATTTTTTTTAACTGCAAGGAGGGGGGGGGTGGCGCCCGGGCGCCCCCTATGGACGGGCCGCCACTGCCTACTACGGTGAATGGAGCCTAATGCCCCGTACACAAAATCCGTCGGACTTTTTCCGATCATTCTGAACGTGGTGACGTTCGTTGCGACGGAACTACGTAGAAGCTATTAGCCAATAGGTTTGGTCTCCTAATTTGATCTGAGCATGTGTGGCACTTTGTCCGTCGGAATTCTCTACACACGATCGGAAAAAGTCTGATCGGATTTTGTTGTCGGAAAATTTGAGAGCAGGATCACAAATTTTTTCCGTCGGAAATTCAGACGGAAAAAGTCAGATGGAGCGCACACACGGTTGGATTTTCCGACAACATGGTCCGATCGGACATTTTCCGTCGGAATTTCCGACCGTGTGTACGGGGCATTAGCGTGAAGGTCCACGTGTGAGCCGTGTTTTTAGAGCCTCTGATTGCTTCAAAGACAACAACCATTTTATTCTCCAGGATCTCTGCTTAAAAATATATATGTTTTAGGGGTTCTGAGACACTTTCTAGCAAAAAAATACAAATTTTTACATGTATGGGAGAAATTTCAGAATTGCCCTGGGGGGGTCAAGTGGTTAATAATATAAAAGTGATATAAATAATAAAGGGACATGGAAAGTGATCGGCAGTATTTTGGGTCTTGAAGAAAAAAAGAGGAAATCACATCATGGAAGGAGATGGAACGTGGATGTTGTTGTAGAGGGCAGTGGGCGGGTCAGTGAGCGCGCTGGGCACGCCCTTCCCCTATTACTCTCCAGTTACAACAGAGTGTGGGCGTGTCCTGTAGGTGTTATTTACTATAAGAGAGTGCGGATCCCCCGGGAGCCTCAGTGAATCGGTGACATCTGATTCCTGGAGGACGAGGGGCTTCGCTGATACTGCATCCCTGCTAATAAGGTACTGTTGGGGCTCATCGCTTCTATGGGTGGTGTGATGTGCCACGCTGGCATCCTGTGCCCAGCCATCCTCTACAGGCTGCGGAATTCTTCCTATCATTAACCCTTCCTCTGCCTGCTGACCATGTGCCAAGGAGAGCACTGCACTGTCCATTGATTGGCTATTGTGAGCAAAGCAGATCTGTGATCCCCAATCAGCTCTCCTCCCCCATAGAGCATCGTGTGCATGGCTCTGCTGGATCATACATTTTTTGCATACACATACTTTAATTTTTTATTATTATAATAGAGATTATCCTATCTATCTCTCTTGATTTTGCACATTATCCATTGACTTTCGGCCAGATTATCTTCATTGTGCTGTGATCTTATTTATTTGGCTCTGAATCTTAAGGACTTGGTGACTTGTTGGGCAATACAAAGCCTGATGTAGGAGCCAGATGGGATTTCTTATTAAAATGGGCTTTGTTGGGATACTGATTAAGGGGATCTCTATGAGAATGTTTTGTGTTTGGGATTTCCCATTGTGTTTATGTACAACCCTTCCCTCCAATCTGCTGCTGTAAAATTCGGCCCTTTAAACTTTCTGCAGTAGTCTAGATTTTTGTAGATTTTTTTTTTTTAATATATATATATATATATATATATATATATATATATATATATATATATATATCTATATCTCTGCTTTGTGTTACTGCATGTGGGGTTCCCCCCCCAACATATAAAACTGCAGGAACACTGCTGTCTAATTTGTTGCTTAGAAACTTTTGTTACGCAAACATTGTAACAACTGTCTGAGTGAGGTCAGTTTTTATTTTTTGTTTGGGCTATTTTTTTTTTTTGTTTTTTTGTTTGTTTGTTTTTTTTTTTTTTTACTCCTATTTTCATTTCTTATTTATTTTTAATATAACTAAATCATGGGATCGATTAAAGATTTCAGTCGTCCTGAATTGGTGACCGTATTCAGCCTTTTTGTGACGTTGGGTTTGTACTGCAGAGCTTGCATTCTATGTAGTTTTGGCTTCTTAGTTGGAAAGGCTGAAAACAATGGGAGTTGTTTATCAGCTCAGGTTAGTTGAGTCTCTCTGGGCTTCAAATGGTTAATTCCCATCCCCCTCCTTGTCCCTGTACCAGTAGGGGACTGCTCTGTCTGTGTAAAGTTGCATAACCAGTTGGTTCCAGTTTTTTGGTTGTTCTCGCCCAGGATGGAAAGTCTGATTCTTCTCCAGGCGATTAGCTCTGCAAAGACTTGTGATGGGTGTCTGCTGACTTTGGTCTCTTTAGACGATAATTGTCCCATCATCCGGAAACTGTTTCGCACATTTTCCAGCGTTTCTCCATCCCCTGGGGCAGTTTATGAACTGTCTTGCTTTACTTCTGCAGGAACTTTTCATATACTAGCTATGTTTTACCCATTGCTGATTGGCTAGCTTTTAGTAGTAAGGCCTCATACACACGGACGTGTTAAACGGGCTGTAAAGCTAGTAACAACACCGGGGGGGAAAAAGCAGCATTAAAAATGCGATTTTATTAGCGTTTTGATTTGGCGTCAATGCGCGTTTAACGTTGTTTTTAAGCGTTAACGCTAAGGCACGTTTTTTTTTAAGAAAACATCCCTCTGCTATTTTCCACTCTCAAATTACCCACATAAACATTTTTTACACCCTAAAAACGCTGACGCTAAAAAACGTCTGTATAGCGTTAATGCGCGTTTTTGAGCTTTTTTCAGTGTCAAAACAGCTCTAACGCTGGAGCCTCTGAAGGCACTGGTCCTTGTTTGTTCTTTTTTTTTTTTGGAGCTTAAAAACGACCATGCCTGTTACAGCTCAAAAATTATGGTGTATGAGCCCATTGAATAACATGGAGTTGCCTTCTTAAGCAGCAAAAAATTGACTGTTAAAACGTCCGTGTGAATGAGGCCTAAGGGCAGTCATACTCCGGATTCCCCCTGTCAACCTGTGGTTGCAGGAAACAAATTTGCTCTCTCTGTGTATGGCCTGCCTTAGGCTATATATTTATATTAGATTTTTTTTTTTATTTTTTCCGTGGTTGCAGGAATTTTTTTTTTTTTTTTTTTTTTTTTTTACACAATTCCCATGTGAACTGACAGTGGAATCGGCAATTATCTTCTCACGGCGTGGTGGGGGAAGCCATCCACGCCAAAAGATCCCATCCCAGCCATACACTGTTCAAATTTTGGCCCGTTCAGCAGGAGCCGGCCAAGATCTGAATCGTTAATGGGCAGACTGAATGTACTAAGTTGAGCGATCTACTTGGGTACAACCAGCCTGCTGGATTCTCCTGCAATTATCGCTAGCAGCTGCTTCTCATTCATTAAACCTGCTTGTTGAGCAAAATGAAATGTTCTGCTTCCATCCACCCCACAAACCAATAGAGCGCCTCGTTTACCACTAACCTGCCTATGGATTGAAAATTTGTCAGGGTCCTGCTGATCCATGTATGGCAAACTTCATGTATGCCAATCATGGAATTGCTTGAGAATATTGACTACAAGTCCTCATGCTCATCCCCCTCCCATCCTCCTCTCCCCCCCCCCCCTACATGAGTAGCAACTGTGCTCTGAATTCAGGGACCGTGCAGCATTGTTGTCATCCTATCAAGTTGCTTTAGGTGGGATTTGCTGGCAGGATCAACGGGTATTTGTGGGACTTTGCAGGGGGACTAAGCACTGTTAGATGCACTTCTTCTAATTAGGTGCTGCAGCATTTTTTTTTTTCTTTCTTTTAATGGGACGCCCTAATTTGAAAATGGTGGGTTGTTGTACTCCAGGTTAGTAGTTGGCAGCATGGCAGGGTACTGCAGATCTGCCAACAAGAATGTTGCTGGCTTGCAGTTTTGTAAGATTTTCAGGAAACTTCTGTTTCCTCCACAAACTCCCCTAGATTGTAAGCTCTAATGAGCAGGACCCTCTGGTTTCTCCTGTATTGAATTGTAACTGTACTGTCTGTCATGTTAAGCTCTGCGCAAACTGTTGGCAATATATAAATCCTGTATAATTTTTTATTTTTGTTTCTTCTAGATCAGCAATCGCCACCATGTCTGTGTCACACAGTTCTAGGCTCAACAAGGGGGTGAGGGATCAGTATATGAAGCTGCCCCAAGAAGGGATGGTCCAGGTGACTTACGTCTGGATTGATGGCACTGGAGAAGGGGTCCGCTGCAAGACCAAGACCTTGGACTCTGAACCCAAGTCTATTGAAGGTAAGATGGCAGCCCCCCCCCCCCCCCGGGGCCCCCCCCCCCCCCCCCCCCCCCCCCCCCCCACTTTTACAGCTTCTGGACATCTGAATGCACTCTTGAGTTAAAAAATTCCAAAGGTGCTTTAGCACATAGTCTTAGCATGCTTTGGAATGCAAATGCCTATTTCAATCATGATTTACCTCGTCCACGCAGCTAAAATATACCATACAGCTAGATATTGCAGTGCGTTAAAGCCAAAAAACAAATCTGCTATTGTGAGGGTTGGCTCGCTTCAAAGGGATTTATTCAATTTATGATTTCTCCTCCCACGATTTTAAAAGGCCACACTAAATTTCCTAGAAATTGTGCAATGTGACACGAGACCTAGGGCATACAATGATTGAGTGCAGCATCTGCTCTGGCATGCCATAAATAACTCTATGGCAGAGCTGATCCTGCGGGCACACTATCATTGCTGCCCACATTGAGCAAGGATGCAGCTTGGAAGTCACACGTCCAGCACAGTTGGGCCCTATTCATGCCTATGCTGTTGTAAGGTATGTTGATAATGCTCACTGTACATGCATTTGCTTTTGTTTCCTTTATTCTTGAAGCAAATGCTAGGAAAGATACCGTATTTGCCGGTGTATAAGCCAATTTTTTTACACCGGAATTACACAGCCAAAAACCGGGGGTCGTCTTATACGCCGGGTGAAGAGGCCGCCAGATGAATGTGAAGTCCGCCGGGTGCTCGGTAATGCTGTGTGCATACAGTGTGCGCCGCTCAGCCAATCCTGGCTGGCGATACACTCTGTTGTTGAATGCAGAGCCTGTTAACCCTGCTCGGATTGGAGTAACAAACTGCCAATCCGAGCAGGATATACATAAGTGGGAGCGGCGCAGGGCTGATGTCACAGGCTCTGCCAATCCGAGCAGGCTTTGCATCCATCAACAGATTAGTAAAATGCATTGCCTGCTGTGATTGGCTCAGCGGTGGACACTGTATGCACGCTGTATTCTGCAGTGTACCAGAACCATACAAACATCATATTACCATATACTGTACTAACAAAGGTGATTTATTTAAAAGCCCTACATCAAAAATTTACCAGTGAGGAAGTAATGGATGGGGTTCCTCATTGACCAGCTTGCAGTAACAAAGCATCATATATACTGTACCTCCTAACAAAGCATCATATTACCGTATACTGTGTACCTGGCGCTACTGTACAGTATATTACGAAGCATCATATACTGTGAGTACCTGTTTTATTAAAATGGTGTTGCCTCGGAAGGGGTAGTTTTATACGGCGAGTATAGCCCAAAACCTAAGTTAACACTGGAAAAATAAGGGGTCATCTTATACGCCGGCAAATACGGTAATGGAATGTGTGTAGACTGTAGCATTTCAAAATGTGTACCACAGCATGTAAGGGCATCAAGGTTCTTGGCTTTGGGGTAGGCATGAAATGAAGGCTCTAAGCGTTTCTAGCAGTCTATTGCTGTAGGTGTCTGTCATGACTATTGCCATCTATTCCCTCCTGAAGTATTGTGCTGTCCTTGGTGAAAGGCAGAGGAGGTGGAGATGCCTTACAACAATGATTCATTTGAGGCGTGGGGGGGGATAATGGCAGTCAGAAGTCCAAACTAGACTTTAAACAAGGGTAAAACTTGTTCCTTTTTCTAGAGGAAAGTGCCACCCCAAATTATCATTTGGGTGACTGATGGGTTATGACAGCCTATAGGCTTTATGTTGGACTTCAATGTTCCAGTCCACAAAAATGTTCTGTAATGGCTATGCAGCAGAAGGACCAAGGCTCTCATATATATCTATATCTCTCCCCCATTTTTAACTCTAAATGCCCATGCCTCTACTTTACCCTGGACACTGATTTAACATGGAGGGGCATTTAGCGGTAAAAAAACAAATTCAAAACTCCTGTAAAAGCAGTGGTTTATGTGTGCATGAGGCCTAAAGTGGAGTATGCAGAGCTAGAATTGGATCTCTTCCATGTTTTCCAAGAAACTGTTTATTTTGCATCCATGGAAACATCCACTTTACATGGGTTGACTCTTAAGGGAGGGGGGACCTTCATCAGCACTCTTGAAAAGCTCAATGAATATTTTGTTCAACCCTTGAAATAACAGCTTGTGTGTAGCAAAAATCACTAAGCGGTAAAATGTATTCATGTGCCTCAAAGGTGATCAGCTGTAATCTGAATATTGTCCTTTTTCCTCTGCCATGTGATCTCTAACCTGGTATTCCTGCTAACTCTTATTCCTCTTCTTCTTCCATTAGAGGTCCCAGAATGGAACTTTGATGGCTCAAGCACATATCAAGCTGAGGGCTCCAACAGTGACATGTACCTTGTCCCTGTCCAGATGTTTCGTGACCCTTTTTGCCTGGACCCCAACAAGCTAGTCATGTGTGAGGTCCTAAAATACAACCGAAAATCAGCAGGTACAGTACCACTGTAACAGAATTGGAGAATCTGTGAACATGGGACATTTTAACTGACCACTGGTGGCTCTATAATCTATAACAAGCATCTGTAGTCAGGGGATACTTGTTATGGCATAGTGTCTGCTCCATCTTCTAAAGGTTTCCCTGAAAGGGTTCCAATTTTATTTGCTGTAGCGCAGAGTATATAATACTGAGCCACCTGCTGTTTTTGCAAGGTTTGCAGTACTTTTTGGCGCTCATGGATGACCTTAAGACCTCTTTCACACCGAGCCGCCTATAGCGTCAGCGGTAAAACACGGCTATTTTTTGGGGCGCATTTTGGCCGCTAGTGGGGCACTTTTACCCCCCCCTCCCGATAGCAGCCGAGAGGGTTAAAACCGCCCGCAATAGCAGCGCTTTGCCGGCAGTATTACAGTGCTGCCCCATTGATTTCAATATGGAGCATCAGTAAACACCGCTCCTTCACCGCTTTTCCTGACGTCCTGCCAGCGCACCGCTCCAGTGTGAAAGCCCTCTTTCACACTGGAGACAATGGTGCAGCTGTTTTAGGGCGGATTGCAGGCGCTATTTCTAACTCTATAGCTCCTGCAAAACGCCCTTGGTGTGAAAGGGGTCTAAAGCTCCTTCTCAACTTTGGAGAGATTTCTGCCATTACTAGAACATTGCTGAGCAATTCCACTGTTTAAACTGGGTAGTAGAAATGGTGAATGATTGCCTTCTACGTTTTGGAAAGTTGCTTGGTAGGTTCCCACACAGCAAAAAGCATTTTGTACAGTTCTAAAATTCCAGACTATGTTGGCTTTAAATGATGTCTACTAGATGTTCCAGAAATCCTTGCAACATGACTTGTATAGTCGCTCAGCAATATTTAAAGGGTTTTTTATAGGTTTAGCAACAAGTGTTTAAAGCTATGCTGTACTGTGGTTTAGATTCCCGCCAAAAGTGTCCCGTTCCCCCCCCCCCCCCCCCCCCCACCCATCTAGAACATACTTTAGGGTTAATTGGAGTTGGTTAGTTGGCACGTGTATATTGTGGCAGGGAGTGTGGTCTTTTTCAGAGGTGGGAGGGGCTGATGAAATAGTTTTCTGTATGTATAAAGTGCTAATTGGGGGTCTTGATTGATGTTATTAAAGGGAGCTTGCAGAATACTCCTGAAGCCTAAAGTGATAACATACATATATTGTAATGGGTTTTATGAATCAAAGGAAAAAACTTTGCTGTGCAGCTTGTTGGAAAGGTGTGCCCTTTCACGTCATCACATTGTAGAGATGCAGACCTCACCCTTGTTCAGTGTACATAACTTTAGCGTTTACTTTGGCAGATCCACTGGAACTTTATTGACTTTAAGTTGTTTTTCTCCTTCCAGAAACCAACCTGCGTCACACATGTCGGCGAATCATGGACATGGTGGCTGATCAGCACCCATGGTTTGGCATGGAACAAGAGTACACTCTTCTTGGTATTAATGGACATCCATATGGCTGGCCTGACAATGGTTTCCCAGGACCACAAGGTTAGATTTTTTTTTTTTTTTTTTTTTTTTTTTAATGTTTTCAAACTGTAAATCGGAAATTTACATGGCAGAGGAACATGTAGCTCTCAATGACCTCTGCGTTTTGAAGTCAACTGTTAACTTCCTCCAGCTCCATACCTACAGTTGGACCTGAGGCTGGAGGAATAATCTACAGGAGCCTGTGCATTGCACCTGTAATACTCCATTGTAAACAAACAGATTCTTTGCAATACTGGTGCATTTTGTTTAATGCAAAAGGTGAATATTCCTGTTGCACTACAAAAACTTTCAGGTTGGGGTTTGTTCTATCAGCCATTCTGTTCTGTAGCTATAAGATCTTGTGCTCAAAATTAAGCTGGGTTGGGTTAGAAAGATTAATATAATGAAAAGCCAAAGGGGGGGGATTCTTGGTACCCAAGGTCCTTGGCAGATCATGGGACTCCTGAATGTTAAGAGATAACAGAAGTGCCATCTGTCTCTCTCCTGTGCAGCTTGTCATGTGACTACTTCAGGGCGTTTAATCAAGCTCCTGTCCTCATTAGCGGCTGATGGGGCTATTAGCTGTGCAAATGTTGGGTGTCATTTATGTTGTGGCGTCTACATTGTACATGTGACAATCTGATGTTAAGGATTGTAGACAATTAAGGTCTCAATTCAAGTAACTGCAATCCTGGCTTTCAGTTATAGGTAGTTTCTATTAAATTGCTCCAGAAATATAACATTTGGAGTCCCTTGCAATCTGTTCTAATGCCCCTACGAAGTCTAACTGAGGTAGATGTGGATTACCCCGTTAAAAAAAAAAAAAATAAAAATAAATTTGCTTTGCAAGACAATCTACAAATTCTGGGTCGAGCCCAGGTGCTCGACCAGGATTTGGAACCAGGACCAGTGTTGACTACTAAGCCACGGTTTCATAAATGGATAGCTGCTGAATTGTGGTCCCAAGGCACCATTGTTCACAGGGCTTTAGCAGAGCTTCCTACAGCAGGAAATGGTTATCTGAAGTTATTCTCAGTGTTTGCAAATATCTTGACCATCAAAATTACAGTTGTCCAGAGTATTTCATCAAAGCACAACTTTGGATTAAATGAGAATTGTGCTATTTTAAGCTATTGCTGGATGACTGTAGTTTGTACATCGCGACATTACCAGAGGCTGAAATGGCCACAGATCTCCATGTTAAAGTGTTTTGTAGATTGAATTAAAACTTGCCTGATTATTTTTGCTTTAGAACTGATGGCCTTTGGTGTCCCTTGCAGGTCCCTATTACTGTGGAGTCGGTGCAGATAAAGTCTATGGAAGGGATATTGTGGAATGCCACTACAAAGCCTGCTTGTATGCTGGCATCAAAATCTGTGGCACAAACGCAGAAGTTATGCCATCACAGGTAAGGATAAATGACCCATTCTAAAATCCTGACACAATCTGTGAGGGCCCATTTCCACTATTACTATTCATGTCTTGCAACACTAAACGTGTCCAGCAACTTTTTTATTTTTATTTTTTTAACTGCAATTGCTTTACATTGGCAGATTCATAGAAGCCAATAGCAACAAGTATTTTGCCTTGGTCAATGGTGGTTAACCCGATCTCCTCCACATTCTAATCAAAAGCACATTGGGGAAACTTGTATCTACATGTGTCAAAATGCTAAATAATGTCATTGCACTAGATGCACATAGTCTGTCTATTCACACAGATCTAAATGGACCTTAAAACAATTCAAAGTCTGATTTGCCCAAGATGGATAAGACTAAATTTCCATGTGATGTGCAAACTGTTAGAATATAACTAAACAATCTTTTATCTCTTCTATAGTGGGAGTTTCAAGTTGGACCCTGTGAAGGGATTGATATGGGAGACCACCTTTGGATGGCTCGCTTCATCCTACACAGAGTATGTGAGGACTTTGGTGTTGTGGCAACGCTGGACCCAAAACCCATGACTGGCAACTGGAACGGAGCTGGGTGTCACACAAACTACAGCACGGAAAACATGCGGAAGGAAGGAGGACTGAAGTGAGTCTCCCAGGCAACTTTTTGGGGCTGGAAGAAACCAGCAATGCTTCTAAAAGCCTATACAATCATGTAAAAATATTGGGTCCCAGGAGGAAATGGTTTAAACCAGTGGTCTCCAACCTGTAGCCCACGGGCAAGATGCAGCCCTTTGCCTACCTTTTTTATCTGGCCCTTGGGGGCACTATTTTTCCCACTGATGCCAATAAGGCACTATGCTCCCCACCGACACCAAAGATGGGGCACTATTCCTTTCACAATTTTCTACTCCCACTGGTCAGTCTGGCCTCCCTAATGTCTGAGTGGCAGTAAACTGGTCCTCTTGAAACAAAAAAAAAGAGGACCAGTTTACTGCCACTCAGACATTAGGGAGGCCAGACTGACCAGTGGGAGTAGAAAATTGTGAAAGGAATAGTGCCCCATCTTTGGTGTCGGTGGGGAGCATAGTGCCTTATTGGCATCAGTGGGGAAAAATAGTGCCCCCAAGGGCCAGATAAAAAAAAAAAAAAAGTTAGGCAAAGGGCTGCATCTTGCCCGTGGGCTACAGGTTGGAGACCACTGGTTTAAACTATCTTTTTGGTCTCGGCTTTTGTATGCCACAGTTATTAAAAAAAAAAAAAAAAAAACCCCAAGATCTAACTAGGGATTTTATGGAGTAAACCTGTAGGCTCCTATTTCTGAAAATGCTGATACTTGGTTTCATTACATTGGGTTGGTGACCCTGTTACACCACTTTTACCTACAGGTACGCCTATAACCAGGCTCACCTGTAGGTACCTTTTTGAATATCTCCTAAACTGCAAGTTTTGGAGAGACCTTTTCAGTATATGCGCTGCTGTCGATGCATGCGCACTGAAGAAACAGGCTGCTGGTGCAGTTTCTTCATGAGTCATGCTGTGACTGGCGGCTCCCATGTGCATGCATGGGAGTGACGTCATTGTGGCTCTAGCCAATCACAGCGCCGGAGCCACAAACCAGGAAGTAACTCCGGTGGAAGATGTCAGCGCTGTACTTGAAGGGCTGATGCCGATCCAGGGCATCGTTCTATGATAAATATTTCAAAGTTTCTTCTTTTTCTACATGGTTTCTCTGGGTCAGTAATTCTCATAGCCAAGCAACTAGTATTTTCAGTAGAAGGCCAACAATGGCAGCCTAGAGGTTACACTCCTGAGATGGATAATATATACTTTAAACCGACCATTAAGAATACTAAGCTATTATAATTGTTGCCCTCTATCAATGGAGCCAAGATATTGATAAAAACTAGCGCTTGATTTTGTTACCATTTTACAGTAATTCTTATCTTCTATACTCTATATTTATTACATGAAGTAGTCCCATTTGATGGATGTTAGATTTTCACAAAGCATGGAATAGTTTACCATTTCACATTATTACTAAATGACAAAGCCCTTAGTGTTGGCAGTGACCAATTCTATCCATGTTTTATTGTTCTATTGAGATTGTACAATGACCTGTTAACGCACCAGTTTGATTCAGCACTTCCTTATTGTCCCACCAGACACATTGAAGAGGCCATTGAGAAACTAGGAAAGCGTCACGACTACCACATCTGTGTCTACGACCCACGTGGTGGTAAGGACAATTCCCGACGCCTGACCGGGCAGCATGAAACCTCCAGCATTCATGAATTTTCAGCTGGTGTGGCCAACCGTGGTGCCAGTATTCGTATCCCACGCCAGGTCGGACAGGAAGGCTTCGGCTACTTTGAAGATCGCCGCCCAGCAGCCAACTGTGATCCCTACGCTGTTACTGAGGCCTTGGCCAGGACGACCCTTCTGAACGAAACGGGAAGTGAAACTAAAGACTACTCTAATTAAATGTGGGGGCTGGACCCACCCAGTAGATTCCATCCATTTTGCATCTTCCATCTCAGTCTTTAGTGGGTTGGTCAGCTGCTGGCTCACAGCTAAGTTGTCTCTTGCAGAAAAAAAAAAAAAGTTTCCAGGGTTTCTGTAATGCCCACTTTTGTCTTTCCCTAAAGAGTGGCTGACATGGCCAGCTTCATTCACTCTTGATACGTCTAGTCTTAAGGGAAAGACTGCAACTGTGTTCAGAGACAAATTAGCTGAGAGTGAAAGCAAGGCTGGCTGCTAAACCTGCTCCATTGTTTTAATCTGTTCTTTACTAATCTTTCTGTACAGTTTCTTCCACTTTGGAAGGTAGAGGGCATTGATCATTATAGACTGAAGGCCAGTGGGATGGCTTATTTTCAGAATTCCTTCAAATGAAGGGAGTGGCTAATAACTGCACTCCTTAAACAAACAAGCTTTTAATATGTGGCCTACAAGGACCATCATCCTGCTGGGCAGCGGGGGGGATGGTTGTGTTTTTTTTTAAAGATCCCATGATACCTCATCCTACTTGTGGGGTGTTACTTTTAAAGCTCCAGTACAGTCATGTTTGGGTCTTAACTAAAATTTCCTCAGAGGGTTTTATTGTAAACCGTGTATTAATATGTGACTGTTTTTGGGGGTTTTTATCACTTGAATAAAGTCGGAAAAAAATCAACCACCTGTGTTTGTTAATGAGTGGACAAATATAGGCCAAGCAACAACTTGAAGTGCCAACTCTTTGCTCTGAATGTTGGTGACCATTTTCTAGGGCTGGTAGATATATATTCTGTAATTTTTTGTTTTATCTTGCGGGGGGGTGGGTTAGGGGGGTTCTGTCATTAGTTTCTAGCTGTGAACCCCATCATTGTGTGATGGCTGCATTTGGATTCCATTCTATCCACCCAGGACCATGGCCTTTGTAGCTGCATAGTATGCAATACATACAGTATGATGCCAATACATCTAACACTACTTTACTCCAGTATTTAGGACCTTTTCATTATAGAAACAAAAAAGCAGCACTCAGAGATGAGATAATATATATATATATATATATATATATATATATATATATATATATATATATATTAATAATATATATTTATTATATCTCTCTCTATCTCCATTTAGTGCAAGATAATGTTCCACAATAAACCAATTCAATAAATTGTGAAAAAAAAAGTCCTTAGGAAAAATCCAAACACCGTGGTTTAAAGATAAATGTGCAGTGGCAAGTAATCCTAGTTATCCATGCTCCACCATCAATTGTGTGGGAGAAATACAAACTCTCCAAATGTCTAGATAAATCTAGCCTTGTAAAAGCAATCAGATTCCTTGGGTATCCATATGTATCTTTAGGCTTGCTTCACATCTATGCATGATGCTTTTGAGCGTCTTTGGACACGTGATTTTGCCGCGTTTTGCTTATTTTTTTCATTTTTTTTTTTTCCACTGTGGTTGCTTAGCAACCAGCGATATACAGTAGAATTTAAAAAAAAAAAAACACAAAATCGCAGTAAAACGCTGTTTTTGACTTCTATTACATGTAAAACGCTGCATTTTGCATGAAAAGTCCCAGACCCTTTCCAAAAATGCATTGATGTGATCATCATCATCATCATCATGAACCCATGTTAAATTTCCCTGCATTTCCGAAAAATGCATTAGTGTGAATCAAGCCTAAGAGGGTGATTCTCGGCTCAAGAAATATCTTCTTGCATTGATATACCAAAGAAGCTCAGGAGAAGTAGAATGTGTATTGCTTGCCCACATCAATATCCCTTCCGGTTTTCGTGGTTGCGACCTCTGGTGCTTTTTGAACGCATGCTGCAATTTGGAGAAACTGCGTGTGTGTGTGTGTGTGTGTGTGTGTGTGTGTCTGTCTCTTGTCTGGTTTGAAACCCCAGGTATATTTCACACAAAGGGAGCCCAAATGGTCTTTAACACAAGCATATATGGTAGCACAGATGCATATCAGGAACATGACTTGTTTTGGGTACCATTTGTGTAACTCAATACAATAACCTCAGAGCCCTACTTGTCTATTTGGGGTACAGAAGAATTCATCTATATGCTATTGGGAGTTGTAGAGTAGCTGAATAAGAATATGCAGGGCTCATACTGCTTAGTCCACAAATGCTGTGTATAGTGTGCCCACAATCTGATTCGGCGTGCATTTTTTTTCAGATCCACAGGCTGTTTTTTTTGTACATAACATGGAATAATGTGTATTTATTGCGGTGTGTGTTATTGACTTCCCTCCCTCCTTCCTGTGGTTGCAGGAAAGAAAATATCAATCTTTGGCCCACCCAAGTCTGTTCAGTTTTTAAACAATTACATCTGGGTACACCCTCCCCCACCTCCCTTCCCAGACAACTTTTTACCACGAAAGAAGTTCCTAAACCACACATCCTCTGAGCACCAAAAACACTACTTGCTTTTGTTCAAAGCAACCATCCGTCAATGTCTCCAAGCCCCCCCCCCCCTTTTTTTTTTTTGGCACAGTGAAATCCCTTTGGAAAATGGCCTCCTAGCATTTCTGGCGGTGGCCATCTTGCGCAAGGGCAAATTGTAGCATTTACTTCCTGGAATCCATCTGCCCTTTGTTTGGTCAGGCAGGGGGGTGTGCTTAGCTGAGAACCCCCCCCCCCCCCTCCTGAAGAGACCTGGTATATATGACATTTGCCTTGGCATGGAAAATGGGAAGTAACTCAAGACTTGTTAAACCTGTAAATGATATATACAGTACCTACCTATTTACTAATACTAGCATCCGACGAATTAGAAGGCCAATGTTGACTGAGTATGAAGTTCCATGTTAATGAATGCAGCCCTGTCCACATTGGATAATACTTCCTCCCTGATAACACCAATCTTCCCTTCAACATGGATGGTCGGCTCCTTCTCCTCATTCTGTCTGTGGGTAACTTGCACCCACAATACAAGAGTTCACTGCTTCTTCAGTTTATGCTCCAATTACATCTATGCAGTTTGCTTTTGAGTGTATCTGCAGTGCATTTTGCATTTTTGATGTTGGGCAGATTAAAAACGAAAAGCGCAGTAAGGAGTTTATCTGTTTTTATAATTTGATACTGGTTGAGTCACATCAAAAATTATCTGTAAAGCCACATAATAGGTTATTCTCATCATACCCCCCTCCGAAATGGTCCAATAATGCCTTCATCTGATTTGCTATCTAGCAGAACAGTGCCAACCTTGTGGTTACAAATGTCTGACGCAGCCCAGCCTCTAAACTCGCAATGTTTCAATGCACAGACTGATCACTGGGGAAATGTTTCCTGCAGAAGACTCATGACGTATCGGCCTAGACAAAGTCAGTTTGCTAAAGCTCAAGGAGTGCTTTTTATTTTAATAAAGTATAACTAAAGGCAAAACTTTTTTCAGTTTGAGAGATTATAACCCCTGTCAGGTTTTTACTGCGGTCTGTGCCCCCATTGGAGAGATTCACCCTCCCTGTGTGTCCTGTTTACCATGATCACTGAGAGTGATGGCTCAACATTTGCGATTTTCTTTCACCAAAACCTAGAATAAATGGGAAATCTTCCAATGGGGACACTAGTTCTGGTGACAACCAGGGATTCTCGCACTTCCTGTTTTGGCTATGGGACAAGAGGTAAAGGGGAACCCCCCCCCCCCCCAAAAAGACACGGGGCAAAAAAAAAACTTGCAGGGGTTATAATCTTCCCTTCATAAACCCTATTCATAATGAAAGAAATATATATTTTGCCTTATGGCCTCATCCACACGGCATGTTTTGCTAAAGCCCCCATACACACTATCAGATTTTCTGCTGATTTTTGTCTTCAGATTTACCAAAACCATGTAGTGCAAGGGCCTGCCTGATTGCATACAAATTGAAACGCCTAAGGTTTGACCTCCCTATTATATGGTTTTGGTAAATCTGAAGACAAAAATCAGCAGAAAATCTGATAGTGTGTATGGGGCTTTACTCTCCTAGACTCCTTTCCTCCTGGCAGCAGTGTTTTGGCAGAAAAAAAAGCCTGATGGTTATAAACGTGTGTAACTAGGGTTGCCACCTTTTCTTCAAGATAAACCCAAACACTTTTGCAGCACAGGGCAATTTTCTCCTTTTGTCTTCCAGGACAGCTTCTGAGACATAGGGCTCCTCCCTCCGGGACAGGAAACACGTGTACACCATATTTTTAAAAGGTGGTCCTCCAGGCCTCCCTCTTCCATTTGTGTTTCCTGCCGGATGGGAAGGAGCACGTTTTTAGGAACTAAGGGAGCTCCATGTCTCAGGGCTGTCCTGGGAAGAGTGCCTGGCGTTGGCCTCCTCCTGCCTAGGCATCCCTCTGTCCTGCTGGGGAAGAGTAGGATGGTTCTCATCCCCACTGCCGTTAGCTCAGTTGAGCTGGACCCCTGGTGATTCCCCCCCTCAGCGGTACCTGTATTCGGCCGGCAGGTGAGGGACGCTCGGCCGGCCGTGCTGAGGCTCCGCCGCTGTGGTTTCCTCATGCTGTGTGTGACCGACAGACGCGAGGGGACAGGGCTTGTGCGTTCCAGCGGGTGGAAGTGACGAGTACTTCCGGCGTCATTAGGGGGCGCCGTGAGACACAGTTCCGGTCTCTGGAGACGCAGTGGGGAAGAATACAGGTACCCGTAGCGGTGTGAATGCTCAGCCAGGCTGCGCAAGAGACCAGGAATGGAGACTGCGGTTCTAGCAACGGACTCTGGTTCTGTGGGCTTCGGCACCTCCCAGGTAAGGTGGTGAGGGTAGACCATGCTTACGCTGGGGGGTGGTAGGGTACTAGCTTGTGGGTCAGGGAATCCTTTCCTAATGGAAACTTGTCCTTTGTCTCTTTCTGGCTTTTAGGTTAAAACCCAGGACAGGACTCCGATCCCTAGGAAGAAGTGTGCAGTGTGTGGAATTTAGTTGGCACCCAGTTGGGAGAAGCCCTTGTGCCCTGACTGTGTCAGTAGCCTTGTTAAACTGTTAACTCGGTGGCAGTCTGCCATAAAATTTTGTCATCAGTTAAGGATGAGCTCACATCTACCTTTCAATCATTCAAAGGTATGATGGACAGGATGGGCCCCCCTTGTAGTATGCAAAGGGCAGCTAGTCTCCCCTCCCTATCCGAACCCAGCCAGGAGGGCGAGGGAGAGAGGGAAAGGGGGTCTAGATCACAAACCTCCTCCCTAGTAGATTCAGCATCTGACTCAGAGGTAGATTCTACCAGAGGGTCAAGATACAGGTTATCTCTAGAGGATGTGGGGGATCTGCTCAAAGCTATTTTCAACACATTAGAGATTCGGGAGGAGCAGGTCCAACTGTCGAAACAGGACCTGAAGTATCAGGGGTCGGGGTCTCAAAAAGCCAGGGTCTTTCCCGTACACAATTTCCTGGTCGAGTTGATTCTGCGGGAATGGTAACAGCCAGAGAAGAGACCCTTCTTCTCTGGTAGCCTCAAGAGGAGGTTCCCGTTTGAGGCGGATGCTTCGCATCCATGGAATAAGGTGCCCAAATTGGACGCACCCTTGGCTAAAGTGTCAAAGAAGACGGACTTGGCCTTTGATTTAGGATCGCTCAGGGATCCCATGGATAGGAGAGTGGATGTATTGCTGAAGAGGGCTTGGGACGCCTCTGCAATCAGGTTAAAGCCGCCCTGGCAGCGACATGTGTCGCCAGGAACCTGAAGTGCTGGCTGTCGCAGTTACAGGCCCATATTTCAGCAGGCACTTCCAGACAGCAGCTCCTGAAATCCTTTCCCCTACTTTTTAAGGCAGTGGGCTTTTTAGCGGACGCCTCCGCAAAGTCTGTGAAATTGGCTGCCAGGTCAGCTGCATTAGTGAATGCAGCAAGACGGGCGGTATGGCTTTAGACTTGGAAGGGTGACTCTGCCTCTAAGTTAAAGCTGTGTGGTTTGCCTTTCTCGGGTGACCACTTGTTTGGGCCAGGCCTTCAAGAGGCATTAGAGCGTTTCCTGAAAGAAAGAAAAAATCTGAGGGCAAACATTTTTTTCGAGGCCCCAGACAACTGGGCCAGCAGGAGAAAGACAGCCGCCCCAAAAAACACTGGACAGGTCATAAAGGCCGTGGAAGAGGAGGAATCCTATTTAATCCTCCTCAATTCACCACAAAGCTACAGTGACTCCTGTGTCCCGGTGGGAGGAAGACTGGGGGAATTCCTCCCACAGTGGGTAAAGTGCACTCAAAGTCCGTTCATTTTGGACATCATAAAGAACGGGTACAGATTGGAATTCAGTTCAGTTCCCCCATCAAATTTTCAAATTACCCAATTGCCCAGAGACCGGGAGAAAGCGAGGGCCCTGGGCCTATTATTAGGGGACCTGGTAGACCAGAAGGTCCTTATACGGGTACCCAAGACAGAGCAGGGTCAGGGGGTTTACTCCCATGTGTTTGTTGTAAGAAAACCTTCAGGGAAATTCAGACTGATTCTGAATCTCCGGCCCTTGAATCAGTTTGTAAAGTACAAACGATTCAGAATGGAATCTATTTTTACGGTGACTAGTCTCCTCTTCCCAGGATGTTACATGGCCACGGTAGATCTCAGGGATGTGTACTTACACATCCCTATACATCAGGAATTTTCAGAAGTTCCTCAGGCTGGCGGTAAAGATAGGTGCAGAAGTTCTGCATTTCCAGTTCCAGGCACTTCCTTTCGGCCTATCATCTTCCCCATGAATCTTCACAAAAGTTCTAGCAGAGGCCTTAGCCCCATTAAGAGTCAGGGCCATTACAGTAATACCTTACCTGGACGGTCTCCTGTTCATGGCCCCCTCCGCTCAACAGCTAGAAGAGAGAGTTACAGGAGGCCCAGAGTTTCCTCCTCTCGAGTGGCTAATCAACCGGGAAAAGTTCCAGCTTACCCCAGCACAGGAGGTCCTGTATTTGGGGTACAGGATATCTTCAGTGGAGATGAAGGTTTTTCTCCCGGGAGAAAAGATTCAGAAAGTGGAGCAGGCAGTAGCCCTGCTTCAATCAAATCAGGTATTTTCTATCAGGGAAGTGATGAGAGCTTTAGGTCTGATGACGTCTTGTTTTCCAGCGGTGCCTTGGGCAAGACTACATCAGCGTCCCCTACAAAATTTCATGCTGAGACGCTGGGGTGGCAGGGGGCAAACCCTAGATCAGCCTATCCGGATACCGGCCAAAGTCAAAAGGACTTTATGGTGGTCCCAACCTGGAGGTTGGTCGCCATAGTGATGACGACCGATGCCAGTACTTGGGGATGGGGTGCTCATCTGGAGCAGTCCCTAGCTCAGGGTACCTGGTCAGTGACAGAGGCTTGTCAATCCTCAAATCAGAGGGAATTGCTGGCTGTCCTGAGAGCCATGGAGGTCTTCCAATCCCAGATACAGGTACAGGTCCGTACAGACAATGTGGCAGCTGTCGCATATGTGAACAAGCAGGGGGGCACAAGGAGTCCTGCCCCGCAGGCTATAGCCAGCAGGATTCTGGGCTGGGCATAGGTGAATCTGGCCTCTTTCTCAGCCATTCACCTGAAGGGTGCTCAGAATTCCCTAGTGGATTTTCTAAGCAGTCAGCGGGTGTGTCAGGACGAATGGAACCTCAACACGGAGGTGTTCAAGCAGATTGTAGAATATTGGGGGCAACCAGAGGTGGATCTTTTTGCGTCAGAGGCCAACAGAAAAGTGTCTCAATTCTTTTCGGGTCACCCACAGGATCAGGCCTTGGCAATACACGCCTTTGCCAACCCCTGGCGGTTCAACCTGTGTTATGCCTTTCCTCCGGTTCGGCTGATAGCTGCGGTTCTGCAGAAATTTGTAACCGAGTCTACGGATCTCATACTGGTGACACCATTTTGGCCAAAGAGACCCTGGTTTGCCATCTTGAAAAGACTGGCCTTCAGTCCCCCTCTACCTCTTCTGGTCAGAGAGGACCTGATCTCCCAGGGGCCGATTCTGCACCCTCGTGGAGAGAGCCTCAAGTTATCAGCTTGGTATCTGAGGAACAGCTTTTGAGAGCCCAGGGTTTTTCAGACAGTGATAAAAACTCTTCTGGAGTGCCGTAAGCCAGTAACCAGGGCAATATATGCAAAGGTATGGAAGAGATTTAATTCCTGGTTGATAGAACAGGATCAACATCCGGGGATCCCCGCGGTCTTGGATTTTCTTCAGGCAGGTGCAGAACTGGGCCTTTCAGTTAGTACCCTGAAGGTGCAAACGGCGGCCTTGAGTATTTTTTTGCAGTCCTTTCTTCAGCAGAATCAATTCGTTTGGAATTTTTTCAAGACCCTGACAAGATCCAGACCAGTAAAAGTCACATCCTGTCCCACTTGGGACCTGTCAGTGGTCCTCAAAGTGCTAACAAGTAGTCCCTTTGAACCTCTGGAGGAAGCTATGTTGAAGTGGGTAGTGTTGAAAACAGTGTTTTTGATAGCAATCACATCAGCCAGAAGGGTGAGTGATTTGCCGGCCCTTTCTATTAGGGAACCTTTTTTGTTGATAAGAGAAGATAGGATCATTCTGAAGATAGATCCCAGTTTTCTCCCTAAGCTAGCATCTACGTTTCACAGGACACAAGATATTGTCCTACCTACTTTCCGATCCACCTCAGGTGTAGGTGGGAAGGAAGCTTTAGCTTTGTTAGATGTTAAGAGGAGCCTCTTAGTTTATTTGGAGATTACTAAAGGTTTTAGAATCTCCGATTTTCTTTTTGTTAATTTTTTGGGGGTCCGCAAGGGTTGCAGGGCCTCAAAATCATCCATAGCTAGATGGATAAGAATGGTAATTATAGAAGCCTATAAGTTGGAAGGTAAGCAGGCCCCATTAGTGAATGCATATAACACTAGGGCAGTCTCAGTTTCATGGGCAGAAAAGGCCGGAGCCTCTCCGGTCGTTATATGCAAGGCGGCAACATGGTCCAGTTATTCGACATTTGCTAAGCACTATGTCTGGATTTGTTGTCTGAAAGTGAGCAGACATTTGGACATAAGGTCCTCCAGGCAGCGATCCCGCCCTGACAAAGTAAGTTTCTTGCTTATCATCTCAGAGGCTGTCCTGGAAGAAGATAGGAGAACACCGGAGTTAGACTTACCGGTAACTCTTTTTCTAGGAGTCTTCCAGGACAGCCTGGTTTCCCACCCGGTGTTTTGATTTGACTGGTGTTGGATGTATTTAGTAACGATGTGTTAGTTATATCTTTTAGAGCCTTCCGGTAGTTCTTGGTTAAACTGAAGAGGGAGGCCTGGAGGACCAACTTTTAAAGATATGGTGTACATGTGTTTCCTGTCCCGGAGGGAGGAGCCTTATGTCTCAGAATCTGTCCTGGAAGACTCCTAGAAAAAGAGTTACCGGTAAGTCTAACTACGTTTTTTTTGCAGTAAACACTATAGGATTATAAAAGACCTGGGACACATTTAGTTGCCCCAAGGGGAGTAGTAATGTAGCACACAGAGCGTGCCAGTGGGTGTGGCCAAAATGCTCTTGCTGACATCATGACCCTGGTGGAGTGATGCCAAACCTGCCCCAAACAGCTGACCACAGATTTGTGTATGACTTTCTCTGGTTACTTGGGGAGCCACAGCCTGATCTGAATAATGTGTCTGGGTTTCAGGTGGACTGAAACCCGGACACATGAATTGAAACTCAAACTGTCCGGGTGAATCCTGGACAGGTGGCAACCCTATGTGTAACACGTTTACGCACGTCAAGCATTAAATTATTCAGACCGAAAAAAAATTTTTTTATTTTATTTAGTACTATTTAAGTACAGCTAGCACTTGGGTACATCAAGTGTTTTGTTTTGTTTTTGCCAAAACTCTGCCGCTCCTGGATGATCTGGCTGTGTGGGGATTTCTTTCCTGCCTCAACTCCTCTAAAAGCCTGTGTGCATGGACACATCGACTAACATGCAGGGGAGTTTAGAGGCAGAAAAAAAAATGCCAAACACTCCTAGGAGCTGCAGAAATAATGTGAGGCCTGCATGTAGCTCCAGTGATATCTAGAAATACATCCTAGTCCTCACATATGGCCCCTCCATTAAAGTGGGAATAAACTCCCTTGTATGATTTCTACCTATAGGTAAACTTTATTATAGGGCTTACCTATAGGTACAGTAAATAACGCCTAAATGTGCACTGTTTCCAAGATGTGTACTTTAGATGCAGCCGGTGTTGTGCACGCTGAAGGAACGGCATATCTGTACCATCCCTTCAGAGCCGTGCCGTAAACAGTGACTCCCGCGCGCACTGGTGGTAGTGATGTCATGGCCAGCTCAGCCATTCATATCGCCAAAGCCTGTGAAGATGGAAACGCCTTCAGCAGTGACAACCCGCAGCTGGAGGGCTTCATTTTCAGGTCAGTCTGTCATAATGTGATAGTATGCGACACATACTAGCACATTAGGACTTAAACTGTCCGGTGCCTATTTTATCTTTTTTTGCAGTTAACTACCTATTTAACCACTTCAGCCCTGGAAGGATTTACCCACATCCTGACCAGGCCATTTTTTTGCGATACAGCACTGCGTTGCTTTAACTGAAAATTGTGCGGTCGTGCCACGCTGTACCCATATAAAATGTATGTCCTTTTTTCCCCACAAATAGAGCTTTCTTTTGGTGGTATTTTGATCACCTCTGTGTTTTTTATTTTTTGCGCTATAAACAAAAAAGAGCGCCAATTTTGAAAAAAAATTTTTTTTACTTTATGCTATAAAACATTTCCACAAAATTTTTTTAAAAACAAATGTAATCATCATTTTAGGCGGATATGTATTTTACTACATATTTTTGGTTAAAAAAAATCGCAATAAGCGTACATTTATTGGTTTGTGCAAAAGTTATCGCATCTACAAAATAGGGGATAGATTTATGGCTTTTTTTTTTTTCTTCTACTAGTAATGGAAAACGATCAGTGATTTTTAGCAGGACTGCGACAGATCGGACACCTAACTGACATTTTGGACACTTTTGTGAACCAGTGACATTATTACAGTGATCAGTGCTAAAAATATGCACTGTTATTGTACTAATGACCCTGGCAGGGAAGGGGTTAACGGGCGATCAAGGGGTTAAATGTGTTCCCTCACTGTGTTTTAACTCTGTGTGACTGGAGAAACACACAGATCTATCTTCCTGCATAGCAGAAAGACAGCATCTGAATGGATCTCCCCTGTTTTACACAGGCAGATCCCTGTATTGTCACTGCAGGGAACGGTCGCTGATTGTCTCCCCTGCTGGTCAATGGGCGTGCGCACGCCCACAATATTGAGTTCCTGAGCCGACATACACCTACGGCGATTTGTGGGAACGAGCCAACCTGCCGCAGTATAATGACGTCGGCTGGTCGGCAAGCGGTTAAGCACTGAATAAGGTATCTAGGGTGTCCAAGGTATCTTGGATCCTTTTTCCCTGTGTTTAGATATTTCTGGGTTTAGCTGTATTTAGCCATGCCTACATACACTATATTTCCAAAAGTATTGGGACCTCTACCTTTACATTCACATGAACTTTAATGGTATCCCAGTCTTAGTCTGTAGGGTTCAATATTGAGTTGGCCCACCCTTTGCAGCTTCAACTCTTCTGGGAAGGCTGTCCACAAGGTTTAGGAGTGTCTGACATACTTCCAGAAGTGCATTTGTGAGGTCAGGCACTGATGTGGACAAGAAGGTCTGGCTCCCAGTCTCCACTCTTCACCCCAAACTCACTCATTCATGTCTTTCCTTGCTTTGTGCACTGGTGCGCAGACAGGGCCGGACTGGGAATAAAATTCAGCCCTGGAAAAAATTTCATACCAGCCCCACAGCATTATTATACCAGCGCAACAGCATAAAGTCATTATTTTCTGGTTCATGAAAGGGAAAACCAGACATTTTAAAGCACATTTGAAGACTGTATTATATACAGAAAAGACAGATCTGAAATCACATAGGGCTTTATTTATATATATATATATATATACACACATATATACACTGTGGGGGGTGGAGAGCACTGGGGTGGGGGCTGGAGAGCACTGTGGGGGGTGGAGAGCACTGTGGGGGGATCTGGAGACTGATGGGGAGAGCTGGAGAGCACTGGGGGCAGACAGAACAGGGGTGGGGAGCACGGGGGGCTGGACAGCACTGTGGGGGGGGGCTGGAGTCGGAGAGCACCGGGGCAGAAAGAACAGGGGTGGGGAGCACGGGGGGGCTGGGGAGCATGGGGGGGCTGAAGAGCACTGTGGGGGGTGGAGAGCACTGGGGTGGGGGCTGGAGAATGATGGGGAGAGCTGGAGAGCACCGGCAGTAGAAAGAACAGGGGTGAGGGGGGGGGCTGGAGAGCACTGTGGGAGGTGGAGAGCAATGGGGTGGGGGCTGGACAGCACTGTGGGGGGGTGGGGAGCACTGGGGTGGGGGCTGGACAGCACTGTGGGGGTGGGGGCTGGAGAGCACTGTGGGGGGTGGAGAGCACTGGGGTGGGGGCTGGAGAGCACTGTGGGGGTGGGGAGCATGGGGGGCTGGAGAGCACTGTGGGGGGTGAAGAGCACTGTGGTGGGAGCTGGAGACTGATGGGAGAGCTGGAGACTGATGGGGGCAGACAGAACAGGGGTGGGGAGCACGGGGGGCTGGACAGCACTGTGAGGGGTGGGGAGCACGGGGGGGGGCTAGAGAGCACTGTGGGGGTGGGGAGCACAGGGGGTTGGAGAGCACTGTGGTGGGAGCTGGAGGCTGATGGGGAGAGCTGGAGAGCACAGGGGGCAGAAAGACCAGGGGTGGGGAGCACGGGGGGGCTGGACAGCACTGTGGGGGGGGGGCTGGAGTCGGAGAGCACCGGGGGCAGAAAGAACAGGGGTGGGGAGCACGGGGGGGCTGAAGAGCACTGTGGGGGGTGGAGAGCACTGGGGTGGGGGCTGGAGAATGATGGGGAGAGCTGGAGAGCATTGGGGGTAGAAAGAACAGGGGTGGGGGGGGGGGCTGGAGAGCACTGTGGGGGGTGGAAAGCAATGGGGTGGGGGCTGGACAGCACTGTGGGGGGTGGGGAGCACTGGGGTGGGGGCTGGACAGCACTGTGGGGGTGGGGAGCACGGGGGGCTGGACAGCACTGTGGGGGGTGGGGGGCTTGAGACCACTGTGGGGGGTGGGGAGCATGGGGGGGCTGGACAGCACTGTGGGGGTGGGGAGCACGGGGGGGCTGGACAGCACTGTGGGGGGTGGGGGGCTTGAGACCACTGTGGGGGGTGGGGAGCATGGGGGGGGCTGGACAGCACTGTGGGGGTGGGGGGCTGGAGACCACTGGGGTGGGGGCTAGACAAGGACCTGGAGAGCAGGGGAGGCAGAAATAACAGGGGTTGAGAGAACTGTGGGGGGGGGGGGGGGCTGGACACAGTGGAGAGTGTGGTGGGGGAGGAGAGCACTGGGGGGAGCTCAAGGAGAACTGGGGGGGGGGGGCAGTAAAAGAATTTGGATAGGGGTATCAGCAGGGGGCGGCATATAGAGGAAATTAGCTTTCTATATTCCTCCATGCAGCCGCTGAATGCTTGATTCTCCTCTCCCTCCTCCAAGCATTCAGCGGCTGCATGGAGGAATATAGAAAACTAATCTCCTCTATATGCCGCCCCCCTGATGATCCCCCTATCCAGGCACACATATAGGGCTGTACTCACAGCCATCTCTCCTCCTGTGATCTCGGAGCTGGCCGGGTCAGTGTTCGTGTTGTGCGGCCGCGCACCGCGCTGTAACACGGTCCCGCCCCCCTAGACCGGCTGTGTGATAGGTGGAACACTGATTTCTAGATACTATCACACGAGCCGTTCTAGGGGGGCGGGACCATGTTACAGCGCGGTGCGCGGCCGCACAACACTGACCCGGCCAGCTCCGAGATTACAGGCGCATGAGAGTGGGGACAGGGGAGCACTGTAGCGGCCCCAGGGCAGGCAGCCTACCGGGAAATATCCCGGTATCCCGGTAGGCCAGTCCGGCCCTGTGCGCAGACATGTTGGAACAGGAAAGGGTCATCCCCAAACTGTTCCCACAAAGTTGGGAGCATGAAATTGTCCAAAATGTCTTGGTATGCTGATGCCTTAAGAGTTCACTTCACTGGAACTAAGGGGCCAAGCCCAACCCCTGAAAAACACCCCCACACCATAATCCCCCCTCCACCAATTGATTTGGACCAGTGCACAAAGAAAGGTCCATAAAGACATGGATGAGCGAGTTTGTGGTGGAGGAACTTGACTGGCCTGCACAGAGTCTTGATCTCAACCCGATAGAACACCTTTGGGATGAATTAGAGCGAAGACTGTGAGCCAGGCCAGCAGCCTGTCAAGAGCTAGGAGAGGCTGAAATCCGCAGTGGTTAGATGCTGTACCAAGCATTTGGAGCTGTATGCGTTTAGGAATGCACATCTGGAACACGGAATTCTTGCATTCAGGGCATCAATGCACACATATGGCCCCGACCGCTCAGCATATTCAGTGTATTTTCACAGATGTTGACAGGCTGCTGGTAACAGGGCTGGACACTGCACCTGCGCTTCCCAGGGTGCCCAAACTATTGAGGATTGATGCCGATAGGCCTAACCGTTACATGAGGCTTTTGTATATACAGCTAGACTGAAAGCAATTGGACGTTGCTGAACATCTTGGTATGCATTCAGCCATAGCAAAGCATTTACATGCTTTCAGGTTCAATTTTAAATTGGCTCCAAATGCACCTGGATGCCTTTCTTTTAATTGCCATGTGCATTTGGCCTTAGGGCTTGTTCACATGACATCCCTGTGTTGGTAAACATGGGCCTGCACAGGCACGGATTAAATCGCCCCGTGTGAATGAGGCCTTAGCTTACTAAAGTTATGAAAAAATATGAGCCTGTCGGTTATATGTAAACTGCACCACTAGAGGGCAATGAAGAACCATTTATATCATGTACTTGTGAGCCGCTAGTACAAGGGTCACCTAAAACACACCACATGGGGGGGGGGGGGGGTGTAGTACTGTAATATTGCAAATGTGGATACATTAGTTACGGTTTTGATGCAGTCTGCCTCCAAACTGTATCACTTTAAAGGAATCCCAGGCAAATTAGAAAACTAGGTGAGCTTCTAGTGGTTATCAGCAAATACTACAAATGTGCTAAAGTTAGAACGATCGTTTGATTATCTTCATCTGAGTTCTCTGTAATCCACGGTGCAAGAATCCAGAGACCTACAGGCACAACTAGTATTTCTGGGAGGGGTTTCTCCTAATTGGTCCCATCCTTTTCTCTTCTGTACATGTTATGTTGGACAGGCCAGCTTGGATCCTGTATATACCTGTACAGAGTGAAAGGGAGCATGACAATGCGAAACTGGAAGGTCACATAGTATTAGGGTTGTAATTTATATGTCACTTTAAGAGGAAAGGACATGGCCAATTTAATACTATTAATTAATACTATTTAAATATGGGTGAAACGCGCTTGAGTGGCGGGTCTCTCAGGAGAGAAAAAAAAACTTGATCTGCTTCTATTACAAACTCAAAAATAAAAGTTTTTGTCCTGGTCCTGGGTTGTTTCCTTGGGGGGGCTATTTAAACCAAGCAGGTAGCCCATTGGGTTTTGCTAAGGAAGATGGAGGTCCCTTGAAACGTGTCCTGTGACCCTGGACTTCAGGTGGACCTTACCATTGGCCATTGGCACTGGGAATGAGGAAGCTGAGGCACTTAATGCTAGCCGGGCTGTCAGAGCATTCTCCTAATTAGCAGTCGTTGGTACAGAGATCCGACCCTGTGCCTGCATCAGCTCATCATCATCCGTCCATCTAGCTGCACCCTTTTAGGACTGTGCCCTCACCACAGGCTCATCCTTTCCTGGAATCTCAATCGTGTGTTTTTTTTTACGTTTGTGAGCAGTCACTTTTTATCTTTTTGTAATTAAGCTTTCCTGATCGACTCCATGGCAGCATACGTATGGGTTAACCCCGCCTCCACTCCTCCCCTATAGGAGCCTGCTCCCATAAATCTTTGTTCTGAGCCAGAGGCTGCATTTCTTTTTTGTCCTCCTCCTAAGGACTGGTTTGGTTATATGCATTGTTGGTCATCTTACTTTAAAAAAGTAATTAGTTAAGTTACAAATTACTTCTCCCAAAAAAGTAAGTGAGTTAGTAACTCAGTTACTACATTGGAAAAGTAATTAGTTACTCAGCAAAGTAACTAGGACTTTATTTTTTAATATTCTTAGGGGCGGGTCTAGTATTACTGTAAGCAAGGGGCGCGTTCCCCCCTGCACGTCTATTTCCCCTCTGTACCCCCCTGCACGTCTGTTCCCCCCCAAAACATATATCTGTTTCCCCTCTGTACCCCACTACACATCTGTCCCCCCCCACACACACACATATAACTGTTCCCCCTCTGTACCCCACTACACATCTGTGTCCCCCCCCCCCCCACACATATATCTGTTTCCCCTCTGTACATCTGCCCCCCCCAAACTCACGGATCGGATCGTTGCTCGGATCAGAGTCACGGATCGGATCATTTTTCGGATCAGCAAATAATAATTGAATTTGCAAAAAACTTCCCCACTGTAATATCCACGTCATCTTCCCAACTGTAATATTGGCTGAGTATGGCTGGGTACGGCTGAGCATGGCTGGATACGGCTGGGTATCGCCGAGTATGGCTGGGTATTACCGTGTATGGCAGAGTATGGCAGAGTATGGCTGGGTATGGTAGAGTATTGGCAGGGTGTTGCAGAGTATTGTCAGGGTATTGCAGAGTATTGTCAGGGTAGTGCAGAGTATTGTCAGGGTAGTGCAGAGTATTGTCAGGGTAGTGCAGAGTATTGTCAGGGTGTTGCAGAGTATTGGCAGGGTGTTGCAGAGTATTGGCAGGGTGTTGCAGAGTATGGCTGGGTATTACCGAGTATTGCAGAGTATGGCTGGGTATTACCGAGTATTGCAGAGTATGGCTGGGTATTACGGGGTATTGCAGAGTATGGCTGGGTATTACCGAGTATTGGCAGGGTATTGGCGTAGTATTGGCAGGGTGTTGCAGAGTATTGGCAGGGTGTTGCAGAGTATTGGCAGGGTGTTGCAGAGTATTGGCAGGGTGTTGCAGAGTATTGGCAGGGTGTTGCAGAGTATTGGCAGGGTGTTGCAGAGTATTGGCAGGGTATTGCAGAGTATTGGCAGGGTGTTGCAGAGTATTGGCAGGGTATTGCAGAGTATGGCTGGGTATTACCGAGTATTGCAGAGTATGGCTGGGTATTACGGGGTATTGCAGAGTATGGCTGGGTATTACAGAGTATTGGCAGGGTGTTGCAGAGTATTGGCAGGGTGTTGCAGAGTATTGGCAGGTGTTGCAGAGTATTGGCATGGTGTTGCAGAGTATTGGCATGGTATTGCAGAGTATTGGCAGCGTATTGCAGAGTATTGACAGGGTATTGCAGAGTATCGGCAAGGTATTGGCAGAGTACTGGCAGAGTACTGGCTGGGTATTGGCTGGGTATTGGCTGGGTGTTGCAGGGTGTTGCAGAGTATTGTCAGGGTATTGCAGAGTATTGTCAGGGTATTGCAGAGTATTGGCAGGGTATTGCAGAGTATTGGCAGGGTGTTGCAGAGAATTGGCAAGGTATTGCAGAGTATTGGCTGGGTATTGCAGAGTATTGGCAGTGTATGGAGGGATGGCTGCTGCCATCCGATCTCTCCCCTCCACTCTACAGATCTGTACACAGAGGGGAGAGAGGAACCGGCGTCATCTTGACGCTGGTTTGTTTACAAGTGATCGCTCCGCCATTTGACGGAGCAATCACATTGTAAACGGCCAACGGGTGCACCAAGATGGCCGCCGCTCCGGAGCAGCGGCCATCGGGTGCACCAAGATGGCCGCCGCTCCGGAGCTAGGCCGAAGCCGTGGCCTTTCCTAAGGCCGAGGGCGCGGATGGCTCCGCGGATCGTGGCGGGTAATTGCTGTAACGCCGCCACAGTAATGGGAACGACGTTACCGCGAGGGGAAGAGTAATCAGTTAGATTACTCGTTACCCTCTAAAGTAACGGCGTTTACTTTAACGGCGTTAGTTCCATCACTGGTTATGTGAAGTTTTTCCTCTCTGCGATCAAGACCGGCCAACGGTGACCACTGGGAAGACAGGTCACGATACTCCGATAAGCCTTGGCTATTAGCAGGGCAGAGGCGGTTCTCTAATTAGGCAAATTAGGCAATCGCCTTAGGCCTCGCAACTTATAGGGGCCCCACAATCACCTAATTTGCCTGACCCGTGTGTGAGTGGCAGGGAATATCTCCCGGTCGGTGTCCCGAAACTAGCGGGATGAGCGAGGCTCAGCGAGCTAGTAATGGAACACTACAGCGCTGCTATATGACCAGCGCCGCGCCGTGCCAACCTGAAGTCTCCTCTCTCTGCCTTTCTCTGCAATCTCCAGCGCCCACTCTCTGTGTCCTCGAGGCTCCAGCGCTGCCTGAGGACAGATTATAGAGGCAGAGCTGTCAGCCGCTGCTGAACCCAGGAGGGATGGATTCAAGCACGGACATGCAGGAGTTCCTTTTGTCAGGTGTGGAGGGAGGTGAGCTGGCAGGTTTATGGGAGCACTTGCGACTTGTATGCAGGGGCTTAAGATGGGTGAGGACAGTAGGAGGCCAGTCCTGGTGCTGTGCTGCTAACTTCAGTTGCAAAGTGGTCTCTGCAGTGCTGGAGCAATAAATTAGGGCTCAGTGACACCATATACCAGTTTTATACCATTTGCACCCCTCTCATATACATACTACCCCCCCATACACTCTGCACCCTCTCATATACATACTACCTCCCCATACACTCTGCACCACTCTCATATACATACTACCCCCCATACACTCCGCACTCCTCTCATGTACATACTACTCCCCCCCACATATACTCTGCACTCCTCTCATGTACATACTACCCCCCCATACACTCCGCACTCCTCTCATGTACATACTACTCCCCCATACACTCCGCACCCCTCTCATATACATACTACCCCCCACTATACACTCTGCACTCCTCTCATGTACATACTACTCCCCCAAATCACACCATATACCAGTTTTATACCATTTGCACCCCTCTCATATACAAACTACCTTCCCCCCATACACTGTGCACCCCTCTCATAGACATACTACCTTCCCATACACTCTGCACCCCTCTCATATACATACTACACCCCCATACACTCCGCACTTCTCTCATGTACATACTACTCCCCCCCACATACACTCTGCACTCCTCTCATGCACATACTACCCCCCATACACTCTGCACCCCTCTCATGTACATACTACCTCCCACATACACTCTGCACTCCTCTCATGTACATTCTACCCCCCATACACTCTGCACCCCTCTCATGTACATACTACCCCCCCATACACTCTGCACCCCTCTCATGTACATACTACCCCCCCATACACTCTGCACCCCTGTCATGTACATACTACTCCCCCCACATACACTCTGCACTCTTCTCATGCACATAATACTCCCCCCACATACACTCTGCACTCCTCATGTACATACTACTCCCCCCACATACACTCTGCACTCCTCTCATGTACATACTACCCCCCCCCCCCCCCCCCCACATACACTCTGCACTCCTCTCATGTACATACAACCCTCTGTCATACCCTAAATTTTCCTCTGCTACACATGTTTACCACCCATTGTACAGTGCCATCATAATAGCATCATGGACAAAGTAATGCCCTGGGGCCCCTACTAGGAAGATGGTGACCTGTGGCATACACAGCGCACCGCAGAAAACAGTGAGTGTGGCTAAATTATGCTACCTATTGGGCATGGCTTTTTGGTCTGATTAGAAATTTTTGTCTGATGTTATTTATTTTTATTACAATTTTTTTTAAAACAAAAATTTTGTTTTTTGGTGAGAGTTTTTTGGTTTCTTTGGTAAGGTATCAGGGGTCTAAACAGACCCCTGAAGTCTCACTTTTGACACAGAGAAAGGGACTGAGGACAGATATTCCCCAGTCCTTTTCTCTGTAGACTCAGCTGCACTGCAAATAAAGCGGAAGCAGAGAAAACTGTTTACTACAGTGGTGTGAAAAAGTGTTTGCCCCCTTCCTCATTTCCTGTTCCTTTGCATGTTTGTCACACTTAAGTGTTTCGGAACATCAAACCAATTTAAACAATAGTCAAGGACAACACAAGTGAACACAAAATGCAATTTGTAAATGAAGGTGTTTATTATTAAAGGTGAAAAAAAATCCAAACCATCATGGCCCTGTGTGAAAAAGTGATTGCCCCCCTTGTTAAAACATACTATAACTGTGGTTGTCCACACCTGAGTTCAATTTCTCTAGCCACACCCAGGCCTGATTATTGCCACACCTGTTCACAATCAAGGCATCACTTAAATAGGAGCTGCTTGACACAGTAAGGTCCACCAGAAGATCCTTAAAAGCTACACATCATGCCGAGACCCAAAGAAATTCAGGAACAATTGAGAAAGAAAGTAATTGAGATCTATCAGTCTGGAAAGGGTTATAAAGCCATTTCCAAAGCTTTGGGAATCCAGCGAACCACAGTGAGAGCCATTATCCACAAATGGCGAAGACATGGAACAGTGGTGAACCTTCCCAGGAGTGGCCGGCCGCCCAAAATTACCCCAAGAGCGCAGCGACGACTCATCCAAGAGGTCACAAAAGACCCCACAACAACGTCCAAGGAACTGCAGGCCTCACTTGCCTCAGTTAAGGTCAGCGTTCATGCCTCCACCATCAGGAAAAGACTGGGCAAAAATGGCCTGCATGGCAGAGTTCCAAGGAGAAAACCACTGCTGAGCAAAAAGAACATCAAAGCTCGTCTCAATTTCTCCACAACACATCTTGATGATCCCCAAGACTTTTGGGACAACATTCTGTGGACCGATGAGACAAAAGTGGAACTCTTTGGAAGGTGTGTGTCCAAGTATATCTGGCGTAGAAGGAACACTGCATTTCAGAAAAAGAAAATTATACCAACAGTAAAATATGGTGGTGGTAGTGTGATGGTCTGGGGCTGTTTTGCTGCTTCAGGACCTGGAAGACTTGCCGTGATAAAAGGAACTATGAATTCTGCTGTCTACCAAGAGATCCTGAAGGAGAATGTCCGACCATCTGTTCGTGTACTCAAGCTGAAACGAACTTGGGTTCTGCAGCAGGACAATGATCCTAAACACACCAGCAAGTCCACCACCGAATGGCTGAAGAAAAACAAAATGAAGACTTTGGAGTGGCCTAGCCAAAGTCCTGACCTGAATCCTATTGAGATGTTGTGGTATGACCTTAAAAAGGCCGTTCATGCTCGAAAACCCTCTAATGTAACTGAATTAGGACAATTCTGCAAAGATGAGTGGGCCAAAATTCCTCCAGGACGCTGTAAAAGCCTCATTGCACGTTATCGCAAACGCTTGGTTGCAGTTGTTGCTGCTAAGGGTGGCCCAACCAGTTATTAGGTTTAGGGGGCAATCACTTTTTCACACAGGGCCATGATGGTTTTGATTTTTTTTCACCTTTAATAATAAACACCTTCATTTACAAATTGCATTTTGTGTTTACTTGTGTTGTCCTTGACTATTGTTTAAATTGGTTTGATGTTCCGAAACACTTAAGTGTGACAAACATGCAAAGGAACAGGAAATGAGGAAGGGGGCAAACACTTTTTCACACCACTGTATGCTTCAGTTATGAATGAACACATTGAGTGATCAGTACTGATCACTCACTGTGTTCATTTAGAAAAGGGGCTGGTAAATTACATATTTACCAGCCCCTTTTCCTGAAGATCCCCCAGTCAGCAGGAGAGAAGAGAAGGGAAGCCGGCAGCACTGGGGGGGGGGGGGGGGGGGGCACACACACAGTTTATTTTATTTTTATTTTATTGCTTTAATTCATTTTCCCATTATGGGAGTGAGTTGGGGCCTCATGTCTAAGTTTTGCCTAAGGCCTTACAAAGCCTAGAGCCGCCTCTGTAGCAAGGTATGGAGTGGGCAAAGGGAAGAGGCACTGGAAGAGCTGAAGCCTGGCCATTGGCAGGCAAGTAGTGCAATGGCCAGATAGGGCCACCCGCTAATAGCTGGACTATCTGCTCAAAGTATGACAGGAACAGCCTACCTGGTCCAGTTTGAGCATGCGTGGGAATGACATCAACGCAGCCCGGCCAAGGCAAGTGACCGATGGCACAGAACCCGGAAGGAAGACTGGGTGAAGATGGAAGCGCCGGGGCCCCGCTGGATTGATCACAACACAGCACTGGAGGGCTCAGTCTGACAATTTAAGTGTACCCTAATGCTAATATGCTGTGCATACATTATGGCATAACCTACCTAAATTAGTAATGTTAGAAAGGTTTACTACCCCTTTAATATCACAGGAGCCTCTCATGGGGCCCCCTACTGACCTTGTGGCCCATGGGCAGTGCCTAAGTGCATAGTTGCCAACATTTCAAAAATATTTTCAGGGACACTTTTTTTTTTACAAGTGCTATATTTAGAGTAGCTGACATCCCCTATGTTCCTCTATACATCACAATAGTAATTACAAAATTAAATAAGTACTAATAATGGGCAGAACAAATATGAGGACTGAGATTTCCTCGAACTAACAAAAGTGTGCCCATTCTAGAGCTGGTAACATTGAGGATATTCAGTATAATTAAACTGTTTTTGTGGGTAAGAGGCATAGGGGACGAGTATATATGGTATAAAAGTGGGTAGTATGTGCAGGTGAGGGAGAGGAATGTGGAGGGTCTAACAGTGGGCACTATGTACATGAGAGGAGTGTGGAGGGTATGGCAGAAGGCACTATGTACAGCAGAGGAGTGTGAAGGGTATGACAGTGGGCAGTATGCACAGCAGAGGAGTGTGGAGGGTATGCCATTGGGCAGTATGTACAGGAGAGGAGTGTGGGGGGTATGACAGAGGGTAGTTTGTACCAGAGAGGAGTGTGGAGGGTATGACAGGGGGCAGTATGTACAGGAGAGGAGTGTGAAGGGTATGACAGTGGGCAGTATGTACAGGAGAGGAGTGTGGGGGGTATGACAGAGGGTAGTATGTACCAGTGAGGAGTGTGGAGGGTATGACAGGGGGCAGTATGTACAGAGAGGAGTGTGAAGGGTATGACAGTGGGCAGTATGTACAGGAGAGGAGTGTGGGGGGTATGACAGAGGGTAGTATGTACCGTAGAGGAGTGTGGAGGGTATGACAGTGGGTGCTATGCACCGGAGAGAAGTGCGGAGGGTATGGCAGAAGGCACTATGTACAGGAGAGGAGTGTGAATGGTATGACAGTGAGCAGTATGCACAGCAGAGGAGTGTAGAGGGTATGACAGTGGGCACTATGTATAAGAGAAGAGTGTGGAGGGTATGACATTGAGCAATATATACAGGAGAGGAGTGTGGAGGGTATGACAGTGGGCACTATGTACAGGAGAGTAGGACAGTAAGCAGTAATTACAGGAGAGGAGTGTGGAGGGTATGACAGTGGGCACTATGTATAGGAGAGGAGTATGGAGGGTATGACAGTGAGTAGTATGTACAGGAGAGGGGTGTGGAGGGTATGACAGTGGGCACTATGTACAGGAGAGGAGTGTAGGGGGTATGACAGAGGGTAGTTTGTACCGGAGAGGAGTGTGGAGGGTATGACAGTGAGCAGTATGTACAGGAGAGAAGTGTATGACAGCGAGCACTATGTATAGGAGAGGAGTGTGTAGGATATGACAGCGGGCGCTATGTATAGGAGAGAAGTGTGGAGGGTATGACAGTGGGCACTATGTATACGAGAGGAGGATGAAGTAATCTGGGAAGGACTGCGTAGTGGTTAAGCGGGCCATACATGGATTGAAATTACACCAATTAAGCAGAGACCAGCTTAGTAGGCACTGTTTAGTATCAGAGCCAGATACACACAGGTTACATATGCCGCGATCATTGGAGCGAGAGCAATAATTCTAGCACTAGACCTCCTCTGTAACTCTAAACATGTAACCTGTAAAAAAAAAAGATTAAAGCATTGCTTGGTACACAAAATTTTTTTTTTTTTATGAATGAAACAGTTTCTTTCCAAAAAAACTTTGAAAAACTGCGTAAATATCGCGTAACATAAAAAGTTGCAAAGACCACCATTTTATTCCATAGGGTGTCTGCTAAAACAATATATATAATGCTTGAGGGTTCTGAGTAATTTTCTAGCAAAAAAATTATGATTTTTACATGTAGGAAAGAAGTGTCAGAATTGGCCTGGGTGGCAAGGGGTTAATTATCATAAGTAATATACAAATAATTATTATAAGCCCTGTGAGTTCATCCTCTCAGTCTGCTGCAGAGTGTTCAAGCTTGTATTTAAACTGGCCGCTCTGTATGTAGCTTCTGACAGGCTGCGCAAGCAGCCCTGTATCTCCAAGACCATAGATGAAAGCAGCCCCATACTAACCAGTGCTGGAGTAGGTCTTTAGCTACCTACCCCCCAAATATGGGGTCTCTGTGACTCCTGATCGCCGAGCTACAACCCTCGAAGTAGATCTTTTTTTTTTTTTTTTTGGGCAAATGGGCCTATCTTGAGAAAGGGGCCTGGAGCTGCAGCTTCAATAGCCCCTTTGTTAATCCGGGCCTGCTGGGGTGGGGTGTTTCTAGGACCAAAAAAAAAAAAGTTCTGCAAGCAGCATCTTTGGGGCGGTGCGGGAGCGGTGTATACACCACTCCTAAACTGCCCCTGCCATTGAAATCAATGGTAAGCGCCTGCAAAGCGCTTCAGCAGCGGCACTTTGAAGGGCTTTTAACCCCTTGTTAACCCCACGAGGTGATAAAGACCTCATTAGGCCACAACATTCCTCTTTCATGAGTATTTGGCTTAGGTCACCATCCAGGTCCAGCCTTCATAGTAGAAGCTATGAATCCTCCTTTACGCACCCACCGCTATGTCAGCCGCTCCAAGAAGGGGGCCTGCTGGGGATGCGGGACTCAGGTCCAAGAGGGCAAGTCTGTGTGAGCTATGCTAAGCCCAGGCGGTTGGAATCTCTGGTGGGGCACATGGTGCAAGAATCCCTTAAAGAGTGGAATACAAGCCACACGCAAAGTTCAACAGCCATTGCGTCGTGTTCTCCCACTAGGATGACCAGGAAGAACTGGAACTGCCCGAACAAGCCATCCATCTATGAAGACCTCAGACAGTGAGGCAGAGGGAGATGAGTCTTATTACCCTTGTAACCCTTGGGTGCATTTACATGAATAGAACCTGTAGAGTCTCCTGCAAAGCAAGAGGAAGTTCTGTAAGCACCTTGGGCTATGTTTCCTCTAGTGCGACCTGTCATTCGACTTTGGTCATATGACGAGTCACAGCCCATTGATTTCCATGGCACCCATTCCAATCTATGCAACCTCAAGTTGCAGCGACTCTGGAAAGGTCCCTGCACTACTTTGGTGCGACTTTTGATGCAGCTTCGATCCAGAGACTGTAAAGTTGGTTCGGGCTGCACTCAGAATCCGATCAAGGTCGCACTCTAAATTGTACGACTTTGGGGTCGCAATAGTGGAGACATAGCCTTAGAGAGAGTGTTCTATTTTCTCCCATTCCTAACGGAACTAGGGGACATAATTTTGGATGAGTGGAGCAAGGTTGCGAGATATACCTCCCTTCTGAGCAAAAATAACACTTTTCTTTGGAAGATGCAGTAAATACTCCGAAAGTAGGCCTGGGCTATTGTGGCCATGTTATAAATGAATGAAAATGTGGATGCAGTATTCAAGAGCGTTTTCAGAAACTCTGTCGTTTCGGAACTGAAGCTGGTGTTGGTTTCCATGGTGAGGCTCCAATTGACATCTGTATAGTGGCCTGGGTTATGATCTTGTCAGTTACGGCAAGTGAGTGCTATAGCTGGGGCCTGGGCTTGCTGATCCCGCCACAAACAGGCATAATAAAGCATTCCCTTTGAGGGAGCTTCATCTTTTGGCAGGCTGGATAGCACCGCAACCCGGGCCACAGTTGGCAAGTTGGGGTCCTGCCTCAGGACCGGCGTCTGATAGGCCGGAAGACGACAGTCTAGAGAACAAAATTCAGAGCGTGCAAGGGTTGCACGTTTTTACAGGCCAGGTCAGGTTTTTAGGAAGAACTGATGAGGAGACCAGATATGCCCTCAGAAGTGTGCTAAAAGCTTGAACTCCAAAAAGCTACTGAGTTTGGGCCTCAGACTATCGGGACGTCAAAGTGGTCTTTTCGGGACATACATGGTCCATCAGAAGTCCTTCTCATCTTGGATTCATTTATGGATTTTACCTCACTCTGAGATAAAGGAAGCATATGCTCATGCTTTACATAAGTCACTGGTGTCACAAAGTGCTGCCGTGCCAGTCTCTAAATACGAGAGATTTCAGGGCAGGTACTCACCCTTCTTTATGGTCATGAAGAGGAACAGCTTTCGAAGACCGGTTTGGACCTTGCACACCTGAGACAATTTTCAGCAAAGGAGAAGTTCAAGGTGGAAACATTGTCCCTGATTCATAGGGGGTCCAGCCAGGTGACTGCCTTGTTTCAATAGACCTAAGATGCTTACTTTAATGTGCCCATTGTAGAAGACTTCCACAAGTTCCTTCGGTTCGCTGTAGGTCAAGACCATCTCCAGCTCCAGCCATTCAGGCTGTCAACATCACCCTGTGTGTATTCAGGGTCTTATTGGTTGTTATAGTCTTTATCAAAACAAGGAGCATATGCCTGCATAGTTACATGGATGTCCTTCTCCTACTGTCCCAAAACAGAGGGCAACTGCTGGAGCCCAGAGTTCAGATCTTTTCAATGCTCCTCAAATTTGGCTGGCAGCTGAATCTGGAGAAGAGTCACCTGGAGCCCACTCAGTCGCCTGTGTGCTGTGGGGCTCAGTTCAATATAATCAAGGGGACCGTTGCCTTGACTCTGGATCCTGATGTTCTGGAAAAGAATACTCCTAGCCCTGGCTTCTTCCCTCCTGAGTGCCTTTCAGTGTCTAAAATGATTGGCACTATGGTGTCTACAAATCTGCGGGTCAAGTGGAAGCTGGAGAAGGTGGCCCTTCTGGAAGGGGTTTCTCCAGCAGTGGCAGCCAGGAAGCAGAATTAAGGTCATCTACATAACCTCAGTCATGAGAGCGAGTCTCCTGGTGGCTGCAATGGAGAAACTGGCTCATTTGTCATTCCACTGCCCCATTTCCTGGTTTACAATCACGTCCGATGCTAGCAATACAGAATGGGGGGGGGCTTGCTGCCTGTCGGGGTTTGCTCAAGGCAGGTGGGGCTGTCAATATCACAGATTGTGTTGAACATTCTGAAACTATGGGCAGCCTTCTGCACCCTACAGGCTTTTCACCATATAACGAAGGGAGCGTCAGTGCTGTTAGATTAGTAAACACTACGGCGGTCTCCTACGTTAAAAGACAAAGGGGGACTCACAGCCTGTTCTCTATTACAGGAAGCGGAGCCAATTATGTCTAGGGCTCAGAAGCATTGAGCCTATATCTCAGCGGCTTATGTCCTCAGAGTCCAAAATAGTCTTGCAGACTTTCTTACCAGAGTCCAATTGGACAACAATGGTCTCTACATGTGGAGGTTTTCAGGCACAGATGCCCTGATGGATCATTGGAAATGCGGTAGGATCTGGTCATTTCTTCCAATCCTGGTCAACCTTGGGTTTTCTACGAAGACTCCGAACAGAGGTTGTGGAGGTAGTGGCAGTGATGCCTTATTTGCCAACTAGGCCATGGTTCCCCTTGCTAGCACAGTTCAGCTTCCAAAACCCAGGCCACCTTCTCCTCAGGCCAGACCTTCTGTCACTGGGTGCAATTCTACATCCATGTCCAGCACGGTTGTGTCCGGCGGCCTGGTTCTCAAGATTGGAGGTCCTTGGCTGATTTTTCTGTCCAACAATCCAAAGGGAGCAGCTAGGCTCAGACCTCTGAGTAAGCAGAGGTTTTCCAAATGTAGTCTCCCTCTTGTTCTCAACTCCCCCTCGGGAATTGGAGCTGAGTGTTCTAGGGCTGTCTCCATTAAAGGCCTTATTGCCAAGTTTGCCTTTTTCCTGGCAATCACGTCAGCATAAAAAGCCTCAGGGATTGATTCACTGGTCATGGAGAACTTTGCTTAACGTTCTTTCCAGTTCAAGTGGTGCTGTTACCTATGCTTGACTCAATTCCCAAGGGTGCAACAAACAGTCTTTCATGGGAGCCAAGAAATTGTTCTGCCAACCTTTAGAGTTCTAGCTGCGCCCTTTAGACATGGGAGAGGGCGCGCTGTGGCTTAGTTGATTAAAGTATGTCTAGTAAACAGGTAATGCTGAGTTGACTCCCAGCAGTGCCTTTCTTCAGTTCTAGGAATCCCTCAGATATTGTGAAGTTATATCTACAAAGCTACAACTTCCTTCAGGCTTCAGAACGCCTGTTTATTCTTTGCCAGAAAGGACAGAGAAACGTGCCTTATGTAGGATGATTGTGGCACGGATTGCCTAGGCCATCCAACAGGCTCACAGAGCCTTTGGAGGTAATGTCTGCTCACTCAACCAGGAGTGGGTCTACATCTTGGGCAGCTTCGCAGCATGTGGTTTTCCAAAGCAGTCTGTAGGGCTGCCTTGCGGTTCTCAATCAATCTATATGGCTCACTATTGTGTAGAGTCTGCTTCTTTACTCTCTGTTTATTTATTTTGGCATTCAGGTCCTGTCTGTTGATGGTACAAATTAAAGCCTTTGGGTTAGCATTGCCCACCCATTGGGTGTATGGTGAGTTAGTTCCCATACGTATGCTGCCATGGAGCGGTCAGGAAAACTGAAAAATTCCTATCAAATACTTACCGTAATTTTCCTTTCCTGATGGACTCCATTGCAGCAGGAGATATGGAGGTTTTTTTTTTTTAGTTTGTTATCTGTGAGTGGGATTTGGCTGGGTAGAGTTTTAAAATGTTTTATGTGTGTTTTCCTTTTATGTTGTATAATAAACAAATTCAATAAAAATTATTTGATTGAAAAAAAAAAAAGACTGGAAATTCAGGGAAGCAGCATTGAGAGAGCAAGGGTCAGCAGCATTAAAAGTTGTAAACTGCAAGTGATAATTTTGTCAAATAGAAATTTTGTACAACCAACCCCCCCCACCCCACCGGTGAAATCTTGCGACAGACTACAGATCTTCCCTCTCGACCTTCAACATGTCCTCAACCCTCATATTCTCCCTCCGGTAAATTGATATCTAGTAACCTAAAGTGTCAAATAGAAATGTTGTCATATTTTACTGGGAAATGTTTATTTTATTGCGCTCAAAGTGTTAAACACACTTAAAAAGCAATTTCTGAGAGTTTAAGGCCTGATTCACATCTATGCATTTTTAGTGCTTTTTGCATTTTGCAGATTTGCACTACAGTCCATTTAAAAAAAGGTTTCCTATGTAACATGTTCTGTAGTGCAAATCTGCAAAATGCAAAAAGCACTAAAAATGCATAGGTGTGAATCAGACCTAATACTGCTTTAAACACACGGTCACGGAAGACGACTTTTGTGTATCATGACATGAATGGAAAAACCTGATAGTCTGACATTCCCACAGCAAGATGGTTCACATCAGTTGAAATCATATTCTCGCCGTAGACCTTTGTCCTAGAAAAAAAAACATAGTCAGGTACATGCTTCTATACCAATGGTCTCCAAACTGTGGTTAGTGCAAATATACCACACCCACAAATACACCACGTCATGCACCACCTCCTATGCATAACCAACTGGAGGAGGGGGCCTGTCATGTATGGGGCCCCGTGATTTCTAATGGCAGCCCTGCTAATGTGTATCCAATAAATTGGAAATGTTTAGATTCTTGTAAATGGTATGCACAGAGATTTACTGTCAGAGAGGAATCATACAATACATCATTGACAATTGTCTGGATTCCTGAATTGCTTGATTGTCCACAAGCCGGAAAGACCTACATGGAAATATTAAGGGAAATCAAAAATGTGTTCTCTGGCTGTTCTTCTAAATTGAGCATTACTAATACCATTCTCAAAGACCTTGCCACTCATCTGAAAATTGATCCACAGTGGATCGCTTTTTAGAGGCGTTTGACAGGAAGCGAGGAGATGATACTGTACATTGCCTTCTGGTTGTCTGTTTTTTTTTTTCCAAACAAGATTTATTGAGAATAGAATTTCCAAACAAACAGTACAATAAGTAAAGCATATTGTTATAGAATCAATGTGCTGCGACAAACAGTTGGATAAATGTAAAATGTACAAACAGTTATGCGGCGTACACACGGTCGGAATTTCCGATGGAAACAGTCCGATGGGAGCTTTTCATCGGATTTTCTGACCGTGTGTATGCCCAATGGTCTTTTTCTGTCGGAATTTCCGACGGACTTTGAATTGAGAACCTGTTCTCAATTTTTCCGACGGAAAACCTTTCTATCGCATTTTCCGATCGTGTGTATGCAATTCCGACACGCAAAATTCCGACGCATGCTCGGAAACAATTTGACGCATGCTCAGAAGCATTAAACTTCCCTTTTATAGTGCTGTCAAACGTGTTTTATGCCGCTGTGTTATTGATCGTCGGAATTTGGTGTGATCGTGTGTAGGCAACACAGCTTGAGCGGAATTCCGTCGGAAAAATCGTCAGAGTTTTTTCCGACAAGAATTCCGATCGTGTGTACGCGGCATTAGCCTGTCTAGGGGCTATCAGTGCCAAGCATCAAGGGAGGCTGCAAGTATCAAGCAAATGATAAATGAACAATAATTGTGTTAAACCCAAAATAAGTATGTAATAAAGAGAGTATTTGAAAGACAGAAGAGAAAAACAAAGGGGGGGGGGGTATTCTGGAATAAGCATAAAATGTATTTGGTTGGGTTAGGAGGGTTGGTTGATGGAAAAAAATGCAAATAGAAAGTTTTATACAATGGCCAATGAAGCCCTCCTGACAAGGGTTAAATCTTTAAGGGATGAAGGGGGTTAGTAACACTTTAGGTTACTAGATATCAATTTACCGGAGGGAGAATATGAGGGTTGAGGACATGTTGAAGGTCGAGAGGGAAGATCTGTAGTCTGTCGCAAGATTTCACCGGTGGGGTGGGGGGGGGGGTTGGTTGTTCAGATCCTCCTTGCTTTTTAGATTAATGTTGCGTATGGGGCAAACAGATTGTTCGCACATTTGCTGGGTAGACCTGGGGGGGGGGGGGGGGGGGGTTGATCAGACTTTTGTATTGATCAGTGGTGCGCTAGTGAAACCAGTTGGCCTAAGTGCCTGTGAATTTGAATGGGGAATAGTTTGCCAAGTTTTTCCATAAACGGTTTCGCTGCATTTACCATGTGCTTGGCGAGCGATTTGTGGGGGAGAGATGTGTGGTGAAGGAGAAACTGCGCTGGTGAGTAGTCTAAGGTGTATGTCGTAACTTGTGAGATTACATAGTGTATTTCTGTCCAGCAGGGTTGAATTGTGGGACATGTCCATCAGATATGCAACAGCGTGCCATCATCTTGATGGCATCTCCAGCATTGTTTGGGTAGGACCAGATTCATTTTGTGTAGAAGAGAAGGAGTCCGATACCAACCTGATATAAGTTTATAACCGTTTTCCTGTGTAGTTATGTTAACCGAACCTTTGTGTATGTGTGTGAAAATGTGGTTCCAGTTTTTAAGAGAGAGGGAGGTGTCAATATCCTGTCCCCAGGCTGTGCAGGCTTTGCCATTGCTGGAGGATCTATTCAGAAAGAGGAGGGCGTGGATGGAAGAAATTACATGTTGTTGGGGTGTGTTCTTGAAGAACAGGGTTTAAAAGGGGTAAGGGGATGAGTAATTGCATTTACACAGTTCAAGGAGCTAAGAAAATGACGCATCTGGAGGTAGGACCATTGCAGTAAGGATGTATTTGGCCATTGTGAGATTAGGTCTGTTCTGTCTAAGATTGTACCGCTACGAAAGCAATGGTGAGCACAGAGGAAAAGAGTGGGAGCTGCACCCTTAAAAAACTTGTTGGACATCCCGGGTGGGAAGTCCGGATTAAAGTGGATGGGTTCATAGGTCCTCCAGTCGAAGAGAGGCCATGTTTCAAGTTCACCTCTCGGAAGCACATCAGTGTAGGACCAATAAGTGGGTGGTCCCTAAGGGCGGGAATTTTAGGGAAAGAGTCATGAAGGAGTTTTCAAGGGTCACCCAGTCTTTGACTTGGCTATGAACGTTCCAGTAGGTGGCAGTAATTGTGTACATCTGGGAGACCTATTCCTCCTTTCTGTCTGGGGAGGGTAAGTTGATCGTAGATTCTGGGTCGTTTATGTTGCCACAGGAAAGTTGTACAGTCGTTTGTAGGATTTGAAGAATAAAGCAGGTAGTTGTATCTGGGATTGCTTTGCAAGAGGTAAAGCAGGCGGGGCAGGACATTCATCTTTTGGATATTGCCTGTGTAGCACCGACCCCGAAGGAGCTGCTGGTATTATTTGGGCTTACCGTTACCTCACCCACTTGCTTCTCCGTCTTGGGGATCCCGTGGAAAGTGGCCCAAAGAAAGGTTGAAACTGACACTAAATCCTCTTTGGATTATTTATTTAGAAAAAGATGACAAAGTCTCTCAAAAAGGGTAGAGGGTTAGGGTGAGTTCAGGTACTTAGGTTTGCAGGGTGAAGATATTAGAAGAATCCAAAGGATATTACTGTTCCACAAACTGGATTCAATTACCCCCCGGATAGACCTCTCTCACTAGGCCTAGCAGTCGGTGGGATGCTCGGTAAAGTCTCTGCCACAGAATTGTAAGTTACACTTGAGCGTCACTGAGGGATTTAGATGAATTTTAAAGAACTGACATACGGTACCAGTTTCTCTCAGCCGATCCGGCGATACCGTATGAGTGTTGATCCAGGTTGCGTCCTTCAACTAAGTCTCCAGGCTCTTCAGAGAAGCCAACCTTGCGCATGGCAGTGGCGGTGCGTCCATAGAGGGCGCAGGAGCGCCGCCCCCACTCTCCTGCACCGCTCTATCACCAATAGATAGATTTATGCATTGCATGAATCTATCTATTGTCACCGCTTCCGCCCCCTATTCAGGTGTCCGCCCCCCCCTTGTCGGGCGCCGGGCATCTGAATTACAGCGGGGGGGGGGGGGGGTTTTGGAAGCGCCCAATTAGAGCTGTCAGCTCTAATAGGCGTCCTGATTAGAGCGGTGGGCTCTAATAGGCTTCCATAAGTGTAAACAGCGGGCGCAATGCTGTGCGTTCGCTGTTTACACAGTGTTGTGTTAGAGAAGCGAATACATCGCTTCCCTAACACTGACCCGCCTCCCAGCCAAACAGGTTGCCGGGTCTGTGTTACCTGTCACCTGATTGGCTGAAGTCACTGCTCGCCGCCTGCCGCCGTCACCCGCTGCACACTAAGACAAGGTAAGTGCCGGGCAGATGCCAGGCGGGGGCACAGTGGCAGCAGTTGGGGCACATTGGCAGCATTTAATGGGCACAGTGGCAGCATTTAATGGGCACAGTGGCAGCATTTGAGGCACAGTGGCAGCATTTAATTGGCACAGTGGCAGCACTTGGGGCACAGTGGCAGCATTTGGGGTACAGTGGCAGCGTTAGATGGGCACAGTGGCAGCACTTGGGGCACAGTGGCAGCATTTAATGGGCACAGTGGCAGCATTTGAGGCACAGTGACAGCACTTGGGGCACAATGGCAGCACTTTGGGCACAGTGGCAGCATTTAATTGGCACAGTGGCAGCACTTGGGGCACAGTGGCAGCATTTGGGGACACAGTGGCAGCATTCGGGGCACAGTGGTAGCGTTAGATGGGCACAGTGGCAGCGTTTGGGGCACAGTGGCAGCATTTAATGGGCACAGTGGCAGCGTTTGGGGCACAGTGGCAGCATTTAATGGGCACTGTGGCAGCATTTGGGGCACAGTGGCAGCGTTTGGGGCACAGTGGCAGCATTTATTGGGCACAGTGGCAGCGTTTGATGGTGTTTTTTCTGAATTTTTCAGTTTGTTTGCGCCCCCCCCCAAAAAATTTTGAGCACCAGCCGCCACTGGCGCACGCCCTTCTCCTGAACAAGTCCTCCCCTGAGGTACTTCAGTTGCTGGGCCTCTCCCTTCAGATGAGATGGCACCGGACCTTCCTTGGATCAGTAGGCTCCGAATTTCAGTCGGGCCTGTCCCTTCAGTTGCGTTGCCTCGGGCTAGCAAGCCCCGAGACATAGATGCACGGTTCCGCACCCCAGGCCAGGAGGGCCATAGGGCTGGGTCAGGAGGACCACCAGGACCAAATAGACAGAAAATAACTCCCTGCCAACATGGCGTCGGTACCTTAAATCCCCCCCCCCCAGAATGCACAGCAGCAAAACACTCCCATTGGGCTGGTTCCGAGAGATAAGTGGCATTCAATGCATCCAGCTAGACTGCGTTTCTACTCTTGCCGGCGGTGACAGCGACATCTGCGGTCAAGGAGAACCCAGTGCAACCCAGCTAGACTGGTACTGAAACCAGAAATTTAGATAAATTATCCTGAAGCCCAAATGTGGCTTCAGGCAACTTAATTTTTGAAAACAATAGCGCCTGCTCGTCAGGAGCCAATGCTACACCTGTTTTAACCCTGTAAATGTAATGCCACCACACTACAACCATATGCATTGCACCCCCCTCCCCCCAACTGCAAGTGTGAACACGAACAAGCCGTAAGGGTACACCCCTCACATTTTTGTAAATTTTTTATTATATCTTTTCATGTGACAACACTGAAGAAATGACACTTTGCTACATTGTAAAGTAGTGAGTGTGCAGGTTGTATAACAGTGCAAATTTGCTGTCCCCTCAAAATTACTCAACACACAGCCATTAATGTCTAAACTGCTGGCAACAAAATATTGCCCAAAGTGTCAATATTTTGTGTGGCCACCATTTGTTTTCAGCACTGCCATAACCCTCTTGGGCATGGAGTTCACCAGAGCTTCACAGGTTGCCACTGGAGTCCTCTTCCACTCCTCCATGATGACATCACGGAGCTGGTGGATGTTCGAGACCTTGCACTCCTCCACCTTCTGTTTGAGGATGCCCCACAGATGCTCAATAAGGTTTAGGTCTGGAGACATGCTTGGCCAGTCTATCACCATTACCCTCAGCATCTTTAGCAAGGCAGTGGTCATCTTGGAGGTGTGTTTGGGGTCGTTATGTTGGAATACTGCCCTGCGGAGGGAGGGGATCATGCTCTGCTTCAGTATTACAGAGTACATGTTGGCATTAATGGCTCCCTCAATGAACTGTAGCTCCGCAGTTCTGGCTGTTCTGTCTCAAGGACATTCAGCTAAACCATTCTTATCCCATAAACATGATACCATATTTCTTCGATCGCAGTTTATTGGAACAAGCTAGGTGAAACTACAAATAACAAGAATAAACCTTGATAAGTACAATATCCCATAAATTTAGCATACATTTCAAAGACAAATATACACAGTACAATATGAGACAGTAAAACTTACTTTTTTAAGTTCAATAAGGGATTGATGGTAAGAGATTGAAACAAGACCTCTTGCAGTCTGAAAAGCATGATGAATGTGTCTCTTCCTGTGAGACTTTACCCAGAATACTTTGCTTTCCAAGTACTTCCTAGGTTATAAACTTTATTAATAAAATATACACACAGAAGCAATACCAAAAAAGGACGCTAGATGGCGCCTAAGCTCTGCAAATGATTCCTATAAAAAGTAACAACATTAAATGTCATTTACAACAACACAAATGCAGATAATCAGAATATATCCATCTGATGGACAGAACACTCCCCGCCTGACGTCAAGTGACGTCACTAACAGAGTCCTCCGTAGAAAGTAACAGAACAAGCTCAGTCACTGGTCTCAAGAACACTTTGGCCTCATTCTGTTGAAAGGTCTTGACCTCGACCTTACGGACAAGATTATCTTTGCTTGGCAGTACTTTGGTGACTAGACCTAAAGGCCACATGTTCCTTAGTGTCTGGCAATCTCTCATGAGCACAACATCACCAAGTTTAAGGTTAGGTTTTTCTGAGTGCCACTTCCTCCTTAGTTGAAGAGTAGATGTGTATTGCTCCCTCCACCGACTCCAGAAGGTATTGGCAAGAGTTTGAACTTGTCTCCATTGACGTTTGTAAAGGTCCTTCTCACAAAACTCTCCAGCTGGAGTACCTACAAGACCAGTCTTTTGCGTGAGCAACATGGTAGGTGTGAGAACCATTGGATCTTCAGAGTCACTTGAAATTGAAGTTAAGGGTCTGGCGTTAATGATGGCTGTAACCTCTGCCATAAATGTCACTAAACACTCGTGAGTAAGCCTTGCAGTTCCTACTTGTAGGAAGATAGAGTCAAGAATTCTGCGGGCTATGCCTATCATCCTCTCCCACACACCTCCCATGTGAGAAGAGTGAGGTGGATTGAAGATCCACGTGCAGTCTTGCTTACTCAAATACCTTTTTACACTGGGGATGTCCAAGTTGGAAGGAATTTGCAGTTCTTTTACTGCTCCTACAAAGTTAGATCCTCTGTCAGAGCGAATGAGTTTCACTGGGCCTCGGATTGCAATGAAACGTCTAAGAGCATTAATGAAACTTGAAGTGTCCATTGACTCAATCACTTCAATGTGAACAGCTCGTATGGACATGCAAACGAATATGACTGCCCAGCGTTTACTGTTTGAGTGTCCCCCTTTTGTGTACCGGGTGGCAACAGACCAGGGACCAAAGACATCAAGTCCAACATTAGTGAAAGGCGGATCCATGCTAAGCCTGTCAGAAGGTAGATTGGCCATCTTTTGTGTCTGTAACATTCCTCGAAGCTTTCGACAGATAACACACTTGAAGAGGAACTTACTCACACATCTTTTAGCTCCAACTATCCAAAGTCCAGCAGCTCTTAGAGCTCCTTCAGTAAACAGTCGGCCCTGGTGTTTAGTTTGGTCATGGTAGTGTTGAATGAGTAAATAGGCAATATGATGGTGACCAGGGATCACTAAAGGATGTTTCTCTAAGAACTCTAACTTGCCTTCTTTTAAACGGCCTCCTACTCTCAACATGCCATTTTCATCAAGGATTGGATCAAGTTTCTTTAAAACACTGTCTTTAGGGACAGGTTTGTGATTGACAATACAATCAATCTCTTTGGCAAAGACTTCTCTCTGTACAACAGATATTAACCAGTTTTTAGACTGTTCTAGGTCAGTTGCTGAGTAGACTTTCCTACAGTGGTGCCAACTCCTGCAACCGTCATGAGTTGGTGGTTGTTTTTTGTAAGACTGAGCTATGTGGATTAAGCAAGTGATAGCTCTAACTAGTGACCTCCAGGTAGAGAACCTGCTGAAACGGTGGGTTTTAAACTGGTTGAGAGATGTTGTTGTGACTGCAGTAGAAACCTGAGGGCGGATTTCCTGATCCTTTTCTGCCTCTATCAGGTCAAATGTGGTGAGATCATCATTGTTACAGTCAGGACTGCGTAGAAAGGTGGGACCTGTGAACCACGAAGTACTGTCAAGGCGACTGGCCGCTACAGATCTGGTCGCTAGGTCTGCGGGATTATAGTCTGTAGGCACAAAATGCCATTGCTCTGGGCGGGTGGATCTCCTTATTCTCAACACTCTGTTATTGACATAGACATAGAAACGCCTAGTTTCATTATGGATGTAACCCAGAACTACTTTACTGTCTGTGTAGAACTCAGCTTCCTGGATTTCTAGGTTTGTCTCTGTTGCTATTAGTTCCGCTAGCTCTGTAGCCAATACTGCAGCACAAAGTTCCAGCCTGGGTATGGTGTGTTCAGGCAGTGGTGCAAGTTTTGCTTTTCCCATTACAAACCCTATGTGGCTTTGTCCTTTAGTGTCTATGGTTTTCAGGTAAGCTACAGCAGCAATTGCTTTAACAGAAGCATCCGCAAACACACAAAGTCTTTGCATCTGAACATCTGCAGATGACAGAGGAGCATATGGGCGTGGAATTTTAAGATTAGATAGCGCTGTAAGTGAGTCCTTCCACTCTAGCCATAAGTTCTTCCTGTCGGTGGGAAGAGGGTGGTCCCAATCTAGCGACTCACAGGTTAAGTCTCTGAGTAGTGCCTTACCCTGGATGGTGACAGGTGCTGCAAAGCCTAAAGGATCGTATAGGCTGTTTATGGTAGACAGGACACCTCTACGGGTAAAGGGTTTTTCCTCTGTGTTTACTTGGAAAGTGAAGGTGTCAGATCTTAAGTCCCAAAGCAAACCAAGGCTGCGTTGCATGGGGAGTGAGTCTGTGCCTAGATCTAAGTCCTTTAACTCGTTGGAATGGTCTTGGACAGGAAAGGCTTCTAAAACTTCTCTACTGTTGGAAGCAATCTTGTGGAGCCTTAAGTTGGAACACGCAAGCATTGCCTGAGTTCTTTTGAGGAGACTGATTGCGGCTTCATTTGTGGGTAGTGATTTCAAGCAATCATCTACATAGAAATCCTTGTCCACAAATTGTCTGACATCTGACCCATACTCTGACTCTCCCACTCTAGCAGAGTGTCTGAGGCCATATATAGCAACTGCAGGGGAAGGGCTGTTGCCAAATATGTGCACCTTCATGCGGTATTCTGTGATGTCTCCAGAGGGGTTGTTGTCCCTGAACCAGAGAAACCTCAGAAAGTTTCGGTGTTCTTCCTTAACAAGAAAGCAATAGAACATTTGTTGTATGTCTGCCATGAATGCGACTGAATCCTTGCGGAAGCGGAGAAGTACTCCCAATAGTCTGTTGTTGAGGTCAGGGCCAGAAAGAAGGACATCATTTAGAGAGACACCTTCATGCTTGGCGCTGGAATCAAACACCACTCTAATCTGCCCTGGCTTCTTAGGGTGATAGACCCCAAATATGGGTAAGTACCAACATTCTTCTGAGTCTTTGAGGTCTGGAGCTACCTCAGCATGGCCATTTTGGAATATTTTGCCCATGAAGGAAAAGAAATGTTCTCTCATCTCTGGTTTCCTTTGCAGATTGTGTCTTAAGGAAGTGAGGCGTTTATATGCTAGTTCCCTGTTGTTAGGCAAACGTTGTCTCTGTGGCCTAAAGGGAAGAGGTGCTACCCAGTTATTACTCACGTCTTTCTCCATACTGCTTTCCATAACCTCTAGGAAGATCCTATCCTCAATGGACATTGCTACCTGGTTGTCTTCCTTTGTTCTCCTGAACACTGAGTGTCCTAAGTCGCTTTGGTCATCGTCATAGGCATTGCTGTCACAGAGGGAACTTAGGAAAGGAAGAGGTACAGGGTTGTTGTGCGGTAGCTCCTTTATGAGGATGCGATTTTGACAGGGTTGGAACAGAGAAGGACGACCATTCTCGAGGGTACTAGTGAGCAGATTATTAACAGATGCCGGTTTGTGTGCACCTCCCAGGCAAACATCACCTATAATGACCCACCCAAGATCCAGCTTTTGGGCATATGGCGCACTTTTAGGACCGTTGATCAGTTTCCTTACTTTGTGGACTTGCAAGATATCCCTCCCTAGGAGTAAGATTATCTGAGCCTGATCATCAAGTTCTGGTATGAGATGTGCTATGTGCTTCAAGTGAGTCTGGTGAGCTGCTGCGTCTGGTGTGGGGATCTCTGATCTGTTGTCTGGCATCTGGTTGCACTCTATTATGGTCGGTAAGGGTAGGCATGTCTTACCATCCATAGATTCAATTTGTAGGCCGTCGGCTCTTCTCCCCGCCGTTTCCACTGTACCTGCACAAGTCCTAAGGGAGTAGGGGCTGCTGGGGCCTTTAAGGTTTAGAATGTCAAAAAACACAGGTCTGGCTAGTGACTTATTACTCTGATCATCCAAAATGACGTAGAGCTTGACTGCTTTGTCTCTGCGTCCCTTTGGGTAAACTTTCACTAGACAGATTTTAGAGCAAGATCTGCCACCTGTACTTCCTTTGCAGACTTCAGTGCACTGTGAAGTGATTGCTGTGGTATCTGTACTAGAGTCTTTGGTCTCCCTGCCTTGCTCCTTGTCACCATGGACAGGTGGGAAGGTTCTTGGAGTAGGCTTTGGGTGTAAAGCTGTGTGGTGCTCTGTGCTGTCACACTCTGTGCATTTGACACTGACCTTGCAGTCCTTGGCGAAGTGTGTAGACGAAGAGCAGCACTTGTAACAGATGTTGTTCTCTTTGAGGAAAGCTTTGCGTTCCTGGATGGTCTTTGTCCTGAAGGCTCTGCATTTCAGAAGAGGATGTGGCATCTTATGTAGAGGGCAGAACTTCGTTGGGTCATTGTCTTGATCCTCTGGCTGAGACTCTGCAAATCTGTGGGAAGAAATGTTAGTTTTGTGCACAGCTACTGGAGCCCTGAGTTGCTTAGGGCCAGCAGAAGTGATGTAAGACAGTGGAAAAATGAAGCTGGGGTCATCTTTCGTTCCTGCTTGTCTGTCTACAAAGTCCACAAACTCACTAAATGGTGGAAAGGGCACATTGTGTTTCCGTTTGTAGTTACAGCCATGAGCAATCCATCTTTCGTGTAACTCATAAGGAAGTTTTTGAGCTAAGGAGTTAATACCTCTAGCAGAGTCAAGATAAGAAAGGCCAGGTAAGTCACCTTCCGCTTTAGCAACTTGTAACTCCATACATAGGTCACTGAATTCTCTGAGTCTTTGGTAACCTCTGCTAGGTATTTTTGGAAAGTCTTCTATCCTTTTAAACAGTGTACTCTCTATAGCCTCTGGTGAGCCATAACATCTATCCAGTCTGTTCCAGATGTTTGTAAGGCCTATCTCAGGGTGGTTTATATTAATGTCTCTGATCCTTTTGGCGTGTTCAGCAGAATCATTGCCAAGCCACTTTACAAGGAGTTCTATTTGTTGTCTGCAAGATAGATCTAGACCTTGGATAACACTCTGGAAAGAGGATCGCCACGCCCTGTAGTGTTGAGGGCGATCACTAAATTTGGCAAGTCCTTGGGTAACTAACTCGCGTTTGGCCAGGAACTTGGCAAAGTCTACAGTAGCCTGATTGGCATTGGGGTAGGCTGCTGGTGTATTGTGGTGCGGTGTAAAGGCATACCTGATAGAAGTCTCTTCTTTAGGCTCTCTGGGCTCAAACTTGCATACGGTTGGCAGTTCGTACCGGCTCGTTGCATACACCTTTGGAGTGAAGACAGGTGTTTGATGTTTGTATGAAGGTTGAGTACCTTGTGGAGTAGAAGGTTTGGTTGGAACTGGAACGTCTGGAACACTGTCAGATTTTTCTTGCCTGTGGCACTGGGGTCCAAGGTCGTCTTGTTGCTGCTTGACTTGGAGTGACTCCCTGACATCATGTTTAATTTCTTGTTGTGGGATGCTGCTTGGGTCACAGTGCTGGTAGACATAATCCGACGTGCGTTGCGAGGAATCTTGGTGTTCTTCCTCTAGGCCTGGTATGCTGCTACCTGCTCTTGGCTCATCGTAGATGGCTGCTTCAAGAGCTTCTGCTTCTGCAATGGCGGCGGCAGCATCTCGTTCCACTGCCAGCTTCTCCATGTTAGCTTCCAAGATAGCTTGCTGCAGTTTCAGAGATGCCTCTTGCTGAGCTCTTTCGTCTTCCAGGCGTATTCTTTCCATCTCTCTCTCTTGTTCCTGTCTCACCCTTTCTTGCTCTCTCTCTTGTTCCTGTCTCACCCTTTCTGCTTCAAGGTGGGCCTTTTCTTTTTTCATCTGCAGCTCTTGGTCTGCGAATGCGGCCCTGGCTCTTGCTGCTTCAGCTTTCGAACGGGCGATAGCTGCTGCTTTGCGACAGATGACCTAGATGAGCTTGCTTGTGATCGTGTTTTGTAAGAAGATGTTCTACTGTGAGACATGGCTGCGGGGAAGAAGCTGTCTTGCTGTATAGAGACCGTTCTAGTGTCGGTACTGCTTGACAGAGCGCGTCTCTGTGTAGCGTGGCTGCTTGCTTTGCCTCCCACAGGCCTGCTTCTTTAAGGCTTCTGACTGTATGGTACTGTGTAGCCCCAGGCTGTACAGACTTCGAAGTCAGCTTATCTTCCCTTCAGAGGTCAGCTTAAAAATTTCACTGTTCTGTCTCAAGGACATTCAGCTAAACCATTCTTATCCCATAAACATGATACCATATTTCTTCGATCGCAGTTTATTGGAACAAGCTAGGTGAAACTACAAATAACAAGAATAAACCTTGATAAGTACAATATCCCATAAATTTAGCATACATTTCAAAGACAAATATACACAGTACAATATGAGACAGTAAAACTTACTTTTTTAAGTTCAATAAGGGATTGATGGTAAGAGATTGAAACAAGACCTCTTGCAGTCTGAAAAGCATGATGAATGTGTCTCTTCCTGTGAGACTTTACCCAGAATACTTTGCTTTCCAAGTACTTCCTAGGTTATAAACTTTATTAATAAAATATACACACAGAAGCAATACCAAAAAAGGACGCTAGATGGCGCCTAAGCTCTGCAAATGATTCCTATAAAAAGGTAACAACATTAAATGTCATTTACAACAACACAAATGCAGATAATCAGAATATATCCATCTGATGGACAGAACACTGGCAGCACTCATGCAACCCAGAGACCATGACACTCCCACCACCATGCTTGACTGTACTTCTCACCTGGTTGCCGCCACACATGCTTGACACCATCTGAATCAAATAAGTTCCTCTTGGTCTGATCAGACCACAGGTTCCAGTAATCCCTGTCCTTAGTCTGCTTGTCTTCAGCAAACTGTTCGTGGGCCTTCTTGTGCATCATCTTTAGAAGAGGCTTCCTTCTGGGACGACAGCCATGCAGACCAATTTGATGCAGTGTGCAGTGCATGGTCTGAGCACTGACAGGCTGACCCCCACCCTTTCAACCACGGCAGCAATGCTGGCAGCACTCATATGTCTATTTCCCAAAGACAACCCCTGGATATGACGCTGAGCATGTGCATTCAACTTATTTGGTCGACCATGGCGAGGCCTGTTCTGAGTGGAACCTGTCCTGTTAAACTGCTGTATGATCTTGGCCACCGTGCTGCAGCTCAGTTTCAGGGTCTTGGCAATCTTCTTATAGCCTAGGCCAGTGATGGCGAACCTTGGCACCCCAGATGTTTTGGAACTACATTTCCCCATGATCTACACTGCAGAGTAAATGAGCATCATGGGAAATGTAGTTCCAAAACATCTGGGGTGCCAAGGTTCGCCATCACTGGCCTAGGCCATCTTTATGTAGAGCAACAAATATTTTTTTCAGATCCTCAGAGTTCTTTGCCATGAGGTGCCATGTTGAACTTCCAGTGACCGGAGTGAGAGCGATAACACCAAATTTAACACACCTGCTCCCCCATTCACACCTGAGACCTCGTAATGGCGCGTACACACGTGCGGACTTTTGCCGGCGGACCTAAGTCCAGCGGACAATCCGCCGGACTTTCCAGCTGGGTCCGCCGGACTTTCCGAGCGTGTGGACTTGCCCACACACGTGCGGACTTGCCCACACACGCACGGACTTCTCCGGCGGATAATCCGCCGGCCAAAGTCCGCGGGACTTTTGAAAATGAACGGACTTGCCCACACACGGAGCAGTCCGTTCATTTCGAACGTAACTTCAGGTACGTAGCTAGCGTAGGCAGTAAATGCCGGCGTGCTAGCTCCGTCACCTGTCATGGATTTAAAGGGAATCCCCACGCCGAAAAACGGCGTGGGGGTCCCCCCAAATCCATGTCAGACCCTTATCCGAGCACGCAGCCTGGCAGGCCAGGAAGGGGTGGGGACGAACGAGCGCCCCCCCTCCTGAGCCGTACCAGGCCGCGTGCCCTCAACATGGGGGTGCCCTGGGGAAAGGGGGGGCGTGCGGCCCCCCCACCCCAAAGCACCTTGTCCCCATGTTGATGAGGACAAGGGCCTCTTCCCGACAACCCTGGCCGTTGGTTGTCGGGGTCTGCGGGCGGGGGCTTATCGGAATCTGAGAGCCCCCTTTTATAAGGGGGCACTCAGATCCCGGCCCCCCACCCTATGTGAATGAGTATGGGGTACGATGTACCCCTACCCATTCACCTAAGGTGTAAAATGTAAAGTACAAAAACACACACACTTTTGAAAAAATATTTTATTGCACTGCTCCGGGGGTCTTCTTCCGTCTTGGGGGTCTTCTCGCCGGACTCCTCCGCTCTCTTCTGCTCTTTTACCTAGCTCTTTCACGAGCGGAGAAGTCCGGCTACCTTCTTCGTCGTCGCCGCCGTCGTCTGGGGGTCTCGATCCGCCTTCGGGGGTCTTCGGGGGTCTTCCGGGGGTCTCTTCAGTCCAGAGGATAATCCCGCGGGATAGTCCCTTCGTGTGTACGCGGCATTACACTAACGAGTCACATGAAACCGGGGGAGGGAAAATGGCTAATTGGGCCCAATTTGGACATTTTCACTTAGGGGTGTACTCACCTTTGTTTTCCAGCAAGATAAACATTAATGGCTGTATGTTGAGTTATTTTGAGGGGACAGCAAACTTACACTGTTATACAAGCTGTACACTCACTGTCACCCTGTTTACATTGTAGCAAAGTGTAATTTCTTCAGTGTTGTCACATAAAAAGGTATAATAAAATATTTACAAAAATGTGAGGGGTGTACTCACTTTTGTGAGATACTGTAGGTGGAGCCTGGTTGAGTGCTTATTATAGGTCTTGAATGTTCTACGCGCGAGTTCCCCCAGCGCCGGTAAAGAGCCTCACCTGTCTCTCCTGTTTTGCTAAAAATAGCGCTGCTTTATGGCAGATGCCCGCCCCAGTGGGAAAGTAGTCTAATTCTCTTTTCCTGTCCACCTGGAAGCTTTGAGTATCCTCGCCCACCTATAAATCCCTCATAATGGTTACAGCAGGTGTGCAGATCTGTGTACTCAGCTCAGATACAGACTCTACAATAGAGTCCCTGAGAGATAGAAGAAACTGGTGGTTTACCTCTCCAGTATCCACCAATAGTGAAATATCAGTTAAAGAGCGTTACTAAAGGCTACTTTTTAAAAAAAATAAAAATAACAAATATGGTGTACTTAGCTGCTCTGGGGTCCCCCGCTGGCACTGTCCACCCCCATAGAAAGCACTTGCTATGGTGGCAGATGTTGCGGGACTGGTCACAAGTCGGGCTGTGTGTGTCCATAGATGCACATAGGACAGAGAGAGACAGAGTTGCTGCTCTTGGGCACAGCGGTGGATCAAGATTAGGCTCAGGTAAGTATTTAGGGGGGTGGGGGGCGCTGAGGGATAGTGATCTTGGAAGGTTTTTTTACCCTAATGTAGAGAATGCATTTAAGGGCTATTAAACCCAAAAAACAAACATTTATTATATTGTAGCATACCAATGCTTAGATGTGATGGCTGCATTCGTTTTCTTTTTTTAGGCTTGCTTTCGTCTAATTTCATCTGGTGATCTGGCTAGTTGTTTTTCAAAAGATTTTTTACAACGATGAGACAAACCATTCAACATTGGTGCGGATGTTTACAACGATCAGCTTTTATTTATTTCTGTAAAACCTTTATCCCAAAAGGAAAACAAAAAGTATATAGCTGTATAGTTAGTAAGTAAGTATAGCTGGAGTTTGACTTTAATTTGTTAGTGTATCTAAATCTGCTAGTACATCAAACACTACCCTTCCCCCCCAGACTGACTGCTGTTGCCCAAATGAGCCCCCCGATCCACCTCCTTCTGGAGCGGAGGTACTCTAATTCAGTAGGCATGTTACTGGCCAGATCAACAGGTGAAAACAAAGGGAAAAAAACAGACACGAAAACTAATGCAGCCACCACATTTAATGGTTGGCAAGCTGCAATTTATTACATTTTTGGTTTTGAGTTGAATACCGCTTTAAGATAAAAAAAAAAAAAAAAGAAAAAAAACTTTAGCATTTACAAGCACTTGGGTGGACAGACTCTTTCATGTTTTGCTTTGGCAGCTGTCACTGGCGGTTTGCGGGTGCAGGAGAACACCTGTGGCACACACGGTCCATGCAGTAGGTATGCTGTGACACGCGTGAATGTTTTTCTGTGATGTGGAACAGATTAAAAAGGTGACTATGAGGACATGAATTCACGTAGCGTGATGCTCGGAGCACACAGACCTGTCAGCCTGGATTGTTCAGCTCAGAAATGATCACAAGGGACGGTGTCTGGGGTGATGTCACCGCATCTCAATGACTACCTGAAACTGAATCCACCACTTCCAGGCACCTTGTAGATCACAACATGTCTTCATGACACTTCTACTAATTAGAATTGTGCTGAGGTCCCGACACTGCTTGAAGCTGTCCAAGATTGACAAATATAAATGACAATGCACAAGCTGAACCTGGGATGTTCTATCTACATTATTTGTTCCGTCTAATAGGTGGGGCATGCAGTGACTTTCCCCTTTCCTGGTCACAGGAGATCGGCCTATGTGCAGAACTTGTGCTGGACACTGAAAATGTTGTATCAAAATGTATGAGCATTATGTGTCAGCAAACCCCCCCCCCAAAAAAAAAAATGTTGAGCACTAATCTTCACACTTACCCCCTAAACATAAATTCCCTTGGCAAAGCAAAATTCTACCCAAACAAAAATCCCCCCCCTCCTTCCAGCTCAAATCCTCTCTCTCCCCAAATCCCCCTGCTAACACAAATCCCGTAGCCATCAAATTCCCCCTCTGATCATAAATCCCATCTTAGTACAAATCCCCCAACTCACCCCTTCTAGCACAACCCACCAAACCCAAACCACACCCAGGGCAGTCATCTCTCCCGTCCACCCTTTGTCCCGGCCCTGCATGCATGTACCAATAGAATTGTTCTTGAAAAAGACTTATCTCACTATTTAAAGTGATACTTTTTTGTCTTAAATTGGAAAAGAAGCTTTACTCATCTGCTTTGTAATATTGTACAGAATGGTCCCTTACCTAGGGTGACCAGACATCCCTGGCATCCAAGGACAGTCCCGGAACTGAGGACACTGGACCAAGTCTGTCCCCGGATTCCGGAGAGGCGCCCATACCCATTGCTGACAGCCTAGCAGGACCTGCAGCAGTGTGGACATCCATCCAGCACAACCAGAGATTGGTGGACAATCCGTGGGCATACATGACAGTGAGTGGAGCTGTCGAATCGAAGCTCTGATGTCAGGGATGGGTTTGGCCGATATGCGGAGTCCCACCCCCTATGCCAGAAAACCCATGCATACACAAACAGCTGGCGTTTATACATTGGTGGGTGGGGAAGAAGTTGGCAGGGAGCAGGACAAATTGTAACTACTGCATGTGCACCCACAGTGGTGTATGATTCAGGTTTATTATAATTCAAGTTTATTATACACCGCTGTGGGTGCACATACAGTAGTATGTCCTTGCTGCAGACGTCTGCCCTTATCCCTTGCCTCCATGGCTCTGGACCAATCACCCGTCCCAGTGCTGCCCATAGCTCTCGGCTCACCTTCTCCTTCTTCTGGTAGCTTGTGACTTCATCCCCGGGTGACAGGAGCGGCTTCCTTGGTGAAGCAGCCTCAATCTCTGGCACCCCGGCTGCATCCACCCGCCCTATTGGTTCCGGCCAGCTCCCTCGCTGATCACAGCACCTCCACCCCAGTTTCCTGGATCCATCCTATGGGATTACAACCTTCTTTGGAGTCCTGCAGTGTGTTATTTCACCAGCCCAGCCAGTGTTCCTGTAATGCCTCTGCCAGGATTCAGCGCTTTCCTTTTTTTGTGTTTTTTTACTCTGTACGTAGCATCCTCCTGAGCACTGCACTCTGTACCTAGCATCCTCCTGAGCCCTGCACTCTGTACCTAGCATCCTCCTGAGCCCTGCATGTGGCATCCTCCTGAGCCCTGCACGTGGCATCCTTGTCACATACCTTATCCAAGGCCAAGATTCTGAGAGAGGCTCTCCTTGCGGCTGAGCGCAGCAGTATACACCTGGAGGTGGAACAGAAGGTATAATGCTCAAAAAAGCACAAGTTGCCAGCAGGGTGAAGAAGACTGGAACAGGTGATTCCTGAAAGCCACTTGAGACTGGTGCAGGAGTAATTCTTTAGAGAACCGTGCTAAGTGCAGTGGGCTTGAGAATACAAGAAGCTTGGTAACAGCCTGGCAGAGAATCTAGCACGGAGGATCAGGCTGCAGCTGCTGCAAGTGGGATCCGTATGGCAAGCCGGGGGTTAAGTATGGTACATGAGAGATAACAAAGTCCTTCAGGCAGGCGGGGGGCCTTCACAGGTGATAAAGCAGGTTTAAAGCAGAAGCAAAGTCCTTAAAGCGGTGTTTCAGCTTAAAAAAAAAAAAAATTTAAAAGTCAGCAGCTAAAAAAAAAGTCGCTGCTGACTTTTAATAAGTACACTTACCCTCCCAGGGTGCCCGCGATGCCGTTCGTGGAGGCCGAGATGTCCCTAGGCGTTCCGGATCCAGCGCTGCCATCCTCAGTAAGGGAAGCGGCTTCGCGCGGCCTACTGCGCATGCGCGAGTCGGCGCGCGGCCTACTGCGCATGCGCGAGTGGGATTTGTGAATGGGGAACGCAATGTGTTGTGGGACACAGTTCCCATAACACACTGCGCCCCATTCACTAGAAGACGAAAGGAGAGAAGATCACTGCGGCGCTGGAGGAGGCAGATTATGACAATCTGCCTAGCAACAGCCATTTCTGGTAAGTAAAAAAAAAAATTTTTTTTTTTTTTTTTCATTTGAAATTGTTACTAACATTTTTAAAAGTTTTTGTTTTCAGAGTGTCCCACCACTTTAAGACAAGCCAAGGTCATTCATAGGTGGTCAGGCAGGTAAAGCAGAAGCGAGATCCTTAAGACAAGCCAGGGTCAGAGGTAGGAGAAAATCAGAGCAGGTCACAGGGTAATCCGGGTCACAACAGGAACAACAGGAAGCTGATCAGGTTTCAGGAACAGCTGAAGACAAGCCAGCAACTTGGGTCAGACAAAGGCAGCCTTATATAGGCCAGCAGGGGGAATCATCTGTCACATGATGCGCCTATGGAGCTCATTTCTTCTACTGGCAAGATTGCCAATACTTCTATGGCCTATTCCCTGAAAATCCTCCTGAACCCTGCACGTAGCATCCCCCTGAGCCCCGCACGTAGCATCTCCCTGAGACCCGCACGTAGCATCCCCCTGAGACCCGCACGTAGCATCCCCCTGAGACCCGCACGTAGCATCCCCCTGAGACCCGCACGTAGCATCCCCCTGAGACCCGCACGTAGCATCCCCCTGAGACCCGCACGTAGCATCCCCCTGAGCCCTGCACATAGCACCAGCATACAGGGGGCACACTGACCACCAGCATACAGGGGGCACACTGACCACCAATATGCAGGGCCAGCGGTTACCAGTATACAGAGGACATAACAAATCAAGTAAAACAACTACCATGCAACTAAAAAAAAAAATCTCAAAAGCAATATGAGAATCTTGTTAACTGGTTCCCTCATCGAACACAAATCAAAAAAATGCAGTGCTACCCTACACTTCATCTATAAAATTGTACAAATGGACTTATACAGTAAGTGCAATGGTAAAACCTATAAATGAATATCCAGTGCAAATCAACCAATGTATTGCAATATAGTAGTGATGGTGTCACCCCCTCTGCAAAAAGTAAGAAATATTGCAGAGCTGCAATGTGCGAATAGTGGTGAACCCCCCTATATATTATAATAATAATAAAATGTAAAATATGTACATCAATTGTACATTTTATTATTAATTTTATATAGGGGGTTTCACCACTATTTGCACATTGCAGCTCTGCAATATTTCCTTTTGCAGAGAGGGTGACACCATCAATACTATGTTCCAATACACTGGTTGATTTGCATCTCTGTTATTATTATTCTATGTAGAGAGTTTCACCATAATAATTTGCACATTTAAGCTATGCAATTTCTCTAAATATTTTTGCAGAGGGGGTGACACCATAACTACTATATTGCAATACATTGGTTGATTTGCTCTGGATATTAATTTATAGGTTTTGCCATTGCGCTTATAAGTCCATTTGTAGCATTGTAAAAAGGAAGTGTAGGGTTGTGCTGCATTTTTTTGGCTTTTTATTGGTATACAGAGGCCAGGACATACTGATCACCATTGTACGCTTTGAGGAAACCTCCTCTTGCTGGCCATGCCCACTTTTTGGCCACACCCACAGGGTGCATTAGCACCCTCACTTTTACCTCCAGCACCACCATAACAAACTGCACAGTGGAGGTAAGTACAACATGTTTGTTATTTAAAAAAAAAAAAAAAACCTTCAACCATGTGCTATGGGGCTCCAATGCATGTGCAGCCAGGCTGTGCGCATTGAAAGAGACACCAGTAAGAGACACACAACACCAGTAAGCCACACCCTCGCTCCCTCCGCACAGGAGTTTGACTGACAACAACCGGCGCCTATGGCTCCCATTGCTCTGCATCTCCTGTGAGACCAGGAAGTGGGAGGAGTGGTGCTGCAGCCAAGTCAGCACTGAAGTGGTGACATGAGTCAGGTAAATGTAGCACCCTCTACCATAGGTAGGTGCTAGAGTGAGGATTTTTGGTAGGTTCTGTCAGTACAGATAAATTTAAGCAGGCCTATGCATTTTTGATCTGGGGGCAGGGAGTGGTTAGTGTAGCAATGGGTGTGACCACCTGTACTATAGTTCTGAGGTGCCTCCCCTGCTTCCAGTGAGAATGTTCTGGAAGAGGGGCAGGGCCTAGAACTGGAGTGGCAGGCAGCTCATGTGAGGAGCCCTGACCAATCCCCAACTGGAATTGGCAGGGGGCAGGCCTCCCATATAAGCTGAGGTAACAGGCCACTGGGAGGAGAGTTGTCGGCTGGGAGAAGTGGAGAATGGAGTACTAGACAGCAGCAGGAGGGCACCCCCATCTGGGGGGGGGGGGGTGCGCCGATCGTGGGAGGAGGCCCGAGAGAGCTGTGAGGGAGCTTCACCCTTAGGCCCCTTTCACACTGGGGCATTTTTCAGGCGCTACAGCTCTAAAAATAGCGCCTGTACAGCGCCTGAAAAAATCCGGCCCCATTCACTCCAGTGTGAAAGCCGGAGGGCTTTCACACTGGAGCGGTGCGCTAGCAGGACGGTCAAAAAAAAGTCCTGCTAGCAGCATCTTTGGAGCGGTGAAGGAGCCGTGTATTCACCGCTCCTATACCGCTCCTACCCATTGAAATCAATGGGACACCGCGGTAATACCACGGCAATACCGCCGCAAAGCGCCGATGCGGGGGGTTTTAACCCTTTTTCGGCCGCTAGCGGGGGTTAAAACCGCACCGCTAGCGGCCGAATACCGTGGCAAGAAACTAAATATAGCGCTGCTTTACCGCCAACACCGCTCCCGCCCCAGTGTGAAAGGGGCCTTACACAGTCATGGGTGAAATCCTCATCATTACACGGTCATTGATGAGGAATTCCTGGAGCAGAGGGGCATGACTAGTGTAGCCTATATACTACCCACCAGCTGGTACAGCCAAAATACTTCCCCTTACTTTAGATTAAATAATAGACCACACCTTCTTTTATGGAGTAAATGGCCGCAACAGCCTTTTATTAAAACATAACTCCAATAACTGAAAAACACATATAAATAACCATAGTGATAAATAACATATCAACACATAACCAGTAAACAAACATCAAGAACTGTAAACAATCAGTTACACCCTGTTAATTGGTCAGTGACGGAGCCAAGTACTATAAACATATATATATCTACTGTATCTGTATATATATATATATAACACCACCGGGGGCACTGCGGGATATAAAACATAACCAACTGGCCTCCATCTGTGCCGCCAGGAGACAAACACCTATCCCGCAGTGCACGAGTAATCATCAAATAAATAATTTGATGTACTACCAGGAGGGGCCATCTACTGATGAGCCCCCCACAAACCGGAGGGGCCATCTAATGATGAGCCCCCCACAAACCGGAGGGGCCATCTAATGATGAGCAACCCCACACACACTTACCACCTACATAACTGCTCCGTCACTGACCAACGAACAAACACGCCCCCCTTTTCATATGATGAACCCTCTGCTTCCGATTCCTGAAACGACAACAAAAACATTAAAACCTCCAAAACAATGCCTTATATTAGGGAGGGTGGGTGGGAAAAAACCTGCCTCCTCGTGTGTTACTGCCCGCCGAATGTCCGTGTTGGCCACGCCCCCTTTTTATATGGCCGCTCTCCCCGTCTACTGATTGGCCCGCTGCGCTAAGCCACACCCCTTACAATTTACAATGTGTGTCCTAGACACACTGTCATGGCCAGGCCTGCCCTAATTTGCTTTGCTGCATCCCGGTCCGGCCCTCTCTGGAGAAGCTGTCGAAACGTACGGTCTGGTTAAGTTCTTCACCATGGACTCAGGGCAGCAGAAGGTCGGTGAGTGTACCACAGTGGAGTGCTGGATGTGGAGACATGCCAGGGAGTCTGTGGGGGAACTTGATCCTTACACGGTCATGGATGAAGTCCTCATCATTACACGGTCATTGATGGGGGGTCCCGGAGCAGAAGAGAGACTGTGGGGAATAGTGTCAGATCGTTGCGGCCCAAGGGCGCAGGATTCGCAAGCTGGGCTAGCTGGGAACAGTAGTCCACCGTTCAGCACATGCTATTAAACTAGTAGGCCTCCGGTGAGAGGTACTGCAGGCCTCTGGCCTAGTAGCAGTAACCAGAGTCAGCATTAGAGACTGTTCAGAGTGGAATCTTTTGCATATAGAAGAGGATGTGACAGGAAACATGCTACAGAATAATAGAAAAAAGTTTTGGCGGTGCCCGGATCTACCAGGTTTGCTTTAGGTATAGTTGTGAAATTTATATAAATTGAATCTACAGAGCGATTCTAGACCTACAGTAAATCTAGATCTAGATCTCCCCCGTACCTGAAGCATATAGTAAAAAATCCCCGTGTGGGGTCCCCCTTAGAAAGGACCAGAGAGGTACCCCCCGGGACAAGATGGACGGCTGGAGATCTGCTGTTAGATTTTAATATATCACTTTATTGGTAAAACTGAAAAAATGAATTTAAGCAAACAGTACCACTTCCCATTCCTATAGCAAAAATTACATACAAGATCACAAAGGAATTCCCAGAATTAAAATTGACAACGTTGTCTTCCTAAAAACAATGGGGTGTGAACCACAAACCACAGCAATTAACCATTTAGCATATATCCATATCTATAATAATAACGGTTTTTAACTAAATACTTTAAACCAGATATTGTAGGTTAAACATCATCATTAGATTTAGAACCAGATATGGATGCCCATGACGAATGTTTCCAAGTGGAAATAATATCAATTCAAACTTAAGGCAGTTCAAAGTAGCAGCATATGTTTTCAAGCAAGATTTTAAAACAGCAGTGGATCTTCTGTAGTATCCATATATATGTTGACCAATCAGGGTAATTCAATGGAAAGAAGGAACCACATAAACAGTCCGTGTTTAGCTGGAAAAATCAATTACATTGCGTTTTTGAAGCAGAGCAGCAAAGCAGCACAAAGCATCACATAGCAGGGAGCGCAGTTGTAAAACTTAGTTCAAGTAGCAGCATAGGGTGGAAAGTTTGCAGAGTTAAGCAGGGGGATTTATGCTTGTATATGCATCAGCCTTTACAGGCTTCTTACCCACTCCTGCTTGCTGGTTCATCCATCCCTTGTGTGCTGGTAAGCTTTTTCCTCAAGAAAATTTCCTTGGTGTGATGCCGCTCCTCTTGTGTGTATAGCTGTCCGCTTGTTATTTCAAATTTGCCGCTTCGTTTAGCTTCAAACGCTGCTAGGTGAAGCTGCAGGAAGTTAAAAGCTCATCACGGGCATGCTGTGGAAGGGCTGGCTTCCCCCAAATGACGTGCTGACGTCACCACGCTGACGCGTTTCGTTAGCCAATCCCCGCTAACTTCCTCAGAGCAAGGAGGAGCTACAGATTGCCAGCCTTTATAGTGTGCTGGCCGTGTCATTAAAATGTTACAATTTTTTCCCCCAAGAAAATTTCCCTTGGTGCATTGTAGTATGCACCTTGTAGTATTTGCTGAAGAGTCATAAGGGACAATGAGCACTTGGTTGCCATCTTGTGGTTAAAAGGGATATTACAGCCAATTGTCCGCTAGAGGCTCTGAGGAAGTTAGCGGGGATTGGCTAACGAAACGCGTCAGCGGTGGTGACGTCAGCACGTCATTTGGGGGAAGCCAGCCCTTCCACAGCATGCCCGTGATGAGCTTTTAACTTCCTGCAGCTTCACCTAGCAGCGTTTGAAGCTAAACGAAGCGGCAAATTTGAAATAACAAGCGGACAGCTATACACACAAGAGGAGCGGCATTACACCAAGGAAATTTTCTTGAGGAAAAAGCTTACCAGCACACAAGGGATGGATGAACCAGCAAGCAGGAGTGGGTAAGAAGCCTGTAAAGGCTGATGCATATACAAGCATAAATACAACTTGCCTAAGGAAGTGATGAACTTTCCATGTGAGTCTATAGTCCCCCTGCTTAACTCTGCAAACTTTCCACCCTATGCTGCTACTTGAACTAAGTTTTACAACTGCGCTCCCTGCTATGTGATGCTTTGTGCTGCTTTGCTGCTCTGCTTCAAAAACGCAATGTAATTGATTTTTCCAGCTAAACACGGACTGTTTATGTGGTTCCTTCTTTCCATTGAATTACCTTGATTGGTCAACATATATATGGATACTACAGAAGATCCACTGCTGTTTTAAAATCTTGCTTGAAAACATATGCTGCTACTTTGAACTGCCTTAAGTTTGAATTGATATTATTTCCACTTGGAAACATTCGTCATGGGCATCCATATCTGGTTCTAAATCTAATGATGATGTTTAACCTACAATATCTGGTTTAAAGTATTTAGTTAAAAACCGTTATTATTATAGATATGGATATATGCTAAATGGTTAATTGCTGTGGTTTGTGGTTCACACCCCATTGTTTTTAGGAAGACAACGTTGTCAATTTTAATTCTGGGAATTCCTTTGTGATCTTGTATGTAATTTTTGCTATAGGAATGGGAAGTGGTACTGTTTGCTTAAATTCATTTTTTTAGTTTTACCAATAAAGTGATATATTAAAATCTAACAGCAGATCTCCAGCCGTCCATCTTGTCCCGGGGGGTACCTCTCTGGTCCTTTCTAAGGGGGACCCCACACGGGGATTTTTTATGCTACAGAATAAGTTTGTGCAGGAGGGAAGTATTCCTGGGAGCAATAGTCTGCAGGAGTGAGGCAGAGGAGGAGCAATAATCTGCATGGTGATGCAGGGAGGAGACTGTAGCTGTTATACATGCGCATCATTTCTTCAAGGCTCAATCGAAGTTCTTATTTATAAATATGATGGCAAGATAATTGTTCTATAGGCATCCCATATGTCCTTTCCCCCAACCAAGTTATATCCCCCCCCCCCCCCAATAAACAAAAACAAAGCAAATGACTGTTGATTGTCTCAGAAGTGATACATGAAGATCGGGCAGCAGGGTGACATGGTGGAGATTAGTAATTAGTGGCAACACACCGCTACATAAGTATTAAGGGACAGGATGTTTTTTTTTCATTTAGAACCACTTGAAGCCCACTTGTGACAAAGTCTTTAAGGGGTGTTTTAAGGCCTCATCCACACTGGATGTTTTTACAGCTGCTGTTTTTAGCTTCGGGCATCTTCTTCTGCAGCCATCATATGTGCCCATGCACACATAAGCTGTTATCAATATTTTTTTGGAGGGGCGCTTTCTGGCTGAAAAAAAAAAAAAAAAAAACCCAAAACAAGTGGGTTGAGGAGTTTTTCAGCTGTAAAAACGCTCTAACTCTGAAAAAAAGGTTAAAACCACTGAAAAAGTGGCGATTCTGCATTTAGCAGCATTGTTGAGCCATAAGCTTTTGTGGGAGTATAGTTTTGCTATAGTCTTGCTAAAAAAAAAAGCGCTAAAGAACGCCACCATTAAAAAATGTATGATTTAGAACCCGCGGCCAATCAGGTCTCAGGACTCCCGGCCAATCGGGTCTCAGGACCTGCTTCCAGATTGGCCGGGAGGAGAAACAGGAAGACATTAGCCAATTAGAGCTTCAAAAAGCCCCCTTAATCCATGCGTCTGGCCCTAATCATGTGCTAAAAAAAAAAAATTGGGATCCATGCGTCTTGCATGTAGATTAGGGGCCAGATGCCTAGATTAAGGGGGCAGTGCCCCTACACCCTGCATGAGTGGCTACCACTGAGCAGAAGCAATGCTGCTCATCCAAGGAAATAAATTCTGGGTGATCGGTTTCACCCAGCTTCAAGCAGCCTGGAAATGGGTGTCTGCAAAGGTCTAATTGACCAGGGGAAGCTCATCTCGTGTCTGTGGCTAGCTTTGGAACAGGATGGCCATATGGGAGCTGCTTTCGCTCACTTGTTTATAAACTGCAGGTGAGACAGTTGTCACCCCCAGCCGTCCTGCACTGCTTATGTAGGCCATATAAGCAACAATTTGTAACAATTTGATCAAAATTATTGTCCCATCTACCATTAAAAGCTTGATTTTTCAAAATATGAGGTTGATCAATTCTCAACCATTTTCAAACAGATATTCCCTTAAATCGACTGGTTCAGTGTCAGTTCACACTTATGCGAATTCTATGCAGATTAGATGCGATTCGAAAAGCATAGATTCACATGTCATCTAAAAAATGCACCATTTCCAATGAAGGCTGTTTACATATATGTGGTGTGAATTTGATCTGGTTCAAAAAGGGTCCTGTGCAAGTTTAGTGCGGTGCAGTCTATGGAACTGGATTGAAATCGCAATCCAGTGTTCACATCACTGCAAATTCATTTTTTTTTGCCCGGAGTAATAGGAATAAAAATCGCAGATGTGACCACTCCCCTCACAAATTCACACTAAATTTGCATTGAAATTGCGCATGGCAAGCAGATATTGCAATGCGAATTTGCACCATGTACCTCTTTAAATTTGCACTGAATTTGCAGCGCATAAGTGTGAACCGATGTTCTGTCAAATTAGCCAACTGGTCAGAAACACCAACCACGTCACTTCCGGCTTCTTCAAACCATCATTAATTGGAGATTTTGACGAATTGCTGTTTGGGCACAACACCGGCAACCGAATACAGTCAGGTACAGGAAGATTTGGCTGTTTGGATAGCACAGCGACTAACGAGTGCAAAGTTGTAGCCGCCTCAGAGGCGGCCATTTTGTTGGCTAGTATCGGAGCGGAGTAACAATCTCATAATATCAGGAACCGGACTATTCGGTTGCCGGTGTTGTGTCCAAACAGCAGTTTGTCAAAATCTCCAATTACTTATGGTTTAAAGAAACTGGAAGTTAAGTAGTTGGAGTTTCTGACTAGTTGGCTATTTTGACAGAACACCGGCACTTAGTGAAGAACAGCCTCAAATCTTTCCTATGACAGTTTATCTTTTTCCCCAAAAATTGCAACAAATATAGAACATTCATGTTATAAAATACTCCCCGCTGCATGATTGGTAAATAGTAAGTAAATCTGCTCCAGTTAGTCCTTAGAGACTCGGTTATTCCCCTGCTGTGTGTACATGCAAATGGAGAGGTTCACATTATTATCGATTAATTATAATGAACTTTTGAAGCTAAATATCAATTTAATTTACTAACAAGTCCTAGCATTGGAATTAGCATAAATGATTTGTAACCAATTTACATCATTGCAATAGGTAATCAAGCACGCAGGTTTGGATTGGGTGACCTGTGTTCACTGGCTTTCAAGTGAAAGTTACAATAGCCTACCATATTCAGAACTGCTTGGCTGAGGTTTTTTTTTTTTATAAATACCATTTGAAAAAAATACATATAAATGTATATGTAAACATTATATACATTGTAAAGCGCTGCGTAAACTGTTGGCGCTATATAAATCGTGTATAATAATGTATAATAATAATATGGGTAATGATTCTGTGTACAAAAAGTTTACTGGCAAGATATGCAAAAAATTTATATTTTTAAGTGAATTATTTTGATAACTAATTAACATAAACAATATATTTCATGCTTCATATATTAATAAATATGTAAAATACATAATAATAATAATAGTAGTAATGTGTAAGTAGTATACATTCCTAAATAAGTAATGTTTAATTAGGTACATATTTCTAAATAAATAAAATAATATGCTACTGTATGGTATATATTCCTAAATAAATCAAATAAATAATGTTTTATGTATATTCTTAAATAAAGAAAAGAAATGTTCAATGCAGTAGGTACAAACCCAAAGTAGGGTGGGACACGCTTCCACCTTGACTGTTGACGGAGACTGTTAAATGCTTAACTTAACAACAATGTGTACTTTTATTTGAGTATACCCACACACGCAGAGTTCACAAAGACTGACAGCTTGGCGTCTGTAGAGAAGCTTTTACTAGTTAAAAGGCCCCCCTCCCAAAAGTCATACGGTATTTTATTTATAGGTAGATTTGGTAGGCTGGGCCACCCGAGTTCTTGTCCTTGTGTTATTTTCTATATAATAAAAAATACATTAAAGGCTCAGACCAAAGCGCAGAACACCCATAATATTTATGCTGCATATTCCTTGCACTCTCCTATGCCAATCTGATACGTAGCTCTGGGGACCCTCTTATTAGAAGCAACCAGCCATACAAGTTACTTTGTGTGCAAAACATGTTCTGCAAACCCAACCATGCATTTACTGATCAGAGATCAACTGACGGAATATCCAATGTACCACACCAATGTGCCATCATAGTAGGTGATATCACAGTAATAAGGTGAAAGTACCGAAACACCAGATACGAAAATTTTCCTGGACAAACTATATTTCCCAAAGTGAACCTGTCAGCCTTTTTATACATTAAAACTAAAAGTCCTACCTCTCTAAAAGTAATGTCACTTTGTTATAGGATGAGAGTAAGGCCGCGTACACACAAAGGGACAATCCCGCGGGATTATCCTCTGGACTGAAGTCCAGCGGATAATCCCCTCGTGTGTAGGCGCCGGCGGACTTTTTGGCGCCAAAGTCCGGCGGACTTTTTGGCGCCAAAGTTTTAAGTTTGGTTTTAAAATTATCCGCTGGACTTGGCAGTCCGGCGGACAATCCCGCCGTTAGTAGGCTAGTCCGCCGTACTTTTGAAAATGAAGGGACTTGCCGCTCATCGGCAAGTCCGTTCATTTAGCACGTGACTTCAGGTTACGTAGCTAGCGTAGGCAGTAAATGCCGGCGCGCTAGCTCCATCACCTGTCATGGATTTAAAGGGAATCCCCACGCCGAAAAACGGCGTGGGGGTCCCCCCCAAATCCATGTCAGACCCTTATCCGAGCACGCAGCCTGGCAGGCCAGGAAAGGGGTGGGGACGAACGAGCGCCCCCCCTCCTGAGCCGTACCAGGCCACGTGCCCTCAACATGGGGGGTGCCCTGGGGAAAGGGGGGCCGTGCGCCCCCCCACCCCAAAGCACCTTGTCCCATGTTGATGAGGACAAGGGCCTCTTCCCGACAACCCTGGCCGTTGGTTGTTGGGGTCTGCGGGCGGGGGCTTATCGGAATCTGAGAGCCCCCTTTTATAAGGGGGCACTCAGATCCCGGCCCCCCACCCTATGTGAATGAGTATGGGGTACGATGTACCCCTACCCATTCACCTAAGGTGTAAAATGTAAAGTACAAAAACACACACACTTTTGAAAAAATATTTTATTGCACTGCTCCGGGGGTCTTCTTCCGTCTTGGGGGTCTTCTCGCCGGACTCCTCCGCTCTCCTCTGCTCTTTTACCTAGCTCTTTCACGAGCGGAGAAGTCCGGCTACCTTCTTCGTCGTCGCCGCCGTCGTCGTCTGGGGGTCTCGATCCGCCTTCGGGGGTCTTCCGGGGGTCTTTTCTGTTCTTGCGGCGGTCGTCGTCTTCCGCGCCGCCGGCGCCTTCTTCTTCTTCTTGTCCTTCTTCTTGTTCTTCTTCTTCCGATGTTGACCCGATGCTCTCTCTGCCCGGAATGGCAGAGGCGCGCTGCGCTGGGACTTTTATAGGGACATGGGGACAGGGTCACATGCTCATGTCACATGGTGACCCCGCCCCCCTGTGATGTCACAGTCCCGGAGGATGCTGGGACTGTGACATCACAAGGGGGCAGGGTCACCATGTGACATGAGCATGTGACCCTGTCCCCATGTCCCTATATAAGTCCCAGCGCAGCGCGCCTCTGCCATTCCGGGCAGAGAGAGCATCGGGTCAACATCGGAAGAAGAAGAAGAAGAACAAGAAGAAGGACAAGAAGAAGAAGAAGGCGCCGGCGGCGCGGAAGACGACGACCGCCGCAAGAAGAGAAAAGACCCCCGGAAGACCCCCGAAGGCGGATCGAGACCCCCAGACGACGGCGGCGACGACGAAGAAGGTAGCCGGACTTCTCCGCTCGTGAAAGAGCTAGGTAAAAGAGCAGAAGAGAGCGGAGGAGTCCGGCGAGAAGACCCCCAAGACGGAAGAAGACCCCCGGAGCAGTGCAATAAAATATTTTTTCAAAAGTGTGTGTGTTTTTGTACTTTACATTTTACACCTTAGGTGAATGGGTAGGGGTACATCGTACCCCATACTCATTCACATAGGGTGGGGGGCCGGGATCTGAGTGCCCCCTTATAAAAGGGGGCTCTCAGATTCCGATAAGCCCCCGCCCGCAGACCCCGACAACCAACGGCCAGGGTTGTCGGGAAGAGGCCCTTGTCCTCATCAACATGGGGACAAGGTGCTTTGGGGTGGGGGGGCCGCACGGCCCCCCTTTCCCCAGGGCACCCCCCATGTTGAGGGCACGCGGCCTGGTACGGCTCAGGAGGGGGGGGGGGCGCTCGTTCGTCCCCACCCCTTTCCTGGCCTGCCAGGCTGCGTGCTCGGATAAGGGTCTGACATGGATTTGGGGGGGACCCCCACGCCGTTTTTCGGCGTGGGGATTCCCTTTAAATCCATGACAGGTGACGGAGCTATCGCGCCGGCATTTACTGCCTACGCTAGCTACGTACCTGAAGTTACGTTCGAAATGAACGGACTGCTCCGTGTGTGGGCAAGTCCGTTCATTTTCAAAAGTCCCGCGGACTTTGGCCGGCGGATTATCCGTCCGTGCGTGTGTGGGCAAGTCCGCACGTGTGTGGGCAAGTCTACACGCTCGGAAAGTCCGGCGGACCCAGCTGGAAAGTCCGGCGGGATTGTCCGCTGGGCTAGGTCCGCCGGCAAAAGTCCGCACGTGTGTACGCGGCATAAGGGGGCGCTAATATACAGTGATGTTAACACAATTAAACAACAGTCACATAAATTGTAAACTGATAGACTACGTAAATAGTATCAAAGTGCAACGTGCTTATTAGTAATGTGAAAAAAATTCATTAATAATGAAAAAAGTCCCTTTTAAAGTCCATAAATTCTTCAGTGATAACTTTAAGTTACCAATGTGCCATGACGTGTAACACCATCACCATTTGGCAGTGATACACACCCAATCTGCTTAGTTAGGATTTCCTACTCACCAGACCAATATGACCTCTTTAATTAAAAAGAAGAGCTTTGTGGGTATAATCTTTAGACTTCCTTGAATATCATTGGAGATAAAACAGGAGTCTAATGCCGCGTACACACGGGCAAACTTTCCGACGTAAAATGTGCGATCGGAGCTTGTTGTCAGACATTCCGACCGTGTGTAGGCTCCATCGGACAGTTTCCATCGGAATTTCAGTCGCACAAAATTTGGGATCTGGTTCTCAAATTTTCTGACAACAAAATCAGTTTGCGTAAATTCCAATCGTGTGTACACAATTCCGACGCACAAAGTGGCACGCATGCTCAGAATCAAGCAGAAGAGCCGCACTGGCTATTGAACTTCTGTAAGGGAAGTTTGGCTAACAGACATGCACCTGAACACAATGCACGCACACCTGGGCGCCAAGTTAGTTTATTTAAACGAAACACTGACACATGAGCCTTGTTGAGTGGTCTTTCAGCTAGTACCTGTTACCTGTATCTGATCTGTTCCAGCGTTCCTGTGTTTGACCCGGCTTGTACCTGAACCTTCCTCGTTGACTTCTGCCTGCCTTCCTGTGACCTCGGCTTATGTTTGACCTCGTTCCTGCTTCATGCTCCTGTACTGCGCTGCCTGACTGTGTACCAAACCAGGCCTGTATCCTGTCTTTGATTCTGTCTCACGTTCCGGTACCTGCTCTACTCGGCTGTTGATGACCTCCTGGCTTATGTGCCGACCACGACTCTGCCTGCTGATCCAGCAACACGGAGTTCCAGTCCTCGGTGCCCATCCAGTGACCTGCAGCTATCGGGTTCCTGCCAAGACCCGTCCTGAGCCACCTGCTACATCGGCCCTCGTGCCACTCTGTCTTTCACTCCCTGTCATCTCTACGAGGGGTGCTAGACAGGAGGTACAAGAGAAGCCCTCTCTACAGCTCAGTCTCCACCAGATACGCAACAACTTAATTTTTCTCGGATCGTCGTAAGTGTTGTACGTCACCGCGTTCTTGACGTTCAGAATTTCCAACAAGATTTGTGTGACTGTGTGTATGCAAGACAAGTTTGAGCCAACATCCATCGGAAAAAATCCATGGATTTTGTTGTCGGAATGTCCGATCAATGTCCGATCATGTGTGCGTGGCATTAGAATTGCATCCTCCTCTCCACCCATTGTAAATAAGAGAAGGAAGGAACCATGGTGTAAAATTTTAAAACAGATAACAAAGTGCCTGCTTACATTAGCAAGTGACTTCTCCTGGCACTGAGCATAGCCTGCATATGTCACTATGAAAGGAACCATACACCACCCGGCTTGCGCTCATGGGTGCATTCCACTGCCCTGCAGAGATGAAAACAGGAAGTTCAGGACCCGGATGTGACATGACAGGAAGACGCCTTGACGTTTGATAACGCCATCAGGAAGCACGTTACTTTGTTACAAGGGGCGGGACTTCATGGCCTAAGCTGGTTATACACTATACAATCTGACTGTTCAACTTCTGCACAATCTCATTTAATATCCAAATAACCAAAACATTGGGCAGGGAGAGTCAAATGACCAGTATGAATATTTATCATGCCCCAGCCAATCCCTGGAAAGAGGCATCCAGAAGGTGGCTGGGGAGGTGATAAATCTTTGGGAGGCCTTGCCACAGTGTTCTTTCCTCTTCAGGGAGCGTTTCAGTTCTCCTAGGGCTGCTACCCCTGGGAGATAGCTAGTGAGACAAATAATTGCAGTCTGGACCTCAGCAGGAGGTGGGCTGAGGGCCTGGAGAAGATTGCCAAGTGAGTTTATACTGGAGGGCATCATACTGGAGTCCTGTTTTGGAGAAGGAGAGTTTTTGGAGAGTTTCAGTTATCCTGGGGCTGCTGCCCCTGGGAGATAGCTAGCGAGACAATGTTATTTCCCACTGCTTCTGGAAGCAGACTTCCAGAACATTAGGCAGGGAGAGTCAAAATTACCAGTATACATTTTATCATGCCCCAGCCAATCCCTGGAAGGAGGCATCCATAAGGTGGCTGGGGAGGTGATAATGTTTGGGAGGCCTTGCCAGAGTGTTCTTTCCTCTCCAGGGAGAGTTTTAGCTCTCCAGGGGCTGCTAGTGAGATAGCTAGTAAGCTCTGTAATTTCAAAGCCATTGTATCTAATTTTTAGGGAATCATTAATGACAGGAATAGTACCACTGGATTGGCGCAGGGCGAACGTGGTAAAAAGGGAACAAAGTCTTTACCAAGTAACTATAGACCTGTTAGTTTAACTTCTATAGTTGGGAAGATACTGGAGAGATTATTAAAAGACCACATAGACGAGTTCTTGCAGGAAAAAAATATTTTAAGCAACAGACAGCATGGATTCATGAAAGACAGAAGTTGTCAGACAAACCTCATTTCTTTTTATGAGGTGGTAAGTAAAACCTTGGACAGAGGCGTGGCTGTGGACGTGGTATACTTGGATTTTGCAAAAGCGTTCGATACAGTTCCCCACACACGGCTCATGTGTAAGGTAAGGTCTACAGGTTTGGAAATATCAGTTTGTAAATGGATAGAAAACTGGCTAAAAGACAGAATTCAGAGAGTCGTGGTTAATGATTCTTACTCTGAATGGTCTAAGGTTATCAGTGGTGTACCCCAAGGTTCAGTGCTGGGACCCTTACTTTTTAATATCTTTATAAATGATATTGGGTCTGGGATCAAAAGTAACATTTCTGTCTTTGCAGATGACACTAAGCTATGCAGTGGAATAACGTCCTTACAGGAGGTCTCCAATTTACAAGCCGACCTCAATGCTCTGTCAAATTGGGCGACTATAAGGCAGATGAGGTTTAATGTTGATAAATGTAAAGTTATGCACTTGGGGGCTAAGAATATGCATGCATCATACATGCTAGGGGGAGTACAACTGGGGGAATCCGTAGTGGAGAAGGATCTGGGGGTTTTGGTAGATCATAAACTCAATAATAGCATGCAATGTCAAGCTGCGGTTTCCAAAGCGAGCAAAGTCCTTTCTTGTATTAAGAGAGGTATGGACTCCAGAGAGAGAGATATCATTTTGCCCCTGTTCAAATCATTAGTAAGACCTCATCTGGAATATGCAGTTCAGTTTTGGGCACCAGTTCTCAAAAAGGATATTGGGGAACTGGAGAAAGTGCAGAGAAGGGCAACCAAACTGATAAGAGGCATGGAGGAGCTCAGCTATGAGGAAAAATTAGAGGAACTGAATTTATTCACCCTTGATAAGAGGAGATTAAGGGGGATATGATCAACATGTATAAATATATAAGGGGTCCATATAGTGAACTTGGTGTTGAGTTATTCACTTTACGGTCAACAAAGAGGACAAGGGGGCACTCTTTACGTCTAGAGGAGAAGAGATTTCATCTCCAAATAAGGAAAGGTTTCTTCACAGTAAGAGCTGTGAAAATGTGGAATAGACTCCCTGCAGAGGTGGTTCTAGCCAGCTCAGTAGATTGCTTTAAGAAAGGCCTGGATACTTTCCTAAATGTACATAATATAACTGGGTACTGACATGTATAGGTAAAGTTGATCCAGGGAAAATCCGATTGCCTCTCGGGGGATCAGGAAGGAATTTTTTTCCCCTGCCTTAGCAAATTGGAGAATGCTCTGCTGGGTTTTTTTTTGCCTTCCTCTGGATCAACTGTGGGTATAGAATGGGTATATGGGATTGTATGATATATATATATATATGTATATATATTTTTTTTTTTTTTGTGGTTGAACAAAAGTGCCAGAAGATGCTCTGGATGGAGCTGGTGATGCTTGTCATGGACTCTTGGGCATGCAAGTGCTAAAAGAGAACTAAGTGCCAGAAGATGCTCTATGGACTGGGACACTGCTTGTAGAGTCCTAGATATACAATAATGTACTAGCCATCCCCTTTTACCTCCAAGAAAAGGTTCTTAGAGAAGATTTGCAAAAGAAGCTGTCCTCCTGTTATTTTTTTGTTTGGAGTATTCTGATCTCTAAACTTCTCTCCTGTTCAAGTTATTCAGCGAAAAATTCTAAAAGACATCCTCCAGACCAGTGATGGTGAACCTTGGCACCTCAGATGTTTTGGAACTACATTTCCCATGATGCTCAACTACACTGCAGAGTGCATGAGCATCATGGGAAATGTAGTTCCAAAACACATGGGGTGCCAAGGTTCGTCATCACTGCCCTAGACTGAGCCTGTATTGTGCATGGAACGTTGTCAGTGGCAGGCAGCCTCTGTTCTAGCAAGGGAGACCTGGATATATTCTCAGCGGCCCCTTCATGGGGGGGAAGGGCGCTACACTTACCATAAACTATCCAGCACAGCAGACCATAACCGCCATTTTCCAGTAATCATTTTTGATCACAGACAAAAATAAAATAAATTAAAAAAAACTTCTGGAAACTTGGTTAAAAGTTGCAAGGTGATCACAAAGCTTAAACATTTTCTAAAAAACATGTTTTTCTTCTTTTTGTTATGTATCATCAAACACAAATGCAGCAGGACCTAAAACATCCTCAGTAAACTCATTTGCCCTATTTTTAGTCCGAGTTACTATGGAAATGTCATGTTACTTAGATTACTGTGCTGTGATTGTTTTCTGTTATTCACACAGATCAAATGAAAATGAGAAAGGAGAGACAAGACGCTTCACAAGTAACAGAAGCCGCGTTGTTTCACTGAATGGAATTTTGCATAGCTCACAGCGGAGCCACTATTAGTGGTTGGGGCCCCAGCTCATCCCCTTTGTCAGGGCACCAGAGTGTACCCTATATCAGGGACCACAGAAACAACTCTCCACCAACAATGGATTGTGTGGCAAACTGATGTACAACGCAGCTCCTGAACTATACACATAATCATTTTCCTAACGACATTTACTATACAAGTAAAATATTATGTATTCAGACAAGGGAGCCTGAACTATGTAATATGCCCACAGACATCGACTTATCACCAGTGGGTCTGACCAAGCTCACCATACACTGTGCCTTCTCACACCTGAAAAACTGAAGTGGAGTGGAAAATTGATGGCCGATTAGTGACTGCATCAAATCTGATGCAGTTGCTGTTCAGATATTCTGACAGCTGCTTGCGACAGCTGTCGGAACACAATGGCCTGGTGGGAGGGAGGAGTTAGTCCATGTGCGTTGTTAGCATGGATAGAGAAGCCTGCTAGTTTTTTATTTTTCATTCAGCCTAAAGACTATCAATCTATGGCTTAAAGCAAGGGGTAGGCAACCTCGGCCCTCCAGCTGTTTTGAAACGAAAAGTTCCATGAGACATTGCAAAACCCTAACAATCACAGGCATGACTCCTAGAGGCAGAGACATGGTGGGATTTGAAGAGCCAAGGTTACCTACCCCTGGTATAAAACATACCTCCCAACTGTCCCAGATTTTGAGGGACCGTCCCTGATTTGGAACAAAGTCCCTCTGTCCCTCATTTTGGTCTGATCTATAGTTGTATATAAAATACACTATTTATCTTTCAAAATGTGTTTCCCAATTGCCCAATTTCTAAACTGCTGCATTTGTAAATTTCAAAAGACAATATAGAGGAATAAAGAAAAAAATAAAAAAAAAATGCGCATAGAAAAAAATCGATAAGTTACCAACACTCCACTAGACAATATAATGCAAAGAAATATGTAAACAAATTAGTGTAGCGCTCAAGATGGTGAATATAAAAGTAAATGAATAAACGTAAAAGGTGAATGTCAATTCAACAGTGAACATGAGGGCATGAACAACCCATATATATATATTATACATACAAAAAATTATATGAAAAAAACATTTAAAAGTCCAAATTAATTTGGAGACACCAAGGAGGTGGTTAATCCGAAGAATGAACGACCATAGAAAGTCTCTCTTGACCTTACAGGGAAATTGATAAAATATGGATCCCAAAAAGTGCAGTAGAAAGTGATAAGGTTGGCACGCTTACCAGAGACAATGGACACACGTACTATATAGCAGGTGTGTCAAACAGGCATTGGTGAGGATGAACCTCAACGAAATACACCACAGGAGGACACTGTAAGCAGGATAGGTCCCATCCGATATACCCCAAAAGGTTCCCGGTAGCAAGACACAGACTCCAAAACTTGCGGTGAACTGCATCAAATGGTGCAATGATCTATGATGCGCCTGAAAAAAAGAGAACTTGTAATTAGGTGTTATAAATGCGGTCACATATCCCCTCTTCCTTGCTGTCCAGAGCAGATAGAGCCCAGTAGGAGGGACCCAGATTTCTTCTAACGTGTCACCATATGAATTTGGACTTTTTAATGTTTTTTTCATATAATTTTTGCACTTATATATATATATGGGTTGTTCATTGGTCTCCATGCCCAGCAAGGATGAAGATCCAATCGCCTCCGCCGCTGCCGGCGACTCTGGTAAGTGGCGGAGGGCACCGAGGTGCGGCGGGAGGGGGGGGCTCTCTCCCGCCGCCGATAAAAAAGTGATCTTGTGGCGAATCCGCTGCAGAGACCACTTTTATCTGAAACCGGACTGCTCACTGAAGAAGAGGATACCGGGGTTATGGCAGCTAGCTCATCTCAAAAAGTTGGGAGGTATGTGAAAGTGGTTATAAACCTCAGACATGAAATATGAACAAAGCATATCCCTCTATAATGTGTTCTTGTCTTAATCAGGAATACTAATGCCCTGTACACACGAGCGGTTTTGCCGTCGGAATAAACTCTGAAGGTTTCTCTGACGGAATTCCGCTCAAGCTGTCTTGCATACACACGGTCACACCAAAGTCCGACCGCTAAGAACGCGGTGACGTACAACATGTACGACGGGACTAGAAAAACGGAATTTCAATAGCCAGTAGCTTCGGTCATGTACTTGCTTCAGAGCATGCGTCGTTTTTGATGTGTCGGGACAGCATACAGACGAGCGGTTTATCCAATAGTAATTAGTTCCGTCTGAAAAATATAGAACATGTTCTCTAAGTCTGTCTGAATTTGACGGAAAAAGTCTGATGGGGCATACACACAGTCGGAATATACGATAAAAAGCTCCCATCGGACTTTTTCTGTCAGAATGTCCGACCGTGTGTACACGCCATAAGTTTCATTTCTGTCTGCTGCCTTGTTCCTCTGCCATCAGCATGAATCACTTCTGACAAGTTTTCCTGACATCAAGAGAAAAATGGTGACAGGGGAGGGTCCTTCAGCTGATTGATAGCTTCAGCTCTGTTCCTATGTGCTGTGTGAAGGGGGGTGTGTCTCATCCCTCCAATCAGGTCTCAGAGCTCTCCTCACTGAGCTCTGCAGAGTAAAATTTAAGCTCTACGCCCCCTTTTTAAGGAACTATCAGACAAGCTTATAAATCCAGAACTTTGACTTGATGTAGAGAAGAGACGACTACAGATAAAACAGGTACTAATTATGTAGGAGGATTTGTTTCATCTCTGTGTATCACCTGAGGCCAGTCACTTCACTGGGTATATGTAGGGGTTTACAACCACTTTTAGGGAGCCTAAACCAGATAGACAACAGGGGAGTATGGGATAGAATACAAAGCAAGCAGCTATAGCAGGTCATCTGCCTTATCTTTCTCACTTCCTCTTATCAATACATTTTGTGTCACATTAACATGCTTATTGTTCAGTATTTTCCTGATTCTACCTCACTGCATACCTCCCAACTTTCTGAGGAAACAGTGGACACCTATTAGCAAAAGTATGTAGGTATAGGACATGCCCCCATTTTGTTAGCACTATTATTTCTTTATATTGGCTTATGGGATGTACAAATGCAGCAATTTAGAACTTGGATGAAAGGTTTAGCACTAGGAAAAACTTTTTTGATATGCATTTTTTATACAATTTTATAGATCAGATCAAAATGAGGGACACATGAGGAAGGAGGGACAGAGGGACTTTGTTTCAAATGAGGGACAGTCCCTCAAGATCAGGGACAGTTGGGAGCTATGTTGTTGTGTAGTACAATCACTGTGCAGTACTGAGCATTAAGCAAAGTCTGCATGTAAATAAATAAAGATGAAAGATTCAATGTTAAGACAGAACTACAGGGTAAAACTAAACTAATTTCACTAGAACATTTATGGGTCCATTTGCCGAGGCCTACTGCTGGTTTAACAAAGAACACTGGTGTGCTTTACAAATCTGCTTTCTATTCTCTAGCTTCGGAACACCAAGGCTACCAAAGCCCCATTCATTTTAATGAATGGAGAAAAAAAGTAGGAGAAAGAGAACCCAGTCACGTGACCTGTCAAAGTCATGTGATCAAACTCTCCTCCAGAACACTGGAGGAGGAGGTTGGACGCCTTTCCTTCAGCTCTGCTAAGAAAAAGACTAACCATTTTTTGCTAGCCTTTTTATTCTTGTAGCACCCTGATGTTTAGGCAGGGCTGCTATTTAATTTAGTTGCCTTGGACAATTGTTATGCGATCAATTGATTTCCCCCTAATTCTGGAATTGCTGCACTTCTCTCTTCTGTCACTAGGTGGCCGGGTAGCTGGTGACTTTGGATAAGACAAGGGCTGCGATTTTCTTGGGTCCCTTGGCCTGCTGGGAGAGCCTATTTATTTGGGTGGAGTCAGGTGATTGGGGGGTTTTTTGGCACCTGGACGGCTGTCTGGGTGGACGTGTGTCGTATTGCCCCAGGCTGCTAGGACAGAAACCTAAGGCCTGTCCCGGGTACATCTGGCTGCTAGGCTATCTGGGAGCCTATCCAGAAGTAGCACAGGGTTGTGACTGCGGGCTTGCAGTCCAACCAGAAGTAATGGTTCCACCGGCCGAGGGGAACCAGTTGCAGTCGGAGGTAGAGGGGAAGCTGTTGCCACTAAGGGACCATCCAGCTTGCTACCGGAGACCATTGTGAGTAAGCTGAGGCCAGTTCCAGAGCAGACTTCTCACCACCTGGGGACTGTGGGAAAAGTGGGAAAGCATCAGCAAGTGCCAAGTCAGGGACCCAGCTGGACAGCAGAGGTGACGCTTGTGGAGCATCAGTGAGTGCCAAGCCAGGGACCCAACGTGTCAGTGGAGATGAAGCTTGAGGAGTATCTGTGAGTGCCTAGCCAGGGACCCAGTGGGGAAGCGGGAGTGACGCTTGAGGAAGATACTGAGTGCTAAAGTGGAAGAGCTCAGGGGATTCAGTCGCTAGTGGATCTGAATTCTAGTGAAAGACTGGGAGCTCGTTGAGTGAAGACTCACAGTGAGAGAGTGTGGGGAAAGCTGAGAACTGTTTGTGTTGCAAATAGTTGAATACAATTGTCGTTAGTAACAGCTACAAGATTGTTGCCATAGGAGACAGCGGTCCTACCTATACAGAAGTGGTGTCTGACTGGAGGCCTTCACCTGTATAGCTGTCTACCTATAGTAGTCTCAGAGTCTGACAATTAACATTTCATCTACCTAAGGGTGTCCTGGCCCTAACCCCCTCTCCCCAGTTCTGTTTAAGAGACAATAAATCTCTTTTTGCATTCTAAAAGTGTCTGGCACCCACCCTTTCATCTTGCATTACACCCACCATGCCTTGAAAACCACTCTACACAGAAGGATGTCGTCTGTCCTTAACTCTGGATCTCACCATTATGCCTCGAGGGGCTCGGGTCTTTGCTACATTCTTTTTTTTCATTAAATTTTTTCTTCTATCAAGATACTCAGTACGCCGTAGATATTTTTTTGTTAGGTGACTTCAATTAAGACTTCAAAAATGCTGCTTGAGCTTATCTCTAAACAGCAGCTATTAGGTCAGTGTATCCTCAGCAACAGCTTTGTAGGCCTTACCCAGATCTCTGCTAAACAGGATTGCCGTGCTAGACTAGAATGTGACCTTCGGTCACTGGGCTCTGCGTTGTTTTGCTTTTTAGACCCTTGTGTATTATGTTAGTTAGCCGTAGAGTACCCTTCAAGTCCACAGCCAAGGCACAGCCTCTGTTTTGACCCGGTCACGGTTCTGTGTACATTGTTCCGTTGTTGGGTTTTACCCCCTGTCCAACTGCTTGGGTTCCTGACAATCTGCCCAGAACCTAGGTATTATTAAGCGTTTGCACCTGCATACCTCCCAACATTTTGAGATGGGAATGAGGGACACCTACTAGCAAATGTATGTAGGCATAGAACATGCCCCCTGCCACACACCCTTAAAAAGGAGAAATAATCCCCCCAAAAAAAGGTTAATTAAATCCACAAGTGCTTATTTTTACCACTACTATTCCTTTATATTGGCTTTTAAAAAAGGTACAAATGCAGCGATTTAGAAATTGTATGAAAGATTTAGCACTGGGAAACACTTTTTGAAAGATAAAAAGTGCATTTTATATACAACTATATGGATCAGACCAAAATGAGGGACAAACAAGGAGGAATGAGGGACAGAGGGACATTGCTTCAAATCAGGGACAGTCTCTCGAAATCAGGGACAGTTGGGCGGTATGCGGACCTGTGGTTTAGTGTTTGAGCAACGTGTCTCCATGCTGAACCCAGACCACCTTGTTCCTCTGTTCCTTCAGTACACTTGTATTCTGTGTGTTTGTTCAGTCTCGTCGCTGTTCTCAGTGGTTTTCCTTTTGCTGCGCTCTTGTATTTCCTTTGTTTTCTGTCCGTGTATCCCTTTGTTTTCTGTTGCCGTGAGTGCTCTCCACAGTATTGTTTCTTGTCGTTTTGCTTTGCCCCTCATTCCTGCTTGCTGTGTCCATCACTCTCTGCACTATTGCCCAGCTTCTCCCACTCTCTAGTGGTTCACATTTGTTTCCTGCTAATGTCTAATCGTGCTAGCTGCCGTAGTCTTTCCTTTGGTCATTGTATCCTGTGTGTACCCTGGTCCATCCTGTGTTCTATCTGCTGGCACTGTGCCTGCACAGGTGTGTTAAAGAGCCACAACCTTGGGGCTGCCTTGCAGCGCAACATCCACACCTCCAGTGGCTCTGGTGAAGACCAGGAGACTCTGACACCCCCCCCCCCCCCATTTGCGTGCGCTCACACTGCTACTGCACCTTCCAGGATCCATACACAGGTACACCCGTTTAGTTGCCCCTACTACTCAGTAAGACCCAGAGTTTTTAAGTCCCAGGTGTTCCAGTCTTCAGATCTTGACAGACCCAGCCTCTGAAAACTCACATGGCAAGTAGGCCTCTGGGTGTGATGAGGCTAGCCTGGAATGTGACCTTTGAGCATTGGACACTGGGCTCTGCATTGAGATGCTTTCCAGACCTCTCTGGACTGTGTTAGCTGCAGAGCAATTTCTGGATTCAGAGCCATTGTACAGCTTGTGGTGTGACCATGTCTCTGAAGGCTCAGTTAGTAAGTAAGCCTGATCAGACTAAATCACCGGAAGCTACCTCACAGTTGGTACCATTGGACACCACTTTAAAATTTCCAGCACCACCATTTACAGCGGTGGCTGTCAAGGCTAGGGAATTGGGCACTGGCATCATCTGCTAGATGGAGTACTGTGCATGGGCTCTACATTTTCCTTTCTCACTACTCAGCCTGGGGGAAGCACCATCCCAGGACAGATCCTATTTCTGAAGCACCAAGTGGATCTCGAGCTCTGTTCCACTGCATGCCTACAATGACTTGGTAACACCTGGCCACTTAAAATCCTCAGCTGTAATTTCTGATTCAGAATTCCAACAGTTGGTAGAGACTGTTTTTAGGTCACTGTAGCATGTTTCTTCCTCTAAACACGAAGAGTCTGTGGTCTAATTTGACCACAGCTCTTTCTCCCAATTCTTCTCTGAATCATTTAGATGTTCAATGGCAAACTTCAGACAGGCCTGTACATGTGCCTTCTTGAGGAGAGGGACCTTATGGGCGGTGCAGGATTTCAATCCATTGCGGTGTAATGTGTTATCAATGGTTTGTTTGGTTGCTGTGGTCCCAACTGCCTTGAGATCACAAGCTCCTCCTGTGTAGTTCTGTGCTGATCTCTAATTTTTTTCATGATCATCCTTACCCAATGAGGCGAAATTTTGCATGGAGCTCCAGACCGAGGCCGATTGATGGTTATTTTGTATTTCTTCCATTTGCGAATAATCGCTCCAACAGTTGTTTCCTTCTCACCAAGCTTCTTGCTGATGGTCTTGTAGCCCATTGCAGGTCTACAATCTTGTCCCTGACGTCCTTTGACAGCTCTCTGGTCTTGCCCATGATGGTGAGGTTTGAATGGAAGAAAGAGATTCTGTGGACCGGTGTCTTTTATACACCTAACGAGTTTCCGTTAGGAGCACCTTCTAAAATTGACAGGACTAATCTGTGTACCACATGAGCACATACTGTACACAATCTGTGTGAGCCAGATTTATTGTTGGTTGGTAGGGGATCAAATACTTATTTTACTCACTGAACTGCTCCTTGATTTATAACATTTGTATCGTGTTTTTTTCTGTATTTTTGGTTATTCTGTCTCTATCATTTAAAACACACCTGCTCATAGATAGAATCTCAGGTGGTTCCTGCTGATCTGGCTGAGGTTTGATCCATCTATGGCCGGCTGTAGACTAGCTGGTTTCACATTATTGAATTTATTTTGAAAACCTTCCAGTGTTCCCTTTGTTGACCATTCCTGTTATTGGTCTGCTGTTCTTCTAGTAGTTAAATTCCTCCACCTGTAGCGGTAGCCACTTTGGCACACAGCTTCTCCTGTCCTGCGGACTCTGTACAGGGTTGCCACCTTTTCTTCAAGTCAAACCCGAACACTTTAGCGGCACACTGCAATTTTTTTTTATACTATAAACTATACATATATTTTGCTATTAAATAACATTTCTAATCATATAAAGTTAATAACAAGAGTCCCCATTTACATCAGAGTAAACAGAGTTCCCCTTTTTACATCTGAACTGGCAGAGTTCCCATTCACTGTAAGGGGTAACTCTGTAGACTCTGATGTAAGGGAGAACTCTGGGGCCTCTACCATAAGGGATGCTCTGGGAACCATGATTTAAGGGGGAATGCTAAGAACTCTGATGTACGGAGAAGACTCTGATGTAAGGGGAAACACTGTGGCCTCTGGTGTAAAGGAAAACTCTGATGTAAGGGGTGCTCTGAGAACCCTGATTTGCCCTAGTGTACTTACTCAGATGCAGGAGAGAGAAGGGGGAGACTTCAGTCACAGACAGGGATGGATGGTGAGCTCACTCACCCCTTAGCAGTCCACACCTCTTATGTATCTGAGGCTGCTGGACTTCAAATTTCCGGCCCCCACTTCCCTTTTCTGAGGCACAGTGCCAGGGATTGGAGTGTGGACAGACACAGAGGGGTAGGGGTGGGGGGAAGAGGTGCAGATCCAGCCCTCTCTCCTCTCCCATCTGTGTGTGTGTTTGGGGGATTGTTAGTGCTGGCTTTGGGAAGTGTGAAAGACACTCTAAGCTTAGACAACTGCATACAGCAACCCTGCTGGGAAGCCATAATCCAGTCTAAATAATGTGTCCTGGTTTCAGGCAGTCTGAAACCCGGACACATGATTCCAAACCCAAACTGTCCAGGTTAATCCTGGACAGATGGCAACCCTAACTCTGTATCCTTTGAGATAGTCATTCCCTTTGGTGGCAATTCTTGTCCTGGTCTAAGCATCAGGTTGATCTTTTGTTACTTCTCCTGTGTGACTTCCTGTTGACAACTTCACCTCTTCTAGTTCAGATTCGGGCACTGGTCCTACTGGTGCTTCTGCTCACCCAACATATGGACTGCTTTTGGATGTTCTGACTGTTTCCGAATTCCTGTGTTCCTCAACAGATGATAAAGGAAATAATATCATTGTACTTTCTGTAAAGTCGATTGAGTGACACAGGCTCCACCCTTTTTATGTTAGTGACCTTGTGTATCGCTTATGTATGAGGGCTGGCCTTCAAAAGGTTTTCTGTTTGCCAGGGTTCAAACCCGCTCTAGGCAGTAAATGTCAGCATTTTAGTAAAATGGAAGTACAAAAATCTTATTTATTATATGATTTTTCTTTATGAAACTATTGCTATACAATCTATGAGTAGAGGTATTCAAAGCTGTAGGACAGCACTTACTAGGCTTGCCCAAACTGGATATGCAATTATGACAAATATATTAAAACAACTCTTCCTAATGCAGAGATATACATTATGTCTTCATTTTGTGTGCAATATTTAGGGCAGGAAGGAAAAGCAAACATAAAGATTGTACACAGATTACAACTGAAAAAAAACGTTTTTTTAGCAACATGCATTTCCAGAGAATTTACACTCCGGGGGTATGGCAATCAGCAGCTCTAATGCCATGTAAAGGTCGGTGACAGGCACGTGATTTTTATTACGTAACCAGGTACAAGGCTATATAACCATCAGGAATGTAAACACACAACATGCAGGGATGTACAATATATGAACAATGTGTACACACTACCCTTGTGTCCTCCTTCCACTGCATAGTTAGAAGCTGAGGATAGGTTTAAGCTCCCAGATAACTGCATACCTCCCAACTTTCAAACTTGAGAATGAGGGACACATGAGGGAGGTAGGAGCCTGCGTCTTGCTATGCGGCAAAGAGAAATAGGGGGTGGCCAAACTTTTCAGCGAGAGGGGCTTAAGGAGCGTGGTTAAACAAAACCCAGGCCTTGGTTACTGTATGTGCTGGGGGGGTCACTTTGTGAGGTAGAGGACTTGTACTAAAATGTGGGTTAGAGTTGGGGACAGATATATACTGAGGAAGGGGTGCTTTTCGAGGGGAAGGGATTTGTGGTAGCGCAAGCAATACTCTCCCCCCAGTTTACCCTTTCAGCAACCCCCCCTGTGAAATTCAGCACCAATCTGAAAACTCATCCTTCTCAGAACAAATCCTCTGTCCCAATCCCCCCCTCTCAGCACAAATCCTCTCCCACCTTCTAGCATTGGATCTTCTCCATCCCAACCCCTTCCAGCACAATCCCCCCCCCCCCCCAATACAGCTTCTGGTATAAATGATTTTCACCCCCAAACCCCCCCCCCCAAACTCTCCTTCTAGCACAAATTCTTTTATCCCCTTCCTCACCTAAATTCCCCCTTCCTAATCTCCCCTTCCAGTATAAATCCTCTTCCCCCTCAAAAACCTCCTTCTAGAACAAATCCTCTTACCCCCCTAATCCTCCCTCACAGCACAAATCCCCTTCCCCTCCACATTCCCCCTCTCAACAAAAATCCTCAGCCTCATATGCCCCCCTCCAGCACAAATCCTCCCTCTCAGCATGAACCTTCCCCTCAATCTCCCCCTCCCAGCACAAATCATCACACTCTCAGCATAAATCTCCCCCTTCCTTTTCTTCCTGACCCACGCACAGACTTCAGTTACGCCGGGAGATATCCTTCCCGGTTCCTCCTCCTGTCCTGCCAGAACACACAACAGAGCTGAGGCGTAACTTATGGGAAGCTTCCCTTTGGCACTCTGACACTATTGCTGCTTTAAACATGCAGCCGGCTGGGAGAGATACTGGCTGCTACAGTGGGCAAATGCTCAGTGCTAGCGATTGCCGACACTCCTGACCCCCCCCTAGTCCCAGCCCCGGTGATACCACACACACAGCGATGCAGTCTCTGTATTGCAGCTGACATCTCCCCACTGGCTGCCTGTCACAGTAACTTACTTATTGGTTGCAATACAGAGAATGGGAGATGGTGTGTGATACCCCATACATCCCGCACCAGCTGCTGGGCAGAAGCAACCAGCGCCCATGATAGCCTGCCCCCACTGGAAAAAAAAAAAAATCACTGGACACAAGTATGGGCTAGTTTACACTGGCTTCAAAACATGGCTTCGGACACACTTTGTTAAAGCTCTCTGAATGCTAGTCAATGCCCCTGTCACTAAATAAAATGGTTAGCTTACAGTCATGTTTACACCTTGCTGTTGCTTGGTGCTTCGATGAGGCTTCATGGGGCTTTGGTGGGACTTCGATGAGGCTTCAAGCGAGCTTTGGCATAGACTTCTATGGAGGCTTTGAAGACGCTTTGAAGCACCACTAAAGCTACATGGGGTATCATTTTTTTGGTGAAGCAAGAGCAAAGTGTAAACAGGACTGTAAGCTAACTATTTTATTTAGTGACAGGGGCTTTGACTTGCATTCAGAGAGCTTTAACAAAGCCTGTCCAAGCCTTGTTTTGAAGCAAGTGTAAACTATCCGTTAATGTTTGTTGAAGCTGAAGCAAGTATAAAGGAGCCCTTAGACCCCATACACACTATTCGATTTTCTGCAGATTTTTGTCTTCAGATTTACCAAAACCACATAAAATGAGGTCAAACATTAAGAGTTTAAATTTTTATGCAATCAAGCAGGCCCTTGCAATACATGGTTTTGGTAAATCTGAAGACAAAAATCTGCAGAAAATCTAATAGTGTGTATGGGGTCTTACTTTCAAAAAAAGTGACAGTTATTTCCAGCTGAGTCCAATAGGATTACAGTCACATGGCTAAAAATAACTATCTTTATCCCTTTGAACTGATCTTAATGTGCGTCTAAAATAACCCACGCTTTTTTCTGTCATATTTTCCTATAATCCAGTAATGACGAATGGGCCTTTGTAAACCTCGGTGTACACCAGGTGACAGTTCAGTTCCTGTTTTTCCAGTGTCACAGTAATACCGTGTATTAGGGAAATCGCCGCACCCACAGACGTCACCACAGCCTGTGAAGATATCAATTTTAACCCTTTAGCGGTTGGGAGCTGTGATGGGCAAAGCTGCTTTAGGTGTGTAATTTTTTTAATCTTAGTTTGTAAACTTTCACCTGAAGGCCAGCACACTCCGCGCATTTACAAAGCATCTAACAAGCATCTAACAATCCGTTACAATCAGGATTCCGCCCAGGCCATGGGACAGAAACCGCACTACTGAAGATTTGGGATGATGCCCTCGAAGCAGCGGATGACGGAGAATCATGTCTCCTGGTACTGTTGGACCTCAGTGCAGCGTTTGATACTGTGGACCACAATACTCTACTCATCCGCCTTACAGAAGTAGCAGGAGTCACCGGCTCAGATCTACAATGGTTCAGATCCTTCTTAGGAAATCGCTCTCAGACGGTGAAACTAGGAGCTTTCACCTCTGAAACCCGGGCAATCTCCGGTGGAGTCCCTCAAGGATCACCCTTGTCGCCAGTGCTCTTCAACATCTACATTCGCCCACTCCTCAACATCATCAGAAGATCAGACCTCTGCTTCCACTCATACGCTGATGACACTCAATTATATTTTCGCATCACCGGACAAAAAGACCATCATCAGCAATTAGGAAAATGCCTCACTATGATAGACGACTGGATGACTACTAGCTCCCTCAAACTTAATGAATCAAAGACAGAACTTCTTATTCTACATGCAAAGCATAACACCCGAGCCAAGATCCCTTGGACACCTCCTACCATCTTTGGACGGACCATTACCACTAGGACCAAGGCCAAGAGTCGGAGTCATTTTTGACTCAGAAATGTCAATGGATGCCCAAATAGGAGCAGTAGTCAGTGGATCACACTATCTGCTCCGCCTGCTACGCAGACTCATCCCCTTCATTCCAAAGGAGGACAAAGCAGTGGTAGTTGGAACAGTCATCAATTCTCGACTGGACTACGCTAACTCCCTCTACATAGGATTACCCCAATATCAACTTGCGCGCTTACAACTTATCCAAAACACGGCGGCAAGACTGATAACAGGGAAAAAATCCTGGGAATCCATCTCCCCTTCCCTGAGGAACCTACATTGGCTAAACGTAAGGAATCGGGTCGCATTCAAGACCCTCTGCCTCACCCACAAATGCACACATGGAAACGCTCCGCAATACCTTCGCGAGAAAATAAAACACTACACACCGAATCGCAGTCTTCGATCGGCTAATCAAAATCTTCTCCTCATTCCTAAATCCCGCTACAAATCAAAGGGGGAACGGAGATTCGCTGTCCAGGGACCACGGCTATGGAACGCTCTACCAACCGACATTCGCATGGAAGAAAACCATCAGGCTTTCAGGAAGAAACTCAAGACCTACCTCTTCTAGAAGCTTGATAACCAAACGCCAATACAGCGCCTTGAGGCGATTCAGTTCGCATTGTAGCGCTATACAAGTTATTCATTCATTCATTCAAGCATCAGGGGAGCTTTCCTGAAGCCCTCAAAGCAGCCTTGGAATCTATCCTGTGAAAAGGATTGGTTCCAATCCATGGTCAAGCTGCCCCGACTTTCTAAAAAAGATCAGTAAATCCAACAAGGCAGTAATTCAGTAACTGTCACATGTGCACAGAGTAAGTTAGAGACAAGCCCAAATCTCTATAGCAGGGATATGCAATTAGCAGACCTCCAGCTGTTGCAGAACTACAAGTCCCATGAAGCATAGCAAGACTGACAGCCACAAGCATGACACCCAGAGGCAGAGGCATGATGGACTTGTAGTTTTGCAACAGCTGGAGGTCCGCTAATTGCATATCCCTGCTCTAGAGAGAGGAGAGATTGGGACTAGAGGGGTGGTTGCATAGTTTACAGATTATAGGTGGAAAACCATGTTTTTTTTAGACAGCATCCCAACTGACAATAAGCTTTTTCTGCAAACAGAATGTAACATAAAAAGTTGCAATGACCGCCATTTTATTCCCTAGGCCTAGGATGTCTGCTAAAACACATATATATATATAATGTTTGGGGGTTCCGAGTAATTTTCTAGCAAAACAATTATGATTTATATAAGTAGGAAGAAGTGTCATAATTGGCCTGGGTGACAAGCAGGGCCGGACTTACCATTGGCTTGACTGGGCTCAAGCAATGGGCCCCACCCAATAAGGGGCTCCGCGCGTTTACGTTTTAAATATCTTCATATTCGTTACAATTTAATTATCATTTTATCCATTTTTATTGCTTTTATTAATCTCCTGGTTCGTTTTTAATTATTACATTGTTTACTGTGTACATGGTTGTTTCCGCACATCCGGCCACTTCCCTTAAGCATGTGTATATATATATTTATTGTGAATGGTCAGCTAGATCGGATAAAACAGCGGATGCTGTGAAACACGTCATCTCATTATCCACGACGTCACTTCCGGTCTGCGGTGTTTGCGTTCCACCTTGGAACGCACTTCCGGCCTCTGTCTTTCGGTTCACAGACGCCATTGATACAGCACGGGGTTCAGCGCCTACACTGCCCTGGAGACATACAGAGCGTTACCACCAGAAGAGTTACCACCACCACCGCTTCTCATTATCCTCCTGCGGTGCCTCTAATCGCTTACATCGTGGACCCAGGAAGAATACCAGTACAGTATTCCCCACTTATATGCTTATATATTATCTACTTTTGTGAGTAGCTGTTTGGCTGTTTTGTCCTGTCCAATTAAACATAAGTTCTTTAATACTGCACTGAGTCTGGCGCACATTGTCCTTTTGTATTGTGTTTGTATCATTTTGTTCTATTTAAAGTAACGTATAGAAGGTAGGGCCCGAAAGTGACTCAAGCCCAGGGGCCCCCACCACCCTAAGTCCTGCCCTGGTGACAAGGGGTTAATTACCATAAGTAATATACAAGTAATTATTATATATTGTTTTTAAGGTAATTTACTGTATTTTCAAAAACTCTTCTCAAGCAGGTGGCTTAACGGACAAATTACTGAAGTTTGAAGTTATAACTTCCAACCAGTAATTTCACAGTAAATAGATAAATAATAAATTATTATGTTATAACATGTAGCGCACTACCCCCTTGGGAGCTGCAGTGTTGTTCATTACCTTTTTGTCAAATAACTCCATTCTTCCTGCAACTCCCATGCACCAAACAAACTTTAAAGTTTATAATGCTTTATTCTGGGGTAAATCAGGGAGCAACTAGATGGAATATATGAGATGCCCCATTTCTGATTGTATTGGCGTGTTGTAATTTAGCCTCTTCTGGGATCCCCTCCTGATTTCAACTTTCATTTCAGACCTTAAACACTTCCATTATGGACCGACCAGCATCACTCTGAATAACGCATTGAACTTAGACTTCAAAGTCACAGGCCACACTGCCTATTTCCATGACTCTTGTCATCAAATCCCCGTCAGTCCTGAAAAGTGTATAACACTGTAGTCCTTGGACACACAGCATGTTCACAGAATAGCACCACTGGGTTGCACTCCCTTTGCTCACTCTCAATCAACAGTCCATGTTACTCACAGAAAGCCGATTCCCAGTTTCCTCTATCCGCTTAGCTCCTACTTCCTCCTCCTTTGATGTCCGGTACATCCCCGCATGGGACGCCCGGTCTTCATTAAGTTCTACATGTTGACTTTATTCCAGGGGCCAGACGTGGGCCTACTTGGACTCCTTCTCCTCCGGTTATCCGGCTCTGGAGTCTCTGAACCCCCAGGCCTTCAAACCTCTCCCCGGAGGCTCCGGGGTCTCTGAACCTCCGGCCCTCCGGTGCACCCTTTTCCTCCTCCTCCTCTGAGCATGTGACTCCCCTTTTTATATGAGAGACACCCATCAACCAAAGAAATTAACTATTGATCAATTATCTCACATGGGTTTCCTGCCACTCAGGCCTCAGTCCTTCCTCTCTTTCCAGTCCAACCCACTGTCCAGCAGAGGAGGCATCCCTGAGCCCAAGTGTAGGCGGTCACACCCCATTCTACTCTGACACTCCCATCCCCAAATAAACAACCAGGCCTAGGAAAAAGAATAAGGCCCTGGCCAATTTTACCTATAAATAGCCTATCCTATGAAAAGAAAACCATACTAGCACCTACCTAAACGTAGGGGGCGCTACAACATATAGCATAATAATATATGAATTAGCTTGATTAAAACGGTACATTTTCAGCAGCAGTAGATTCTCATTCTCCCTCTTAACTGTGTGAAAAAAAACATGGGATTGTGGGTAAATCTTATACCCATAAACCCATGTTTTTTCTTCTAATTACGAGGGCTGGACTGGAAGGGAGCAGTTGTCTTTTAGACACATGCCCCTTCTGTGACACTGCAGTGAGAGGAGAGCCTCCACTGCAGCATTTTTATTGGACAGCTGGGGCCAATGGTACTTTACCATTGGTCCAAGGCTCCAAGCTGTCCATTGAGCTCAGTGCCTCTGACAAGAAGTGAGAGGCACTGTGAGCTCATCCTCTCAGTCTGCTTTCAAACAGAGTGTGCCAGCTTGTATTTAAACTGGCCGCTCTGTATGTAGCTTCTGACAGACTGCATAAGGAGCCCCCTATATACGGAACCATAGGTCCTAGTACCCCCAAATTGACCAGTGGTGGGGTAGGTCTTGGTCTACATACCTCCTCGAAACTCGATTGTTTTTGTGTGTTTTTTTGGGCAAATGGGCCTATCTTAAAGTAAGGGGCCTGGAGCTGAAGGTCCAATAGCCCCTATGTTAATGCGGCCCTGTGCAGCTGTACTTGTAGAGAAAGGTGGTTCTACAAAGTATTGACTCAGGAGGGCTGAATACGCCACACTTTTCACATATTTATTCGTAAAAAATTTGGAAAACCATTTCTTAATTTCCTTCCACTTCACAATTAAGTGCCACTTTGTGTTGGTCTATCACATAAAATCCCAAAAAATACATTTACATTTTTGGTTGTAACATGACAAATTGTGGAAAATGTCAAGGGGTATGAATACTTTTTCAAGGCACTGTGTCTCACATATGCAGAAGGAAGAGTGAATGCACAGGAGCAAAATTCTAGTTTGTCTGTGGTGCTCAGATGTAGTGTAGTTCTTTCCCATTTATTGGTCTTGTCATATTTTTCATGAAATAGCTTCTTACTGTGATTATCTGGTTCCTTGTTACATCCTATGTATGCTGCTGAACCTCTCCGTTTCCCCCTCCCTTCTGTTTGTTTGGAAGGAGCAATGCACATTTAGCCCAGGTTCACACTGATGCGGGTTTGTTCAGCAGAACTTGCACGATTTCAAACCGGCAATGCAGTTCTACTTTGGGGGCGATTTAACAGATATCTGTGGGGGTTCATGCACAGATGTCTATTCAAATCACCCCCGAAGTCGCCAAAACTAGAACAGGAAATACTTTTGGGAACCAGCGCGGCGCCGCACCGATTTGGACAGTGCCATTTCCTGCAATAGCCGCCGATTTGGCATGTGATTTGACATGTCAAATTGCTTGCCAAATCGGCCCAATGTGAACGTGGGCTGATTGTGGTCATGTGCACAACTCCATGCGCACTACAACCTTTAAGGAGGGGTGGGATCCCTCCAGTCTCACCTGCCCTCTGTCTATCCATTATAATGCACATGTTTATACTATGGAGGCTCTCAAAATTTAGGAGTTATGACTGCAGATAGGGATGAGCCGAACACCCCCCTGTTCGTTTTGCACCAGAACCTGCGAACAGACCTAAAGTTCGTGTGAACTTTAGAACCCTATTAAAGTCTATGTGACTCGAACGTTCAAAATCAAAAGTGCTAATTTTAAAGGCTTATATGCAAGTTATTGTCATAAAAAGTGTTTGGGGACCTGGGTACATGTATCAATGCAAATAAAAAAAAAACTTTTAAAAACTGCAGTTTTTTCGGGAGCAGTGATTTTATTAATGCTTAAAGTGAAACAATAAAAGTGTAATATTCCTTTAAATTTCGTACCTGGGGGGTGTGTATAGTATGCCTGTAAAGGGGCACATGTTTCCCGTGCCTAGAACTGTCCCTGCACAAAGTGTCATTTTTGCAGGAAAAAAAAAAAAAAAAGAAAAAAAAAAAAAAAAAAAAAACAAAAAAAAAGAAAAAAAATCAAGTTAGACTTACCGGTAACTTGTTTTCCAAGAGTCTTTCAGGACAGCACCTGAGAGAGTGACTCCTCCCTTTGTCCACAGGAAACACCTCTTCCACCAAACTTTAAAAGGAGGCTCCTTCCCACATATGGTCAGTTGTAGTAGAGAACCTCCGGCCCCAAACTGGAACACATAATCGAGATATGGTTAGTCACAGTATATATATATATATATATATATATATATATATATATATATATATATATATGTAAAACACATTAGGGCGGGATGCTGCTGTCCTGAAAGACTCTTGGAAAACAAGTTACCGGTAAGTCTAACTTGATTTTTCCCTAATCGTCTTTCAGGACAGCACCCGAGAGGATAATAGAGACTTACCCCCTTAGGGAGGGACCACAGCCTGCAGAACCTTTCTGCCAAAAGCCTGGTCTCCTGCTGACAGGAGGTCCAGCCTGTAATGACGGACAAATGTAGACATACTTGACCACGTAGCCGCCTTACAGATCTGATCTGGAGTGGCACCAGCTCTTTCTGCCCATGTAGTGGCCTGAGCCCTAGTTGAATGAGCCCTAACCCCCTTAGGGGGGGGATTGACCCGACTCATTGTAAGCAGTATAAATAGCTGTCTTGATCCATCTAGCTAAGGAAGCCTTGGATGCCTGCTTGCCTTTTTTATTTCCAGAAAAGAGAACAAATAAAGAGTCTGAAACTCTAAAGCCCCCTGTAACTTCTAAATAATGCAACAAGGTACGTCTTACGTCCAGGTTGTGAAACTGCTCTTCCTTATTGCCCTTCGGGTTAGAACAGAAAGTTGGGAGAGTAATCTCCTGTGATCTGTTGTGGGAGCTCGCTACCTTCGGCAAAAACCCCGGATCTACTTTAAGGACAATTCTGTCTGAAAAAAACTGATAGGAAGGGCTCTTTTACTGACAGAGCGTGCAGTTCGCTAATCCTTCTGGCTGAAGTGATTGCTACAAGAAAAATTGTTTTAAGGGTTAAGTTCTTAAGGGAAATGCTCTGCAGGGGCTCAAAAGGCTCTTTAGTAAGGGCCTGCAAGACTACGGAGAGGTCCCATGAGGGAAAAGATCTTACTGGGACCGGTCTAGTCCTGGAGAGCGCTTTGAAAAATCTTGTGATTTAGAATAGACTCCTAAAGCTGACACCTGCACTTTAAGAGTGCTGACGGCGAGCCCTCTATCTGCCCCTTTTTGCAGAAATTCCAGAACTGAGACTAGGTTTTTTACCTCTCCATGTTCTGCATGACAAAAGGACGCGTAGACCTTCCAAACCTTGCCATAAATGGCCCTGGTTACTTTCTTTCTACTGGAGAGCAAAGTGGAAATTAGTCTTTCCGAAAAGCCTTTGCTTCTTAGCAATTGCTCCTCAGATACCAAGCAGTGAGTTTTATCCTGCTTACATCTGGATGATGCACTGTCCCCTGAGTTAACAAATCTGGTCTCAGCGGGAGGTGCCAACCTGGTTTGACTGCCAACTGTAGGATCAGAGAAAACCAAGCCCTTTTTGGCCAAAACGGGGTTATCAGGATTACTGAAACACCCTCTTTTTGTATTTTCCTCAGCACCAGTGGAATTAGCTGAAAGGGGGGAAAAGCGTACCCCAGTTGAAAATTCCACTGCTGTGCCAAGGCGTCTGTCCCTTGAGAACCGTCGTTTCTCTCGAGGGAAAAAAATTGAGGAAGCTGGGTGTTCCTTCTTGAGGCGAACAGGTCTACCTGCGGAAGGCCCCAGATACTGGAGATTAGAGTGAACACCTCTGTGTTTAGGCTCCACTCTGCTTCCTGCACTGTCTGTCGGCTTAGATAATCTGCCACCTGGTTCAACGTGCCTTTTAGGTGGACAGCGGATAGAGACAGAAGACTGGTTTCTGCCCAATCCATAATCTCTGCCGATAGAAGATACAAGGACTTGCTCCTTGTGCCTCCCTGATTGTTTAAGTAGGCTACTGTAGTGGCGTTGTCTGACAGTATCCGGACATGGCACCCTAGGAGGTATGGGGAGAAGGCAGCTAAAGCTGCAGCGACTGCTTTTAATTCTCTCCAATTTGACGATCTTCTGGATTCGTCCTGAGACCATGTCCCCTGTGCCAAGTCCTGACCCATGTGTGCCCCCCATCCCCACATACTGGCGTCCGTTGTGACCACCTTTTCTGTTGGGAAGGACCAAAGAAGGCCTTTCTGTAGAACTTCCTGACCTCTCCACCACCACAGCGAGCGTCTGACCCTGGGAGGAACTCTTACCCTGGTGTCGAGGCTCTCTGACCTGTGATCCCACGTTCCTAAGAGGAACCTCTGGAGGGGCCTGAAATGCCTCCTTGCCCACTGGATGGCAGGCATCGAAGAAGTCAAAGTCCCCAAAACTGACATGATTCTTCAAACGAACCAGTTGGTTTCGGTGAGAAGAGCTGCAACCGCCCTCTGAATCCTGACCTTTTTCTCCTCTGGGAGAAAAATCCTTTGTTCCACTGAGTCTATCTGGAACCCCAGAAAGAGTATCTTCTGGGTTGGATTGAGGTTTGATTTTGGGACGTTTACTAGCCACCCAGAGCCTCCAAGTGACCGCGAGCCCCGGCCAGATCCTCCTGCAACCTCTCCCTGGAGGGGGCAAAGAAGAGGAGGTCGTCTAGGTACGGGATTACCACCAACCCCCTGGAGACGAAGAGGGGCGAGAGCCTCCGCCATTACCTTCGTAAAGATACGAGGGGCTGACGAAAGGCCGAAGGGAAGGGCCCTGAACTGCAGGTGTACAATCTCTTTGCCCATATTCACTGCGAATCTCAAGAACTTTTGAGACTGCGGAGCTATGGGAATGTGCAGGTAAGCATCTTTTAAGTCTATAGATGCCATGAAGCACCCTTTTGTCAGCATGTTCCTGACTGAGAAAATTGAATCCATGCAAAATTTTTTGTAATGGACCAATCTGTTCAGGGGTTTTAGGTTGAGGATTAACCTGTAGCTCCCTGATGGCTTTTTATCAAAAAAATGTGAGTAGAACCCCCTGCCCCGTTCTTCCGGGGGTACCGAAACAATGACCCTCTGGTATCTCAGATCCTTTAACAGGTTCTTCATGGCTAGGGCCTTTGTGACGTCCCTCGATAGGTTTGTCACATAGAATTTTTCTGGCGGGGGTTCCAAAAACTCTATTTTGTAACCCTGGGACAGCATGTCTAGAATATATCGATTTTCTGTCATGCTGGCCCAAGGAGGGAGAAAACTCTGAAGTCTTCCCCCTACTGGAGGCCCAAGTCATTGGGTCTTTCCCGAGGTCGCAGGAGGATGGAAAAGGACATTTCCCTTTCCCTTACCTTTCTGCGACGTCCAGTTCCTCCTTTTCTCCTGGGGTCTGCTTTCCTGAGCCCGGGGGGGACGAAAAAACTTTTTTGCTGGTTGCTTTTTCTTTTTGATTGGAAAAGACTTCTTTTTATCCGCTGTCCTATCTAACACAGCGTCCAAGTCAGGGCCAAAAAGTAAGTCACCCTGAAACGGGATTCCACAGAGTTTGTTCTTGGAAGCCGCGTCTCCTGGCCAGGTTTTTAACCATAAAAGCCCTTCGGGCTGAGTTAGCCAGGGCTGCAGATCTGGCTGTCATTTTAATAGACTCAGCTGAAGCATCAGATATATATGCTACTGCAGTTGAGAGGGTAGAGAAAGATTCCAAAATTTCTTGTTTTGGGGAGTCTGCTGCAATATGGGCCTTAAGTTGGTTTAACCAGAACTCCATATTTCTGGAAACGACCGTAGTCGCCATAGCAGGTTTTAGGTTTCCCATAATGGATTGCCAAGCTCTTTTTAGCTGCAAGTCCAACCTCTTGCCCATGGGGTCTTTTAATACTCCCATGTCTTCGAATGCTAGGTCAGTCGATCTTGAGACCTGGGAGAAGGCGGCATCAAGTTTTGGATTCTTATTCCAGACTTCTGCTGGGTTTTCATCGAAAGGAAAACGCCTTTTTAAGTTTTTAGGGAAAAAAGGCTTCCTTTCTGGCTCTGCCCACTCCTTTTTAATAGCCTCAGATATGACTGGGTGCACTGGGAAACTGCGACTCTTAGGTTCGCTGAGTCCTGCGTACATTTTGTCATGCAGGGACAACTCCTTTTTCTCCTCCTCTAACCCTAAGGTAGTACAAATTGCCTTCAACAGGCCATCCACCTGTTCCAAAGACAATTTAAACTTAGAAGGGAATTCCTCACCTTCTTCATCCCCCTCAGATTCTTCTCTAGACTGGGTGGGGGAAAGTCCCTCTTGGGTGAGAGATAACTCATTCTCTACCGACGGATCACAGGTGAGCCTAGGGAGGATTGTGAGGCAGAGGGTTGACTCAGGGATGGGTTCACTAGTGAAGAGCGGAAAGACTGTATAGTCGCATCAAGCTCCTTTTTGACTGATGCGATCAGATCGCTGCAAGCGGAGGAAGCTTCTTCTTTCACTAGTGCATCTATGCAGACCTGACATAAGGTCTTCTTCCATCCCTCTGGTAGTTTATCTTTACATGAGGGGCATTTCCTTTTCACTGGATCAGAGCTCTTGGCCTGCCATGAGAAAAAGAAGAAAAAACCCAACCCCGTGAGACAACCCATCCCTATTGAAAGGCTCACCACAGGTGCACAATGAAAGAAAAAGCAACTGCTTCATGTGCCCAGACAGGCCCCTGCCACCGGGGGAGGGGGGGGGGTAGGAGAGAGAGACCTTAAGGTAAGGGAGGACAGCAAATACTGTCCCTTACCTGGGCCTTGCTGGTGCTTGTGCCTGTCCCACTCGCTGCTGCCGACTCCATTGATGAGGCGCTTGCGATATCTCGTGGCTAAAACGCCGGTTCCGGACTCCAATAGCGCCTGTGCGCCGGACCGGAACCAGCTAAATAAGCACCAGCCCCGTCCCTCCCTTCTCCTCCTGCGACTTCCGGCGGAAATGACGCCGCGCGCCTGCTCCGTAGGCCCCGCCCCCTTCCGGACGCCTCACTTCCGGCGGATGGAGCACAGCATGCCACCCCCAAGATGGCGGCAGCGTTTTCAAACAGCAGCAAGTGGACCGGCATACATTTCAAAAAACAAGCCGGCCATTGCTGCTGTACACCGCCACCCAGGGGCAGAACCCACAGCAGTCTAGCTCCAGTGAGCACCATGAAGGAGGAGAAGGAGCCCAGCCATCAGCACCGTAGCATCGCTGTGGAATGGGAGGGACAGCTCCCCTGAGGTATGAAAAAAATGGTGGAGTAGGATCCTAGGCCCTCAGGATAGCACCTAAGAGCCCTGTCTCCCACGAAGTGTTTCCTCCGGAGGAAACACAAAAACTGACCATATGTGGGAAGGAGCCTCCTTTTAAAAGTTTGGTGGAAGAGGTGTTTCCTGTGGACAAAGGGAGGAGTCACTCTCTCAGGTGCTGTCCTGAAAGACGATTAGGGAAAAAAAGGAATTTAAAATCACTTGCGGCTATAATGAATCAGAGGGGGGCAGGGTCACCCTTACATCACTGGGGAAGCCTAGGTTTCCCCACTGAGACACAGCTGAGGACCGGGCCACCCGTCACCTGACCCCGCCCCCCTCTGACGCAAGGGAAAATCTGGGCTTCCCCAGTGATGCACGGGTGACCCCGCCCCTCTCTGATGTAACGCAGGTTTCCGTTACATCAGAGGGGGGCGGGGTCACCCATACGTCACTGGGAAAGCCCGGCTTCCCCCTTGCGTTGCGTCAGAGGGGGCGGGGTCAGGTGACGGCTGGCCCCGTCCTCTTCAGCTAAGACGGGATTCCTGCAGTGTCTCCGTGGAGACAGGATGCGCTGCACCGGACGTCGTCGGAAGAGATCATACAATCGCTGGACCCCGGAGAAGAGATCACCCATTGCTGGATAGCAAGAGTGGATTACCACTGCTGAAATCTTTTTTTTTTTTTTAATAAAGGACTTTTCCCCAACGGTGTCTGTGTGTTTAACTATTTTTTTACACTTTCTTTGTGAAATGGTAGGAGTACTTTTGTACCCCCTTACCATTTCAAACAGGGGGGGGGTAGCGGGATCTGGGGGTCCCCTTGTAAAGGGTGCTTACAGATTTTGATAAGCCCCCCGCCCGCAGACCCCCACAACCACCGGGCAAGGGTTGTGGGGATGAGGCCCTTGTCCTCATCAACATGGGGACATGGTGCTTTGAGGGGTCACAGACCCCCAAAGCATCCTCCCAATGTTGAGGGCATGTGGCCTGGTACGGTCCCCCCCCCCCCTTCCAATGTTTCTATGTCTATGTTTTAAAGACTTGGCTATACTGACGGAATTTACCTATTTTGTATGTTTGAAAATAATATTAAAAATATATTCAACCTTAAAAAAAACATTGAACTAAAGGCTGTAATGTAACAAAATAGGTAAAAAGCCAAGGGGGTGAATACTTTTGCAAGGCACTGTAGGTGGGGACAGTGGCTATTTGTTTGTACACTACAAATCCCAGAGAGCAGACAAGAAAGGGTGGCTACATTTCTACATACGGTAAGGCCTTGTTTACCTTGGTGTACTTAAGTGTACATCAGTGCAAAGGGCCGCGTTTGCCTGCATGGGATGCCCAGGTGTCCTACAGGGATATCAAAATGGGAGCAGCAGCTGTGTCCATGCAACCACTGCGTCCTAATAGATGCATGCAGGCAGTCCTCTATTATTTTTTTGCACCAGTTTAGTGTCACTTTAATCTCCACTGGCAGTATTGGGTAATCATACCAATTGCTTTGCAGCACTGGGGTTCTATGTTTAGTTCCCCCAGGGACACTACATACATTGCATATGTATGTTCTTCCTATGATTGTGCGAAGACCCAGCCCTGTGTGAGTCTCCCAATCAGAATACATACTGTCTGGTGGTGAAGCAAACTGTGGGTCTGTTTGCAATGCATGGGCATTGAGAGGGCACTAAATTGTTAGCTCCTCTTGTACAGACATTGTGGGGATGGCTCAGTGTTCTCTGGACTGCACTGTGGAATGGAGCTACAGTATTAAAATATGTATTAGTGCAGGGCTATTATCGGGACATTAGAGTATAAGCTCCTCTACAACACAGTCCAAGGTGGAGTAACTTGCACTATATATATAACTCTAGATAATGCACTTGGTAATAACATGAACCTTAATTTAGCAAAATGTACAAAGTGACCATAGAGCCTGGTTATTATTAGAGAAAATGTCTCATAAACTATTCAACTTCTTCCTTGTATTGTGTACTCCATGGTAAGCAATGCAAATCCATTACTCACTGTGTAAACACGAAAGCATTGCTTTTATTACCAACATTCCTCACAGTGCACAATTACGCAACTCAGGTGCTGATCATGTGACATTGAGGCTAATTTGTGCTTTCCCCACAGCACAGACCCCTGACCCCCCCCCTCCCCATACCTACAGCACAGACCCCTGACCCCCCCATACCTACAGCACAGACCCCTGACCACTTATACCTACAGCACAGACCCCTGACCCCGCTCATACCTAATGCACAGACCCCTGACCCCGCTCATACCTACAGCACAGACCCCTGACCGCCCCATACCTACAGCACAGACCCCTGACCCCCCTCATACCTACAGCACAGACCCCCTGACCCCCCTCATACCTACAGCACAGACCCCCTGACCGCCCCATACCTACAGCACAGACCCCTGACCCCCCTCATACCTACAGCACAGACCCCCTGACCCCCCTCATACCTACAGCACAGACCCCCTGACCGCCCCATACCTACAGCACAGACCCCCTGACCGCCCCATACCTACAGCACAGACCCCCTGACCGCCCCATACCTACAGCACAGACCCCTGACCCCGCTCATACCTACAGCACAGACCCCCTGACCGCCCCATACCTACAGCACAGACCCCTGACCACTTATACCTACAGCACAGACCCCTGACCCCGCTCATACCTACAGCACAGACCCCTGACCGCCCCATACCCACAGCACAGACCCCTGACCCCCCCTCATACCTACAGCACAGACCCCTGACCCCCCCATACCTACAGCACAGACCCCTGACCCCCCCCCCCCATACCTACAGCACAGACCCCTGACCCCCCCCCCCCATACCTACAGCACAGACCCCTGACCCCCCCATACCTACAGCACAGACCCCTGACCCCCCCCCCCCATACCTACAGCACAGACCCCTGACCCCCCCCCCCCATACCTACAGCACAGACCCCTGACCCCCCCCCCATACCTACAGCACAGACCCCTGACCCCCCCCCCCCATACCTACAGCACAGACCCCTGACCCCCCCCCATACCTACAGCACAGACCCCTGACCCCCCCCCCCATACCTACAGCACAGACCCCTGACCCCCCCCCCCATACCTACAGCACAGACCCCTGACCCCCCCCCCCATACCTACAGCACAGACCCCTGACCCCCCCCCCCCATACCTACAGCACAGACCCCTGACCCCCCCCCCATACCTACAGCACAGACCCCTGACCCCCCCATACCTACAGCACAGACCCCTGACCACCCCATACCTACAGCACAGACCCCTGACCACCCCATACCTACAGCACAGACCCCTGACCACTTATACCTACAGTACAGACCCCTGACCGCCCCATACCTACAGCACAGACCCCTGACCCCGCTCATACCTCCAGCACAGACCCCTGACCACCCCATACCTACAGCACAGACCCCTGACCACCCCATACCTACAGCACAGACCCCTGACCACCCCATACCTTCAGCACAGGACCCTGACCCCCCTCATACCTACAGCACAGACCCCTGACCACTTATACCTACAGCACAGACCCCTGACCCCCCCATACCTACAGCACAGACCCCTGACCCCCCCCCATACCTACAGCACAGACCCCCTGACCCCCCCCCCTGCACCCCCTGACCCCCCCCCATACCTACAGCACAGACCCCTGACCCCCCCCCCCCCATACCTACAGCACAGACCCCTGACCCCCCCCATACCTACAGCACAGACCCCTGACCCCCCCCCCCATACCTACATCACAGACCCCTGACCCCCCCCCCCCCCCCTATACCTACAGCACAGACCCCTGACCCCCCCCATACCTACAGCACAGACCCTAACCCCCCCCCCCCCCCCACAGACCCCCCCCCCCATACCTACAGCACAGACCCCTGCCCCCCCCATACCTACATCACAGACCCCTGACCCCCCCACAGACCCCTGACCCCCCCCCCCCCCCCATACCTACAGCACAGACCCCTGACCCCCCCCCCCCCCCATACCTACAGCACAGACCCCTGACCCCCCCCCCCCATACCTACAGCACAGACCCCTGACCCCCCCCCCCCATACCTACAGCACAGACCCCTGACCCCCCCCCCCCATACCTACAGCACAGACCCCTGACCCCCCCCCCCATACCTACAGCACAGACCCCTGACCCCCCCCCCCCCCATACCTACAGCACAGACCCCTGACCCCCCCATACCTACAGCACAGACCCCTGACCCCCCCATACCTACAGCACAGACCCCTGACCCCGCTCATATCTACAGCACAGACCCCTGACCACCCCATACCTACAGCACAGACCCCTGACCACCCCATACCTACAGCACAGACCCCTGACCACCCCATACCTACAGCACAGACCCCTGACCGCCCCATACCTACAGCACAGGACCCTGACCCCCCTCATACCTACAGCACAGACCCCTGACCACTTATACCTACAGCACAGACCCCTGACCCCCCCCCATACCTACAGCACAGCCCCTGACCCCCCCCCCACATACCTACAGCACAGAACCCACTGACCCCCCCCCCATACCTACAGCACAGACCCCTGACCCCCCCCCCATACCTACAGCACAGACCCCTGACCCCCCCATACCTACAGCACAGACCCCTGACCCCCCCATACCTACAGCACAGACCCCTGACCACCCCATACCTACAGCACAGACCCCTGACCACTTATACCTACAGTACAGACCCCTGACCGCCCCATACCTACAGCACAGACCCCTGACCCCGCTCATACCTACAGCACAGACCCCTGACCACCCCATACCAACAGCACAGACCCCTGACCACCCCATACCTACAGCACAGACCCCTGACCACCCCATACCTTCAGCACAGACCCCTGACCGCCCCATACCTACAGCACAGGACCCTGACCCCCCCATAACTACAGCACAGACCCCCCCATACCTACAGCACAGACCCCTGACCACTTATACCTACAGCACAGACCCCTGACCCCGCTCATACCTAATGCACAGACCCCTGACCCCGCTCATACCTACAGCACAGACCCCTGACCGCCCCATACCTACAGCACAGACCCCTGACCCCCCCTCATACCTACAGCACAGACCCCCTGACCCCCCTCATACCTACAGCACAGACCCCCTGACCGCCCCATACCTACAGCACAGACCCCCTGACCGCCCCATACCTACAGCACAGACCCCTGACCACTTATACCTACAGCACAGACCCCTGACCACTTATACCTACAGCACAGACCCCTGACCCCGCTCATACCTACAGCACAGACCCCCTGACCGCCCCATACCCACAGCACAGACCCCTGACCACCCCCTACCTACAGCACAGACCCCTGACCACCCCATACCTACAGCACAGACCCCTGACCCCCCTCATACCTACAGCACAGACCCCCTGACCCCCCTCATACCTACAGCACAGACCCCCTGACCGCCCCATACCTACAGCACAGACCCCCTGACCGCCCCATACCTACAGCACAGACCCCTGACCACTTATACCTACAGCACAGACCCCTGACCACTTATACCTACAGCACAGACCCCTGACCCCGCTCATACCTACAGCACAGACCCCCTGACCGCCCCATACCCACAGCACAGACCCCTGACCACCCCATACCTACAGCACAGACCCCTGACCACCCCATACCTACAGCACAGACCCCTGACCCCCCTCATACCTACAGCACAGACCCCTGACCCCCCTCATACCTACAGCACAGACCCCTGACCACTTATACCTACAGCACAGACCCCTGACCCCCCCCCATACCTACAGCACAGACCCCTGACCCCCCCCCCCCATACCTACAGCACAGACCCCTGACCCCCCCCCCCCCCCCCCCCATACCTACAGCACAGACCCCTGACCACTTATACCTACAGCACAGACCCCTGACCCCGCTCATACCTGCAGTATATTGTCCACAGCACCCCCTTTCTTGTCTCCCCTCAGGACAGACCTGAGACTTCTTATACCCACAGTGCTCTGCACCTGACCCAACACTGACCCTCCCCCTCTAATACTCACTAGCACTAATACACACACAGTGCTGTGTACAGACTGCCCCGCCCCTCCCATACACACAGTGCTGTGTACAGACCGCCCCCTCCCATATACACAGACACATACAGTGTTATGCTCGGCCGACCGCCGCCCCGCCGCACAGTCCTAGGCCCCTCCCCTATCAGTGTCAGCACCGCTCCGACTCCCCCTCCCTCCGTCCCTACAGCTGAGCAGAGCAGCCTAAGGGGCGTGTCAGTATCGGAGGGCGGGCCTGGATGCAGTGCTCCCGGTGACGTCAGGAGGCAGCTGGCACTCCGCTCAGTCAGCGCTCGGTACCTGCCATGGGGAAGGTTCAGCTCTTTGAAATCAGCCTGCGGGACAGCCGGGTGGTGTACAGCCCGGGGGAGGCGCTGTGCGGGACCGTCACCATCAGGACCAGCGCTCTCCTGCACTACAAAGGTGGGTGCAACCGGGGTGTGGGGGGCCCTTTAATTGGCACTTGCTGGCTTCATCTCCAGCACCCAGGGGAGACGTCCAGCATGTCATCCCACCATGGGCTCTGCTGAGGATTGCTGGCTGATGGAGACCTACAAGTCCCAGCACCTCCTGGGCAGAAAGGGATCTCTGTAGATGAGGCAGCATTCCCCAAGTCATAGATTCCTCCTACAAGTCAGCAGCTGATGTCCTCTGCCCATAGTGAGGTGTTCCTGGCATGGTGGGCATCACCCTGGAGTTATGGGTGCCCTGGCCCTCCCCTGGTGTGTGCCATCTATGACCACCTAGGGGGGGACTGCCCAGTATTAATGGGGGGGGGGCGCGACTGCCCAGGATTAGTATTGGGGGGGGCGACTGCCCAGGATTAGTATTGGGGGGGGGGGCGACTGCCCAGGATTAGTATTGGGGGGGGGGGCGACTGCCCAGGATTAGTATTGGGGGGGGGGGGGGGGGGGACTGCCCAGGATTAGTATGGGGGGGGGGACTGCCCAGGATTAGTATGGGGGGGGGACTGCCCAGGATTAGTATGGGGGGGGGGGGGGGGACTGCCCAGGATTAGTATTGGGGGGGGACTGCCCAGGATTAGTATTGGGGGGGACTGCCCAGGATTAGTATTGGGGGGGGACTGCCCAGGATTAGTATTGGGGGGGGACTGCCCAGGATTAGTATTGGGGGGGGACTGCCCAGGATTAGTATTGGGGGGGGACTGCCCAGGATTAGTATTGGGGGGGGGGGACTGCCCAGGATTAGTATTGGGGGGGGGGGGACTGCCCAGGATTAGTATGGGGGGGGGGGGGGGGGGACTGCCCAGGATTAGTATTGGGGGGGGGGGGACTGCCCAGGATTAGTATTGGGGGGGACTGCCCAGGATTAGTATGGGGGGGGGGGGGGGGGACTGCCCAGGATTAGTATGGGGGGGGGGGGGACTGCCCAGGATTAGTATGGGGGGGGGGGACTGCCCAGGATTAGTATGGGGGGGGACTGCCCAGGATTAGTATTGGGGGGGACTGCCCAGGATTAGTATTGGGGGGGGGGACTGCCCAGGATTAGTATGGGGGGGGGGGGGACTGCCCAGGATTAGTATTGGGGGGGACTGCCTGGGATTAGTATTGGGGGGGGGACTGCCTGGGATTAGTATTGGGGGGGGGACTGCCTGGGATTAGTATTGGGGGGGGGACTGCCTGGGATTAGTATTGGGGGGGGGACTGCCTGGGATTAGTATTGGGGGGGGGGACTGCCTGGGATTAGTATTGGGGGGGGGGGGCTGCCCGGGATTAGTATTGGGGGGGGGACTGCCTGGGATTAGTATGGGGGGGGGGGACTGCCCAGGATTAGTATGGGGGGGGGGACTGCCCAGGATTAGTATGGGGGGGGGACTGCCCAGGATTAGTATGGGGGGGGGGACTGCCCAGGATTAGTATGGGGGGGGACTGCCCAGGATTAGTATTGGGGGGGACTGCCCAGGATTAGTATTGGGGGGGGGGGACTGCCCAGGATTAGTATTGGGGGGGACTGCCTGGGATTAGTATTGGGGGGGGACTGCCTGGGATTAGTATTGGGGGGGGGGACTGCCTGGGATTAGTATTGGGGGGGGGACTGCCTGGGATTAGTATTGGGGGGGGGGTGACTGCCTGGGATTAGTATTGGGGGGGGGGGGCTGCCCGGGATTAGTATTGGGGGGGGACTGCCTGGGATTAGTATTGGGGGGGGGGGCTGCCTGGGATTAGTATTGGGGGGGGACTGCCCGGGATTAGTATTGGGGGGGGACTGCCCAGGATTAGTATTGGGGGGGGGGACTGCCTGGGATTAGTATTGGGGGGGGGGGACTGCCTGGGATTAGTATTGGGGGGGGGGACTGCCTGGGATTAGTATTGGGGGGGGGGGGGGACTGCCCGGGATTAGTATTGGGGGGGGGGGGACTGCCCGGGATTAGTATTGGGGGGGGGGGACTGCCCGGGATTGGTATTGGGGGGGGGGGGGACTGCCCAGGAATAGTATTGGGGGGGGGGGCACTGATGTTGGATGAGAAGGCCTGGCTCGCAGTCCTTGCTCTAATTCATCCCAAAGGTGTTCTATCAGGTTGAGGTCAGGACTCTGTGCAGGCCAGTCAAGTTCCTTCACCCCAGACTCGCTCATCCATGTCTTTATGGACCTTGCTTTGTGCACTGGTGAGCAGTAATGTTGGAACAGGAAGGGGCCATCCCCAAACTGTTCCCACAAAGTTGGGAGCGTGAAATTGTTCAAAATGTCTTGGTATGCTGATGCCTTAAGAGTTCCCTTCACTGGAGCCAAGCCCAACCCCTGAAAAACAACCCCACACCATAATCCCCCCTCCACCACTTGATTTGGACCAGTGCACAAAGCAAGGTCCATAAAGACATGGATGAGCGAGTTCAGCCTGGAGGAACATGAGTCCTGACCGCAACCCGATAGAACACCTTTGAGATGAATTAGAGTGGAAACTGCAAGCCAGGCCTTCTCGTCCACATCAGTGACTGACCTCACAAATGCGCTTCTGGAAGAATGGTCAAACTTTCCCATAGACACTCCTAAACCTTGTGGACAGCCTTCCCAGAGGAGCTGAAACTGTTCTAGCTGCTCAACTCAATATTGAACCCTATGGACTAAGACTGGGATGCCATTAAAGTCCATGTGTGTGAAAAGACAGGTGTCCCAATACTTTTGTCAATATTATGTATATGTCCCCCGGTTTTCTCCCAGACCTCAGTATCTTACTTTATACTGTATTTTGGCCCGGCACCAACATCTAAAGTACTATAGGAAAGGCAGGGCTGTTTGGTTGAGTGCTGTTGGGCAGACTCTGGGGCTGGTAGGAATGTGTGAGTTGTCTGACACCGGAACTCACACCAGGTAAAACAAATGGAATTCTTTTCCGGGATGAACCTGAATGAAGATGAGAACATTCCAGGCATTGCAGAGAACTCTGCCTCCTCTTTATAGGCACTCAGCACATCTTTGAGTCATTATGAAGAAATGTTACAGATCAGAGACGCCTCTGAGTATCACGAGTCGGTCCAGGAGCGCAGGCAGTGCCCTGGTGTCTGAAGGACGACTCCGCCATCACCTGATAGGTCAGCTTTGTGTGGACGTGTGCTGCTCTCCGTGAATGGATTCCTCATGATACACAAACTACTCAGGTGTGGGGGGGGGGGGGGGGGTGGGGGGGCGTCTGTGACACCTTCCTCGTGATACACGGACTTCTCAGGTGGGGGGGGGTCTGTGACACCTTCCTCGTGATACACGGACTTCTCAGGTGGGGGGGGGGGGGGGTCTGTGACACCTTCCTCGTGATACACGGACTTCTCAGGTGTGGGGGGGGGGTCTGTGACACCTTCCTCGTGATACACGGACTTCTCAGGTGTGGGGGGGGGGGGTCTGTGACACCTTCCTCGTGATACACGGACTTCTCAGGTGTGGGGGGGGGGGGTCTGTGACACCTTCCTCGTGATACACGGACTTCTCAGGTGTGGGGGGGTCTGTGACACCTTCCTCGTGATACACGGACTTCTCAGGTGTGGGGGGTCTGTGACACCTTCCTCGTGGCCTTAGGACAAGGATGGGGACAATAACATGTCACCATTGGTGAAGGCATGGCAGGTTATCCAACCTTGCCCCAAACTAAAATAAATGCGTTCTATAGCCATAGAGTGTTGTGGGATTTGTTTAAAGGCACTTATGGGCCTCCTTCTAAAAAATGCTATTTGCTTGGCTGTCTCTGGCTTTAGTATATCTGAATCTGTGGCTGAGAACCAACTTGGAAGAATCCAAATGAGGTCAGGACTCCGGATCTGTGTACTTTCCGGGTCTGTGACACCTTCCTCGTGATACACGGACTTCTCAGGTGTGGGGGGGGGTCTGTGACACCTTCCTCGTGATACACGGACTTCTCAGGTGTGGGGGGTGGGGGGGTCTGTGACACCTTCCTCGTGATACACGGACTTCTCAGGTGTGGGGGGGGGGGGTCTGTGACACCTTCCTCGTGATACACGGACTTCTCAGGTGTGGGGGGGGGGGGGGGGTCTGTGACACCTTCCTCGTGATACACGGACTTCTCAGGTGTGGGGGGGGGGGGTCTGTGACACCTTCCTCGTGATACACGGACTTCTCAGGTGTGGGGGGTCTGTGACACCTTCCTCGTGATACATGGACTTCTCAGGTGTGGGGGGGGGTCTGTGACACCTTCCTCGTGATACACGGACTTCTCAGGTGTGGGGGGTCTGTGACACCTTCCTCGTGGCCTTAGGACAAGGATGGGGACAATAACATGTCACCATTGGTGAAGGCATGGCAGGTTATCCAACCTTGCCCCAATCTAAAATAAATGCGTTCTATAGCCATAGAGTGTTGTGGGATTTGTTTAAAGGCACTTGGGGGCTGCCATTATGGGCCTCCTTCTAAAAAATGCTATTTGCTTGGCTGTCTCTGGCTTATCTGAATCTGTGGCTGAGAACCAACTTGGAAGAATCCAAATGAGGTCAGGACTCTGGATCTGTGTACTTGTTGATCAGCGACCCAAAGTACTAAAGCCAAAGAATCAACATGACAGCCAGGAATCTAGTATCTTCAGAAGACAAGGTTAGCAGTGATGGCCTTCATGTACAGGTTTCCTCTTTTCAGTCCCCTCTGTGGATATACTAGGCCTCTCCTCCTGGTAATCCAGATTACTGCTGCTGCTGGATCCTTGCCCTCTGTCACCTCCTGCGGCCCAGAGAAGGAGATAATCACCATCGCCCTCCCCTCCTATTGAGAGCGGACACAGTGCAGGGTGCCAGGAGCAAAGGTGTCATCCCCCCAACCCCCCTGACCATCGCTCTCCTCACTTATTGTCAGAGCGGACACTGTGCAGGGTGCCAGGAGCAGAGGTGCCTCCCCACCATCACCCTCCTCACTTATTGTCAGAGCGGACACTGTGCAGGGTGACAGGGGCAGAGGTGTCTGTCCACCCTCAGCCCCGTCCACCATCCGGCCCCGTCCAGGGGCAGTGGTGTCCGTCCACCATCAGGGGCCCCGTCCAGGGGGCAGTGATGTCCGTCCACCATCAGGGGCCCCGTCCAGGGGGCAGTGATGTCCGTCCACCATCAGGGGCCCCGTCCGGGGGGCAGTGGTGTCCGTCCACCATCGGGGCCCCGTCCGGGGGGCAGTGGTGTCCGTCCACCATCGGGGGGCCCCGTCCAGGGGGCAGAGGTGTCCGTCCACCATCGGGGGGCCCCGTCCAGGGGGCAGAGGTGTCCGTCCACCATCGGGGGGCCCCGTCCAGGGGGCAGAGGTGTCCGTCCACCATCGGGGGCCCCGTCCAGGGGGGCAGAGGTGTCCGTCCACCATCGGGGGCCCCGTCCAGGGGGCAGAGGTGTCCGTCCACCATCGGGGGGCCCCGTCCAGTGGGCAGAGGTGTCCGTCCACCATCGGGGGGCCCCGTCCAGGGGGCAGAGGTGTCCGTCCACCATCGGGGGCCCCGTCCAGGGGGCAGAGGTGTCCGTCCACCATCGGGGGCCCCGTCCAGGGGGCAGAGGTGTCCGTCCACCATCGGGGGCCCCGTCCAGGGGGCAGAGGTGTCCGTCCACCATCGGGGGCCCCGTCCAGGGGCAGAGTTGTCCGTCCACCATCGGGGGGCCCCGTCCAGGGGGCAGAGGTGTCCGTCCACCATCACCCTACCTTTTTATTGTCAGAGCAGGTCTGTGCAGGGTGTCAGGAGCAGATGCGGTTCTCCATGGAGATGCCATCTGAGCTCACCTGGAGGTGTCGTCATTGGTTATTAATGTGCTCAGACCGGTTGTAGCCCGAACTCACCTGTCCTCACACATCCATACTGAACTGTGGCAGCTCCAAACTTTTGTAGTCCTTTTTTTTTTTTTTTTTTTTCCCCTGCACGTTTTTCCTTTTTAAAACCTGAATATTGATAATTTCCGCGATAAGTAATGTGCACAGTGGTGTAGTGGTTAGCACTCTCGCCTAGCAGTAAGAAGGGTTGCTGGTACGAATCCCAACCACGACACTACCTGCCTGGAGTTTGCATGTTCTCCCTGTGCCTGCCTGGGTTTCCTCCGGGCACTCCGGGTTCCTCCCACACTCCAGACATCCTGGTAGGTTAATTGTCTTCTGTCTAAATTGGCCCTGGTATATGGATGTGAGTTGGGGACCTTGGATTGGAAGCTCATTGAGGGTAGGGACCGATGTGAATGTACAATGTATATGTAAAGCGCTGCGCAAATTGACGGCGCTATACAAGTCCCTTTTTTAAAAAAATAATTTGCAGTAAGGCAGCTGTTTGGAATCGATGGACATCCACAGTACCAAAAGTCCCAAATAACGGATATTATAACATTTTTGCTGGAACACCAAAGTGTGTTGCAACGTATTGCATGTGCATTGGGGTGCGATTTCAAAGTGAATGATACCTGTGTGTGTGTGTGTGTGTGTGTGTGTGTGTGTGTGTGTGTGTGTTACAACACACAGATGTAAATTGTCCCTAAAGTTTATTTTTTTTGTAGTTCAGATGGGTCGCCCTATAGATCTATGTGTTTATACCAGTGTAGTTTAGAGACTGTAGCACTAAGTCCCCATTCACACCAGTGCGACTTGTCTTGTGATTTTGACAGATCTAAATCACATGACAAGTCGCACCCTATTGTCGGAAATGGACCTGTTCAAAACCTGTACGACGCCGACTTTGCGGTGCCGCAGCGATACAAAAAGGTTCCTGCACAATTATTTTTTTTTGCGCTTTCAGGTGGGACTTGCATGAAGATGCACGGATGTCAGCCAAGACACACTGACCTGCAGCTTTGAAATCGCGCAAAGTCGGATTTGGTGTGAACAGGGGCTAAAGTAGCGATAAACCCTTATGCCGCGTACACACGATCGGAAATTTGGCCAGCAAAAGACCAATGAGAGCTTTTGGTCGGAAAATGCGACCGTGTGTATGCTCCATCGGACTTTTGCTGGCCAGAAAAAGATTGAGAGCAGGTTCTCAATTTTTCGGTCGGAAAAAGTTTCGATCGGAAATTCCAATTGTCTGTACCAATTCCGACGTGCAGAATTCCTACGCATGCTCGGAAACAATTTGACACATGCTCGGAAGCATTGAACTTAATTTTCTCGGCTCATAGTAGTGTTGTACGTCACCGCGTTCTTGAAGGTCGAAAGTTCAGCAAACTTGTGTGACTGCGTGTATGCAAGACAAGCTTGAGCGGAATTCCATCAGGAAAAACCATCCAATATTTTTCTGACGGAAGGTGTTTACGCGGCAATAGAAATCATTATGTAGAGCATTGCTGTTCTAATAGAATTGTGTGTTTGTTTTTTTTTTTGTTTTTTTCTTTGCATGTTATTTTTATCCTGAGCTGTACACATCCGCTAGACACATTATATCATTTGGGATTGATTAATTTATGTATGTTGCTTTTAAGTGTTTCTGCAGTGCTTCTTGCTGTGCTTTTTTGTTTGTTTTTTTTTTTTTTTCGTGTGTGTGTGTGTGTGTGTGTGTGTGTGTGTGTGTGTATATATGTGTGTATGTATGTATATATATATATATATTATATAATTATAAAAAAAAAAAAAAAAAAAAAATTTTTTAACCATGATTTGTGCAGTGTGTGGGTTTTTTTTATATTTTATTTATTTTTTTTTTTTTTGGGCAGATTAAAAAACACAATTTGTGGCAAAATTGTTGTAAAAACACACCACATGCAGGTGGTACCATCTGCACCCCATAGAGTTGAATGGGGCGGTGCTGCAACTGTAATTCAATTGTGTCCACTGGATGCAGTTGTGGCTCAGTAAAGAAATCCCCTACAACTGAACTGTTTCCTGTTGTCATCATCGAACAGGAAGTGTCTGGCTAAACCTTGCTTCTTTGGTGTGTGTGTGTGTGTGTGTGTGTGTGTGTGTGTGTGTAATAATATATTTGTTGTTGTTGTTGTTGTTGTTCAGGGGCAGATGCATTTGGTATATTTTCCTTGTTTTTAAGTCTGGGTTTAGTCTTCTGCTTATTTTTATTTTTTGCAGTTCTGTAGCTAAGGCCGGCCATACATTATACAATTTTTCTTTTTTCTTTTCTTTCTTTCCTTTTTTAGATTTACCAAAACTATATAATATGAGGTCAACCCTAAACACCTTAAATTTGTATGCAATCAGGCAGGCCCTTGCATTACACAGTTGAAGGAAATTGTATAATGTATGGCCAGCTTAAGTGGTTATTGCTTTGGTGTGCTGTACTGAGAACCTGGGTTCAGATCCCAGCAGTGAAAATAAAATATTTGTATGAGATCTGTATTTTCTTCCCATGTTGATGTGGGATTCCACCTACATCTTGAAACCTGGGACCATATTGATGTGTGTGCCTCCTTTGGGGTTGGGACGGATGTCAGAGGTCTGTGTAGGAAGCGGTGGTATTTTGTCAATGCTTTATATCAATAATAAAATGTGCAGATGATGCATTCTAAAGGCATTATTTTGTGGGGATGTCACTTGAAAGATTTTTGTGAGTAAAGCATTGTATGTACACATTCATGGACTTCCGATCACTAGCCTACCATGCTAATGTGTTATCCAAAGTAGAGGCAGTGCATTCAAAAAGAATGATGAGAAGTGTTTTTCCCATTTATTCAGACTTTACAGGTCTGCCTGAATAACGTCCGACTCCTGACATGTCACAATATACAGCAACCATATCATTTTTTAGAAAAGCTTGCGCATTCATTATTAAAAAGCAGTCAATAGGCTCCAGTGACTTTGCCGAGATGGTGTCATCAGTCTGCTTTAGGCGAGAGGATACATTTCTCCTCTTTCACTGATCGCTCAGACTGTACAGTGTAATTTTACAAGTCTCTATAACAAGCAAATGTAGAAAGTCAAGTTGAGAGGCTTCAACAGGGACTGATGTGTGTCAGACATTTGTATACACAGCCAGGGCCTGCACAGTCACTAGGATTTCCATGATTGTGTCATGTCTGGGGCAGCATACTATATATACTCGAGTATAACCCGACCCGAATATAAGCCGAGGCACCTAATTTTACCACAAAAAACTGGGAAAACGTATTGACTTGAGTATAAGCCTAGGGTAAGAAATGCGCAGCTACTGTAAGTGGAAAAGAGGGTCAACAATGCCCATTTGCAGCCTCACTGTGCCCATTTGCAGCTATAGGTCCCCTGAACTTCAAACTAGTTAAGGGTTCCTAAATGCCCCCTAGCTGCAGCCAAAATTTGGGTCTCTGGACCCAAAGGGTCCCGAAATGACATTGCTGCAGATGGCCACAGTTGCCCGACTTTGGGGCCCTGTATCTCAGGGCCACTTGGTACTAGGAACCCCAAATGGGATATGTTGCAGTGTTGGTTCCACTGGGTTTGCACACCAAATTTGAACACCAAATTTGGGGTCCCTAGCACCAAGGGGCCGCAAATTCGGGTCGGAAAATGTAATTTTTTTTTTTTTGCTGCAGAAAAGTGCTTGACTCGAGTATAAGCCGAGGGGGGCACTTTCAGCACAAAAAAAATGTGCTGAAAAACTCGGCTTATACTCGAGTATATACGGTATTCTGTTTTTTATAAACTTGCTGAGCTAGCCACATAAAAATGAATTTGAACTGCGTTTTTCTTATAGGGGAAACCTCCTCGTTTCTGCAGGAAATTGGACATGGGTAGGCTGTGTAGATGCTGCTGTGGTCCTGATGGATGTCTTTATGGGAATATATATAATATCTCTTTTTTTATTTTATTTTTTGTTCCTGCGTATATACTTGGAAAATCCAGTGTGATTGAATTTGTTTTGGAGCATTTCTCTGACATCTGGTGGTCTGAGCCCTCGTCACGTTTCAAAGAACTTTTCACAAGAGCTTTTTGGGAAGTGAAAGTGCATTTTGTAAGAAGATAAACACTGAGCCGCATAGGAAAACGCCTTCATTGACCCATGTCTCATGCTAGAAAATATGTACAGAAATCTCCCTAAAGAGTAAGGGAGTGTGTGTGTGACCTTCCATCGATATGAAAACGCATTGCTCGGTTGGTTAGGCAGCAGCTGTAGTTGAGGCTCCTGGGACACGTCAAGGCCTGTTCTAGTAGATGGTTAGCTGTGGGACTCAGTGGTTGAGTTCCCGTACTGTGAATCATCAAGCCAGCAGGCTTCTGATCTGCGGTGGTCTTCTGTCTCCAGGGTTTGGAGACAGCTGAGATGTTTGCCCTTTATTCACTGATTTGTAGTAATGGGTCATTTCTAAAGTGTTCCTGCAAATGAAGATCAAGTCATCAAACTGCCCCCCACAATAGGCTCCTTCTAAAACTTGCAGGCAGCTTAGCTTTCCAGGAGCCCCATAATCCAGAGCAGTGACTTCATTTAGGAAGTCAACCCTTTGGCCCAGACCCCTCATCTCTTCATTCTTTGCTGTTGGGCCATTACAGGATAGTCACTGAAATGAATGGCCTCACTGACCAATAATCGGAGGGTGTAGACCATAGCCAAGTTGGGTAATCCAAACTTTGTACCAAAACACTTTCCTAGGCTCAAGAATACAATGGTGTGTGGTCATGTGACCAAATGCCTAGGCTTTCTGCACAAATGCATGTTCATATGATGCAAACCTGCATTGCTGTATAACATTTATTCCTAAGAACATTTGTTTGCAAATGGTTAGGGTAGAATCACAGCGGGGAAGGTGATCATTAAAATATCTGGTAGTGATTTAATAAACTGAGATCAACATGATGTCTATCTGCCGCAGAAATAGAACTGCCATTCTTGGGTCAAAAAGATTCTCATCTTGAACGAGGTTCCCTTTCAGAACCAAAAAAATCTGCTCCACCATAGAACATTCTTGTAAGAAAGTTCGATACCCGCCCTAGTCACCTTGTTGTCTCTGTAGGTTCTTCACCGTCTCCTGTCGGCAATGAAACATCCCTGTCTGTATGTGTTACATTGTGTGAGATGCATCTCTTTACTGAAGGAGCAATAAGACATGCCTATTTCCTGCGTAATCGCAAAGTGGTTGTAACAAGTGGTGTATTTTTGGTTTTGTGCTGCCCTAAACAAGACTAAAATCGTGCGCCCCCCCCCCCCCCCCCGCCGCCGCCCCGCCCCCCCCTCCCCCCCCCCTATCTAAATTTGTCCCATTCCAGCTGCTTAAAAAATTTGTACGCCTGTACAACGGAAGCAAATGATGAAACATTTTGCTATCCATAGGTCATGCTTTAAAAGCCTTTACAGGTTACCACTTTAATGTACAGATGAGGTCTCATGCTAGAATTACTGCTCGTGATCTGATGTTCGTGTTAATGCCTCATGTGTGGGACGATCGCTGTTTGCATGCGTGCAAGACCGACACACAGTTTTGCCTTTGCATGTGAGCATGGGAGGACGGGCATGCTCATAATTATGAAATTTTTGTTTGTTTTGTTTTTTTACATTGTTGCTTTTACATTATTTGTTTTTTTTATTGCTGTCATAAAGAATGTAAACATGCTTGTGACAGCGATAGACATGTGACAGGTACTCTTTAAAGAGAGATCTGGTGTCTAAAAGACCCAAATCCCTTCTCTGCACTTAAAAGCATTCAAAACACCAAGGTGTGTGTGTGTGTGTGTGTGTGTGTGTGTGTGTGTGTTGCTTTTAAATTTTTAAAAACTGTCGCCGATTTTGGTTTCCGGGTAAACCAAAAGTGCGCCAATCCTGGCTTTGCTTGGCTGTCCAGCCGGCAGACACGCCGACTGGTCGCGCGGGTCTCGGATATGAGAGAGGTGCGGTACAGGCACTGCCCCCCTGCAAAATGCCTTGTTTGCCTCGCAGTAGATGCGCCCCTGCTTGTAACGTGTGTGTGTGTGTGTGTGTGTGTGTGTGTGTGTGTGTGTTTTTTTTCCTTTATTGTGTTCTGCATGAAGCTCCCAGCACCCCCTTAAATGCATGCCTGATTGCGATCCAGTGATGTACACGGTAGCTGAGGCTTTCACTCTTCATTGGCTCCCACTGCTGTCAGAAAGCCAGTGACGAGGTAACGGGTGCAGGGCTCAGGAACGAGCACACACAAGTGGCCCCATAGCAAGCAGCAGACCCGAGGAGAGGAGGATTAAAAGAAATGGCAGCGTGAGATTCTTATTAGAATAATGTAATTTATGCCAAAAAAATTAATAGTGCACAAAGGTTAAAATCTTGGTAATCGGCATGGATGGAAGATGACACAACCACAGGGTTGTCCGCAGTGTGATGGATGAAGAAACCACAAGGCTGTAGGTGTATGAACCTGTCCTATCTCTCTAGTCGCCTACAGGGAGTTCAGCGTTCTGCACAAGAACAGTGTGCCTTGTGGCAACCCTTTCGGGTTTGAGAAGGGCGTGGGGGGCTTTAACGCGTTTCAGAGGTTCACGCCTCCTTTGTCAAATGAGGATTGGGGCTGCTGTGTGCAAAACGATTGTACAGAAAAATCGAACCCAAGACTTATTTCAGATTTGTATAGAGTAGGGAAGATGTAGAACCCATTTTCCTTTTATTTTTTGCTTATGCCCCATTAGGGACATTTTCCTTTTTTTTTTTTTTTTAAGACCTTGTGCTGGAGAGACAGCAGAAAGTTAAAATATTTTTCAACATTTGTCACTGGAACAGGTGTCCCCATTACAGGGGAGGACTGGGAACATTTGCCCTGAGCCGCGCACAACCAAGTGGGGCCTGTTTATGGTGGACAGTTGTCTGTAGGTTGGAGACTGAGGGGCTCCAGAGCAGTGTTTCTCAAACCTTTTTTCAATCAAGACTCCCTTTTTAAAATGATGCGCAATCTTGAGATCCCCCCCCCCATTCTAATATATAAAACAACGAAAGGTTCTACATAATACAGCAGCATACATGGGACAACTAGCATTGGAGGCGATTTATTTTTTACAAAGCAAATAAACCTTTTCACACTAGTACTAAATAGTGTTTCTTTTCACCCTCAGTTTCTCTCTGTCCAGCTAAAGTGCTGAAGGAGAGGGGCACATAAGGATCTTCTCGGGTGCCTGATGTCTTCCTTATCAACCTATGATCTCAACGGTTGTTCGACTGCCAGCAGCAAGCCCAAGGTTGTAATGCTGCACAAATGAAGCCCATGGCTTTGTGTAACAAAAAAGGCAGACCTTATTCCCCCTTCCAAGCTTTTTAGGCATTTTGCCAAGGCACCCTGGTCGAAAAGGGCTGCTCCAGAGTATCCGTTCGAAATTGAGAATTTTTTTTTTTTTTTTCCTCCTAGGTTTTGTTATTCCCAGATCGGGTTCTGATAGCTTTGAAGAGCCTTGAGAAGGAACAAAACCTCTAACCCTGTGTCCAGGTCTTACCAAAGATCAGCAGGCTGAGTGTACAGGTACTCACAGCCCTTATGAAAAAGGGTCTGTTAGTAGTTCAGGACCCCCCCCCCCAGGAGACAGGCGGTCCCCTGCCCAGGGCATGTGCAGCAGAGAGCAGCGGGTAAGGTGCAGAGGTTGCGAAGGATCACATCGGTGCTGTAAGTTGGTCTGGGGAACCAGCCGAAAGGCCTAGGGTTGGGGCCTGAGCTGCGGTGCTGCAAGAGAACACGTTTTCTTTGTGTTGGAAGTGATGTTGGACACCCCTGTGAGGACAAGAGTTTTGAACTTTATCAAACCGGTTGTCCTCACAAACCTCAATTAAAAAAAAAAAAAAAAAGTGTGTGTGTGTGTGTAATGTATAAATTGTGAGTGTGGGGTACCCCACCAGGGTAATGATGCAGGATTCTCAACCCGGCAGGTTGAGGGGCCCCAGGGGGATTGCGTATTTAGAAGGAAACTTATTTTTTTTTTTTTCAGTTTCCTCAATTCTTAGAAAAGTCCACTTTGGGACCTGAAGACCGGGGATTTCTTAGAGATCCAGGTGGGGTGAAAATCCCAAGTCCTGGGTCCAGGTATTCAGAACAGCCAGCATACTAATTGGTCAGGTGTGTGCTAGGCTTTTAGTAACAACCTGACCATGGTTGTGAGCTCCACCCCGTGGGGATGGGGAGTCTGGCCCAGGAGTCAGGAGGGCTCCACGTGGGAGCCAGTGCAGCAAGAGGCTTCTAGCTGGATGCACGAAATTGGTAAGTGAACAGTCTGTAGGACAGACAAGGGCCTGGAGGTGTATATGCATAACTTTATTTTGCATGTTCTCACCTGTACTCCGGTTGTGCAGTCTCATGCACTAACACACAGTTCATTTCACAGATGAACTTACTTGATTGCAGGGCTCTCGGATTGTGCCCAAAGCACTCCTCCACCAACTGTAAGGGGTTCACTCCAAGTGTAGAGTTTTAAGGACATCACCACCCACATTTCCTTTGTTTTTAAGGGCTGGTTTTGCCCATTTTTAGTCAGAAGAAAGTCCAACAAATACAGTAGATCTCTAAGAAATCCCCGGTCTTCAGGTCCCAAAGTGGACTTTTCTAAGAAATGAAGAAACTGGAAAAAAACTGTTTCCTCGCAAACCCCCTGGAGCCCCTCAACCTGCCGGGTTGAGAATCCTGCTATTCAGTTAAAATGAGCAGAACAGGTCTCCGTGTTGCATTGTTCCTGCATTGACTTTCTTTGTAGCTCTCACCCATTTTGCTCACATATCTCAGAGCCGCAAAGGATATTTGAAGATTGCACATCTGAACAGGGAGCTGTTGGACATAATGCCCAGCAGCAGTCACTGACTGGATCCCGCTGTGATTGACCTCTGAATGAGATGCTTTAGATGCACTCTGTTTGGATACCTTTTTGAATTAAAGGGTTCATTTATACAGTTGCTGGTTAACCCTTTCCTTTTGTCCCCTTATGATTGTAGGAAGTTGAGTACAAAACTTTTTAACCAGGTTATCTAATAGCTATGCAATCTGTTAGACGGTGGAAAGGTGTTTTTTTTTTTTTTTTGTTTTAAAGAGAAAGTAAACTTCCATGTATTTGTATTTATAGGTAAGCCTATAATAAGGCTTACCTAATGGGTACTGTAAATCTCTTTAAACGTGCGCCATTTAAGAGTTATTTACTGTATATGCATCATCGGCGCATGCGCTCTGAAGGAACGGCCACCTGGGCGGTTTCTTCAGAAGCCTGTGCCATGACCGGCGGCTCCTGCACGCGTGGGTGTGACGTCACGTGGCTCCGGCCAGTCACACAGCCAAAGTCCGCAGACCCGGAAGGAAGATGGGCGAAGATGGATGTGGCCTTCAGCAGGGACAACGAGATGCATACTAGCACATTATGCCTTTTTACTTATGCAGGTCGGAAAAATAAAAGCCCTTTTTTTAATTCCTCTTGTTGGTGTACAGCTTAGGCAGGCCATAGACAGTGCAAGTTTCTTTCCTACAACCACAGGTTGCAGATATTTGCACGATTTCCCCATGAACACAGACCGTTTTGACAGACTATCCCTCCCGCCGAGCTATTGCCTTCTCCGGGCAGGGTATGCTGTCCCCATCAGGAGAAGACGGGGATTATTGCTAGTGGCTATAGCAGCTGCTAACGATAATCGCAAGCGAATCTGGCAGGCTGCTTGTACCCAAGTTGATCAGTTTGAATCTGGGCCCCATCCTAGCCAGCCTAATGGCCCATACACATGATCCGAATATCGTACAACCTTTTTCGCTTAATAGTCGCAAGTAGAAATTGAATAGGAAAATAAAGTCATGAAAATTCTCGCATGACAGGAAAAAAAACTATAACGACAACTATACTGACTAAACGAAAATTGTACGATCTGGAATCAGATGAGGAAAATGTTTTCGTGCATGTCCGAATAATATCGGATGAACTGTCGTGATCGGCTGTCGAAAATAGTGTACACACGATCCGAAAATCGTACGATTCTTCCTCGGGCGACAGTTTTCGTACGATATTCGGATCGTGTGTCTGGGCCATAAGCTTCTTCTGTTAGTTTCACCTGGTGATCCTGCCAGTAACTTATGTCCTAGAGTGATGATGCTCAGTCACTGTGTTGTATCTCAGGAAAAATGTAATTGTAGGCAGAACTATAAGACACCTCCTCCTTTTTCTTTTCTAAGTGTCATGGAGTTGGTGGTTTTCTAGTTCAGAGAGAAGATGAAAAGATTATTAATATTGTTATAATGCAGGATTTATATAGTGCCAACAGTTTGTGCCACGCTTAACAACATGAGGGCAGATAGTACAATTCATAACAGGAGGAATCAGAGGGCCCTGCTCATTAGAGCTTACCATCCAGATGGAAGGGTCAAGTGATGCAAAAAGGTAATAACTGTGGGGGAGGAGCTGGTGAAGAAAATAAAAGTACAGTTGTTAAGGGGAGGTCCACCCTAAAAAAGACAATGCATAAACAGGCTCCAAACACAGTGCGCCCCATTCACAAAGCGATGCGCGACTCGCGCAGTAGGAAACGGGCAGTGAAGCCGCAAGGCTGCACTGCCTGTTTCCCTTACTTTGAATGGCGGCATTGGGACCCGAGGGACAGGTCGACCTCGGGCGGCCGACATTGCGGGAACCCTAGAAAGGTAAGTGCTTTATTAGAAGTCAGCAGCTACAATGTTTCTAGCTGCTGACAGTTAAGGTGTGAGCAGGAAGGATGGGGTTTTTCAGGGATCGTCTAAAAGCAGAGTTGGAGATAGTCGTACAGCTTGGGGTAGGGAGTTCCATAGGATGGGAAAGGTTCTAGAAAAGTCCTGGAGGTGAGCATGAGAGGAGGCGAGAGCAGGAGGTCTTGGGAGGAATGAAGAGTTCAATTAAGGTGGTATTTGTAGACAAGGCTAGTGGTGTAGCTGGGGTACAGATACTAAATGTCAGCAAATGAAAGGGAATAAAGAACAGAAGTTATTAGTTCAGGAGCTTTCTGGGAGGATCAAGAAGGATGCAGAGAAGTAAACATATTGGGAAATTGAATTTTTCTCCCTAAGGCTACTTTCACACTGGCGGTAAAGCGGCGCTGGTTTTACCCCCCGCGAGCGGCCGAAAAAGGGTCAATACCGCCCGCAAACCGCCGCTGCATCGGCGTTTTGCGGGCGGGTTCGGAGCGCTGCCCCATTGTTTTCAATGGGAGCGGGCGCTATAGGAGCAGTAAATATACCGCTCCTATAGCGAGCCAAAGATGCGGCTTGCAGGACATTTTCCAGCGTCCTGCAAGCGCACCGCTTCAGTGTGAAAGCCCTCGGGCTTTCACACTGAAGACACAGCAACAGCTGTTTCGGGTCGGTTTGCAGGCGCTATTTTTAGCGCAATAGCGCCTGCAAACCGCCCCAGTGTGAAAGGGACCTAAGGGAAAGATTTTCCTGCACACCGCTAGCTTCCTGTCTATGATATCTTTGAGGAAACCTCCATGACCGGAAGGTGATGTACTCTTCTGTACATGAAGATATTGTCACATTCTTTCTTCAGTGGGTTTCTTAGAGTTCTGAGCCCTTTAAGCTGCACATGATGCTCATCCTGTTCCTGACAGAAGTAGATATTTTTATATCTGTCTCTGTGACTGCCCGTACCATTGACTATCTTTTGTTTTATATCTGTGACCCATTATCTAGGGACTTCCTCTTTCCTGAGAATGTCACGCTTTGGACTGTCAAGTGCTATAAATGAAATCTTTTTACAATTACCCATCTTGCCAAGGGGAAAAGTGTTCCTTCACCAAAAGGTTCCAGTGGTATTGCTGCCTTATTGTCTCATTAGAGAGATTACTTCTCACTTCCTGTCCCGATAACCATGTTGTCCCCCAGACTGGAAAACAGGAAAATCTCCAACAAGGACGTCAACTGCAATAAAAAATTTATAATATAGGGGCTTGAGGCTTAAAGGGTCTTTATTGGTGCCTGTTCACCTCCTTGAAGATTTCTTCCTGTTCTGGTGAAATGTTGATCAGAGAGAGGATTGTAGATGACAATATGCGACCTGTAGGACCAAATTTGGTTGAACATACACATGGCTTTTTTGGAGTTTGGTGTGTGGTGCGTTTTTTTATTTTTTTTTAATATATATTATATATATATATATATATATATATAATGCATCTATCAAGTTCACGTGTCCTGGTGTAAGAAGGGGTTATGGGGGCCCATTTTTTTTATTTTATTTTTTGTCAATCTCATGCCAGCAACAAATGGTGATTTAGAGACTGTTAAAGATGCCTATTTCTTTAGGGAGAAAGTCATCGTGTCCCAAGATACAAGTCAGTGCCCAGATTTGTACTGAAGGCTTTAAAAATTGTCCCAATATCTCCTTGGGCCAGGATCGGGGGCCCAGATTCAAACCATTACATTATACTATTTTTTTTTTTTTATTTTTTTTTTTCGGCCAACCAGCAGGTTGAAAGAAAAATGTACTTATTGTCCCACATTCGAGGTGGATGGGGGGAATCCCTCCAACTGTGCTCATGGTGGGGAACACAATAGAACACAGTGATAAGTGTTGCCAGCTGCACTGATTTGGTGAAAAAAAACCCTAATAGGCTGGTTGTACAGATATAAATTGAGAGATCAACTTCTGTACAACTAGCCTGCCCATAGATGGATCAGAATTCAACTGGTTCAGCAGGGAGCACAAATTTTGATTCATCTACAGTAAGGCTGGTTGTTTTTTTTTTTGATTTAAATCTGTACAACCAGCCTGCCCATTGATGGATGGAAACTTGGCCGGTCCCTGCTAGACCTGCCACATTTCAATTCCTCTATGGCCAGCTTTAGGGGGTGGAATCGCCTTTCCTTAGGGTTGACCACATTACACAGGGCTAGGACTACAATGGAGCAAAGTAATGGGGGTCACAATTGTGTTCCGCTTGTTTTGTATCAGTGAAAAGTCACAAGTCTTAGTACATTGTGTAGTTGTAATGTATTTGTGCAGACAAAGGGTTATGAGGAGTCTGTAAAATGATAGAATTCCACTCCTCAAGCTGCTAGGGACAGGGCTTGAGAATGTAAAGGGGGTGGTTGAATACAATAGCAACAGCTGTCACTGGGGTCTGCAGTGCAAATGGCCCCCCTATGTCTCCGCTATGTGCTATTGAACTGCACCTGTCTCTCTTGGCACTTGAAACCATGCAGTCTTCCATACCTTGGAAATTTTTCAGTGACGTGTCCAATAGATTGGTAGGATATAGGTATGTACAGTTGTACACACACATTATCTCACTATATATTAGAGATAATAAATATCTAATGTGTATATATAGAGATAATCATTTTTTATATTATTATTATAATAATAATAATATTATTCTTTTTTTTTTTTTTTTTTTTCCACTCATGAATTAGAGCGGAGACTGCATGTCACTCCTTTTCATCCAACATCAGTGCCTGACCTCAGAAATGCACTTCTGGGAGAATGATCAAACATTCCCATAGACACACTCTTAAACCTTGTGGACAGCCTTCCCAGAAGAGTTGAAGCTGTTATAGCTGCAAAGGGTGGGCCAACTCACTGTTGAACCCTTCAGACTAATGCCCCGTACACACGGTCGTAAATTCCGACCAGAAAAAATATCCGATCGGACCATGTTGTCGGAAAATCCGCCCGTGTGTGGGCTCCATCTGACTTTTTCCAGCAGAATCTCAAATTTTCCGACAACAAAATAGTATCTGACTTTTTCCGATCGTGTGTCGAGAATTCCAACGGACAAAGTGCCACGCATGCTCAGATCAAATTATGAGACCAAAGGTATTGGCTACTATTGTGAACGTAGTCCCGTCGTAATGGACGAACGTCATCACGTTCAGAATGATCGGATTTTCCGATAACTTTGTCCGACCGTGTGTATGCACCACCAGTTTCGGACAAAGTCCGTCGGAAAAAAATCTGATGGATTTTGTGGTCGGATTTTCCGACCGTGTGTACGACTGGGATGCCAAAAACTTTGTGTAAAGGCAGGCGTCCCAATAATTTTGACAATATAGTGTATCTGTCAGAATTTCACTGGCTTCATACAGATCTCAGTGACTCAAAGTATTGTCAGAGAAAGCCAGGCAGCTGGCATTTTCAGACCTAGTATAGCAAAAGCAGCCTCCGTATTTCCATTCAGGTTTTCGTTAAACAGATCCAACATGTGTTGGAACTACAAGTCCCAGCACGCCTAGCGACAGTTGGCCGCAGTTTTATAGTTTTGCAGGTTGTATGTCGGTTTTCTTTCCTCTCCGCCTCCTCCCTTGAATTTTCCTAACAAGCCCACATTTGTTTAGATGTTGTTAAACAGGCCAAATATTTGAAGAATGTTTGTTTTTCCCCAGGAATCCTGTTTGTTTAGCAGCGTTTCTGTGCCTGTCCTGTGTTTCTGTACACATTCCTCATGCTTGTCAGGTTTACCAACACACAACTAACTTCTTATGTCTTCCTTAAAGTGCTAGTAAACTCTGTTGTACCACTTATACCTACAGGTGAGCCTATAATAAAGCTTACCTGTAGGCGCTGTTTAGGAGATCTTCATAGTGCGTGCAGCCAGTCATGTCATCGGTGCATATCTTCTGGAGGTCCAGGATACAGTGCCGGACCTTCAGAGCCCGTGCCGTAAACGGCAGCACCTGTGCGGGAGTGACGTCATCGCGCCTCTGGCCACTCATGTAGCTGGAGGCTGCAAAGCTCGGAAAGGAAGACTGGCGAAAGTCTTCTAAGCAGCAATGACAGCGTGGCGCTGGAGGGCTTCGTCTTGAGGCAAGTCTCTCGTGATGTGCTAGTATACAATGCCACTAGCACATTATGACATTGCCTTGCAGGGGATTTATTTATTTTCATTGAACTGCGGTTTACTACCACTTTAAACTGACTCCACTTTCGTGGGAAAAATCTAGCAAATATAGTGTATACAATTGCTATACTAGTCGCATTGTAATTTAAATGTTAAAATGATTTTTCTTTTAACCTGCATCAGTCATTTTCTGTAACATGCAATAAGGCAACTTGGAGGCATTCCGGCATACAGAATTTTCCCCCAGATATGTCATTTCCTGCTTGTGTGATTGGCTCACTGATTTTCCCAGAAGTTTGCACTAAGATGCAAGTCAGATTTTTGGCATCCCCTGCAACAAAACGTTTTTTGGTGATACTCCTAAAGGGTGATCACATCTAAAGGGATACAGACCCTCCCACTTTCCTCAGAGCCCTGCAAGTGCAGCAGCTGATTGATAATTATAAAATCACTCCCATTCATCTTCATTTTGAACATGGACATAGAAAAACAGCTATTTCTTCAGAAGAACAAAAGGTAGGAATCTGCAGCACAGTTTGTTAAAATCCTTGCAATGTACATAGATCACCTGGGAGGGGGGGATGTGTTTTCTCAACAAAAGCAGAGTTACTCTTTAAGGGCCAATTCACACCAGAAGGTGGTGCTGGGAACCTGTGTTCCATGAAGGTTTCCTGCACTGTGTTCACAATGCACTGCAGTTGTGATGTGCACCGGGTGTCAATGTTAAGTTAATGACACCCCAAACATGGGACACAAGCGCAGTCCGTTTACCTGCACTGGATTGCATGGTACAATAGTACCATGTGATCCCGTTACTGTGCGTGTTTTTCTTTTAAACCACTTCCGGACCACCGCACGCCAATATACGTCCTAACTTTTAAGAGGGATATCTTTTTATTTAATTTTTTTGTATGGCAGCAGCTAGCTGCCATAATGCCATAACCTCAATATCCTCTTCTTCGGTAATAGTGGTCTCTAAGGCAGACTTGCCGCAAGATCACTTTTATCGGAGGGGGGAAAGGGCACACCCCACCATTCTCTGGTGCCCTCCGCCGCTTACCGGAGCCGTTGGTATCGGCTGAGGCGATCGGATCCTTCTCAGTGTTTGGTATGAAGACGAGTGAGGGGAAGATGGCCCCCACCCATCTCCATACCATTGCAAGGCGGAAGCCACGTCAAAACGTCACTTCCACCCATAGCTCTTAAAGGGCCATTTTTATTTTTTTTTTAGTGTAAATATGAGATCTTTTTGACCCCAGATCTCATATTTAAGAGGTGCTGTCATGTTTGTTTGTTTTTTTTTTTTTATTACAAGGGATGATACTCGGCAATACCCAGCCGTACTCTGTTTTTAACTTGTAAACAAATCTCAAAAAGAGGCTTGGTCCTTAAGTGGTTAAAGTGGTGCATGTACTACTTTTTCTGCGGTCCAGCACGATTTCAACCCATTCAAATGAGCGGGCTGGAATCTCGCTGCACCCACATCACATGTGAGTTGCACAGGAAAGCACAGCATGTTCTGTGCGATTCATTGTGTGAACTGGCCCTAAAGGTGATTTTCATATTTTATTTTTATTTACCAAATCCCAATATCAAAAGATAAAGGCGCCATATCAGTTCTGTAATTTCTGTAATAGAACCTGCTTTAAAACACTTTTGCTGCCAGAGATGTTTTTGTGGGCGTTTAAAAAAAAAAATTAAATAAAAATATAGACCTGAAGATTAGCTAAAACCTCCAAATAGTGAATATTTTTTTGAAAGAAGAGACTCTGGACAATAAAATGGTGGTAGTCCCAATTTTTTTTATGGCAAGCGCAAATTTTCAATAAAAAGTACAATGTAGGTAATCTTGGGACACAGACAGTGGAGTTATGAGTCTCACTTTGCCATGTGCCGTAACGTGTAACACAATCAGTGGTTTCATGAGTAGGTGCCCCCAAAGTGTGCATTTTTAGATCTATCTCCCTTTGTTCTTTGGGGATGGGGGGGGGGGGGGTTGTGTCAAGTGTTTGGATTATGGATGCACCAATATATTGCCCACTAAAAATGGGGTTATTGATGTTTTGCTAATAGAAAACCAAAAGGTGCATCCCATTGACTTCAATGTAAAAAGGCCCACCACATTAATTAAAAATTGTATTTATTTTTAAGCTGTGCAATTCAAAATGGCGGCAAATCGAGGGACGCCTGTGCCATCCCTGTCGCTTCCAATGGCACCCTGATCAGGTGTGATTTTTGCCACAATTGTTTCCCGACGAATCACGGTAAATTCGCACAAACGGAATCGCTGGACGCCTGTCGCTCAAAATGGTACAGTCTGGTATATATTTCACTTTTGACTGGCAGAAAAAGACCTCTCACTCATCGGCGGCTGTTCGCTTTTCGTTTTTTTTGTAGGATGGAGTTGAGGCTCGAGGTCCAATGTTTTTTTTTTTTTTTTTAATTCATGGAGGAAGCCGATTTCACGGCTATTTTTGTAGCTTCTTGTCTAGGAAAAGAGGAGGTAATAATCTCCCTGAGCAGCGGGTTGTCTTTGTTCTCCAAGCGGGGATTGCTGTTCCTATAATTAATTTTTAACGCCTTTTGTGGGCAGATGGGCGTCTCTGCAATATGCATGCGGAATGTTTTTCTAAGCTTTTGTAATCTATACGGATGTCTTCAAGCCGTGACTTCGGCAGAATTCTTCCTCCCATCACAGCTTGCTGGGAGTTATTGTTCTTCATAAGCCGAACAAAGAGCAACTACATTTCTGCAATGTATGATCCATGGCAGGAAGCTGTGTAAAGTTTTTTTTTATTTTTTTTTTTTTTTTTTTTTTTTTACTTCCTCTTCTAGTTTTGTAATAGAACTTTAACTGAAACTTCAACTGAAACTGGCTGTTCAAAGCAATAAATAGCACTTTCCTTGTTTTTAGAGGTTGAAACCCCTTGCAAGGTGTATTTTTTATTTTTTATTTTTTTTTTCCCCTCCATTGGGGACATTTTCCTTCACTTCTTGTCCCATAGACGCCTCAGGAAGTGACCAGGAAATCTCCACTCAATAGGTGCCCCCATTAAAAGATTTCCTTGCATTTCCTGTTTTGGTGACCACTATAAAATGTTGATTTCCCATCACTTTATGTCCTGATGACAGTGATCACCTTGACCAAAAAGAGGGTAACTCTACCCAGTGGGGACACGTGGTGACTCGCAGTATGCACCTACTGAATCCACACAATACTTTATATAGCTGTGCCTTATGAGTTAAAGGTGTGTGTGTGTGTGTGTGTGTGTGTGTGTGTGTGTGTGTGTTTATTTTTTTTTTTTGGGGGGGGGGGTTCCCCAAGTGTTGGAACGCTTTGCCTTGAGCAATGGTCTTCAGCCACAAGGGAATGAGCGGATGATTCAGCTTGTGTATTGTTTGTCTCGGGATCTTGCGATCCCTGGTTCTGCAGGTATGACCCTCTCCTCTGAAGTTGACCATACATGTGTATTATGATTGGACATTTTATCTTTTAGATTTACCAACAATGTTGTAGCACGAGGGACTGCCTTAGCTTTCTGCTCAGATCATACCCAGTTAGGAAGGCCCTCCATGTAACTTCCTTGTTGTACTCAGATTGTGTCTCGTATCTACTGCATGTTTGCCTCCCTTTCATGCAGTCTATGTTGAGCATGTTTGCCGATTGCCTCCCTATCATGCAGTCCATGTTCATCACAGGTGCTGATTGCCTCTATTATAAATGCAGGAAGAGTTCCCAGATCTATAAAAATATGGCGCAGGAAGGGTGTGAAGTTGGCTCAGAAATGACTTTCATGTAAATGTTCTAACAATAACCCAGCATGCTCACTGAAAGCACCCAGATCTGCCTTCAAGCTGAAGTCTCTGTGTACATTAAGGAGATTGTACAATCTGATTGTAAACTAAACATTCAGCCTGGAAAATGGGATGAGAGAAGTAATAGAAGTGTGTCATAATGAGGAGCTCCCAGTGGGGAATGGGGCAAGTCTGTTAGATCTGCAAGTAAATATTTTTTGTAAGGCACGCTATATCAAAAGTGACAGGTCCTCCTTTAGTTCTGTTATCAGCCCATAGCAGCCTTTACCCCATATATGATACACCAAGCCCTGGAGTTTCCGTGTCCTGGTAATGCAAGAAGTCACGTGTCCTTCGTGGCTTTGTTGATAAATCAGACTCTCCTCAGTTGACATAGGGAGTCAATTCCAGGCTGGGAGTGGCGGCTTGGCAGTGGCTGGTTTCCTTTCGCTGACATCAATACCGCATGTTCAGTAAGAGTTTGTACAAGCAAACTTAATGTTCTGCTATGAGTCACGCTGCATGGGCAATGCCCGGGGTATATGCGTAGAGTTCAGCTTTAGAAGGCAGACCTGATGCACTTTCAGTGAACACATGTACCTGGAAGTCACTTTCATGGTTTTACACACTTGCTGTTCCATGTTTTTATAGATCTGTTTTTATGATAAAAAGACAATTTGCACCCATGCTAAACGGCGGCTGAAATAAAATTTAAAAGTATTTCCAAAGTAGGCCACCTTAAAATTTTGTTTTCCGTCTGTTCACCTAGGATGATTTTGATACAAAATATTCCACAAATCTTCCAGAAATTGTTCAAGTTCTTCCTATGCAGCTAAAATGAACCTATAGATCAAGGGGAGGCTAAGTTTGGCCCTCCATCTTTTGCAGAACTACAAGTCCCAGGAGACATTGCTTTGATGGCCACAAGCATGGCTCCCAGAGGCTTGATGGGACTTGTAGTTTTGCAACAGTTGGAGGGCTAAAGTTTGCCTCATGGTTGCCCCCATATTGGAAAAAACGCTTAGTGAGCTATAATAAAACGTAATACTTATTCAAGTAGATCACAGTTATCTGTATGTACTGTTTGAATTTATATATATATATATAATTATTCAAACATTACATACAGATAACTGTGATCTACTTGAATAAGAAGAAAAAAATTGCCTTTTCAATCAGTAGACGTAATGGTGTTCATGTTTTGTAGAATTGACTACCAGTCTGAAATTTCTAAGCACTCCTCCATTTAAAGTTCCTTCAACTGAAAGATGCTTGTGGGTTTCTTTGCATGAACTGCCCATTTCAAGATCGCCCTACAAAATTTCATGTCTGTGTCACTAAGCCCTGGTTCCCACTAGTGCATTTATTTTAATTTTTTTTTCATGCAATTTGGCAGTTTTTAAAATTGCATGACAAGTCGCACCCTATTGCCAGCAATGGAACCATTCAAATCGTTGCGACTTGAATTGACTTCACTTATGTGAAGTCCTAAGCCACAATGGTATCGGAGATCAAAATCTCACTGATCAGAGGGGTTTGAAAACGTGCTGAAGTAGCGCAATTTCAAAGCCGCACTAGTGTAAACCAGGAGTACGGCTGCCAATAACCCTTTATTTCAACTTTTTAAACCATTTCTTGGTGGGGTTTTTTAATAAGCCTCCAGATCATTATTGTATTGAAAGACGCCTTTCTGGTTCAACTTAATCTTTTGGAAGATGGCCTCACGTTCTCATGAAGCATGCTTTGATATGTTGCAGAATTCATAGTTTGACTGAGCTGACTTGATGCGTCTCTTTCTGACTGTAAATACATGCCCTTTAACCTCCAACTGATGTAAGAGTCACCTGAACCTACTGAGAGTAAACTTTAGGGGTTGAATTTGTTGGGCGGTCTAGCCCTGTACAAACATTGGTCCAGCTTGGGGCAGTGTGAAGTATGCAGTATCTCACAAATGACAACACTGAAGAAATGACACTTTGCTACAATGTAAAGTAGTGAGTGTACAGCTTGTATAAGGCCCCTTTCACACGTGCGGACAGTATGTCCGTAATTTCATCCATCCATTTTTGGATGAAATACGGACATGCATGCATCCCTATGGGATAGCAGATGAACATCCGCCGACACCCGATATCATCCCTCCCCGCTATGGTCCGATTCTGCAGACGGAGGAAACTCCTATTTTTCTATCCGTCTGCAGAGCGAATCGCATGAACACGGACAGACGGTTCGCGTTCATCCGATTCCCCCATAGAGGAGAGCAGAGATATGACCGGCGTGTGCAGGGAACACCCTGTCATCCGCCGGCTCAGCGGGGATAAACGGAGCCATCGGAAAATGTCATTCTCTGCAGCAGAGAAGTGCTTGACATTTTCCGAACCGACTTTGGGGCCCCGTATCTTGGGGCCACTTGGTGCTAGGAACGCTATCTTTGGATATGTTGTAGTGCTAGTTCCACTGGGTTTGCACACCAAAGTTGGGGTTCCTAGCACCAAGTGGCCCCGGGATACGGGGTCACAAATTCGGTCAACTGTGTCCACCTGCAGCAATGTCATTTCGGGACCCTTTGGTTCCAGAGACCCCAGATTTTGGCTACAGCTAGGGGGCATCTAGGAACCCTTAACTACTGAGTTTGAAGGTCGGGGGACCTATGGCTGCAAATGGGCACAGTGAGGCTGCAAATGGGGAATTGTTGACCCTCTTTTCCACTTACCGTAGCTGCGCATTTCTCACCCTTGGCTTATACTCGAGTCAATACGTTTTCCCAGTTTTTTTTTTTTTTTTTTTTTTTTTTTTTGTGGTAAAATTAGGTGCTTATATTCGGGTTTGGTGTGTGTGTGTGTGTGTGTGTGTGTGTGTGTGTGTGTGTGTGTGTGTGTGAGATTTTATTTATTTTTTTGTATGGTAAATACAAGGTGCCTCGCAATCACCACCTCATCCAATCAAGAACATCTTGTATTCAGGGTGAAAGAAGGTGGGGCTTGCTCATGAAGTCAGGTTCACAAGTTAAAACTAAACCCCAGTCACACGAGTGTTCCCCAGAGGGAAAGGTTTCCCTATGCTCATAATCAGGAATTCTATAGTTTTAGATGATGCCTGTTCACTTCTGAGTACATGTAGCTCAAGGCCTGTCGCTTGAGAAAAATCGGAATAGTACTGTGTGTGTGTGTGTGTGTGTGTGTGTGTGTGTGTATATTTATTATTATTTATTTTTTTCACATGAATTTGGGCATTGTTGGCCCCTTAAACATTAAAGTGAAAATTCATTGCATTTGAGCACCACAAACCACACTATAAAGATAGAGATTTATATTATATATTCTTTTATATTTTATATTATACCATGGCATAATTTGATTTCTTGGCCACTTTTCATAAAATATGAATGATAGCACAAACTATTTCTTTCGCTCATGGTTGGTGTTTGTCTAAAGCCATTTATTATCAATCAACTGTGTTTACTCTTTTTAAATCATAATGACAACAAACTATCCAAATGACACTGATCAAAAGTTTACATACCCCATTTCTTAATACCGTGTATTGTCCCCTTTAACATCAATGACAGCTTGAAGTATTTTGTGTTATTTGTGGATGAGGCTCTTTATCTTCTCAGACACTTTTATATACACACTAATTATGTCAACTTGTGTTATCAGGCCAAAATCACCAGGGTATGTAAACTCCATCAGGGTCATTTAGGTAGTTTCTGTTGCCATTATGATTTTAAAAAGTGTAAACACAGATGATGATAATAAATGGCTTCAGCCAAACACTAACCATGAGTGAAAGAAGTTTTTGTGTTATCATTCATATTCTCTAAAAAAAAAAAAAATGGCCAAGAAATCATAAATTCTGCCAGGTTATGTAAACTTATGAGCACAACTGTATGCATGTTATCAGAGATGGGCCTGGGCATGTTCAGAATCCCCATGCCCGATCCCTCCAGGAAGCAGACACCACAAACTGCTAATCACAGGCAGTGAGACATTTCCCAATATGTGCAGCTGCGAACTGGAAAATATCTCGCTGCCTGTGATTAGCTGTGTGCAGTGTCAGCTTCCTGATGGGACACTGATGGGATTTCGAACAAGCCCCAGTACATCTGTAATATATAAGCAAGGTTCGTAAAGACATGGATGAGTGAGTTTTGGGGTAGAGGAACTTGACTGGCCTGCACAGAGTCCTGGCCTCAACCCGATAGAACACCTTTAGGATGAATTGGAGCAGAGACTGGGAGCCAGGCCTTCTCGTCCAACATCAGTGCCTGACCTCACAAATGCGCTTCTGGCAGAATGGTCAAACATTCTTAGACACACTCCTAAACCTTGTGGACAGCCTTCCCAGAAGAGTTGAAGCTGTTATAGCTGCAAAGGGTGGGCCAACTCAATATTGAACCCTACGGACTAAGACTGGGTTGCCATTAAATTTCATATAAAGGCAGGCGTCCCAATACTTTGGACAATATAGTGTGTGTGTGTGTGTGTGTGTGTGTGTGTATATATTATATTTTATTTTTTATTTTATATGTGTGTGTGTGTGTGTGTGTGTGTGTGTGTGTGTATAAATTCTATCCATTTCTACCTGTAAAAAAATAATCCCAAAGATCCCAAATTCCTATACCCCACCCCCCCCCACCCTCACTAGGATTTCTGAACGTGGCCATTTTGAGTAGGGGTAGATGATTCATGTAGCATTTACTTCCCGTGATCCATCTGCCCTTAGCTTAGGCATGCAGACAAGAGGGTTTGCTTAGATGAGAAAACCCCTCCTGGGCTGTATGACATCGCTTGCCTAGGCCTGGAAACCAGGAAGTACCGTATTTATCGGTGTATAACACGCATCCCAAGATTAGGAGGGAATTTTAAGGAAAAAAACGTACATTTAAGTGCCCATCAATGCAGCCTTGTCGGTGCCCATCAATGCAGCCTTGTCGGTGCCCATCAATGCAGCCTTGTCGGTGCCCATCAATGCAGCCTTGTCGGTGCAGCCTTGCCCCAGTGTCATTTTACGTTTTAAAAATGGCGCCGCCGAGATACAGAGCCGACTGTCCTGTGTATCTCAGCGGCGCTCAATAGCTTTCGGCTGTTCTCGGCGGCTCACGCGGCACTGCGAGAGCGGGTGAAAGCCGGCGAGAACAGCCGAGAATGACCGAAAGCCGTGAGGAAAGGCCGAGAGGCTGACAATCGGCGGGGATTGGCGTATAACACGCACCCACGATTTCCCCCTGATTTTAAGGGGAAAAGGTGCGTGTTATATGCCGATTAAATACGGTAACTGAAGAAATGTAAAATGTTCAAAACCAGTAAATACAATATGCTGCTAACATTAGTAAAATAGATTAGGAAAGTATATGGACTAAAAAATAGTCATTGTTAATTGAGAGATTGAAGTTTTGCCTTAAGCAGTACCTGAAAAACGCAAAAATGTGTTTTCAGGAACATTCATAATAAGTCGGTGGGACCAAAGATGTGATTGCCCCAAAGAAACTGGTGTATGCACTGAAAGCCTCAAAACTGCCTGACTAGGCTCCATTGTGAATTGGGCCCCAGTCAGATTTATGGGGGGGTTCTGGCTAATAAAGTTAATGGCAGGTACTTGTAGTGAAACTGACAAGGACTCTGTATTTCCCGGAGGTGTTCGGAGGGGACCGTGTAGCTACACATTACACAAGGAGTTATGTAGTGCAGGGGGGAGGGAGTGCAGTGCAATGGGAAACCTTGTAATGGGAGAAGTGCAGTCCTGGGTGGGGGGAGGGCGTCTGACTCAGGTTTTGGTCCTGGGCCCAGTCTTTGCCTTTTGTTTTGCAGTCTTTGAGCTTCTGTGGAAACAGGCAATCTCTGTAGTCACAGCAGAGCTGGCCCTACCTGCCACCCTTCACCGGTCCCAGGATTATGAGGCTCCCTGTCGGATTTGGACACCCACCATTTAAAGGAACACTCCACTTAAACTTTGCCAAAACACCTACACTGTGCTTGGGGCCTATTTTATTTATTGTTGCCTGTCTATGGAGCAGGCAGTGTCTTCATTCATGTTCTGCATATTGTGTTTTGGGTGAAAAAGTAGAATATAACAAAAAAGTGTTGGGCTATGCTGGTTTATGAAGGCTGGATATCTGTTATGCGCCATTTTACTAGAGGTTATTTTCAGGTCCTCATTGCATAAAGACTGTTTGAGTAGAAAGGAGGATCCCATTATTTTATTGTGTTGGAACCCAAAGAAGGAAGCCACCTTAGATGGGTCAGCAATGTACAGTGAGGGGGAGAGAGTATTTGATCCCCTGCTGATTTTGTACATCTGCTCACTGACAAATGATCAGTCTATAATTTAATGGTAGGTTTAAATATCCAGAAAAACACATTTCAAAAAAGTAAAGTAACCCTTGTTGGCAGTCAGAGGTCAGACGTTTCTTTGCACACATCTCAGGAGGGATTTTGTCCCACTCCTCTTTGCAGATCCTCTCCAAGTCATTACGGTTTTGAGGCTGACATTTGGTAACTCGCACCTTCAGCTCCCTCCACATATTTTTTATGTGGGATTAAGGTCTGGAGACTGGTTAACTCCAGGACCTTAATGTGCATCTTCTTGAGTCGCTCCTTTGTTGCCTTTGCCGTGTGTTTTGGGTCATTGTTATGCTAGAATACCCATCCATGACCCATTTTCATTGCCCTGGCTGAGGTAAGGAAGTTCTCACCCAAGTTTTGACGGTACATGGCCCGTCCATCATCGCTTTGATGCAATGAAGTTGTCCTGTCCCCTTAGCAGAAAAACGCCCCCAAAGCATAATGTTTCCACCTACCATGTTTGACGGTGGGGATGGTGTTCTTGGGGTCCTAGGCAGCTTTCCTCCTCCCAACACGGTGAGTTGAGTTGATACCAAAGAGCTTGATTTTTGGTCTCGTCTGACCACAACACTGTCGCACAGTTCTCCTGAATCATTTTAGATGTTCTTTAGCAGGATTTCAGTCCTTCGCGGCGTAGTGTGTTACCAATTGTTTTCTTGGTGACTTTGGTCCCAGCTGCCTTCAGATCATTGACGAGATTCTCCCGTGTAGTTCTGGGCTGATTCTACACCATTCTCATGATCATTGAAACTCCACGAGGTGAAATCTTGCATGGAGCCCCAGACCGAGGGAGATTAGATTGACAGTTATTTTGTGTGTTTTTGTTTTTTTCACTTTGCGAATAATCACACCAACTTTTACCTGTATAGAAAACACCTGGGAGCCAGGAATCTTGCTGATTGGGGATCAAATACTTATTTCACTCATTAACCAGTAGCTGACCGCCCACTGTCAAATGACGGCGGAGCGGTGCAGCTACTGTGGCGGGCCGCCGTCATATGACGGCGCTCGCTTTTTGGCCACTAGGGGGCGCGCGCGTGTGCCTGCCGCGTAGCTGGGGACCTGATGCGCGTGCCCGGCGGCCGCGATTGCCCGGTAAGTGAGCAGGACGTGGATCGGTGTGTGTAAACACACCGATTAACGTCCTGTCAGAGGAGAGGAGACCGATGGTGTGTCCCTTGTACATAGGGACACCGATCGGTCCCCTCCCCCAGTCAGTCCCCTCCCCCCACAGTTAAAATTACTCATATAGGGAACATATTAACCCCTGCAGTGCCCCCTAGTGTTAACCCCTTCCCTGCCAGTCACATTTATACAGTAATCAATGCATTTTTATAGCACGGATCGCTGTATAAATGTGAATGGTCCCAAAAATGTGTCAAAAGTGTCCGATATGTCCGCGCAATGTCGCAGTCATGATAAAAATCGCAGATCGCCGCCATTACTAGTAAAAAAAAAAATATTAATAAAAATGCTATAAATCTATCCCCTATTTTGAAGATGCTAAAACTTTTGCGCAAACCAATCAATATACGCTTATTGCGATTTTTTTTTTTTTTTTTTTTTTTTTTTTTTTTTTTTTTAACAAAATTTTTTATAAGAATACGTATCGGCCTAAACTGAGGAAAAAATTTGTTTTAAAAAAAAAAAAAAAATTGGATATTATAATAAAAAGTAAAAAATATTATGTTTTTTCAAACTTGTCCCTCTTCTTTTGTTTATAGCGCAAGAAATAAAAACCGCAGAGGTGATCAAATACCACCAAAATAAAGCTCTATCTGTGGGGAAAAATTTTTATTTGGGTACAGCGTTGCATGACCGCGCAATTGTCATTCAAAATGCAACAGCGCTGAAAGCTGAAAAATGGCTTGTTTGTGCCTGGTAGGCAAGTAGTTAAAATGCATATCAACTTATAACTATTTTGAAATGCGTTTTTCTGAATATTTTTGTTCTTATTCTGTCTCGCTGTTAAAAAAAAAAAAAAAAAAAAAAAAAAAATCTACCATTTAAAATTTATAGACGGATCATTTCTTTGTCAGTGGGCAAACATACAAAATCGGCAGGAGATCAAATACTCACCACTCATCAAATACCCTCACCTGTATGAAACTTAATTTTTTATTTTTTTTTCTCTCTTCTTCAGAAAGTGTGTATGTGCCTGGTAGACTACTTTTGCATTGAAAAAGAATGTTGCGTGAATACGAAGTAATTTTGTTTAGGGCGGATGGCCCATTAATCTTGCAGTGGAACCTGAATTTTATTGCAACCAGCACTCAGGAAAGTGTCTGGTACAGAAGCCTTATCTCTAAGGCCCCTTTTACACTGGGGCGGGGAGCCGCGGTGACGGTAAAGCAGCGCTATATTTGGCGCTGCTTTACTGTTGTTTTAACCACGGTATTCGGCCGCTCGCGGTGCGGTTTTTACCCCCGCGAGCGGCCGAAAAAAGGTTAAACACCCCCGCAGAGCGCCGTCGTAGCGGCGGTATTGCCGCGGTTTTACCGCGGTTTCCCATTCAAATCAATGGGAAGGAGCGGTGAACACACCGCTCCAAAGATGCTGCTAGCAGGACTTTTTTTGCCGTCCTGCTAGCGCACCGCTCCAGTGTGAAAGCCCGCCGGCTTTCACACTGGAGTTAAAGGGGCCGGATTTTTTCAGGCGGTGAACAGGCGCTATTTTTAGCGCTGTACCGCATGAAAAACGCCCCGGTGTGAAAGGGGCCTTACAGATATCTTCAGAACGAAATATTCACTTTTAGTTGTTGAGTTATTTGAGTCTACCCCATACAAAAGATTTATTTTATTGCTTTCTTTTTTGTATAGTTCCCTTAACCTCTAGAGATCCACGCTATAGCCGAATGACGGCTACAGCGCGGACCTGCTTTGCCACGACTACGTCTCTTGACGTAGTCCTGTGCATGAGCGGCCTGCTGGATCACAGATCCAAGCAAGGGGTCAATCCTGACCCCTTACCACGTGATCAGCTGTCAGCCAATGACAGCTGATCATGTGATGACAACACAGCCGGTAATCGGCTATTTTTCCTCCTCACGCTGACAGCGCAAGGGGGGGAAAAAAAGCCGATCACCGGCGGAAGTGAGAGACATCAGTCCCGATCACGGCGAGCTGGTGCCAGCTCATCAGTGCCCACCTGTGCCACCTAAGAATAGTCATCAGTGCCCACAATCTGCCTCAACACCAGTGACCATCAGTGCCGCCTTAATTGTGCCGCCTCATCAGCGCATATCAATGAAGGAGAAAAATTACCTGTTTGCTAAATTTTATAACAAACTATTAAACATGATTTTTGCTGAAAGCTGAAAATTGGTCTGGGCAGGAGGGGGGTGCCCAGTAAGCAAGTGGTTAAGAATATAAAAATCTCTTTTTATAGAATTTGTAGAAGGACGGGCACTTATGAATGGTGATACGGCGATATCCTAAATGAGTCCCAACATTCCCTTATGGGGGCGCTGTCTCTTTAAATATCGCAGCAGCGCTCAAAACTTCAAGAGCAAAGTTCATCAATAATCCATAAAATCATGAATACAGTCTGTACGTAATGCAGTTTAACCAATTCTTTCGGTAATCCAGTGATGAGACTTTCACCCGGCAATAATTGTTAACACCACGTGCTGGTAAAAAAACTCTCCCCTTTTGGGGATACACTCACCAGAACAAAGAAAGAAATAGGCACATCAATCAAAAGACCAATGAATACTGCAACCTCTTAAATCCGTCCGCCTTTCCTCCGCCTGCATGCATCAGAGTGGTGCTTCTCCCATAATCTCCATCATATAAGAAACAGAATACAGCGGATAGCGTAGTACAGTTTGGAACAAAAAGGGTTTTTATTTCAATGTCCCATATCCCCCCAAGTAAAATGTGCGTACCAAAATACAAATAATAAAAGACTTTGTAAGTAATCAAAGTTGCACTCTGCCTGTGCAGTTTCCGTCCGCCGGAAACTGTGCCAGAAGACCGCCGTGTAGAAAATCCACATACACTTCCTGTCTCGGCCAGCTGGAGCGCACTCTGGAACGCACCGCGTCACTTCCTGCGAGGCCACGACCCTGACGCGTTTCGTCACTTCCGGACGTCGTCTGAGGGTGTGGCCTCGCTTAAGGAAGTGTGATATTTATCTAAGCATCGCCCAGATTGTCTCCAATCAGGCTGCCGGTTAGTCTGAAGGACCTTTCTCACGGCCAATCAGATATAGCGGATACGATGCTACTGAATTACAATCAGCATAGAGTGTATCAATGTACATATATAAAGGACATTTAAAACATTTTTAACATTATCTAGCAAAACAGACACATTAAAAACGGCATCAAATACATTCATCATAATTGTGCTGTTATTGTCCTAATATTCTATAATATTCGTATGCCCTATATAGGCAATATTAGTGCTCCCCTCCTCTGTTTATAGGATCTCATACCGCCTGTCAGTATATAGATGCCAGCAGAGATAGACTTATATGGGTATGTTGACCTCTCAGGGTCGTGGCCTCGCAGGAAGTGACGCGGTGCGTTCCAGAGTGCGCTCCAGCCGGCCGAGACAGGAAGTGTATGTGGATTTTCTACACGGCGGTCTTCTGGCACAGTTTCCGGCGGACGGAAACTGCACAGGCAGAGTGCAACTTTGATTACTTACAAAGTCTTTTATTATTTGTATTTTGGTATGCACATTTTACTTGGGGGGATATGGGACATTGAAATAAAAACCCTTTTTGTTCCAAACTGTACTACGCTATCCGCTGTATTCTGTTTCTTATATGATGGAGATTATGGGAGAAGCACCAGGCGGAGGAAAGGCGGACGGATTTAAGAGGTTGCAGTATTCATTGGTCTTTTGATTGATGTGCCTAATTTCTTTCTTTGTTCTGGTGAGTGTATCCCCAAAAGGGGAGAGTTTTTTTTACCAGCACGTGGTGTTAACAATTATTGCCGGGTGAAAGTCTCATCACTGGATTACCGAAAGAATTGGTTAAACTGCATTACGTACAGACTGTATTCATGATTTTATGGATTATTGATGAACTTTGCTCTTGAAGTTTTGAGCGCTGCTGCGATATTTAAAGAGACAGCGCCCCCATAAGGGAATGTTGGGACTCATTTAGGATATCGCCATATCACCATACTTGTTTTACCATATAGTAGCTGCTTTATTTTTGTATGTAAATACATTTTAATCCATCCATATTTTATCTCATTTAATTATATTTATATACATTTATTTAGTATCAAACTTTAAATACCCTGATCCGTGAGCGCAGAGTGATAGACCAAAGGTGGCGGCTTTTTTTCTGGTTCTATCCACAGGGCACTTATGAATGCCGGTAGTGCCCAGGGAAAGAAAGTTATAGGGGTCTTCCAGGCTGTCTGCCAAGTGATATGTTCTATGTCTCCAGTGATGGTATCTTGCTGCCATAGTATGTGGCTCTGTTCTTAACCAGGAAAGAAATTATGCTATTCCAGTTCTTTCTGTTCCTTCTGTCTCCATTGCATATACTTTACTACTTAAACGTCCAGCAGGGATGGTGGGAGCCCCTCCTAATGGCCACAGCCAGTGGGGAATATTTGGGAACCTGACATGGAGATGTCACCAATAGAGTCCCTGAGAGAAAGAATAATTGTCTGTTGGGTAAGGCGAACAACTGTGCAAGGGGCCATGTTTGCCCGCACAGTTTCATGCATCTGTGTGCAGATGGGTCCCATTTGTATCAATTGGGATGCAGAGACTGCATGGACACAGCTTCCAATTTGACATGAGGGTGTGTGGACCCTAAACTAACACTGTCTGTGTTGGGGACACGTATCTGCACCCACACAAGTGTCAAATTCAGAGGAGTAGCAGTGTCCTATCAGATGCAGCACGTGGATTCATGGAACCCCTGTGCATCCCGTGTGGGCAAACATGGCCCTTCACATGGGTGTACGCTTAACCAACCCCATGTGACGGATGCCTAATTTTCCAGCACTTACCAAGTTATAGGTTTATACCAGGTTTATAGGTTATCTAGCACTGTAAAGAAGAAATCGCTATACATACCATTTTTCAATGTGACCCGGTCTCCATCGGCGGAAGCTCTGCAGAGGAGACAGCCGACAACAGCTGTGAAATGCTTGGGAAGTGACATCACCAATAGACTTGCTATGGGGCTTCCGTTGTCGGCTGCCTCCTACACCCACCTCTAAAGAGAAGTTTCTGCTGACAGCTCAGCGTGGGACTGGACTGGCTTCAGAAAAGGTATGTATAGCGATTTTCTTCTTTCCAGGGCTAGATAGGTTAGTCTTAAATTGTGGCTGCAAGAAGATTTCGATATTTTAGTTTTAGGGTGAACTTCTCCTTCTTTTTTTTTTTTTTTTTTTACTTTTTTCTTCAGTTACTTCCTGGTTTCTTGCCTAGGCAAATGATGTCTTACATTCCAGGAGTTCTTCGAGGAGGAGCGTTTTTCTCGGCTAAAAACACCCTTCTGAATGCATGTCTGAGCTAAGAGCATATTGGGGCATACTGTGAAATAACTTTAGTTGGTTTAGTTGTATGACTGTTATCAGAGCTTAATGTTTAACGTGAAAAGAATTCACTCATTGCTCAACTTGGTGACACACTACACCTGATCTTTCCAGGAGGAAATGACTGCAAAGGTAGACATGTGAAAAAAGTCAGACATGACTCAATCCAGCTATGTTTTTTCATGTGGTTCCTCTGAGCATTCATGTTTATGATGTTCCAGTATATGCAGTGTTTTTCTTCCTCCTCCCCTTTATATATATATATATAATATAATATAATATAATATAATATAATATAATATAATATAATATATAAATAATTTTTTTTTTTTTTTTTTTTAACAAGTGGTGCCGTTGGGTGATATATTGGCAATGGTCATGTCTGTTTCACCTTAAATACTAATCTTGCTATCAGTATTCTATACAGCATTGTAGCAGAAAGTCATGTCATAGCTGTGCTTGCTAAACAAAACCCAGTAAAGCAAACCTTACACAATTCATTTTCCCCTCCTATTAACAGTCAATCTGCAGCAGATGATGTATGGCCAAAAGCACATAGGGCCCTTTCACACGTGCTGTCAGATCAGGTCTGCCTGTCAGTTTTCCAGGTGGACCTGATCGGACACTACGTTGTCCTCTATGGCACTTGCCGCCATCCGTTCCTGTCCGCCAAAAATACAGATGGTGGTCCTATTTCTCTATAAAAGAGCGGGACTGCGTCCATGTCTGCTTTGCACAGTGGACCAGACATAGACCTGTCATCAGCCTGCTCAGATGGGATCGACTGAGTGGTTCCCCCGCTGAGTAAGCGTAGGCTCCCATGTGAAAGGGACCTAAACGAACACGACCTCACCTTGGCTGCCTCTAACCCTGCTTATCAGTTTTGTCAATCCTGACTTGGCTCCATGGGTCATGAACGCTTTTTGGGTGAGGATTGGACCACAGGGAATAGTATTGATCTGTAAATTTCCTGTTGTGTTTTTTTTAACTTGCGGGGGTGATTGTAGCCGTATTAATGCACTTGCAACAAGAACAATTGGGTCCTGTCTGTAATGCTTTTTTTTTTATTTGCTGTACTGCTTGGGCCTTGAAGAAAGAGACACACCCTGAAAGCTTGTCCTGAAAAATTGGATGTTTAATGCAAATAAAATAAGTATCACAAAGAGTACTCAATTGTTCTTCTGTCCTTCAGACTTTAGGGGGTCGGAGTGGCCAGGAGAAGTAGATAATTCCCCAGCGCCTGTAGTCAGTAGGGGGAGGAATAGTGCTCCTTCATTGGTATTCGTGTCAGGAATAGTGCCTAATTGTTTAGATCAGTGAGAGGATTTATACCCCATTGCTGGTGTCGGTGGGAGGAATGGTTGCCCCATTGCTGGTGTCGGTGGGAGGAATGTTGCCCCATTGCTGGTGTCGGTGGGAGGAACAGTGCCCGAGAATAAAGGCAAGCAAAGGGCCGCAGTTTGAAGTAATCAGAAGGGAATGTGGGCAACACTCTTTCTGAGAGGTCCCTGCATCATTGAGGGTCTGAAGACATCTGTGTGGCTTTCCATTTCATTATACAGAATTTTGTGCATTATGTACATAATTCATTTTTTTTATTTTTTTTTTTATATACCAGGTAACTGACGTCCTCCTGGTGTAATTAAAAATTTTCAGGAAGAAAGCTGAAAGTTGTATGATTTTGTTTTCATTGTGGTTTTGGCAAACTTTACACTGATTTTTAAAGTTGTAGGCCTCCTATAGCTTAATGCTATAATGCTCTAGTATGCACCACATACTAGCACATCAATACAGACTTTCCTTTCAAAGGAAGCCCTCCAGCACTGCACTGTCAGTGCAAGGGGCACTTCTATCTTCACCCCATCTTCCCTTTTTAGTTGTGCTCTGTTCGGCCACAATGACATCAACCCGCACAGAGCGTAAATATACTCTGAGCCGTGTACAGCTAATAGGCAGGAGGAAGCATTTATGGCAGAGATTGATATAGTCTCTAATGCTATAATACCCTGTCTGTCAGCGTGTGGTGGGTTTATTTTAATTTTTTTTTTTTTTTGTTTTGCTTTTTCACCATAGCAATGAGAACATTCAAACGAGCATGATGGAATTTTTTATTTATTTATTTTTTTTGAATAGGCAAAATTCTAACTAAAAATGTGGGGAAAATCTTACATAATATAATGCAACCTGTTAAATACACCTGGGATTCCATTCAAATAGCAGATGTGGACGAAATGTTAGGGGCTTTTGAACTAACTTGGTTGATTGTACAGAAATTCAGAAAAATGCTTCATCCGAACATTCTTTTCTGCAAACATTCAAACCAAGATCTAAGGCCATTTTCACACTGAGGCGCTTTTCAGGCATTTTGGCATTAAAAAAAGCACCTGAAAAGCGCTTCTCAAGCCACCCCAGTGTGAAAGCCCACATGCATTCACGCTGGAGGATGGGGAAAAGTCCTGCAAGCAGCATCTTTGGGGCAGTGTGGGAGCCGCTCCCAAAATGCCCTGCCCATTGAAATTGGTGGCAGCAGGGCTTTTCGGGTGCTTTTAACCCCTTCTTTGGGGTTAAAATTGCCTCATTACCGCCTGCAAAGTGCGGCTAAAACAAGCGGAACTTTACTGCGAGCGCGGGGCAGTCTTTAGTGTGAAAGTAGCCTAACTGTATGCCTAGCTTAAGGGCCGGTTCACGCCATGAATCGCTCAGAAACGCGATGTGCGTTCCTGTACAATTTACATGCAATCTGGTTGTGAATTCTGTGTGATTTCAGCCTATTTATTCGAATGGTATGATTTTTTTTTTTTTTTGCTAGACCGCATCAGAATTAGTGAATGCACTAATTTATAAAATGCACAGCAACCGGATCTCGTGGTACTTTTGTATGATGCCAGTGAAAGCAAACGCGCGCTGCGTTTTGAGACCTGCATATGGGGCATCATTAAGTTAACACTGACACCCGCTGCCGATCGCAAATGCAGTGTATTTTGAACGCGGTGTGGGAAACGCACAAAGAACGCAGGTTTTCCGCTCTACATTCTAAAGTGAACTGGCCTTAAGACTTTATTGAATCCCTCTGATCTGTAAAATGTTTGTCTTTGGAATGAGTCGGCTCTTTCATTGAACTTCTTCTGACTCTCGCCCCTTTTTTCTGTCCTCTGTACACTGCAGACCTGTTCAGCTCTCTGTATGGCGGTCACAGAGGATATCGGCGCTCCAGCCAAACGGGGAGAGGGAAATAAGTGCTGCTTAGTGAACCAGTTTAGCCTCATTTGCAGACGTAACAAAGCGTGCAGTCTCCAACTTCCTGCGATTAGGCTCATGGGGGATTCTGTGGGAAAAGAAACGTACAGATTGTGCAGAAAAGTACAGAGTTTAATCTGACGCCATCTTTGTCATGCAGGTTTAAGAAAAAGGTGGATAATGAGTGCCGGGTTATTTCAAATTTTGGTATTGTTTACAAATGGTCCAATATTTTGTAGATCATAAACGTATGATTTTTTAGGATATAAACTGCGTGCACTTCAAGTTTTTCAGATGGGTTGGGGCATGCAATTTTGTGCCCCAGTACTCATTTACAATGTGCATTGATGCGTTTTTTGCACTCCCTGAGAACAAAGGCGTATTCAGGATAAGATTCTATTGGTGATAGACCAGACCAGTGTGTTTTATAATGTAGTGACAGAAAAAAGCTGCGCTAAATTATACAATTGTGATACTGTAGCTAACCACTATCCTCATGCATGTATTGAAATTTCAAAAATAATATATATGTGAAAAAATAAAAAATAAAAGAGAATATATAGTCCAATGAAGTCCAAATATGAAAAAAGTGGATGGAATATATATAGAGACAAACACCATCAACGTGTGATCCACCACATGGATGTCGCGCTTACCAGAGGGCAAGCTTTTTAAAGCCTGTATGATTGATGCATCCAGATATCACCTCAGCCAGGACACCTCCAAAGTAGCCCGTATATCATCAGACCTTCCATATATATTAGAGCAATGGCGTCACCACCTTTACCTTTGCAGACACCACCAGCCACATCTCCAGCCTCATCAGTTTGACTCCAACTTTAAGATCCATAAGGCACATCCAGATATCTGGCTGATGGATACAACCATCTTTAACCCTTGATGTTCTGGATGGTTTAACAACTTTTGATACACACACTCTCTATCAACCGGACCTGCATGAAGGGGCAAGTACTATTCTACCTCTCCTCTATAGCTATGGTCCATATAGGAACCTATAACCGTGGTGTATCCGTGGCTGTTATTAGCCCTGGTTTGCTTTTGACGCTTGGTTAAGGAGAGGTGACGCCATTGCTCTAATATATCTAGAGGGTCTGTTGATATACGGGCTACTTTAAGGTGGTCTGCGGAGGTGTCCTGGCTGAGGTGATATCTGGATGCATCAATCATACAGGCTTTAAAAAGCTTGTCCTCTGGTAAGCGCGACATCTATGTGGTGGTGGATCACGCGTTGGTGTTTGTGTCTCCTATAGATTTCATCCACTTTTTTCATATTTGGACTTCATTGGACTCTCTTCTTTTTCTTTTTCTTTTTCTTTTTCTTTTTCTTTTTCTTTTTCTTTTTCTTTTTCTTTTTCTTTTTCTTTTTCTTTTTCTTCTGTATTTTTGAAATTTCAATACATGCATGAGGATAGTGGTTAGATACAGTATCACAATTGTATAATTTAGCGTGGCTTTTTTTTTCCTGTCACTATATCTGTTTTTTGTGCATATCTCTCACAGTTTAGAGCTGCTGCTAAGTAGTATTATTATTATTACATTTTGTTTGTTTTTTCAGCACGGTGTATTTTCTTGCAGTTGTTACTTTTTAGGTTGGATTGATTTTTACAAAGTTGCAAATTGTAAATGAGTGCAGTGCTTGCTGTACCTCTATTGCTTCCCTTTGACAGCAGTACAGGGCAAAATAAAGCAAATGGATTGCAACTTCAAGGGAAACCTATAATGGATTTGCACAAGCTGGTATTATAGAAGGCACCAGTAGACAACGGGGCCCCACTTACACCTAGTGTAGCAGGAACATGCATTTGTTTGAGGTGTGTGGTTTTATTATCTTTTTTTTTTTTTTTGCACAATGCACACAGGACATCTTATTCACTTGAATGGGCTGCCCTACATGCAACAAATGCACCAAAGAAGCTCCTGTACCCTTTCAGGCATAAAGCATCGCACATTTGTAACACGTTTTGCATTTTTTTTTTTTTTTTTGGTTTTAAAAATACCAAACATGTTATACTTACCTGCTCTGTGCTGTGTTTTTGCACAGAGCAGCCCACATCCTCCTCTTCTTGGGTTCCTCACCAGCGCTCCTGGCCCCTCCCTCCTGCCGAGTGCCCCCACAGCAAGCAACTTGCTATGGGGCACCCGAGCTGCTGCTCCCTGTGTCCATTCAGACATGGCGCAGCAGTTTGGCCCTGTCCCCTCTCTCCTCATTGGCTCACTGACTTTGACAGCCGTGGGAGCCAATAGCGCCCGCTGCTGTATCTTCAGCCAATCAGGAGGGAGAGCCCAGGCTCTCATGCATAATCGCTGAATCAAGATGGGGCTCAGGTAAGGAGGAAAGGAGATATTAATACAGTAGTATTAATAATGTGTCTCTAGAATAGGCAGTAAAGGGAAATTTCCCCACAGTTTCCCATTGGGGATCGTTTTCTTCACTTCCTGTCTGGGAGACACAACATTAACTGAGGTGACATCCCCTCTCAGACCATTGTCACCAGAACAGGTGTCTTTGTTGGGAGATAAGGGGGAAATATTCAGTTTTGGTGAAAACCTTGAAAAAGGATTTCCATCCCACTGACAATAGTCACCAGGAAACGGGATGAATCGCTCCAGTGGGGACACGACCGGTAGTAAAAACGTCACAGGGGTTCCAACCACTCCTAACTACTGTATAGCCAAAAAAATTGTTTTGGATTTGGCCCTGAAATGTGCATACTCAGAACTCTTTGCTAACTGTCAGTGTTGGTGACAGGGGCGTAACTATAGGGGGTGCAGCAGTTGCGAGCGCAACCGGGCCCTGTGCTTCAAGGGGCCCATGCCGCCCCCTCTACATATAAAGGGGGCGGTAGCAGCATAGGCGGTTAGGCACCAGGCGCACTAGGTGGCTGGAGGTGGGGGGTGACTAGCAGAGCTCCATGCTCGACTACCGCACTGGCTGCTCTTTAGTTGTGCATTCCCCACACAACCTGTGTCCTCTGCCGCTCCTCCGGGTCCCCTTCTCCTGCTCCATGCAGTGCTGCTTAGTCCGGTGTCTGACCTCCCCAGTCCAGCCCCCTGAGTCCAGCTCACACTGCACTGCATGCTTCTCCCGGGCAAACAAACTTTAAGCACACAGATGCAGTGCAGCCCTATGAGAGCCGGCTCCCCAAAGGACACCGCAGGCTTGTCTGCCAGCACCCCCCCTCCTCCCCGTCATACACAGATGTTGACAGGTCTTTCTGGGAGATATGTCCCCTAAGGACAGGGACCCCATCTCCACCGGGGAATGGGGTCCAGTTCTCCCTAAAGGACAGGGACCCCATTTTCCTTGGGGACAAGGACCCCATCTCCTCTGGGGACAGAGCCAACTTCTCCCCAGAGGACAGGGACCTCATTTCCCGTGAGGACAGGGACCTCATTTCCCGTGAGGACAGGGACCTCATTTCCCGTGAGGACAGGGACCTCATTTCCCGTGAGGACAGGGACCTCATTTCCCGTGAGGACAGGGACCTCATTTCCCGTGAGGACAGGGACCTCATTTCCCGTGAGGACAGGGACCTCATTTCCCGTGAGGACAGGGACCTCATTTCCCGTGAGGACAGGGACCTCATTTCCCGTGAGGACAGGGACCTCATTTCCCGTGAGGACAGGGACCTCATTTCCCGTGAGGACAGGGACCTCATTTCCCGTGAGGACAGGGACCTCATTTCCCGTGAGGACAGGGACCTCATTTCCCGTGAGGACAGGGACCTCATTTCCCGTGAGGACAGGGACCTCATTTCCCGTGAGGACAGGGACCTCATTTCCCGTGAGGACAGGGACCTCATTTCCCGTGAGGACAGGGACCTCATTTCCCGTGAGGACAGGGACCTCATTTCCCGTGAGGACAGGGACCTCATTTCCCGTGAGGACAGGGACCTCATTTCCCGTGAGGACAGGGACCTCATTTCCCGTGAGGACAGGGACCTCATTTCCCGTGAGGACAGGGACCTCATTTCCCGTGAGGACAGGGACCTCATTTCCCGTGAGGACAGGGACCTCATTTCCCGTGAGGACAGGGACCTCATTTCCCGTGAGGACAGGGACCTCATTTCCCGTGAGGACAGGGACCTCATTTCCCGTGGGGACAGGGACCCCATCTCCCCTGGGAACAGGGCCCACTTCTCCCCAGAGGACAGGGACCCCATTTCCCTTTGGGGGCAGGAACCCCTTCTCACATGGGGACAGGGACCCCATTTCTCCTGGGGACAGGACCCACTTCTCCCCAGAGGACAGGGCTCCCCATTTCCCTTGGGGACAAGGACCCCTTCTCACCTGAGGACGATGACCCAATCTCCCCTAAGGTCAGGGACCCCATCTCTCCCCTGGGGACAGGGCCCACTTCTCCCCAGAGGACAGGGACCCCATTTCCCTTAGATACAGGGACTCCTACTTATGTGGGGACAGGGACCCCATCTCCCCTAAGGACAAGGACCCAATCTCTCCTGGGGACAGGGCCCACTTCTCCCCAGAGGACAGGGTCCCAATTTCCCTTTCCCTTCTTTCTCTTTGTCTCAAAGGTGTAACATCATCAAGTCTGTTTAGACCTCTGATATCTTACCAAAGTCCCCCAACGGGACTCCTAAAAAATTGTAAAAAATAATAAAATAAACTGCTGATACCAGTGGTGGAACTACAGGGCTCACAAAAGTCGTACCTGTGACCACCGGACTCGGAGGTGAGGGCCTTGGCTGGGGTTCAGGGGGGCCCTTCATGGTTTCTTGCACCAGGGCCCTGAAGGTTCTAGTTACACCACTGGTTGGTGACCCCCCCCCCCCCATTGCTGGATGAGCATAGGTTGCCCTTAACTAGAGGCCCCTGGTTAATGCCGTAGCCCTTGTATCGTCCATGGCAGCTGTGACTTGATAAGGTGAAGACACAGGCGGAGAGCTTGGCTATTTATAGGGCAGATTTTGCTGCTTCCTCTGTTACCAGGGGAACCCCGCTCCCCCTTAGTTTGGAAAAAGACCGCAGGAAGACGGGGAAGCCGCTCAATGACGTTTAACCCTCTATATGCTGCCATCAGCCAGATCTGTTGTGGGTGGGGCTCTGGGGGAATCACATTTTTTTTTACAAAGGGATGTTTGTGTAAAATGATTTTTATTACCAATGCAGCCCTGTGGTCTCATCTGCTAAACCTGTAAGCCTAGAAATAAGGAAACCAGGGTGCAGCCAGGATTAGGATGTAACCGTAAAGCAAGCCCACAATGACAGCGCCACCTTTTATTTAGGGGTGTGGCATTTATTTACAGGCCAACCATGTAAAAAAATGGTGCCCAGGCAGGGCTTTTTTTTTTTTTTTTTTTGCGTGCAGTATTGTCTGAAGTGTCCCCCTAACTGCAGCCAAAACTTTATTTTGTTTTGGATGGAGAAAAAAAGGTTGGAGCTTTCAGGTTTTTAATTTGGTCTTTGTCCTATTGGTGAGCTTTATCCTTGCTTCCTTTCTAGAAGTAAAACCTCCATGTGGGTGTTTTTTTATTTATTAATTTTTTATTTTTTATTAAACTTTTATGTCTTCCTATCCCAATGACAGCGGTTTCCACCATTTGTTGTCAGAGACAGGAAGTAAGGCTAAATCACCCCCAATGAGGTTGCGGTAAACACGTTTTTAACTCTTCCTGCTCTATCCAAAATTGGGAAAATGCAGCTACAATATTCTGGTGATGGGAAGTACGAATGTATTGGACTGTGAATATGGTGCTTTTTTAGAAAAATGTTTTCAGCACATTTAACTCGGTTCTCTTTTCCTTCATAGCCATTAAAGTCAACTGTGTTGGGTCCTGCGGTGTGTCAAACAAAGTTAATGAGACGTCATGGAACATAGAAGAGCAGTACTTCAGCGGAACCTTCTCATTGGCTGACAAAGGTAAATGTACTTGGATGGTAGAAAGTTTAATTTAAAGGGAAAGTCCAGCCAGCTTATTTTTTTATTCTCACTTCCTGTCATGTGATCACACAGAAAAAAATCTTTTCCTGCTCGTTTTACCTAAAGTGTGTGTGTGTGTGTGTGTGTGTGTGTGTGTGTGTGGCTAAAACATGAATTTTTATTTATTTTTTGTTAGGCTTCATGTACACCTCTGCTGGTAAACGGACATTTAGGAGCAGTTGGGTGTTTTTTTTTCAGCTGCCCCTGAACTCTCCTCTGTTATCTTATCAGTACATGTACACAGGGTCATTTAGTAATTTCTAGGCAGTTAAGTTTAGAACCATTTTTGGAAGGCAAAAAAAGGCATTCAGGATGGATGTTCAGAGGCATTTGAAATGCCAAATGCCTGTAACAGCTTGTAAATGCGATAACTCGCGTTTAGCCGCGTTTTTGTTTGCAGACGTTTTTTAATGGCGATACATTTTTGACCATTTGGAATGCAAAAAACGCTGCTAAACGCAGCACAATGGTCGTTTTTTAAACGTCAGTTACTATCCATCATGTTAAATCGTTTAGGAGAGGTTTTAAAACATCCTGAGTACATGAAGCCTAAATCTTTAAGAGTGCTAAAACGCTTGCAGGTCTTTATTATGCATGGGCTTTAAACGTTCCCTACTTTATACAGGAAAATAATTTTGGCTGTAAAGAAGCCAGAAAAATTAGGTTTCAGTTTTACGCTGCACCCAAGAATTGGTAGCTATGATTGAATTATGTGCAACAAGATCCTTGCTTGTCATTGATTCCAGCAGCACAAAAAGGAAGAATAACTGTAGATTTGTAGCTGAGATCAGTAAGAATGACAAATGAAATTCCAAGTTTTTAATGCAGGCTTAAAGTGGAACTTTACCCTTAACTTGATTAAAAAAATTTCTTTAGCAACGAAAATACATTTCACAATAATAATTATGCTACTAAAGTTTGTGTGTGTTGTAAATTGCCTCCAGAATTGCTCCTGTTTCTTCTTGCTGGAGGCTGCCATTTTGCTGAAGCCCAAAACCCCTGAACAGCAGTAAATCATAAAACGAAACTAAACCCATCCATTGAACAGTTATATTCCTGGAATGCCTGGTGTCATAACTGATCACATGTGCAGCACCATGGCAGTTGTAGATCAAACAGAAGCAGCTAACTTTTCTGTTAAAGATAATTCGGCTTTAACCACTTGCCGACCACAATGCGTATATATTGCAGTTTGCAAGTGGTTTACCAGGAATACGGATGAAGATATGGGGGGGCTTGCACCTGGACTCACGGCGCAGGCGCCGTTCATCTTTGGAGATTTTCGGAATCTCCTAGTCCTCTGTACTATCCGATGGCTGGACAGTTTTTGACAGAACACCGGCAGCTTGCTTTACCATGAAATCAGCCAGAGTTTCTCGGGCTTACGGTTTCCGCCAGCTCAACTAAGTAACAAACGGTGCCGCCAGCTGGCCGCATAGGCGATCAAAGAGTAGATCTGCTTTGATCACCTCTATGGCCTTGGAGGACCAGAGCGACATCATAATGTTACTTCCGGTCCAGGCTGGAAGTAAACCAGTGTGTGTTTTGTTTTTTTGTTAAAGCAAAAGCTCAAAAATTGTGTGTGTGATATTTTGTATAAAGTTTGGGGGTTATTAGTAATTTTCTATCAAATAAATACTGATTTAAACTTGTAAACTTGCCAGAATAAAGCCCCATACACACGGTCGGATTTTCCGATGGATTCTGTCCTATCAGACAATGTTGTCGGAAATTCCGACCGTGTGTAGGCACCATCGGACAGTTTCCATCGGATTGTCCGACGGACAAAATCCTATCTCCTGCTGGATAGATTTTTTGACAACAAAGTCCGATCACACCAAATCCGATCGTGTGTAGCGAATTCCGATGGACAAAGTGCTACGCATGCTCAGATCACATTACAAGACCAAAGCTATTGGCTACTAGCCTCTACGTAGTCCCGTCGTAGGCAACAAACGTCACCACGTTCAGAATGATCGGATTTTCCGACAACTTTGTCCGACCGTGTGTACGCAAAACCAACATCGGACAAAGTATGACAGACATGATCCGACGGACCTGGTCCTCGGATAATCCGCGCGTGTGTATGGGGCTTAAGCCTGTTCTTCAGGTTGTTAAAGTGGTTGTAAACCCTTAGACCACTTTGACCTACAGGTAAGCCTAGATTAAGGCTTACCTGTAGGTCCAAGAAATATCTCCTAAACCTACACGGTTTAGGAGATATTTGCAAAAGGTCAGGCACCGCTGTCTACGGCTGAGCACGCCGCTGCTAACGGCGATATGCGGCTAGTGGTGGTTCCTATGCGAATGCGTGGGAGTGACGTCATCGTGGTTCCGGCCAGTCACAGCGCCAGAGCCGCGATACCTGGAAACAAGATGGACACTCAGTGGAAGAGGGGACAGCAGTGATATCGCTGGCTCCTGTGTCAGGTAAGTGACACATAATGAACTATTATGCGATGCATAGTAGTCTATTATGCTTTACCTTTGCAGGGAAACAAAGAGGAAGTAAACCCATTAGGGTTTACTTCCTCTTTTTTAAAGGGGTTGTAAACTTTTGTGTTTTTTTTTTTTTTTTTTTAATGCATCCTATGCATTAAGGTGAAACACCTGGCCCCCCGTTTTTACTTACCTGAGCCTTTTCATCTCCTCAGCGTGGACGCGCTGTCCCTCTCTCCATAGGGTCCCGGCTTTTGATTGGATAGATTGATAGCAGCGCAGCCATTGGCTCCTGCTGCGGTCAATCAAATCCAATAACATGGGGGGTGGAGCTGAGTCTGGCATTCGTGTCTATGGACACAAATGCTGGACTCAGGAGCGTGCCCGCAAGGTAATCCCCCCCCCCCCCCCAGGAGAGCACTTCTCCTAGGGGGTTATCTGATAAGAGGAGGAGCCACGAGAGCCGCCGGGGGACCCCAGGAGAGGATGTTCGGGCCAATCTGTGCAAAACGAGCTGCACAGTGGAGGCAAGTATGATATGTTTGTTGTTTAAAAAAATTAAAAAAGATCCTTTTACAATCACTTTAAGGCTGTCAGCAAATTGGCGTCTACAAACTGCCTAACAATGGGGAGCAACAGAGCGTGTGCAGAGCAGGGTGGGACCATATATTGCTGGATTTTAAACAGTATAGACACTTCTCTTTAAAGTGGAAGTAAACCCCCCTATCGTTTTCAGCCAAGGAAGCTGCCATCTTTGCCTCTGTTTAATCTTCAACTGCCACAGTGCTGCACATGTGATCCGTTATGACACCAGCCATTGGATGGTTTGACTGTTTGGTTGAGAGCACAGCCAATGTGCAGTTAGCATTCCCGGAATGCCTTTTTTTTTAAACTGTTAAATCGATGGGTTTACTTCCGCTTTAATGTTTTACATAGCTATACCTGCAAAAGGGGCCAAAGTGATCTAGCAAGACTTAATTTTCTGACTAAAGTTCCACTTGACTTATTTGTTTAAAAGCAGTACTCTGTAGATAGGAGGGTGTGTGCTTCCTTGCTCACTGCCGGAATTAGTTATCAAATAAATGCACGCGTTTTCTGGGTGTAGATAATGTCACTAAGCCCTAGTTGTCGACTTTCACTTCCTAATAGCTCCGTGCAACATTTCATTTGTGTGTGGGGATGGGGACATTGGGTTAAAGGTGACGTTGTATTCTGCTTGCATATTGCTTTCCTTGGTTCCCCGTCCCCTTTATAAACATGCTTATGTACTTTTTAAATCAAACTTTTCTGTTTCCCATGACATCCCTTAATTGTAGAGCCAGCGAACTTCATCACTGAGTGTCTGTGCTTCTCTATGGGGTCAGCAGTATATAGCTTCCTGAAAACATCACAGTGCATTGCCTCAGTACTAATCATTATAAAAATGCCTTGATGAGTGGATGTCAGTCTGAAAGAGTTAAGTGGGGTGTACATGTTAAGTAGGTTTTATATTATAATTTAATTTTTTTTTTTTTTTTTTTTTAACCAGCAGGTTAAAAAATAAAAAAATAAAATTTCTGCAACCACATAAGTGATGTGGATGCAGGACGCTCCCCTGATGCGCTATTGTATTCTGACAGCGGGGAGTCCTCCTATCAGAATACACTGATCAGTGCTTCCGCCATTGGCTGGTCAAATGCTGGTTTTCCAGCGGGATCATCCGACAGAAGCTGGTCTGCTGAATTTCTATACGGGTGTACTCGGCTCAAGCATTTTACATGCAGACCCCTCTAAGTATTGCCCCCCATGTGATGCTGAAACTTTGCCTTTTATGATTTAAAAGAACTGAAACACAGTGAATGAAAGGGGCGAGCCAAGGACAGTTGGGCTGGGAAGGAAAGGACTAGATGATGCTTGATGTCGTCCAGTCAGGGAATGAGGTGGTTTTATTTGACTTGCTCCAGGTTCTAATGCTCATTGTGGGACATTCACACTGTGCAGTGAATTCAGAGTAAGCAGTTTAAGTATAGGAGAGAATGCTGTGCAGCAAAGCAAGACTGAAGTTGGGGTTGGAGTTCATCTTTAGATCTTTGGGTTTTGACACAATGAAAAATAAACAGTAATAGAAGTATTGGAATACTTAAGGGGGTTTTAAATACTTGCAATACACCCAGTGAAGTGACTGGTCTCCAGGTGATACAGAGATGAAACCAATCCTCCTATATAAGTTTTACCTGTTTATCTGCTATCTTCTCTTCAGTACATTCAAAGTCCAGAATTTATAAAGTTTATCGTGAGCTTTCATGGAAAAAAATAGGGGTGTGGGAGCACACTGAAGTTCTCTGCAGAGCTCAGTGAAGAGCTCTAATAGCTGATTGGAGGGAAGGGTCCCACCCCCCTCCACTCCTCCACACAGCTCACAGGAACAGAGCTGAGGCCATCAATCAGCTTGAAGTCCCTTGTCAGAAAATGACTCTTGCTGATAGCAGAGGAACAAAGCATCAGATAGAAATGACACTGAGTGTTCTTAAAGTGTTTGTCAACCTATTTGTATAAGTTTATGCCCGACCCTCTATTAGAGCCTGGCGTAGCACACTATGTATGTCCACCTTAAAAAAACGAGTCGTGTAAATACCAATTTTATTTTCCTTAGCTGTCTTCAGGCCGGTCACATGACTCGCGGCCATTTTCCAGCTCCAATGGATTGCTCCTACGGGAGGAGCCGTGATCTCCCTCTGAAGTTGGCCAAGGAGATCACGTGGCCGCTCGTCTCCTCCCCACAGAAGCTCTGTCTTGTAGCTGTAAAGCGCCTGCACCGGCATGAAGACAGCTAAAAATCGGGATTTACATGGCGGAGGGATGCATTCTCACCACGGTGGTCATGGCTCAGCAGCCATGATTTTTGCGGTCAGTATAGAGAGGGCATGCAGGAAGTGGCAAGTTCAGGGAGGTTTTTTTAACAGTTTAGAAAGGGGCAGATTACACTACACAAGCACTGACCAGGATATGACTTTTTTATTTTTTATTTTTTTTTTTTATTTATTTTTTTTTGTTGTTTTTTTTTCTTTGTGGTTTAACAAACACTTTTAATTGAGATATACTCTGTTGAGGTATGTACTTTGTTCACATTTCATGTATGAGGTTTTCAACCACTTAAACATTAGGCTCAGTTCACTAGGCAATAAAAACTGCGATTGCCCATCAGAAGTTACTTTTAGCCATAAGAGCTGATGGAAAGTAGCATGGCTGAAAAGCCTTTATTCTGGCTTATCACACATGATAAAATTGGGACACGACCAGTGCTATGTCATTGGTAACATGGTCTCTGTTGAAATTGGTGGAGTGACATTTAGGCCCCTTTCACAAAAGCAGTCTGAAAAAGGGACAGGTGTACCCAATCAGACCCTCCATTCTCCTCTATGGAGCGGTAGATCTACACAAACTTGTGTCCATTTACACCCGCCTACCTCCAATACATTTGTTTTTAGCCAGATCTGATGTTGATCCATTCCCCTCCGTCTGGCCAGATTGGAAAGCAGTCGTGTGTACACGGACATCCTCTGCATTGTGTATGGCTGTTTGATCCTGTCTTCTGTGATCCTCCCCTTTTTACTGTCCCCAATCCATCTGCTGATAGAACTGAGCCTTGAGGGCACTCTGTACATGCTCAGTTTGGTGTGTGTGTTGCGGTGCGTGTGATCAGCACTGTCCAGACAAAGTCGGGGGTCATGCAGACTCATTGGACAGTTGGAGCAGATTAAAAACTCCTACAAGCTTTATCCAGTGCTCAGCCAGACACTGATAGAAGTTACAAGACTGCTATAAACTGCTGATGAGAAAAGGTATTTAGCAGTTTATATTTACTAAAATAATTGCATTTCCATGTTTTGTGTACTGTGGGAGACCAGATATAGTGAATGTAGGGTCTTGGGTTTACTAACACTTTAAAGCCCAACTCTGGAGGGCAAAATAAAAATACCCTTGTTTTGAGACCCCCCCCCCCCTACACTGCAGTGGCCAAACGCTTGTTAAGTCTATGGGGTTGCCGAAGAATCTTGTATTACTTTCACCTTGCGCCAGCAGGCTTCCTTGATCAGTGCAACTGTTCCATTGCACTTGCCTCCTGAAAGCTGTTTTCTGCCATGGTTGCGTCCTTGTTGTAGGACCATGGTGGAGAGCAGTCTTGCGGAATGCTATACAAGATTTGGGAACAAAGATTAACTGTTCTTGGAACATTTTTTTTTTTTCTTTCTTTATTTTTTTTTTTTTTTCTAGCACTTATTTATATTTCAAAGTTATATTTATAAGCTGCCAATGAATTATTGTCCAGGGCCCCGTAACACTAGAAAATTATGTTGCAGTCCCTTACCACACACTTCAATGTGTGGTATTCTGCACGTTTACTTGTGTTTTAAGGTAGCCCTTTTATTTGAACAAGCGTTCAACTCGCACACAACTGATTTAATATAAAAAAAATCCATCCTTGTTGTATTCTTTTAATAAAGCACATCACAACACGTTTTTTTTTTTTTTGGTGTTGCAGCATGAGTGCATTGAAGGCTACCGTACCGTACATGTGGTGCAATTCTAGATGAATAGCCAGGCCACACAACATGCATATAGTGTGTTGCACTGACTAGCATTTCCAAAACTCCTAGGTATAAAGCCCCTGCAATGAAGGTCTTTCGGCTTGCTCCAGTTTAGGTGATATGGAAAATCCTCATTGAGACCACCTGAAAATTCCATATAATTGCCTAAATATTGCTCAATCCCTGCAGACACTCAGCTCTGTGCCTACTATTGATTTTTATCTTATTAATATCTTCCAATATCAATATACTTGTCTGCCCTCAAGTGGAGAACACAGTGTATTGTTCATATTGAAGGAATAGATTTTTTTTTTTTTTTTTTTTAACCACTTGCCATCCAAGCCAATTCTGGCACTTCTCGCCTACATGTAAAAATCTAATATTTTTTGTTTTTGTGCTGGAAAATTACTTAGAACCCACCCCCCCCAAAAAAAAAGTGTGTGTGTGTGTTTTATACACACACTATATGTGTGTGTGTGTGTGTGTGTGTGTGTATATATATATATATATATATATATATATATATATATATATATATATATATATATATATACTATTTTACAATTTTTTTTTGGAATTTATGACGCACGGTATTTGTGCAACAATTTTTCAAGTGTGTGTGTGTGTTGTTTTTTTTTTTTTTTTTGGTTCCAAAAAAAAAACACTTTCATGAATAAAGAAAACCACAATATTTACCCCAATTTTTTTTTTAAATATGTGAAAGCTGATGTTATGCTGAGTAAACTGGAATAGCGCCGAACTTCGGCACTTAAATATCTCCATAGGCTACGGTTTAAATTTTTTTACAGTTACAGAGGAGGTCTTGTTCTAGAATTATTGCTCTCACTGTAATGTTTGTGGCGATACCTCATTTGTGGTTTGAACAATGTTTACATATGCGGGCACGACTTGCATATGTGTTTGCTTCTGCATGTGAGCACAAGGGGATGGGGGCACTTAAAAAAAAAAAGTGGTTAAAGAGGAGCCCCAGCTAAACTGGCAGATGCAGATTTATAAAGAAATCCTTTTGTGATATATCTGCTGTAAGACTGAAGTTCATAAGAAGAGAAACGCCTCTCGGAGATTGCAATATTGTAAACTACATGTCTGTGCACCAGCTCCTACCTAAATGCTGGTGACCTTGATACGGTGGTGAAGCCCACCCTGAGCTTTCTCCCTCCTATAATTTGCCTAATTACTCCCCACAGTCCCATCTGTCAGAATAAAGCGAACCTTCAATGTATTATATAATCTGGTCAGACACCACACTATGCCCCCTATAAAGGGTCAGACAACACAAGATTCCCCCTATCGCCTTGTTCTTATTGTTTCCATGCTCCTCTCTGATATAGTTTTCCTTTTAATATGATTAACTGACTTCATGGTTGAGATCAATTAACTGCCACCCCATTAACCAGTGAGCATAGACACTGTAGGCCAAATGTCAGTATTTGTGCTGCAATTTTATTTGTTTTCCATTTGATATACTGAATGGCCAAACACAGAAAGTACGTTTTTAAAGTATCTCACAAGGGGGTCAAAATTGTTGGCAAGATGAATGCATGTTATGAAAAAATACTGGAGGAACATTTGCATTCATCAGCCAGGAAGCTGCGCATGGGACGTACTTGGACATTCCAACATGGCAATGATCCAAAACACAAGGCCAAGTCGACCTGTCATTGGCTACAGCAGAATAAAGTGAAGGTTCTGGAGTGGCCATCTCCGTCTCCTGACCTCAATATCATTGATGGAATCAAAAAACTGCGCCAGCAACACTCTACAGAAACTATATATACTGCTATCCTAAAGATGAATAAAATGAGCAGATATAAGCTCTTCAGAGCTCCGGGTCTGCTTCTGAGAGTCAGGGATAGCTGACGGAATACTATGCCTGTCACCACACTAAACGCGCATGGTTTCCCTGCTGCATGTGCGTTAGTGTGGTGACAGGCATAGTATTCCGTCAGCTATCCCTGACTCCTAGAAGCAGACCCGGACCTCTGAAGAGCTGTCCTTGGTGAACACACCTATGAACGAGTTCAGTGCCATGCTTCTTTATGACAGTGGTGTGGGAATCTAGTACTATATGGCAGGGCTCGACAAACCCCAGTCGCAATTGCGACTAGAATGTGGGTCCTGGCACCTGGAGCGACACAGCTGCGGTACCCTGTCAGCCTGTGGACCCCGACCCCCGCCGTGCGATCGCATCGGGCTGAGCCAGCCAGAAATTTAGGCCGCGGCTTTGCAGCCTTCTGAAATCCTTCTGTAATATGGCGCCATCTTGTGGTGGCCGTTGGTATTGCACCCTCTAACAATGCTAATGCAATGTTAACCACTAGGCACTTTTCAGCTTTCGGTGCTCTCGCTTTGAATGACAATTTCTCAGTCATGCAACACTGTACCCAAATAAATTTTTTGTCCTTTTTTCACACAAATAGAGCTTTCTTTTGGTGGTATTTAATCACCGCTGGGTTTTTTATTTTTTGCGCTATAAATCAAAAAATACTGAAATTTGGTAAAAAATAAAAAATTCTTTTGTTTCTATATGTGAAGTCACCGTGGTGGTCCTATCTAGAATTTGGAGACTCTTCATATTTCCTATGAACTTTTTTTTCTGCTTTTCCCAACACTGATACTAATTGACCTGAATTTATTTTCAAGCTATTGGAGAATCATGTTTTTTATATCTGCTCATTTTATTCATCTTCAGGATAGCAGTGTTTATATAGTTTCTGTAGAGTGTTGCTGGCGCAGTTTTTTGATTCCATATTGTTCCTTGTGCGTGTATCCCACCCAAGCTGCAGCCTACACGCTATACAATTAGTATATATGCATTTTAAATTTGATTTATTCCTGTCTAGCGCAGTTTATTTTTCCTATACTCAATATCATTGAGCCACTCTGGGGAGATCTCAAATGCATTCCAGGAATGTTACTGTTTTTTTGAAACCGCCCTTCAGCAAAATGGCAGCCTCCAGCAAGAAGAAACAGGAGCAATGCTGAAGGCAATTTAATAGTATTTGGTAGTATAATTATTAATGTGGACTGTGATATTTGCTAAAGAACATTCTTTTTTATCAAGTTGTTAGGTGTAAAGTTCCACTTTAAGCCTGCATTAAACTTAAAATGAGAGAGAGAGATGTTTTCCCGTTCTACTGGACCATGTGAGCCCTCCCCACAAGATGGATGCCCTCTGGCGGTTTCCATCCACAAAGTTTTTCAGTTAACTTTTTTTTTTATTTTTTTTTACTCTGATTTTATACCCGGTCAGTAACATCCACTCCTAAATAAATGAACTGAAAGTTCACAAAACAGGTTGAGATTTGTAATGCAATTCGTCCACCTGTTTTTCAAACTTATGGAAATACATTTTGAGCATTTTGGGAGAGTGTTGAAATATGTAGATCTGAATATTCGTGTTTTTTTTTTTTTTTGTTTTTTTTTTTTTTTGTTATGCCTAAACAGACTGACAGTAGTAAATCAGTTTTTGTTGTGTAATTTTTAACATTTTATTTTGTAAATCTAATATAAATCGAATAATATGTATCTAATGACATAAAAAGATTTTGCATAATATTACTGTACAGATCGAAGTCCCACGGGCACTTTTTTATTTATTTTTTGCTAGATCACATGACTTCTAGTATCCAGGAGCATTGTTGGTGTTTCACATTGTCAGAGACTGCATTGTATTCATTATCAACTGATATCGCTAATAAAATGACATTAAACTGACCCTATGGTAACAATAACCCTGTAAAATAAGCCCATCTATACTTAATATTCTGCTGTCCCTTGGTTTGAAACGCCACGGCTTCACTGCTCCTCAGCTTCTTCTGCTATTCCACGCTTCCCGGTGTACCTACTCGTCCCGTCACACTCAGTAGTTCCTCCCCACTATCTCGTGTATCACTGCAGGAAAGGTTGCAGACCGTCAGCGAATGGGAACAGTGAAGGGGTGGCGTTTCAAGGCACAGGCTGTTTAAAAAGGGAAGTATATAGATGGGCTTCTTTTACAAGGCTTGTGTGTTTGTGTTGACGGGGTCTCCAAAGATATGCTTTCATATGCTTTGCTATTTAAAAAAAGGCTACAGATTTGGTTTATATCACTGCAATTGTCTGTTTTATAGGAACACTTCAGCCAGGAGAACACACCTTCCCCTTCCAGTTTCTGTTACCAGGTAATGTCAAAAAATGATTGGCCATCTGCCAAATGACAAATGGACCTTGGTCAATGTAACGTAGCTGTCTCTGTGCGGTCAAGGAGAAGAAAAGGGAACCTGCCGGGGCATGCACATGGGCGCTGCCACTGCTGGCTTTGAATAGTGCAAACTCCAGTTTGCCATACTTTATCCCTCTTTCACTAGTTGGCAAGTCGCTGACCCAGAACAAGCATGTGTATAGAGTGAGAGGGGGGATGGAAGGGTAATGCTTGCAGAGTAGCATTTTGGGTGGGACAAAGCCTGCAGCAGAATAGCGAGGGTGTGGGGGAATGCTTGCAGCAAAATGGTGGGATGTGTTAAATGTTTGCAGAGTAGGGAGTGTGGCCAAGGGGGGTGGGAAGAGTAGGGAGTGTGGCCAAGGGGGGTGGGAAGAAGAGTAGGGAGTGTGGCCAAGGGGGGTGGGAAGAAGAGTAGGGAGTGTGGCCAAGGGGGGTGGGAAGAAGAGTAGGGAGTGTGGCCAAGGGGGGTGGGAAGAAGAGTAGGGAGTGTGGCCAAGGGGGGTGGGAAGAAGAGTAGGGAGTGTGGCCAAGGGGGGTGGGAAGAAGAGTAGGGAGTGTGGCCAAGGGGGGTGGGAGGAAGAGTAGGGAGTGTGGCCAAGGGGGGTGGGAGGAAGAGTAGGGAGTGTGGCCAGGGGGGGTGGGAGGAAGAGTAGGGAGTGTGGCCAGGGGGGGTGGGAGGAAGAGTAGGGAGTGTGGCCAGGGGGGGTGGGAGGAAGAGTAGGGAGTGTGGCCAGGGGGGGTGGGAGGAAGAGTAGGGAGTGTGGCCAGGGGGGGTGGGAGGAAGAGTAGGGAGTGTGGCCAGGGGGGGTGGGAGGAAGAGTAGGGAGTGTGACCAGGGGGGGTGGGGGGAAGAGTAGGGAGTGTGACCAGGGGGGGTGGGGGGGAAGAGTAGGGAGTGTGGCCAAGGGGGGTGGGAGGAAGAGTAGGGAGTGTGGCCAGGGGGGGTGGGAGGAAGAGTAGGGAGTGTGGCCAGGGGGGGTGGGGGGCACAGTAGGGAGTGTGGCCAGGGGGGGCAGAGTAGGGAGTGTGACCAGGGGGGGGTGGGGGGAAGAGTAGGGAGTGTGGCCAGGGGGGGTGGGAGGAAGAGTAGGGAGTGTGGCCAGGGGGGGTGGGGGGCACAGTAGGGAGTGTGGCCAGGGGGGGCAGAGTAGGGAGTGTGACCAGGGGGGGTGGGGGGAAGAGTAGGGAGTGTGGCCAAGGGGGGTGGGAGGAAGAGTAGGGAGTGTGGCCAGGGGGGGTGGGAGGAAGAGTAGGGAGTGTGGCCAGGGGGGGTGGGGGGGAAGAGTAGGGAGTGTGGCCAGGGGGGGTGGGGGGGAAGAGTAGGGAGTGTGGCCAGGGGGGGTGGGGGGGAAGAGTAAGGAGTGTGGCCAAGGGGGGTGGGAGGAAGAGTAGGGAGTGTGGCCAGGGGGGGTGGGGGGGAAGAGTAGGGAGTGTGGCCAGGGGGGGTGGGGGGGAAGAGTAAGGAGTGTGGCCAAGGGGGGTGGGAGGAAGAGTAGGGAGTGTGGCCAAGGGGGGTGGGGAAGAAGAGTAGGGAGTGTGGCCAAGGGGGGGGGGAGTAGCAGGAGTGAGTGTGTGGGGCCACCTGATGCAGCCAAGAGCTGGTTTAGAACTCTTCAGAATCTGGACATACTGTATGTCCAGAGAGCTGAAGGAGTTAAAGAAATGCCACAGGTTTTTCCTTTTTTTTTTTTTTTTATTGCTATGCGCAACCATAATATATAAAAATGACGCCCTCTCCTGTACTGTACACCATGGCTTCATCTTCATGTCATTTTTTTTTTCAGCTTCAGCACCGACGTCCTTCGAGGGGCCGTTTGGTAAGGTGACCCATCAGGTGAAGGCAGTAATAGAAACACGGAAGCTGTCCAAAGATTACAAATCCAGTAAACTTTTCTACATCCTGCGACCCCTGGACCTAAACGAAATCCCAGATATAGATGTAAGTTTTTATCCCTATTTCAAGGGTTGGCTCACCCAAAACACATATGTTTATCATTAGACACTGGTGGGTTGAATTTACTTACAGATTTTTCTCTAACTTAGCAAGGCCATAAATGGTGCAAATTTCTTTCCTGCCACGGGTGTCAGGAAAGAAATTGGCACGATTTCCCAATCAACACAGACTGTGCCGACAGGGGAATCGGCAATTGTCTTCTCCTGGTGGTGGGTGAAAGCGATTCCTGCCAGGAGAAGACAGTGTTTATCGCTAGATGTCATAGCAGCTGTTTATGATCGCAAGCGAATCCAGCAGGCTGGTTGTACCCGAGTTGATCGAACGATTAACTTGTTACATTCAGCCTGCTCATTAACGGGTCCAATCTTGGCTGGTTCCTTCTGAACCGGACGAGAATCGAACTTGTGTATAGCCAGCTTTGGAGACCCCAATAAGGATTCTCCAGTAAATGAATACATTAAAGTGTATGTTCACCTTTACAGAAAAATCTGCAAGGTGAACTTGCACAGGACCCCCTCCTCAACCTCCCCCCAGTCCTGCTGACCTGCAGCACGGCGATCTCCCCGTTGTGAGCCCTGCTATAGCTGCTTCACCAGTCTGGGGCTTAGAAATCCTTGCAGCTTAATCTCCTAAACGTACCCAGTCAGGAGGGACGTTTAAGAGCATTCCAATTGGTCGGTGCCATCACATGGGCGGTTCTGACCAATCGGAACCAGTGTAGCCCGACCTCTCAGTGGGGAAGAAGACGTGTGGGGATTTCTAAGCCCCAGACTGGTGAGGTGGCTATAGCAGGGCTTAGAATGGGAGATCGCAGTGCTGCAGGTCAGCGGGACTAGGGGGGTTGAGGGGGGGGTCCTGTGTAATTTTCCTCTTTAGTCCTTGTCCGCTTACTTTGACAGACCAAACTGTCCCAGGATTGTAAAGTATAACTAAAACCAAAACTTTTTTTTTTTTTTTTTTTTTTTTTAAGTGTTTGAATAGCGTGAAGGGGGATTAGAAACGCCTATAGGATCGTATTGCTCTCTATTTGTTCTGTTTACCATTATCATTGAAGGTGAAAGTTCCAAATTTTGGGTTGTCTCCAGAAAAGTATTAGAGGGGAAATCTGCAAATGGGGAACTAGTTCAAGTGACTTCCTGATTGGCTATGTGAGAGGAAGTGAAGGTAAATCTCCCCAATGGGGCACAGATGGCGAAAACAAGAATCTGACAGGGGTTATATCCCATCATTATGCCATACAAAATTAAAGAAAAGTTTTGTTATTAGTTTAAGCTAAAAAAGGGGATGAACAGATTTTACTGCATATAAAGTTTGACTTGTCAGACAACTTGTTCTACCATGGCATAGACTTTTTTTTCTGAGGAGCCATGAAGGAGTCTGCTTGTTCAAACATTGTTTATTTTGACTTTATCCCTCTCTTCTTCCAGCAACTCAGTTGCGCTACGGCCACCAAGAAGTTTAATTACAAGCTGGTGAAATCGGGCCAGCTGCTGCTCAGTGTGACCTCTGACCTGCGGGGATATATAGTGGGACAAGCTATCAAAATTCACACAGATGTGGAAAACAAGTCCGGTCGGGACACGGGGGCCATCGTGGCATCTCTTATCCAGGTGAGGATGGTAGGCGCTGCTTCAAAAAAATTTTCTTTCTTTCTTTCTTTCTTTCTTTCTTTCTTTCTTTCTTTCTTTCTTTCTTTCTTTCTTTCTTTCTTTCCCTCCATAAGCAATTTTTGCGTTTTCCAATGTGAATGGAGGCATATAACAAGGTGTCTCATAAGGTGTGTTTGGTAAAGCTAGAAAGGTTGGACTTCCAGGAGCACCTATCTGCTCAGAAGCTCAGTTTTTCACCCAGGTACTGCTGTAGTATACCGGTCCACCCCCTCCCTTCTCTCCATAATCTGGTGACCCTGGCTTGTACCTTTTTAGATCTTGCTGGAACACACTCCATGCTGCCTCGCGCAAACAGAAACCCTGTATAAAAAAAAACAAATTGGAGTGGTCCCTCATTTATTCTGAAGGGTAGTACACAGAATTTGGATCAGGATCTGTTGAGACAATTCAGATTTTTAGCTCAGTAGCAGTGTGTGCTGCATAGTATAGTAGCTCGCTAAGATATATTTCGCTTGTCTGTAATTTTATTTTGAGTACTACTCATTTATCAAAAGTTACCAGTAGGGGGCAAACCTCACCAGAAAAGCAGCTGCCCAGGCACATTCAGAACACTGATTGCATAACCAGTCCTGCTGAGCGACACTCGCTGTTCAGCCAAACTAATGGGGCCAGAACCCCAGAATGAGTAGTGGCTTTGGAAAAAAAAGATCAACTGTGCTGTCGTTGTAGATAATGAATGGTGATACAATTATGCCAGGTGTTTATTGCTGTATGTGGCCTTCACCTCCCTATTTTTTTTTTTTTTTTTTTTTTGGTGGCCAATGTCCCTGATACAGAACATGATGGAAAATCTAAAAGTGAATGCATATATACCTCTGTCAGGTTTTTGCTTCCTGTGCTACTAAGACTCATCCACACTGTTTGTCGCGGTGACCATTGTCACTTGGAATTAAAGTGATGAGAATTCCAAATTTTGCAGTTGTCATCAGAACAGGAAGTTGGGGGAAATCCTCATTTATTGACTTCTATTGTAACTGCTGTCTTGGGGGGGGGGGGGGGGGGGGGGGGTCTTCCCTCACTTTTGGAGAGATACTTTCTCTCTGGTCTCTGGGACAGGAAATGAAGAGAAATCTCTCCAGGGGGACACTATGGAAAATTACCAAATGAAAACTGACCAGGATTTTAACCTATTCCTACTTCAAAAAGAAGCAACTTTTTGGCTTTAGACATACTTTAGCCCTGGTTCACTTCATCGTGATTTTAATGTGCCATTTCATTGCGACTTAATTTAACAGAAGTCAATCCAAGTTGCAATGAAATCGCAAAATAGTGCAGAAACTTTTTCAAAGTCGCCGCGACATGAGTAGCAACAATTTGAACGGTTTCATTGCTGGCAACGAGGTACGATTTGTCAAGCTATTTTGAATCGTCAAATAACATGGCAAATTGCACTGGTGTGAACCAGGGCTTAATGTATTTCCTTACCAAGAAAAAAACACTTTTGTAAGGAGAAATTTCAAGAGATTTGTCAGTATTGGAAATACAAAATGTGTAGATTGTATAGTCTGATATGTTTTTGATGGTTTCTGCCTGCCCAGCATCGTAAAGGGGTACTGCCAGTTGTCACTTGTAAGCCTCATTTAGCTTAATAACCGCTAGCATTAGACAAAGAAAGACAAATGTGAAAATTTTCTTTTTTTTTTTTTTGGAGGTGTGGATACTCACACTAATTTCTTGTCATTACTTTCATTTTTTTTCTTTTTCTTCCTCTTCCTTTTTGAACTCAGAAAGTTGCCTACAGATCAAAGCGCTGTGTCTATGACCTGCGGACAATCGCAGAGGTTGAAGGGGCTCCGGTGAAGGCTTGGAAACACGCGGTATGGGACGAGCAGATCTTGGTGCCGGCTTTACCACAATCCATCTTACAAGGCTGCAACCTCATCCAGATAGACTACTACCTCCAGGTGAGGCACAGCCTCTGCTATGAACACAGTTTGAATCAGGAATAGTTAATGGGCAGGCTGAATGTACCAAGTTAAACTATCAACTTGGGTACAACCAGCCTACCGGATTCTTTTGTGATTCTCGCAAGCGGGTACTATAGCGGGTGCTACATCACTGTCAAGCGAGTGCTATATCACTGTCTACGGGTGGGGGCGCCCCCACTGCTGGGATAAGACAACTGCTGATTCTCCTGTCAACACTGTCTGTGTTGATGGGGGAAGTCGTGCGAATTTCTTTCGTTGCAGGAAAAAAAATTTGACCATGTATGGCCTGCCAAAGATCCCTTGCATCATCTGAATGACGTGAATACATAACTCAACTGTCTAAACAAACCCTCAGTATGATGTGTTTGACATACAGTGTCAAAACTTCATCTATCTAGACCAGGGGTCTCAAACTGGTGGCCTTCCAGCTGTTGCGAAACTACAAGTCCCATCATGCTTCTGCCTGTGGGAGTCATGCTTGTAACTGTCAGCGTTGCAATGCCTCATGGGACTTGTGGTTTCGCAACAGCTGGAGGACCACCAGTTTTGAGACCCCTGATATAGACTCTCTTGTATAGTTTTGATTTCTTAAGGTGTGTTTTTGTTTTGTGTGTTGAGTTGGCATCTCAGTCCAAGAAGTAATAGATAACAATGGCACCATCCTTCTGGTAGAAAAAAAAAGTAAGAATTACCTGTAAGTGGTAAACTTGCACATTACCTAGCATGCATGTTTTTACTTTTCAACAATATATCTGATGCTAGGTCCACTATAACTAGGTATTCTATTTGTCTTATTTGTTTGCCAGCTATATTAACTCAAACCGGTTTGGCTGGTAATTATACCTCTAAAATGGGAACTGAAATCCGATTTGTTTGGTCTTTTAACATTTTAAAGAGCGTCGCCGCATGTGACCAACATCTGCTGAACCCCTCCTTTTTTTTTTTAAATAAAGCTGATTGGCACAAAATGAAGAGTTTCTTAGTCATAGGTGTCTGTGTCATTGATTGTGTTTTCTGTAAATGGTATTAAATAGAATTTGCGGAGGAACAAGCAGAACGCAGTTACACCGACATTCTGACCAGTGTCAAATTATCCGGCTGGGCTGTAATGAGTTATCGAGTTATATTGACGTTGTCCTTCCTCCTCCGAGGTCAGCAGAACAAGATGTTCTAGACACAGAATGGGAAGGCACTTGTGTTCACCTGAAAATAGAGCCGCCTTTGTGTGCGTTCAGTATTGGCTTCCAGGCGAAAGTGCCGGGGTTTTTTCTTAAAGGGACATGCCCCGTAAAACATGTGGTGTTTAATTAGGACTAACCAAGTATTTAAAGCACACTTGCACTAGGGACCATTCCATAGTCCATTTTAAAAATCAGTTGCACCCTTTTGCGAGGATGTGACAGCTACTATTAACACCTTCCTGTCTAGAGCTTGCATCCCTTTGATCTGGAAGTAGACCGTTTCCGACGAAGGTCCTGTGTGTTATGCTAAAGTCAGACGTCCTCCATATGGAGGAACTATCTGCCACCCTAAGCAATAGAGGAAACTTTCATGGAGTGTTAGAAGCCCTTCAGATATTTTACATGCACAGATGGTTATCTGCAGGCTGTATCCCAGTCTGAGCCGGATTGTTATCTGGGTCTCTGTCTATGGCTTGAAGGTGCCAGTCACTACTTTGTCTATGGCTTGAAGGTGCCAGTCACTACTAGGGTCCTCTGGCTTTTTGTTCTTCCCCGTCCCTCTTTCCTCCTCTCCCCTTTCTTGCCTACCCCACCCTTTTTATTTCATTTAAACCAGCTACTCCTTTTACTGAGGAATTGACTGACCTTTTGTCCTTTCTGTGAGAATGACATGTTGCTACACTAAAGCCTAGCACACAACTCACAGGGTTGAACGAAAAAAAACTGACCGCTCAGGTCGGAGCCACTGTACGAACTATCCGATGTTAGTACAGCGATCTCGGAATGTACGGCAGGCTAGTTGTACCAAAGCTGATCGCTCAACAACTCTGTTCGAATCTCGTGTATGGCTGGCCTTCGACTTCAGTCATCTCCTTGAAGCTAGATCATATTTCTCCACTATCTTTTTCTTGTTATATGTGAATGTTCTATGACAAGTTTAGATTATTTGCTTTTCCTGGGCTAGATTGAGCACTGGACATTAGGCATGCCTAGCTTGTCCTACCATCTATGCTGCTGCATTTGAGAGCCGTTATTTGCTTTTCTTTTTTGATCCATTTTACATCCTGTAGGACTATTCCTTCATCTGTTTATCTACAGTGCTTTGAAAAACCCCTTGAAATTTTCCACATTTTGTCACGTTGCAACTCAAAGCGTAAATGTATTTTATTGGGATTTTATGTGACAGACCAACACAAAGTGGCACATAATTGTGAAGTAGAAGGAAAATTACAAATATGTGAAAAGTCAATACTTTGTAGAACCACCTTTCGCTGCAGTTTCAGCTGCAAGTCTTTTTGGGGATGTCTCTACCAGCTTTGCACATCTAGAGTGAATTTGTTGCCCATTCTTTGCAAAATGGCTCAAGCTCTGTCAGATTTGATGCAGAGCATCTGTGAACAGCGATTTTCAAGTCTTGCCACAGATTCTCAATTGGATTTAGGTCTGGACTTTGGGCCATTCTAACACATGAATATGCTGTGATCTAAAGAAGGTGTCTCCAAACTATGGCCCTACAGTTGTTATGGAACTACAATTCTCATCCTGCCTAGTCATGTCTGTGAATGTCAGAGTTTTACAATGCCTCGTGGGACATGTAGTTCTGCAACAGCTGGAGAGCTGTAGTTTGGAGATCCCTGATCCATTCTCAAGTCTTTTGCAGACTGTATTTGGCTGCATCCATCTTCTGATCAGCTTCCCTGTCCCTGCTGAAGAAAAGCATCCACATGGTATGTTCAGGGTGATGTGCAGTGTTAGTTTTCCACCACATATAGCACAGAGTGCACGACTAATGCCGTGTACACACGGTCGGAATTCCCGTCAGAAAAAGCTCTGATGGTTTTCCCGTCCGAATTCCGACGGAATTTTACTCAAACTGTCTTGCCTACACATGGTCACACCAAATTCCGACGGTCAATAACACCACGCCTTAAACGTTTGACTGCACTATAAAAGGGAAGTTTAATGCTTCTGAGCATCCGTCGAATTGTTTCCGAGCATGCGTCGGAACTTTGCGTGTCGGAATTGCATACACACGATCGGAAAATCCGATAGAAAGGTTTTCCGTTGGTAAATAAAGAACAGGTTCTCAATCCAAAGTCCATCGTAAATTCCGACAGAAAAAGACCGCTGGGCATACACACGGTCGGAAAATCCGATGAAAAGCTCCCATCGGACTGTTTCCATTGGAAATTCCGACCGAGTGTACACGGCATAATAGTTGTCCTGTGGACAGATTCTTCCACCTGAGCTGTGGATCTCTGCAGCTCCTCCAGAGTTACCATGGGCCTCTTGGCTGCTTCTCTGATTTTAATGCTCTCCTTGCCCAGCCTGTCAATTTAGGTGGACGGCCATGTCTTGTTAGGTTTGCAGTTGTGCCATACTCTTTTTCTATTTTCAGGTGATGGATTGAACATTCCCCGTGAGATGTTTAAAACTTGGGATTTTGTTTTATTGCCTACATCTGCTTTAAAACTTGGGATTTTGTTTTATTGCCTACATCTGCTTTAAAACTTCTCCACAATTTGGTCCCTGACCTGTCTGGTGTGTTCCTTGGTCTTCATGATGCTGTTTGTTCACGAAGGTTCTCTAACAAATCTCTGAGGGCTTTACAAAACAGCTGTATTTATACTGAGATTAAATTACACACAGATGAACTCTATTTACTAATTGAGTGACTTCTGAAGGCAATTGGTTGCACTAGATTTTAATTAGGGGTATCGGAGTAAAGGGGGCTTTATACAAATGCACACCACACTTTTCACATTTGTAAAAAAAAATTGAAAACCATTTATCATTTTCCTTCCACTTCACAATTATGTGCCACTTTGTGTTGGTCTATTGTATAAAATCCCAATAAAATACATTTACGTTTTTTGGTTGTAACATGACAAAATGTGGATAACTTCAAGGTGTATGAATACTTTATCAAGTGTTTTGGCCCGTTGTAACATTGACACAATAGTTAGGATTGAACAAGAATGTGGTAGTACAAGCCATATGTAACATGTATAGCCATCAATCAAGACTGAATTAAAAAAATCAGTTGGTGCATCTAGTGTCTTGTTAGCCTTTCTAGCTGCAGGAGTCAGATGCTTTGTGCCGCCATGACGGTGACAACAGGTCAGTAGGTGTCAGTAGTACTGCTTGCGTGGGAGAGACTAAGGCTAAGCTTGGTGCAGGAGAGAAAGTAATCAGAAAAAAAAAAGTTTTAATAAGGGTCACCTCAAAGTGGACCTGTGAATTTCTAGGATATAAATTTACTGTATTTATCGGCGTATAACACGCACCCCAAGTATAGGAGGGAATTTTAAGGAAAAAAAACTTACATTTAAATGTCCATCAATGCAGCCTTATCAGTGTCCATCTGCAGCCTTGCACAGCGTCCATCTGCATGCTTGTCAGTGTCATTTGCAGCCTTGTCAGTGTGCATCTGCAGCATTCTCAGTGTAATTTGCAGCCTTGCCCAGGCTGCAGTTAAACTGCAGTGACATGTCAGTGTCACTGCAGTTTGAAAATGGCACCGCCGAGATACAGAGGTGGTCCTGTGTATCTTGGCTCTTCTCGGCTCCTCTCGTTGTCCTGCTCTATGATGGACATAACACAGGTCCAATGGTAGGACTGGGCGTGACTGTGAGCGGAGCCGAGTGCCGCAAATATAAATACAGTGTGCTAGGCTCGGATAGCTCCGCTAACGGTAATGCCCAGTCCCTGTGTTTATGTCCATCATAGGGCGAACTAGCCGAGTACGCTCGGCTATGTATAGATATCGGCGGTGCTCGATCCTCCACTCACAATCAGCGGGGGATCGGCGTATAACACGCACCCACGATTTTCCCCTGATTTTAAGGGGAAAAAAGTGTGTATTATACGGTATAGTACCTAAAGCAAATCAAAGGCTTTTCTATTCCTTACCCTACATGTCCTGTGCATACACGGCATAATAGTTGTCCTGTGGACAGATTCTCCCACCTGAGCTGTGGATCTCTGCAGCGCCTCCAGAGTTACCATGGACCTCTTGGCTGCTTCTCTGATTTTAATGCTCTCCATAAAACCATGTAAAATAATGGCCCTAACCTGTAACTCACTAACCTGCTTTCAACATTTTCACTTTACCTTTGAAAGGGAACCTGTGCTTTCTCTAATTCCCTGAAAAGCAACAAGTTTGATTTTAATTCCTAGCCCTCTCCTACATTCACTCATGTCTTTTGCTCCTCTACTTGGCGATGGGAGGGGAGAGAAGTACCCAGTACACTCCCAGTATGGGGTTCATATATTTCCCTTCCATTGGCCCATCTGTCACATGGAGGTAGCTGGAGAGTCCTTGGCACTTACTGGTAGTGATCTTGGAGGTAAATGGAGCAGCAGGGTCAAAGCAAAGGTTCACTTTGAAATTAACCTGAAGCCTAACTAATAACTGTAAAGAGAACCAGTCAGAAAAGGGCATATGTGTTGGGTAAGTCTTCCTAAATATACAAAATTATAAAAGATTAACAATTGACCTCTTATTTAGCTTTTTTACTTTGAAGTATTTAGCTTGAGTGTTTCCCAGATCCAGAGTGTGCAATTTGTAAGGTCAGGCATTTGACAAGTCAGCGACGATTAGCCATCTGACTGAAGGAATCTGTGCTATTGTATTCTGAAATGGGAGACTTTCAGACCGCTGTCAGAATACATTGATTGGCGTTGCAGCCAACTGGCTCAGCCTCTGATCAAATTTTAAGTTTTTCCATCAATCCCGTTCAAGAGACGTTGATCATTAAATCTACTTCTGTCGAGCAGGAAAATAGCCATAGATGGATCGAACTTTGGCCATTTTTGTTTACGGAACCAACAAAATTTCAACCCTTCTATGACCAGCTCTGCTTATTTTATGTAACCAATATTTTTAAAGTAGTAGTTGAGCTTTTTTGTACATGATCTTAACCAGGATTACATTTACTTCTTTCCCACCTAGGTAACAGTAAAAAATCCAGAGGTGTCGGTGACCTTACCCATCTACATTGGAAATATACCGGTCAGTCAAGCTCGCTTAGGACTGAGACATTCTATATCGCAGGTGCCATCTCCTGTCGTCCCCTCAGCGCCCCCTGCTGATGATGACCAGTGTAGCAGCACCCAGCCAATGGACAATGTGTCTATCCCCACCAAGTGCCACTCCCAGCAGCAAGCAAATGCCCCATTCTGCTATGCATCTGAGCTGAACTTTCCGAACGCACAGATGGAAAATCTAGGCTCCCCCTCGCACCCAACTCTTTGCTTATCCACAGGGTCCACAATCCCTTATTATGCTGAGGGAGCAGTCGTTCCGGTGCCGTCAGCCGGCTCACTTATTCTACCCCCTGAGTACAGCACATGGGGTTATCCTTATGGTAAGTGCTCTTTTAACTGTCAAAAATTATAATTGGAGTGTTGTATGGTGGAATTATTGCTTTCTAGCTACAGAGTTATTGCTGCGATGCCAAACCACCATTAAAGTGAACAAGACAAGGAATTGGTCGCACACTGGAACTCCAAGTTATCTCAATGTCATCTTTATTGTCAAAAGGGTCAGACAGGCAATGGTAGACTTTTTCACAAGCGATTGGCTTGCTTGTTCACAACCCAAAGTGATACTAAACCCATGGCATGCCCCATAACCCACTGTCAGGACAGCGCTAATTGGTGCCGATCACATGCACTCTTCAAACAAAAAACAGATACGGAGTGCATGCTACGATCTAGCACATAGCATGTGCAGACTCCCCCCCCCCCCCCCCCCCAGCCTGACCACCAACATTCCCCAGGGTCCCACCCACTGACCATCCCACCAAATCTGCCCACTAGCCATCCCACCAAGTCTTTCAGTGCCTCACACCTGTAAGCTCTCAGCCCCCCCCCCCCCCCCCCCTCACACCTGTAAGCTCTCAGCCCCCCTCACATGGTTGTGTATATGACGAGCACGTGCACACACACACACACACACACACACACACACACACACACACACACCTGTACACACGCAGTCATGCACACACGGGCATGTACACAATCGCGCACACACAGCCACCCCCTGCACAACAGCCATTACTTGTAAGGTGTTCCTAGTCCCAGCTCTTGTTTCCACATGCAGAGGGATGCACATGCAGGAAATGGCTAGAGGTGGCAGCAAAGAGCCTGATGTCAGCTCATGACAGAGCAGCAGCCTTCCGACTCACCACACGCATACAGGAGCTCCTCTGCACCCGCCCCGCTTTCTCACATCCCTGCCAGTCGGCCAGGCCCGTCCACACACTGGGGCCCCTTACAAGTGTATGGGCTGTACCCCCCTGATGGCGGCCCTGCTGCTCTGTAAGAACGGCAGATGGTTTGGAGACAGTATAAGAAAGGGAGGATCAGAGAAGATGGGATAAAACAGCCTTTTTACAGGAGGAGGATTAACCCCTTAGGTTCCACAGTGAGTATAACCAGGATGCTTTCATGCATATACACACTGATTTTAGTATTGTCAGTTTAGTAACCTTTTAAAGCCCAAATCCAGGAATTGGGACAGAAAAAAAACGACCCTTGCAGTGGGGCTTCCCCACACTACAAGGGTTAAATGCGTATGTCTAGGGAGATGAAAGGGCAGAAACATTTGCCTTACCCAGCTCTGGCTAGCTCCAGTGCTATGGGCTGTGAGCTGTCCCTTGGCATCACATACTGTACAAGGCTATAAATCCTGTATTGTAAGTGGAGAGGTCAGGGGTGTGACTGCGGTCAGGACGCCGTAAAGAAGAAACTTCATGGAATTAGTCACACTGCTGGAGCAGGGAATAGGGTGGTAAGTATTACTCCTTATTCCTGCACCCTTAGCCTTAACAAGCAGCAGTTAATTTCCACAGTTGGACTCTAAGCGTAATAAAGAATTGCATTAAAGTGGTTGTAAACCCTTACAGACCACTTTGACCTACAGGTAAGCCTAGATTAAGGCTTACCTGTAGGTGCAAGAAATATCCCCTTCACCTACACGGTTAAGGAGATATTTTCCAAAAAACGGGCACCGATGTCTACAACGGTGCAGGTGCACTGAGCGCGCATGCGCCGGAGTGACGTCATCGCGGCTCCGGCCAGTCACAGCGCCAGAGCCGCGATACCCGGAAGTCACTACAGGTATCATGGCGGCAACGGAGGAGGTGGCCGAGGACCGCTGCGGGGGCTTTGATCCCAGGTAAGTAATTCATAATGAACTAGTATGCTATGCATACTAGCTCATTATGCCTTTGCCTTGCAGGGTGTAATTTTTTATTTTATTTTTTTTAACTGGACTTCCTCTTTAAAGGATGTCAAAAACCAACTGCTCGAAGAAGTCTGAGATTGGTGATGTTCTGTAAGACTGCTAGAGATTACTGCCATTAATACTACCCTTACACCCCCTTTACAGATCAATGCAACGCCCAATACTGGGGTCTGCAAATGCCCACATCTCTCTTGAGCCACATGTTGGGCATCAGGGCTTTTAAATGCTCAAATCAAACAAAATAAAATAGAGTATTGCCGTACACTTTAAAACTGTTAATTCATTTTTTTTGAGCTGCCTGATTTTTATTTATTAATTTTTTCTTCTAAATTGAAAAAAGAACACATATACAACATATTTCAATTGTCTTTGTACATTTTAAGTAAAATATTGTAATTTTTTCTTGGATTAAATCACACTGAACTAACTGTATGTGGACATCATTGAAAATGGCTTGCTACCATATCTATATATTTAGACCCTGTGTGGTATACATGAAGGAGCTTATTTTTATTTTATTTTTTATTTTTCTTCTACAGATGCTCCGCCGTCCTATGAACAGAGCTGCAGCGAGGCCGGAGTCAGTAACGAAAACTGAGAAGGTTGCTTTTATTTTCAGATTTAAAAAAAAAAAAAAAAACACTCCAGCTCCACTCAGAGGATGATTTCATTGGACACTTCCTAATCCTCGTTTTTATTCCGGGGACAAAGCCCCATCGTGCAATCTCCAAGGACAAACTGTGCTGACGCTGGACGTTACAATCTGTGATGCCTTATAAAAAGGAACATTTTTAAAATATATATATAAAAATCTATTAAGTATTTACAAGTGCCGGATTGCAAGTAACCTACTGTGTGATTTTTTTTTTTTTTTTATTTAAATTTTTAAAACGGAACGTTTGGTGTGAACGTTGATTACAGTAACTGAAATGTTTCCCAAGATTACATTTTTATAATCTGTTCAATGAGTGGGATTTGTTGCAGAACTCCTTTTTCTAAAGTGCTGTACTTTATACCCACTGTAACCCTTAGCAACGTCTTGGGGGTTGTGCTTGGCTAGACCTAATTGGACAACTGTTATGTTTAAAGCTGCTTTAGGACTATATCCCAGCATGCACAACCAGTGAAGGGAGGATGTCAGGGCTGGCCAAAGGACTAAAGCTAGCCATACACTGAGTGTTTTTTTTGTTTTTTTTTGTTTTTTTTACCACCACTCAGCCTGCAGCACTAAGAAGAAAAGATCTATGCTATAGGAATCTCCCATGACAACTATTATATTTGGACAGCCAGCTCTCAGGATACCTGAACAGCGGCTGCATCTGATTGGATGCAACCGCTGTTTGGCTGGCAATTTTCTGTCTGGCTTCTTTGATAAAAATGTATTTATTGGGCAGGAGATCATTTCTAAGGAACCAGCTGGAATTTGCAGTGTATGGCCAGCATAAAATGTTGTTCCTCTTGTAGGAAAGCGTGCCTTGTTGCATTTAGGCTGCTGTTATTTGTAGTATTTGGATTTAAATATACCTGTTATGTACTAAGCATGGAGGATACTCGTTTTCGGGCTGTCTCTGGCTTTAGTACTTCTGGGTCTGGAACAAGAATGACTAGTTGAGAATTCTAGTTCAAAATTGATCATCTTTACTGTCTCAGAAAATATTAAACCTAAAAGTAAACATTTTATTATATTGCAGCTTACCAATGCTTAGATGCGATGGCTGCATTCGTTTTTTTTTCTTTTTTTTTTTTTTAGGATTTCTTTCTTCTATTTTCATCTGTCAATCCAGACAGCAAGGTTGTTTTTCACAGCACAAACACTCCAGCAGAATGTATCAGTTTACAGGGGTCTCCAGAATTTCTAAACAAAGGGCCAGTTTTACTGTCTTTCAGACTTGAGGGGGGGGGGGGCGGAGAGACATGGCAATTGGAAGTAGACAAATGCCCCAGCATCGGTGGGAGTAAACAAATGCCCCATCTTTGACACTGGGAGGAACTGTGCCCCATTGTTGGTGTCTTTGACAGGAATTGTGCCTCTTCGTTTGTGAGTGGGGGGTAATTATGCCCCAATGTTGGTGTCTTTGACAGGAACTGTGCCCCTTCGTTTGTGAGTGGGGGGGTGTAATTATGCCCCATTGTTGGTGTCAGAGGATGAAATATTGCCCCAAGGGCCAGATAAAAGCAAGCAAAGGGCTTAATTTGGGCCTCGGTATGACAGCCGCTGGTTTACATGAATGAGGCAAACCACTTAACATTGGCAAGGGTGATTTAAAATGATCAGATTTATTTATTCATGTAAAACCTTTAATCCTAAAAGGAAAAAAAAAATGGTTACGTGAGCTGGAGTTTGGCTTCAATTTGTTGGTGTATCTAAATCTGCTAATACATTTAACACTCCTCTCAACACGGACTGACAGTACTGCTGTCTGCTGTGCCTCCTGTTCCCATTCCTCCAGAATTGTGACTTGCCAATACAGGAGTTGTGTTACCAGCTAGATCACCAGATGAAAACGGGGGAAAGCCAAAGAAAAAAACGAACGCAGCCACATCTAATGATTGGTAGGCTGCAATATATTACTTTTTTAGTTTTGGGTTTTACAAACACTTTAAAGCCAAAGCATCAGAATGACGAGCAGGCAACTAGCATAGAAGAGAGGCCAGGCGTGGACATCTTCATATCCTAACAGGAGCACTTTAAAATGGAAAAGGTTCAAGAGACTGTTGAAGAGCAGCTCGAGGCAAAAAGTTCAATTTGTTGGTAACTTGCCAGTGCTACCAGGAAACGCAGAAAGCCTGTTCATATTATATTTATTTAGCAGGCTTTCCACAGTGCTTCCAGTGGGACTGCAGACTCATGTTCTGGTGTAATATATAAAGATATTTATCTCATCCCCTCTTCCTCTCTCTCAATCTTTCTGTATATCTTTTCTTTCTTTCTCTTCCTCTCCATTTTTTTTTTTTTTCTCTTTCTCTCCTTCTGCCTCCTTCCTGGCTCAACGTATTTTTTTGAACAATGAGATTGTTGGCAGCAGATTGGCCTAGTACATTGCAGTTTGTGCATACAATGAGACCAGTCTGACCAGTTAGGTTGCCTTTTCCTGTATGTATCCTAAGGCTACATGTATGGTTCTTCTTGGAAGAAGCCCTTTACACCTGCGTGTGTGGTAATTTATGTCGGCCTGCGTTGCGTTTCGGAAACTCCAATTATTTTGAATTGGCTGTCAGTGCAGAGCAATAGACAAAGAAATGGAACCTGTAGAACTTTTTTTTTTAATGCAGTGCACTACTACGGATTAATTGCCAGCTACTGTACTTCTGACTCGGAGTACTAGTTTAAAGTGTTTGTAAACCCTTACATATACCCAGTGGCGTGATGGACCTCAAGTGCTAGTGCTACCCAGGGATGAAACAAATGTTCCTACATAAGTGTTACCTGTTTATCTGCGGTGAGGAGAGCTAATTGGAGGAAAGGGACACACCCCACTCCATGCAAGTACACAGCTGAGGCTGTCAATCAGTAGGAGGTCCCTCCCCTGTCACCATTTTTCTCTGTGTCAGGAAAACTTGTCAGATGTGATTAATGCTGATAGCAAAGCCGCAGACAGAAATGACACTTGGTGCTCTTGATTGAGACAAATGCACACTATAGAGGGCTATGTTTTGTTCATTTTCCGTGTCTGAGGTTTACAACCACTTTAAATGAAAGGCACTGCACATTACTGCAGCACATAAGTGTGAAGGGTGCCCAGAACTCAAACCCACCTTCCTCATTACTGGTGCTGCTTTGAGGCCCGTGTTTTACTTGTGATCCTGGGTGAAATCTGACCTATGCTTTCCTTTCACTTTTACATTGTGGACTGCTTGTTCACCTGATCAGTCCCAGTGCTGTAATAACTCTGCAGGAGAAATCAGTGAGCCAGTCAGGAAAATTAGCATTTACAGTACTACAAGGAAACAATATTTTTGTTTTTTTGTAAATTGGATACATGGAGCCTTCCTTTAATGAAAAATATTTGCGCTCTTCTCCTGAAGAAACTGGACACGGGATGCTATAATCTGCTAACTGCACACAACTGTACATTACTTTGGAATACCTCCCTATTTAAATATTGTATGCAAAACATGGAATAGGACTTTGTATAGATACCCAAAATAGGAATTGGTAAAAAATATATCTATTCAATACAGATAAAAATTGTAAACGCAGAATAAAAGATTGCAATCTAACCACTGTAAGGGTTTATTGGACATATCTAAAATGCCATCATAAGGAGATCTCCAATATCAATCTGTCAATGGTATTGAATGTTAACATGTTTCAACTCGCAGGCTTCATCAGGAGTAAACAATGAAGTAAAAAGCCCAATGATGCATAATAAAAGGTTTAAAAGCATAAGTTTGGTGTGATGTAAGGGATGCCAAGCCCAGCCACCCCCTCAAAACAAGGAGGGAATTGATCACCTAGTGTGTGTGGTATGTATGTATGTATGATTTCTCCTCTAAGGCTGCTTTCACACTGGGGCTAGTGTTGAAGGTAAAACGCTGCTAGTTTTAGCAGCGCTATTCGGCAGTTAGTGGGGTGCTTTTAACCCCCGCTAGCGGTTAAATAAAGGGTTAAATGTGCCCGTGTAGCGAGGAAGTGCTTTGCAGGGGATTCGGCAGTGGTGCCCATTCATTCAACGGTGAATACACTGCTACTTCACCACCCCAAAGATGCTGCTTGCAGGACTTCTTTTTTTTTTTTTGTCCTGCCAGAGCCTGAAAAATGCCTCCCCTGCAGTCCCAGTGTGAAAGCCAGAATTCTTTCACACTGGGACTGCAGTGGAAGTGTTTTTCAGGTGCTTTACAGGCACTATTTTTAGCCCAAAAGCGCCTGAAAAAACACCTGTGTGAAAGGGTCTAAAAGTACATAATCATATGCTCATCAACATCTGGTATTGGTGTATGGGGAACATCTAGGGAGCCCCAGGATTTGACGCCGTATGCTGGGACACCATATAATGAGTCTAGGATTATCTACTTTTAGGGGCTCTCCCCTCATATATACTAGGTCAGTGATGGCAAACCTTAGCACCCCAGATGTTTTGGAACTACATTTCCCATGATGCTCATGGACTTTGCAGTGTAGTTGAGCATCATGGGAAATGTAGTTCCAAAACATCTGGGGTGCCAAGGTTTGCCATCACTGTACTAGATGATCATTCCCTCGTTTTGAGGGGATGGCTTGGCTTGGCATCCCTTGCATCACACAAAGTTTACATCTCAGGGTTTCCCTTGGATATGCACTCTTTCATTTGGGCTTTTTACTTCATTGTTTTCCTCCTGATGAAGACTAAGCTGAAACACGTGAAGGTTCAATACCATTGACAGATTGATATTGAAGGTATCCTGATATGAAGGAATTATAGATCTGTCACATAAGCCCTTGATGTATTTCGATTGTAATCTTTTATTCTGTGTTGACAGATATTTATCTATATTGAATAAAGTGATCTATTTTTACTAATACCTATTGTTTTGGGTACCTATACAAAGTTCCATTCCATGTTTTGCATATACTGTTTTAAAATACTGATTTTTTCCTTTTTGTCTGAATAGTAAAATGCAATATAAGCAGACTTTTTTTTTTTTTTTTAATTGCATCAGAGAGAGGAAATAGAGGTCCTGGCTCAATATGCTGATACTTTCATAAATCTACGTTGGGTCTGTGCCATTTGGGATACTGTTGACTTCTCTGCATTTATACCAATTGGTCACATTTTTAACTTGCTATTTTCCCGTCCAAAGAAATGGAGGCAAATGTTTCTGCACCTTATCATTTAAACCCTAATGGTTTGTAATATGTTTTAATGTTTTATTTCAGATTTTATTGTCCGGTATGTAACTAAATTTGTTTGTTTTATGTATGTTATTTTTACTGCTGTTTGACTACCAAAAATCTAATTAAAAAACTGGATATTTTGTATCTAATGGTTCCATTGAAAGAGTTGGCGGAAAATGGATAAGACATTGAGGAATATTTGTGTTCAGATATGTTGCGTATAATGCACGTTGTGTGACATGGATGACTCCCAACGCATCCTAACAAGTGGTAATATGTTATGCATTGAGGTACTTGGCAATGCATGTGTGTTGAAGATGTGTTGCCTTTTGTTCATTGGGGTGCCATTAAAAAATGACTGTTTGAGATTTTGAACGAACCCTTTAGGTGGGAAGCAGAGGCCAGGAAGAACAGGGCTGCATCTCATGGCCGCTAGATGTTTGGCCTGTTCCATAAAATAAAATACAAAAAAGGGGAAATAAACAGCACTCAAATGAAAACGCCTACATCTGAATAAAAATCTGCGATTAAAAAAAACAAAAATATCCATATGGTGTCAAGAATAAGAAAAATATATAAATTGTGCTAATAAATATGACCACTCTAAATCTCATATGACAAAAAATGAGTGATAAATAATTGTGAATACATACATGTGCATATAAAACCAATACCATAAAGTTAATCAAAATATATATGTGCACTGAGTGAAAAAAATATATGCAAATAAATAAATGAATAAAAGTCCATCCACAGTCCAAGCAAGAAACTGAAAAATGGAAACCCAATAATATCCAATGGAAAAAATAGGAAAGCCAAAGTTTGAGTGGAGAACCTTCACCAGAACTTGCAGGAAGAAGGAAGACGAGATGGGGATGAATCTTACCAGATACGGTGGGCCCCCTTGATAGCTAGGTCTAAAGCGCAGGCAGATATAACCCTCTGCACGTGTGGATTGGATAGCCAACTGCTCACTTATCTGCTCTCTGGGCTCGTCTATCCTCAGGAATCCACAGTACATGAACCAAAATTCCACTAAAACAGCCACTCGTTCACCGGGGAAAAATAACTCCAATAGTTTTGATATCGTAACTAAAAAGAATTTATTGCTTAACAAACAGAACAGAAGCGGAGACCAGCGTCACTCGCTTAATTAAAAAATTGCCGGCAAGCTATTATAATAAAAACAGAACAAACACCCGTGTTTCAAAAAACACATGGGGGCGTGATGGCGTCAGTACGTAGCACCGCCCTACATGTTTTGTCAGAGCTGACGTCTTCAATGAAAAAATACACATGGTGACACTTGGAACAGACATGCCAATGCTTGGGGGGGGGGGGGGGGGGGGGGGGGGGGGGGGGGTTCCTCTACAATGTTAATCATTCTTGTTTTTTGTTTTAGTGCCGCAATCCAGCCCACTGCATTGCATTCTTGAGCACATTAACCTTAAAGTAGAACCAAAAGAAAAACTTTTTTTCTTTCAGTCTTGGACAGAGTGGTGACAGATTAGAACGCCTGTTATGTTTTTATTCATACCTCTTCCCCTGTTAGGGGGATTCACACCTTCTATTTGTCCTGTTTACTGTTATCAAAAGTAAAAAAAATTCTCACTTCCTGTTTTGGCTATGGGACAGGAAGTTGAGGTAAATCTAAGTGGGATACAGATGGCAAAAAAAAAAAAAAAAAAAACACTGACGGCTTATAACCTTCCCATACTCTATCCAAAATGGAAAAAAACATGGCCATAGTTGTTCTTAATTGTATAACAACAGTATTGTGACGCACATGACCTTTAATGGCATCCCAGTCTTAGTCAATAGGGTTCAATATTGAGTTGGCCCACTCTTTGCAGCTATAACGGCTTCAACTCTTCTGGGAAGGCTGTCCACAAGGTTTAGGAGTGTGTCTATGGGAATGTTTGACCATTCTTCAAGAAGCACATTTGTGAGGCCCAGGCACTGATGTGTATAAGAAGGCCTGGCTCGCAGTCTCAAACCCACACCATAATCACCCCCCCCCCCCCCCCCCCCCCCCCATCACCAAATGATTTGGACCAGTGCACAAAGCAAGGTCCTTAAAATCACGAATAAGTGAGTTTGGGGTGGAGGAACTTGACTGGCCTGCACAGAGTCCTGACCTCAACCTGATAGAACACCTTTGCGATGAACTGGAGCGGAGACTACAAGCCAGGCGCCCTGTCCCACATCAGTGCCTGACCTCCACAAATGCGCTTCTGGAAGAATGGTCAAACATTTCCATAGACACTCTCCTAAACCTTGTGGACAGCCTTCCTAAAAGAGTTGAAGCTGTTATAGCTGCAAAGGGTGGGCCAATTCTATAGAACCCAACAGAGTAAGAGCCTGTACACACCAGCTGAAAACTGGATGGAAAAATACCGCTTTCGAAGCGATCATACGATAATCAGATCGTTAGTACAATGCTTTCGAGAGCCGATCACATCAGATCTGATTTATTATCCGCTAGGACAAGCCCGAAAATCTTACCAGCTGGTACGATTTTTGTTTAATCAGTACAGTTGTCCGAAAATACAATTACAATATAAAAATAAAATCACTTCCGAATATTTTATTTATTTATTTTTTTCTATCGTACAAGACTTTTTTCGTAACTTTAGTAAACTCTTTATGTTCGATATGCAACTAGCATGCAAAAAATAAATAAATAAATGGATGATCTGTCCGTTTTCCGGAACGTGTGTATGGGGTTTAAGGGTGGGATGCCATTAAAGTGTGTAAAGGCAGGTATCCCAATACTTTAGGTAATATAGTCCGTTTCTGTTAGAGGTGTATCTTGGCCTCAGTAGCCAGTGTACATAGAGCTGATCTCCAATAAGAAGCAGATCAATGTAGTCCTGAGAAATCATTTTTACATTGGGCCCTTCGAATGAGCCAAAGCATCAGCCTGCTTGTTTTGCTCCAGTGTTTGTTTTTTTCCCTTTCAACAAATTTATGCCCTCTGTATTTTATTGTACAGTGAGATTAAAGCCGTATTAAACTGTAAGCACTTTTTTTTTTTTTTTCAGTGGGAAATGGTTTGTCTCAATAGTCTTATTTTTCAACTTTAATAGACCAAGCTGTCCAGAAAAAGTGGCAGACTTCCTGGCCTGAGCACAAATTGAAAATAAAGAAAAAAAAAAACGAATGCACTCATCACATTTAACTGGAATATAATGAAGTTTTTGGGTTTAATCCAGCTTTAAAGAATTTTAATCTGGAAAACTATCCTCCCAGCCTATTCTGCAAAGCAGCCAGCAGATGGCAGCCTTTCCCCAGTAATCTAGCATTGCCTGCTTTTGGCACCAGAGCCTATATGCTGGGATAACAATGAGATTGGCATGGTGGCCTCCTGCATTATTACTCATGTGATGGCAGCCAGGGGCCTATTTTCTCTCTCTCCTGGCCCCGGAAGCCTTTACGTTTCCCAGGCTGAGTTTAACTCAGCTGTAATTTGTCAGCGGCTTGAACTTGAATGCATGTAAGGACAAGGCAAATGGCCAAGCATGACTTCACAACCAAAGCTCTTTTTTTTTTTTTTTCATACCTAATCCTACTGTCCCTAATCTTCCATAGAATATTAAAGCAGAATTCCACCCTAACGTGGAACTTGGGCTTTTCAGAACCCTCCCCCCCCTCTGGTGTCACATTTGGCACCTTTCAGGGGGGAGGGGGTTGCAGATCAGTGTTGCCAACCGTCAGTATTTTTACTGGCAGCCAGTAAAAAACAGGCATTTTTCTCCTGCCAGTAAATGCCAGTAAAAGGAAAAAGTTGCCAGTAAAAAATATGGCTGTGATGTTCTGCTCGGTCCAGAGCCGGCAGAGACCATCCGAGTCCCTGCTACAGTGTGTTCGGGGCAGCTCTGGTGGAGGCGGTGTCCAAGCATGTCGTGTGATGTCATGGCTTAAGGGAGCCAAGCAGAGCGGCCAGAGCCTCGTGTGCGGGTCTGTAGGACAGGAGCAGGGCAGGTCGGGAGCGGGACTGTTAGTGCTGTTTAGACTGGAGTGGACTGAAGGGACAAAGAGTCAACTTCGTGTGTGTGTGCCTTCCCATTCTAATTTCTTGCCCTCCTGAGTCCTGTCCCTGAGCTACTTACTTACTATATCGAAAATAAAATAATAAGTATGTTTTTTGCCCTAATATCTACCTTAAATCACATCGCTAATCGCATATTGTACTTGTTTATAGCCTAAATACTAAAATTTGCACTTAAAAACTGTAATTTTGGAAATGCCAGTAAAAACTTGGCTGTGCCAGGAAATTTTGGGTGTCGTGTCAGTAAATTTCAATCTGGTAGGTTGGCAACACTGTTGCAGATACCTGTCTAAGACAGGTATCTGCACCCACTTCCGGGCATAAACTCCCACGGGAGTTTACTCAATTTCCTGTCCCGGCGCGCTGACTGCCGGGACACACACGTATCACGGCAGACAGCGCTGACGATTCTCATTGCGCTGCGCGACTCGCGCATGCGCAGTCAGGAACTGGGAAGTGAAGCCACTAAGGCAACACTTCCTGATTCCCTCACCGAGAATGGCGATGGCAGCAGCAGAGAGCCGATCGATTGATCGGCCTCCGCTGCCGACATTGCTGGAACCTGTGACAGGTAAGTGTCCATTTTTTAAAAGTCAGCAGCTGCAGTATTTGTAGCTGCTGGCTTTAAAAAAAAAAAAAATTCAGATACAGTCCCGCTTTAAGCAACTTCATAGGTCAATCCTTCTGAACTTGTCAATAGTAGAGCAAAGCAATTTGTTTGAATTTTTTGCTTTAGAAACCTAACTAGAACCAATTGTCACTATTTTCATAGAGCGTATTGGAAACAAACCATGTGGTCCACAAATAAATGTCAAAGTGTAATGGGGGGAAATTTTATTTAAAAAAATAAATAAATAAACACAGCTAACTTCTGTACAATGATTCTATTATACAAAACTGCCATTTTGTGTCAGATCTTTTTCTACAGGGTATCATGATTTTAAAATCTCAACACCAAAGGAAAAGTACACACCCACTTTAAAAAGTAATGCTGGCCATACACTATACGAAAAATCGTCTGAAATTCGGTCATTTAGATAGTTTGTTTGTTTTTCGGCCAGTTAATGGGCACAAAATCAACAAACGTTGGGACGTTTTTGAGCCGAAAAAACGAAGGACAAGTTTTGGAAATTTTCTGCCGAACGATAAATTGAAAGGTTAATGTGTTTCCCATCCAAACTGACTGCACTAGGTATATGTAAAAAAAAACTAACAATAAATGCATTCATTTATGTCCACTGAATGATTTATTGGTCATTACATGATGGCACTATCGTTTGCGCTCACGGCCGAATGTTCGTTTTTCAAAAATGGGTTTGGCTGATTTTTCATATAGTGTATGGCCAGCATAACCACACTTATGTTGAGGGAAACAAAAATTCCCCTCTGGGTGATCTATGCACATTGCAAGGATTTTAACAAACTTTGTTGCAGATTCCTACCTTTTCATTATTCTGAAGAAATCCCTGCGTGTCTGTGTCCATGTGGGAAAGTGATTCTAATGGGAGTGGTTTCATAATGATCAACCAGCTGTGCACCTGCAGGGCTCTAATGAAGAAAGATACTGGGCCTGCATCCCTTTTTTAGATGTGATGTCCTGTTGGCAGTATCTCCCCAAACATGACATTTTTGTCGTAGGGGATGCCTGAAATCTGGCTTGCATCTTAATACAGACTACTGAGAAAATTGGTGGGTCAATCCAAAGACATGCCGGTAGGTTAATTGGCTTCTGTCCAAAAATTGGCCCTAGTATATGAATGGGGATCTTAGATTGTGGGCTCCTCGAGGGTAGGGACTGATGTGAGTGTGCAATGTACAGGGATGGGGACAATTGTAGACACTCGCTCAGGTTGAATTGGATGGACTGATGTCTTTATTCAACCTTACTAACTATGAAACTATGAATCACACAAGCAGGAAATGTTTCTGGGGGCATTCTTTGTACAGAACACCTCCAGGTAGCCATATTGCATTTTCAATTACAGAGCTGCAATTTGGAAAGGTCATTTTTAATACCAATTACAATAGGACTTGTGTCGCACTTGTATACACTACAGTATATTATTTTTTTTTCTTTATTTGCTATTTTTTTTTTTTTCCCCACATGAAAGTGGAGTTACCCTTAACTCAAGCTGGAAGGGGTTAGAAATTGTGCAGGTTTTTTCTTTTTATTACAGGGACAGCTGAAGGTTTCCCCTCATCCCCTTTCTGTCACAGTTGTCAGCCTTTTGAGTTTTTCTTACACTTCTATTTTGGTGACCTACTGGAAATAAGGGATAATTTACCCAAATAAGATACAAATGACCATAAAAACTCCTCCACTCCATCCAAATCTAAAATAGTACATTTTGGCTCCACTGTAAATACAGGCCAAATGCAGTTATGGGGCCTTTTAGATTCAAAGTTTTGAATTTTTTCATAGATGTCTTCAAATCAAGTATAATAAAGCTTTTGAGAAGTTGGCACAACTAAAATATAGACAGATCTACTGTGTTCGACGGTCTCTGAGCCTTCCTATTGTATATGCCATCTTTTCTGATCCGCACCTTCGTGTACAGATGGGCTCTATGCTGGAGTCTGATACCCAAGCAGAGATACTTGGCAGAGGCCATCAGATGCTGCATTCTATTATCGTTCCCAGTTTAGATGAAATGGCTGAGGATGGTTTTGACTTCATGAAGTAGGCAATCAAGTGGAGGTCATTTGGTAATTACGCTGATGAGTTCAAGCTGGACAGATCCAGCCATGCTGTCCTGAAGTGACCTGGTTATTGGTCTTTTCCGAGAGAATAATGTGCGAGATTGCCTTGGCCGCGATCTAATCTTCCAGCTTTGGTTTATAGCAACTGTCTTTTCCATATCGACCTTGTTCTTTCCATGTGTGAGCACTGAGGATTGTAATGGATTTATACCACAGTATTATATCTTCTAAATTCTAAGGAAGGAGTATGATTTACAAGAATGAGTAGACTCTACTACACAAATATTAACAAAATGCTCCAGCCAACCAGCTACGGTAAATAAAAGAAAATCATTTACAAGAACTGTTTCACCTGGGATATTTGTAAAGTAATTACTTGTTATGCTCCTGTGCTCTATGGCAGAGGAGAGTGATGATGCTTTTTAAAGTCTGCACAAGTTCTCCTGCCCCCAGTCAGCTCTTTGGACTACCGGTCAAACCACCACCACCACCCCCATTAATTTTCTCTCCTTACAGAACATCCCCTCCCAATGTAAACCTAAGTTCAGTTGGCACTTGGCATCTAATGACCTAAAGCTGAATTCCAGTTTTTTTTATTTTATTTTTTGCATATTAACATTGGTCCAGCTTGGACCTATGTACAGTGGGGGAAAAAATATTTGACCCCCCCTGCCAATTTTGTAAGTTTGCCCACTGAATGAAGGTTCTATAATTGTTATTTTGTATTTTAAATGATAGAGACAGAATCTTAACCAAAAATCCAGAAAAAACACCATACAAATGTTATAAATTGAGTTAAAAGTAGTGAGTCAAAGTAGTATTGGATCCGCTACCAACCCCCAATAATTCTGTCTCCCACAGACTGGCTACAGTAAGTGCTCATGTGGTACATAGATTAGTCCTGTCAATTTAAGGTGCTCCTAACGACAACTTATGTGTATAAAAGACTCCTGTTCACAGAATCTTTCCTCCATTCAAATTTCACCATCATGGGCAAGAACAAAGCTGTCAAAGGACATCAGGGACAAGATTGTAGACCTGCACAAGGCTGGAATGGGCTACAAGACCATCAGTAAGAAGCATGTTGCGAAGGAGACAACTGTTGGAGTCATTATTCGCAAATGGAAGAAGGACAAAGTATCTCTCGCTCTCTCGCTCTCTCTCTCTCGCTCTCTCTCTCTCTCTCTCTCGGTTTTTGCCTCCTGAGGTATGGATGAACATGAGAAAAGTGAGGGATCAGCCCAGAACTACACGGGAGGAGCTTTTTAATGATCTCAAGGCAGTTGAGACCACAGTCGCCAAGCAAACCATTTGTAACACAATACGCCACCATGAATTGAAATGCAGCATCCACGATGTCCCCCTCCATAAGTAGGCACATGTACAGGCCCCTCTGAAGTTTACCAATGAACATCTAAATGATTTAGAGGAGGGTCGTGAGAAAGTGCTGTGCTCAGATGAGACCAAAATTGAGCTCTTTGACAATAACACGACTTGCTGTGTTTGGAGGAAGAAAAATGCTGACTGTGACCCTAAGAACACCATCCCTACAGTCAAGCGTGGAGGTGGAAACATTATGCTTTGGGGCTGTTTCTCTGCTAAAGGTACAGGCCGACTTTGCTGAATTGAGGGGGCCAATGGAAGGAGCCATGTATTGTAAAATCTTGGATGAGAACCTTCTTCCCTCAGTCAGAACACTGAAGATGGGTCATGAATGGGTCTTGCAACATGACAGTGACCCAAAACATACCTCCAAGGCAACAAATGAGTGGCTCAAGAAGAAACGCATTAAGGTCATGGAGTGGCCTAGCCAGTCTCCTGACCCTAATCCTATAGAAAATGGATGGAGGGATCTGAAACTTTGAGTTGCCAAGTGACCGCCAAGAAACCTTAAGGATTTAGAGAAATCTGTAAAGCGTGGACCAAAATCCCTCCTGAGATGAGATGTTTGCTAACCTGTTAACCAACTACAAGAAATGTCTTACCTCTGTGCTTGCCAACAAGGGTTTCTCCACCAAGTACTAAGTATCATGTACATTTGTATCATGTTTTTTTCTGGATTTTTGGTTGATATTCTGTCTCTACCATTTAAAATACACCTATGATACAAAGAAATGAAGGGCCTATAATTCAATTAAGTGGGGAAACTTACAAAATCTGCAGGGGATTAAATAATTATTTTCCCCACTGTATACATATTCCAAACCTAGCTGATCCCTGTGGAAGTGGAGCATTGTGGCAGCGGTATGAAGACTTGCTGCCAGCGCAGAGTCAAGTTGGGCTGAGCGCTTCTCCACCTTTCACAAGCAGATTTGTATTTTCATCTACTGTATAAATACAAGGCTCCCTCTGGATGGCTGAGGTGGAGATCATGTCCATCCAGTAGTTGGAAAAGCCATGGTGGAAGAGACCCAACCTGGAACTGTGATGAAGGCTATCTTGCTGCATTGCTCTCTGAGAGATATCTAAGCCTGGCAGAATCTGTTTTAGGTAAACTGGTGCTTGGCTAGAGTAGAGCTGAGCGAGAGGTTTTCAGTAATTTTAACTGCTGGTTTACAGCTGAATCGCCAAAGGAATCAAGACAGCATTAGGGGTGAAAATTTAAAATTTTTCAGGAGTCCCCTTGAAGTGTATGGGAGCCAAAAACTCGCAATCATTCCCCAAGGAAGCTACTGTACTTTTTATGAGGGTAGAGCAACATATTGCTCAGATATGAGTGGGTACAATAAATGTGTAAATCTAGGGTCGGCACTAAAGTGAATCAAAGGTCTGTATCATAAATATTACATTACTACAACATTTATTTGGAAGATCAGATACAGAGCTATTGTATCTTATGTAATATACTGTATGTAATAAATTGCCAAGGCATCTGCATTGCATTGTCAGATTGAGAGAGAGAGAGAGACTATGCCTGGTGTCAAACTGGGCAATGTTATATATATATATATATATATATATATATTTTTTTTAATATCTGGAAATAGGGCACACAAAGTCAGAAAATGAATAGCGGTCTGACATTTGAGACTGAAATCGGAGGATCCAAAGGCCTGTTTTTCCTCATTAAAGGTTTACTGTGGGGTTGTGCAAAAATCGGACTAATCGTAATTGGTTCTCCTAAAATACTATCTTAAAGCGGAGTTCCGCCAAAAATAAAAAATTAAGTCAGCAGCTACAAATACTGCAGCTGCTGACTTTTAATATATGGACACTTACCTGCCCAGGTAGCCCGAGATGTCCTCACTCGAAGCCGGTCGGTCCCTCGGCTACCGGGTGGAGGTGCCGGCATCTTCACTAAGGAAATGGGGAAGTGAAGCCTTGCGGCTTCACAGCCTGGTTCCCTACTGCGCATGCGCAGTCTCACTGGTCCCTGCTGTCTTCTCTGGGACCTGTGTGTCTCCCAGAAGACAGCGGGGGGGGGGCATGGCGTAGATAGCCGCGGATACTGCAGCAATCTATGCCCGGAAGTAGGAGCAAATACCTGGATTATACAAGTATCTGTTCCCCCTTCCCCCCTGAAAGGTGCCAATTGTGACACCGGAGGGGGGGGGATGAATCCAAAAAGCGGAAGTTCCATTTTTTGGGTGGAACTCTGCTTTAAGCCAAAACTTTTTTAATAAAATTTTGGCCATCGTACCAAATGTTAAAACCCATGTCAAGTTTTTATCTGTCCCTTTAAGATTTCCTCTAATTTCCTGTTCTGTAGACACAACAGGAAGTAAAAAGAATCTTCTCCAAAATTAGGAAATTCTTCCCTTTTGGACAGTTGTCACTGGAACAAGTGTCTCCAGTAGAAGATTTACTGAGGAGAATAAATCAAACTTGAAATCTTGACATTTTCTTATTTTTATTCAGTTGACAGTGGTCTTCAGGAAAGTAGAGAGGGTGAATCTCTCTTGCAGGGATACACACAGCAGTAATAACCTTGCAGGGGTTCTAACCAATCACCATTCCCCACAAAAAAGATACAATTTATATTTTACGTATTTGCATATACAGTATCTCACAAAAGTGAGTACACCCCTCACATTTTTGTAAATATTTTATTCTATTTTTTCATGTGACAACACTGAAGAAATGACACTTTGCTACAATGTAAAGTAGTGAGTGTACATCTTGTATAATGGTGTCAATTTGCTTTCCCTTTAAAATAACTCAACACACAACCATTAATGTCTATACCGCTGGCAACAAAAGTGAGTACACCCCTAAGTGAAAATGTCCAAAATGGGACCAATTAGCCTTTGCCCCTCCCCGGTGTCATGCGACTCGTTACAAGGTCTCAGGTGTGAATGGGGAGCTGGTGCGTTAAATTTGGTATTATTGCTCTCACTCTCTCATACTGGTCACTGGAAGGTCAACGTGGCACCTCATGGCAAAGAACTCCCTGTGGATCTGAAAAAAGGAATTGTTGCTCTACATAAAGATGGCCTAGGCCAGTGATGGTGAACCTTGGCACTCCAGATGTTTTGGAACTGCATTTCCCATGATGCTCAATTACACTGCAGAGTGCATGGTAAATGTAGTTCCAAAACATCTGGGGTGCCAAGGTTCGCCATCACTGGCCTAGAAGATTGCCAAGACCTTGAAACTGAGCTGCAGAATGTTGGCCAAGACCATAAGGTGGTTTGACAGGACAGGTTCCACTCAGAACAGGCCTTGCCATTGTCGACCAAAGAAGTTGAGTGCACATGCTCAGTGTCATATCCAGAGGTTGTCTTTGGGAAATGGATGTATGAGTGCTGCCAGCATTGCTACAGAGGTTGAAGGGGTGGGGATCAGCCTGTCAGCGCTCAGACTATACGCCACACACTGCATCAAATTGGTCTGCATGGCTATCGTCCCAGAAGAAAGCCTCTTCTAAAGATGATGCACAGTTTTCTAAAGACAAGCAGACTAAGGACATGGATTACTGGAACCATGTCCTGTGGTCTGATGAGACCAAGTTAAACGTATTTGGTTCAGATGATGTCAAGCGTGTGTGGCGGCAACCAGGTGAGGAGTACAAAGAAGTGTGTCTTATCTACAGTCAACCATTGTGGGTGGAGTGTCATGGTCTGGGGCTGCATGAGTGCTGTGGTTTAGACATTAATGGTTGTGTGTTGAGTTATTTTAAAGGGAAAGCAAATTGACACTGTTATAAAGCTGTACACTCACTACTTTACATTGTAGCAAAGTGTAATTTCTTCAGTGTCGTCACATAAAAAGATATAATAAAATATTTACAAAAATGTGAGGGGTTACTCACTTTTGTGATATACTGTATATATTCACTGTGTGTATATGTATGTATATATAATACAGTATATAACCACCGGACTGCCCACTGTGGATATACGTTTATACTTTGCCTTTAAATCCCGGTGGTCTCCGCCGCTTACTGGAGCCGTGGGTAGTGGCGGAAATGATACAATTCCCGGTATGGATTGCCAGGAAGTCAAGTGAGGGCAAGAAGGCACCCACCGACTCTATGCCCTTGGAAGGATCGAAGCAACATCAAATGTCACTTTCGCCTTCCGGGCTTAAAGGGACAATTTTAAAAAAATTTTTTTGATAAAAAAATGTCTTTTTTTTTTTTTTATTGCTTTTAAGTGTAAATGTGAGATCTGAGGTCTTTTTGACCACAGATCTCACACGAAAGAGGCCCTGTTGTCCTGCTTTTTTTTTCAACTACAAGGAATGTTTACATTCCTTGTAAAAGGAATAAAATATTTTTTTTAATGTGGTTGTACACCCTGTACAACCACTTTTACCTACAGGTAAGTCTATATTAAGGCTAAAGCCCCATACACACGGTCGGACTTTTTCATCAATTTGGTCCGATCGGACAAGGTTGTTGAAAAATCAGACCGTGTGTATGCACCATCGGACAGTGTTCGTCGGTTTGTCCGTCGGACAAAGTCTTATCTCCTGCTGGAAAGATTTCCCGTCAACCCGGTCCGATCACACCAAATCCGAGCGTGTGTACGCTTGTCCGACGGACAAAGTGCTACGCATGCTCAGAAGAAATTCTGTGACGGAAGCGCTCGGTCAGGTAAAACTACCTTTCCTAATCGACACAGCACATTCGTCACGCTGCAATGTTAAAATGTCTTTAATGCAGCGCATTCTCTTTTTCTTTACAATGCAACAAGAATGACATCTTTTAGCTGCTCCTATTCACCCGCACTTCTCACAAACTTACTTCTTTATTACTTTGCAGCATTTATACACTACATGTTTATTTTTACTCAGATCGTAATACAATCTTTCTTATTTTTTTACCCAGATTTTTTTTTTTTGGGGGAATACATATTTGAAGGAGATTTTTTTTTTTTTGGAGGGGGTTTGTATGTCTCAACTTAGCAAAACCACATTATTAACATTTGTATTTCTTGCTTACATTTACTAGGAGTTTGTTGGTTGTTGGTGCCCCTTGTTAATTCTAGGATTAGTGAAATGTACCTGCCTACTCAAAGAAAAACTGTCATTGTAGAAAAGTAAAACACAATAGTCAATGATTATTTCAAATCAAAAAAACCTTTATTTAGGTCTCAGCAACAGACCAAAGAGGAACGCAGCCATGGTGAAACTTGGGGAATTTGCAAAGCCTTGGACACCCATGGCAACCATCATTTTACAGACTTAAACAATTGGGGGCATGAAGACTACCTATCTAAATAATAAGGGAGCGCAATCTGGTCCTGAAGTCCAAAACATCCGGAACTGCAGCAGATGCCATCTAGGTCCCCAGGCTCTGGTACTACGAGAGGCTCCATCTTCTCTCAGACCAGACTGAGTCCAGGTTGTCACTCTCTTGTCTTCCTTGTACGCTTCCTTCCACGCCGTGGTGCTGGTGCTGGTGCTGGTGCTGGTGGGGTGGCAGAAGGAGGAGGAGGAGGCGGAGCAAGGTCACTCTCGCAAACATGTGTGAGGGGAGTCATCTCCCCAGCCATCCCCTCATTTAGTATTTTGAGGATGACCTCCTCACACATGCTGCGTTGCCCCGCCTCCATACCCGTAAATTTACTTGTAACCAAGGAGGCAAAGGCCTCCTCGTAGGTGGGTGTGGCATAGAGGGAGGCTGAGGCATCTTTTATCAGCTGGAGCGCTGACTCTCCCACCTCCCCCATGTTTTTCGCCCTTCTGTAGGGAAGGCGGAGGGGAGAGACTTGGGAGACAGTCAGGCTCCTACGCCTACCCCCCTCTTGGCTGCCACTACCCCCTGCCTCCTCCTGACTGCCACCTTCCACAGCCACCTCCTGGCTGAGGTCTTCCTGTGTATGAAAAAGGGACATAGTTTCAGTTATTTGTTCATCAAACACACACAATTCTCATCTAGTGACTGTTGCAAAATGTTTTCAAATACAAAACCATACAATTCTCAGCCCTGCAGTTTAGATTCTTCCCAAAAATGTCTCCCACACCACTGTCTGTTGATATGTCAATCACGTTAGGAAATAAGCAATTGGGGATCCTGAATTAACTGAACATCATTCATTATTCAACAAACTGGTTCCAAAACTACTATACCTGGAACAAGCTGGGCACCTGCACATATTCCTGACTGGAAGGCCCAGGTTGCTCCTCGGAAGCCTCATCAGGGTGGCGTGCGTGGAAGGACGCGTGCAAGGAAGAGTCGAGAGTGACTTCCTGACAGTAGCCTGGTCTTTGAGAAAGTGGAGCCTGTCATAGTACCAGAGCGTGGGGACATGGACATCAGCTGCTGCAGCTCCAGATGCTTGTGACTTCAGGACCTTATTGCGCTCCCGGAAATAGGTAGTCTTCATGTTGTTGATCTTCACTTTTAAGTTTGCGACGGTTGCCATGGGCAGGGTAGGCTTTACAAATGCCACCAGTTTCAGCAGGGCTGCGTACCTCTTTGGTCTGTTGCTATAATCCCTGTGTTTTGCCTGCCATAAGAGGGGGAATTGCCGGTATTTATCAATGAAGTGTGGGAGAAAGCTCACGTTGTAGAAGGCATCCATCACCTCTGCAAGACACAACGCCACACAAAACAATATAAATAATGTCAGCCTAAACTCTCCTAATCTTCTCCATAAAGAAGCCTCAAGTTCTAATCAGTCTAGGCTAGTTATGTACCAACGTCAAATTGTACCTTCGTTTGTAGCGATCGTCTCGTGCGTGAGCTTTCTCTCCCCTCGTCTCCCAGATCGTGGCTACGACACAGGCGTGTGACGTTTTATATACAGTGCGCATGCGTCAAACTCCGCCCGCCCCTGACGATCTTTCTCGTCTATTCCCCACCCCTTCTCTTTACGGCGCAGTGGGGAGAGCACATGGCGGGGACACAGCAGGTGCGCCCCAAATATCCCCCCAACGAGGAGGTGGACGAGGAAAGTCCGGAGGCAAAAACGTCCCGATCCCGGAGCCTGAAATTCAAGGCCTCCAATATGTCATTTGGAGAAATGTTGGAGATGGTGGACATATTAAAGAGGAGCGACTATGATGGGAAGTATGGCCCTTACCTCAACCCCAATGTCCGCAAGGCCAAGATCATGTCTAAAGTTGTGAGAAGGCTGTACAATCATTTTGGGGTACAACGATCCAAGGAGCAACTCAGGAAACGCTGGTCAGACCTGAAACTGAGGGAGGCCGATCAGTACAGAAAGATCAAGAGAATTCTTCAAAAAAGTAAGTAGTTGTGTTTTGTGTTTGATTTCTTGCTTGCATACTGCTCCATTGTGTTTTGATTTTTACCAAGTTGTACATTCCAAAATGGCCACTTTCAGGTTCGTCTGTGCATTCGATCGTACTCAGCCTCGATCTTTCTGCCACTGGCATGGTCGTGTGTGTGTGCATTCGATCGTACGCAACCTCGATCGTTCGGCCACTTATAATACGATGTTTGGTGTTTTTTTGGGGAAAGGAAGTTTGTTCTCACTAGAAATGTCATCAAGAATGTAAAGCCAATTTATTCAATGTAAAGGAGAGGTCACTCAGTAGCTGTTTACCCATCTGGACTCTAGAGCACTAGTGCTGGGACACCCAAACCCCCTTTTTATTATGCTTTTCCACACATGTGCTCCAGTGGATACTAGAGGGGGGTCTCCATCACACAAACTTCTACCCAAAAGCTAGTCAGTTTAGCACCTTTACAAAGTGACTTCATTCATGTAGTTGACATTTGTAACTGGCCAAACTAAAATAGTGTCCGTCACTTTCAAGCAATGTTTGTCATTTCCTATTTCTGCCCTCAATAGCTTGTGTTGCTAAATCTTCCTTTTGGACATTCTCATAGGGGAGCGAAAACTTGGGCCGTCTGAGGAAACCCCCAAACCAACACCTACCAAAAAAGGGGAAAGAGCAGAAGCAGAGGAGGAGGAGGAAGGAGAGATCATCGAACTTGGAGAAATTGTCACCACAACAGGTGAGTGTGGGAGAACACAGCTACTGGTAAGCTAATCCATGTATGGCTGCCTCATTTCCAACACCCCATTTTTGTTTGTTTGTGGTTTTTAGGTGACGTGGATGTTGTGGAAGAAAAATCGCACTTTACCACAGAGAGTGCCCACGTACTCATCGGAGAGATAATGGTCTGCAATAGAGATCTAGATTACATAAAGCAAAACATCAATGATGTTCAACAAAAATTGAAGAACATCATTGATATTTTAGGAAAAATATGAAAACGCACCAAGTAATTAACACACATTTGTGCCAGCTTCAGAACACATTTGCAACTTAAAAACTGTCTGAAATTTGGAACATGCACACATTGTGTCCACATGTGCTAGCTCCCACCATGGTGGATGAATGGCAACGTTTTTTTGGGGGTGCAAACACTTTACGAACTACGAAAGTGGTTGTGGTGAAGGGGTTGCACCCCCAAAAAACGTCCATTCATCCCCATGATGGAAAATGGCACTTTTGAAGCTTCTAGGCATGTGTTTTACCATCTAATGACCATTTTCAGTCCCAAATTGTGTGCATGTTCCAAATTTCCACTTTTCGGCGTGAAGATTGGCGTGAAGATTGGCGTGAAGATTGTAAACGCACTTGGGAATGTTTTCCTAGTAAACTTTTATTTTTCTAAATGTGTGGCTTCCTTATTTAAAAAACACAATGCATTATGTATGTAAAATGAAAAGGATATGGGGGGCAATGGGTGTTATTTACTAAAGGCAAATCCACTTTGCACTCCAATTTTCTTTCCCGGGGAACTTTTTCAATGCACTTGTAGAGCATAGCGGATTTGACTTATGTAAATGACACCCACAGTGCTTTGTACGAAAACACGGAGCACAGCATTTTGGAGAATACACACATGTCAGACCTGGTGATGAAAAGGAGTATTTTGGGTGTCAGTTATGCAGTACAAACCTTCTCTAGACCAAAGATTAGGTAGCAAACACACAACATGAGAATAATCTTTTTGGGAAGAAGAGACTGTTACCTCCTTTTGCCCAGAAAGTGCATTCCCACTGTCCAAGGCAAAGGGAAAAAATGTCAAAGTAAAATAAGCTAAAAAGAAGACTGAAATGACATGAAATCATAGGTTGGTTAAAATATCAGATTTAATAAAAAATGCCTCTCACACATCGTCAGGCAGAGCAATGGCCCCCCTACCCACAAAGTACTGCATATATTGGTCCCGGACCACACGGGCATTTAGAGGGGGCAAGCCTGGACGTGCCACTCGAAGGGCTGTGAGTTCGGCATTTGGAGGGCCCTCCACATCTGGCCAACGGGCACCACATAGTTCCTGTTATGTCTTTTGAGGAAGTTGTGCAATATGCAACAGGCAAGAACTATGTGGTTCAGTTTGTATTCCGCCAAGTTAAATGCCGTCAGGAACAGGCGGAAGCGGCTGGCCAGGATGCCAAAAGCGTTCTCCACAACTCTTCTGGCTCTGGACAGCCTGTAGTTGAAGACCCTCTGGTCCGGGGTGAGGGTCCTCATCGGGAACGGCCTCATCACATGGGGAGTCAACGCAAACGCTTCATCTGCGACAAAGACGAAGGGGAGTCCTTCGGCATTCTCCTCTGGAGGTGGCAAGCACAGACTGCCACTTTGGAGACGCCAGTAGAACTCCGTGTGCGTAATGGCCCCACCATCCGATATCCGGCCGTTCATCCCCACGTCCACATACATAAACTCGTATGTTGCCGACACCACCGCCAACATCACTACACTATTAAACCCTTTATAATTATAATAGTAGGACCCCGAGTTGGGCGGTGGGACGATGCGGACGTGTTTCCCATCAATTGCCCCTCCGCAGTTAGGAAAGTCCCAACGGCTGGCAAAGTGGGAGGCCACAGTCTGCCATTCCTGTGGCGTGGAAGGGAACTGTGGAGTGAAACAAGAAAAAAAAATTAGTCACTTTGCACCTAAACATTGCAAGCAGATTAGACAATCAACATCTTGGAACAAGAGCATTGTCTAAAATTGGAGGCTGGAAAGTATTTGCACAGAAAAGTAGAGGCTCCCCTTCACAGATTACTCACCCCCCCATCAATCCCCCCACTTCTGATGGGCCATTGGCAATAACTAGGGGTTTTGGGGGGGGGGGGGTGGTGGACAGCTAACCCTCTGCACTTCATTGATTGGCAAATGGCTCAATAATGTGGGCTAGTTTGGCCAGACCCTCTGTACTTAACACTATTGGCAGGCCACAGGAAAGATCAAATAACATTTCAACCCCGCCCCCCCCCCCCCCCCAACAAGGCAGGCACAGTGTGACATTATTAAATTACCAAGCAAGCTAATAGGAGGGAAAGAAGACAAAAAAATAGGAAATGGAATGTATGGAGGCAGTCCCTTGCACTACATGCTTTGCTGAATTCATCCCTAAAGATGCGCACTATAAAGAGGTAGGTATATAGTGTGTATGGACCTTGGGAAAGCCAGCAGATAAAGGATTGGTACCATCTGACAGAGCAGTTGGGGGAGGGGGTTCCTAATGAGTTTGCCCCCCCCCCCCCACCAAAAGAACAAAAAAAGGGGGCTCTACATGAAGTAAACCACACAGCAAACATTTGTGCATATTTTAGGGGGTGTTTTGGGGCAAACAATACTATGCAGCAGACAAAAGACATTGCTTAAGTGACTAGGCCATAGGTGTCTATTGGGGCAGAAGAGCATGCTGGTGAGGTAAGTGAAGGGAAAAATGCATGAAGGAGAAAAGGGGCACAGCATATTAGAACATATTGCAATCATGGTAATTAGGGAAGGAGGTCAAAAATACAAGTCATTAGCAAACAGAGCATACATAGAAGGGAATAGTAAAGTAGAAATGTTACCTTAATATAGTCCTCCTGCAGGACCTGAATGATGGCAGAACAGGTCTCTGGAATAATGATTCCCAGGGCCTGGGGAGAGATACCTGAAGAGAACTTCAAATCCTGAAGACTTCTCCCTGTCGCCAAGTACCTCAACGTGGCAACAAGCCTCTGCTCCGGAGTAATGGCTTGTCTCATGCAGGTATCCTGCCGGCTGATAAAGGGGGTCAGCAAAGCCAAAAGACGGTGAAAATCGGGGTCCGTCATCCTGAGAAAGTTCCTGAAATCATCAGGATTATTCTCCCGGATCTCACGAAGCAAAGGCATGTGCGAGAACTGGTCACGCTGAAGCAACCAATTCTTGGTCCACATACTCCTCGTCACTCTGTTCATGGACGGGTCTTGGGTCAAAGCTAAAAGCCCGACACCAATTCCGCGTACAGCACGAACTCGGCGACGAGTACGCATGGGAAACATCGCTCAGAAGGTCACAAAAGGTCGGCTGGTCAGAACGGACAAACAGAAAGCACCGATAAACAGCAAGGCCTGAAAGAACGAAGTGAATACCAGCAACGAGCAGACAATAAGCAGTGCAAATCAAAGCGTCCTATATCAAGATATAGGCCGCAATGACCAACAAATGCGAACTGACTACACGCACTAATAAACAGATACGCACGACAAGCACAAACTGAAGAGCAGTAACGATCTGAGTCAGAAAACTGAGAAGCGCGAATCTTAAGTCACCAAACTTCCACTAACTCTCGATAAACACGGGATCAGCAGAAGGAGCCCAACGGGTGCCTGACGTGGTGCTGAACTTCCCTTTTCTAATCTCGTGGACGACGACTTACGTCACGACGTTCTTCCGGACCGGATATTCCGACAACTTTGTCCGACCGTGTGTACGCAACGCCAACATCGGACAAAGTACGTCGGACAAAGTCCGACTGACCTGGTCCGCGGATTGTCCGAGCGTGTGTATGGGGCTTAAGGCTTACCTGTAGGTGCTTGAAATATCTCCTAAACCTCACGGTTTAGGAGATATTTACTAAAATGACAAGCGGCGATGACTACGGCGCATGTGCCAATGTCATTGGCGCATGTGCCCTTTAGAAAGGACACATTGTGCCGTTTCTAATAGGGGTCATACCGTGACTGGTGGCTGAATGACGTGAGTGATGTCAAGCGACTCCGGCCAGTCACAGAGCCGGAGTTTGAAGAGTTCCGGAAGGAAGAGGGGTGAAGATGGAAGCTCCCTGCTAGTAAGGACAACGGTGACAGTGCGGTGTCAGGTAAGTGACACATAATGGGCTACTATACGATGCATAGTAGCCCATTATGCTTTACCTTTGCAGGGAAATAAAGAGGAAGTAAAACCCAACAGGGTTTACTTCCTCTTTAAAGGGACAGTGTAAAAATAAAAAATATAAAGTAAAATAAGAAAAAAAAATATGTAAGCGCCCTGTCCCTCGAAGCTTGTGCACAGAAGCGAACGCATACGCAAGTCCTGCCCACATATGTACACAGTGTTCAAACCACACGTGCAATATCGCCACGCCAGGGATCCTCTCAAGACACATGGAGGAGTCCTGTCCAGAGGCATGGAAGCAAGAGTAAGGACAGCAGGAGCCAGCTAGCATGCCTGGGAGATCTCCAGGGAGAAGACAGTCGGGTGGCTGGTAAGTGTAGCAGTCTGCGAGGACTGTGGGAAGTTAGCCACGAGGGCTAGTGAAAGGGGCAGCTGCAGGGACTGAAGAGGTGGTGCTGATGTCATTAGCCATAGGAATGTAGCTGGACACTGGACTTTTTCTACACACCAAAGGGACCCACGGTCCCTGCCTGTAAAGGGCTTGTGCTGTGGCTGAGTGTCTTGCCAGATTTTCTAAACAGTGTTCCAGCTGGGTCTTAGTTATTCTGCAAGCAAGTGATGTTCTGGAGGAAGAAGAGTGTATACACAGATTGTATATAGTTAAAGTATCCCTGAAGTTGTTCCACTCAAGTGGGCATCCCATAATTATCCCATCCCTAAGTTATATACAAAACAAAGTTGCTGGACTTTTCCTGTCTCAAATGAGCCTGTGGAGATTCAGTGTTCCTGGCTGTGCAGGGTTGGGGATCCCTATTCACCAGCGGCTTCTACGGGGGATGCGCTACATACATATTTTATATATACTGTATATAAGTCCCTGCCCTCAAGGTGCTTACAATCTTAGCCTACATTCACAACTGAGCAGGGTAAATTTCTGGAGATTTTTAAGTGTTTTTTTTTTTTTTTTTTTTTAAGTGTTTTAGAGCTCATTCAGCCATTGGCAGATGCATTTGCATTCACCTTGCAGACCATAGAAGTGGATGCACACACAGCAGTTGACTGCAGGCAGGAGCAGGTCCACGGATCTTAATGCACAAAGTGTGCATTGGGATCTGTTCATCTTCTCCTGCCCGCATGTCAGATTTTGACATGCAATTGTGTCTTTGCAGCTGCTGCATGTGCATCCACTATGGGTTGTCTGCAAGGTGGATGCAAACGCATCTGCCAGTGGCTCTGCAAGGAGGATGGGACTAATTGACTGAATGAGCCCATAAAAGCATTGTGTATACATTTTTACACATGTATCAAGCTTCTGGCATTTGATTCGTGGACTGGGCAAGGAGAGGAGGAGTTCAATGCAGTACATCAATACAGTTCTTCAATGCACAGGTGCTCCCAATAAAATATCTGTGGCAGTACCTTTCTTGATGACTTCTCTGCATGGCTACCCTACTTTCTTCCCTCTGAAATCCCCACAATCATTCTCGGGGACTTCAACATCCCTATTAATACTAACACTCCTGCCACTTTCAAACTTCTCAGCCTAACCTCCTCCTTTGACCTGAAGCAGTGGATACATGCTCCTACTCACTCTGAAGGCAATACCCTTGACCTCGTTTTCTCTCACCTTTGCACTCCATGCAACCTCTCTAACTATCCATTCCCTCTCTCTGATCACCACCTTATTAGTTTCACTCTCTCCCTCTCTTTCACCTCCTCTCCCTCCAACCGCCTTAAAGCTACCCGCAGAAACCTACGTCATCTCAACCCTTCTCTTCTATACTCTGCTATCGACAACCTCTACGACAAAATCTCACCCCTATCCTGCACCAACCTAGTCACTTCTGTCTACTACACTTCACTTCTTGCCTCACTGGACTCACTGGCCCCCCTCACTACACACAGAATCAAGCCCCGACCCCTTCAACCTTGGCAAACAGATGTTACTAGAAGTCTGAAAAAACGTAGTCGTGCTTATGAGCGCCTGTGGCGTAAGACCAAGTCTCACAGAGATTTCAACCAATATAAATCTGCCCTCCAAAAATACAATTACAGCCTCCTCTCTGCCAAGCAGACCTATTTTAGCACTCTCATTAGCAAATTATCATCCCGTCCCCATCAACTCTTTTCTACCTTCAACTCTCTACTTCGTCCTCCACCGCCTCCTCCCGCCAACTCACTCACTGCCCGGGAGATCGCCAATCGCTTCAAACAGAAGATTGATACAATTTGCACAGAGATCTCTACTGTTCTGATACCCCCCACACTTTACACTTCATGCCCACAGGCAGAATCATTACTTCCCTCTTTCAACCTCACCACTATAGATGAAGTTGCTAAACTACTTGATAATGTCCACCTTACCACCTGCCCTCTGGATACTGTTCCCTCACAAATGCTACGTTCACCCTCTGGCTCTATGCTACACTCTCTAACCCACATCTTCAATCTCTCCCTCTCTTCTGGCATCTTCCCCAACTCTCTAAAACATGCACTTGTCAGACCCATACTTAAAAAGCCCTCACTGGACCCATCCAATCTTAACAACCTACGCCCCATCTCCTTGCTCCCCTTCTTATCCAAACTCCTTGAACGTCTGGTCTACAACCGACTGAGCGTCCACCTCGCTGATAATAGTCTTCTTGATCCCCTTCAGTCTGGATTTCGTCCTCAACACTCCACAGAAACTGCTCTCCTAAAACTAACAAATGATCTACTAACGGCCAAAACCAATCGACATTATTCTGTACTCCTACTCCTGGACCTCTCTGCTGCCTTTGATACGGTTGACCACCCCCTCCTCCTCAAAAAACTCCACACCTTTGGTCTCCGTGACTGTACTCTTCGCTGGTTCTCTTCCTACTTATCCAACCGCACCTTTAGCGTTTCTTACAACTCTACTTCCTCCTCTCCTCTTCCTTTCTCTGTTGGGGTCTCCCAAGGTTCTGTTCTTGGACCTCTTCTATTTTCAATCTACGCCTCCTCCCTGGGTCAACTGATAGCCTCCCATGGCTTCCAATACCACCTCTACGCTGACGACACTCAAATCTATTTCTCTACCCCTCAGCTCACTCCCTCTGTCTCCTCACGTATCAACAATCTACTATCAGATATATCCGTCTGGATGTCACATCACTTCCTCAAACTCAATCTACCCAAAACCGAACTTATAATTTTTCCACCCCCATATGCCCCTTCCCCTTCCCCTGAGCTCTCTGTCAAAATCGATGGCACAACTATCAGCCCATCCCCACATGCCAAGGTTCTAGGTGTAGTCCTGGACTCTGAACTCTCCTTCAAGCAACACATCCAATCACTGTCCAAATCCTGCCGCCTCAACCTCCGCAACAGCGCCAAAATACGCCCCTTTCTAACCAATGACACAACAAAGCTCTTAATTCACTCGCTCGTCATCTCTCGCCTCGGCTACTGCAACTCCCTTCTCATTGGCTTACCTCTACATAGTCTATCACCTCTGCAATCCATCATAAATGCTGCTGCCAGATCCAGATCCACCTTACCAATCACTCTGTGTCTGCCACTCCTCTCTGTCAATCCCTCCACTGGCTTCCACTCGGCCAAAGAATTAAATTCAAAATACTAACAACTACGTACAAAGCCATCCACAATTTCGCCCCCAGCTACGTCACTAGCCTAGTCTCTAAATACCAACCTACTCGTTCTCTTTGTTCCTCTCAAGACCTCCTGCTCTCTAGCTCCCTCATCACCTTCTCCCATGCTCGCCTCCAGGACTTTTCCAGAGCCTCTCCAATCCTATGGAATGCCTTACCCCAATCTGTCCGCCTATCTCCTACTTTATTAGCTTTTAGACGATCCCTGAAAACCCTTCTCTTCAGAGAAGCATATCCTACCCACACCTAACAACAACAACAACAACAACAACAACCGTATTTTCATTTTCTCCATCAGCTCATCCCCCCACAGTATTACCTTTTGTTCCAATTGACCCTCCCTTCTAGATTGTAAGCTCCAACGAGCAGGGCCCTCTGATCCCTCCTGTATTGATTTGTATTGTAATTGTACTGTCTGCCCTCATGTTGTAAAGCGCTGCGCAAACTGTCGGCACTATATAAATCCTGTATAATAATAATAATAAGACACTCGCGCAAACCGGGAAGTGAAGCCGCAAAGGCGACACTTCCTGATTCCCTCACCGAGAATGGCGCCGGCAGCAGCAGAGAGCCGAGCGATTGATCGGTCTCTGCTGCCGACATCGCTGGAACCTGTGACAGGTAAGTGTCCATTTATTAAAAGTCAGCAGCTGCAGTATTTGTGGCTTTAAAAAAAAAAAAATTCAGGTACCGTCCCGCTTTAAAAACAAAAATAAAGTCAATTGCTGAATGCAGTATTTGGAAAGATAAGATATTTATTGTCTGAAGACTGATCCAATCTTTTATATTATGTAACAGACTTTACTGTTATCCTTATTTTGGTTGGGTACACTATTTGATTATTATATACGGCAAATGATGGATGTATTATTCCTCTAAATTCTGGAAATAACATTTCTTAAAAAAAAAAAATGTAAATCTATGTGGCCACAAATCCCTAATTATGCTTAAAAAAATAACCCATGTTCTTCTTTGAGCACAGGGCATTTGAGCGTAGAAGTGACTGAACTTAACCACTTTAATACTGGGCACTTTCACCACCTTACTGCCCAGGACAATTTTCAGCTTTCAGCGCTGTCGCACTTTGAACGTTGTCATGCAACACTGTACGCATATTACATTTTTATAATTTTTTTTCACACAAATAGAGCTTTATTTTGGTGGTATTTAATCACCACTGGCCTGGGTTTTTATTTTCTTGGTATGAAAAAAAAAAACGATTTTTTTCTTCATTTCTGTTATAAAATTTAGCAAATAAATATTTCTTCATAAATATAGGCCAAACTGTATTCTGCTATATTTCTTTGGTAGAAATATCCCAAATCAGTGTATAACCTTCCTACAGACTAAATAATATAGAGTCCACAAACTATGGTATATGCTGTATATCTGAAAATTGATCAGTCCTGATGTATTGATAGCCTATCTCATTTCTTGAGGCCCAAAAACGCCAGGACAGTACAAATATCCTCCAAATTACCCCTTTTTGGAAAGTGTACAGTCCAAGGTATGTAAGAAGCATGGTGAGATTTTTTTTTAAGCTTTTTGTTTTGTTTTTAATGTACTGTCACTAGTGCAGTAAAGCGTAATCATATAACTGGTGTGGTGGTGATCAGGGACACTGACTGGTGACAGTATGTAAAAAAAAAAAAAAAAAAAAAGTTAATATTTACCATAGTAACACTGTACTACTCTGGAAAAGTGATCAGGATTTTGTTTTGTTTTTTACACATTATGATTGCTTATACTAAAGAATGTCATTGGTATAAGCAACCGCTTTTTACTGAATGAAACTGATTCTTTCAGTGAGTATTATTGTGGGTAGCTAATCACATTGTACAGATGAGCTGTGGTTGGCCCTGTCTGTACCATTTGATCACTGTGACCAATCATAGTTAGCAACACAATTGTACACTATGGGTGACATGAAAAAAAGCCATCCATTGTTTACAACTGTCATGTGATCTGCTGTGATTGGTCACAGCGATCACATGATACTGGCAGCGGGTCGGTACAGTGATCTTTTATCAGCCATGTCCAGTGGACATTGCCATTAACAGATTGTGCCTACAGGGCCGCACATGAGGTGCGTTCCTAGAGGATGTCATATGACATCCACACGGGATTACAAAGAGCTGGACCGGCTGTCATTTTGCTATAGGCTGGGCGGAAAGTGGTTAAAAATATTAAAGGCACTATCACAAACAATGAGATTCTGCATGCTGAGCATTGTCAGGTGTAAAAAAAAAAAAAAAAAGGTTGAGGTGTAGGCCTGGCAAAAAAACTGTAAAATTGGAAAATAAACGATTTTTTCAGTTTTTTTTTCCAAAGCTGTTTTTTTTTTTTTTTTGCTGGGAAAACTTGAAAACAATAAAATTAGTTTGGAATATATTCTTTTACAATGATAAATGATATATCTATAACATGTGTGGAGAGTCAGCCTGGGAGGGGTTAATGAAACAGGGCAAGTACTTCCTTTTCAGGCCTGCTTATTAGGCACCTCGTCAGAGAGCCTGAGGGTAATGGCTGTTTAGATATTAATGCTCAAAGGAGCTTGAAGCCAGAAGGACCCCTGTTGCCTCTGACTGGAACCTGCTGGGTGAACTTGCCTGAATTGGGACTGTACTATGTTATATGCTGTGGCTGGGATGCTGAGCATTGTTTAAAATGGACTGTCTTATACGGCTGTCAAATCTAGTTTGCTAGGTGGTAACTAACCTGGCCAATTGTTACTCTGAGTTTGATGCACCTCTACCACTGGGTGGCATTTTCACCTATGGCATTGGAATGATAAGGTGCATATGAATTTGGAGTATGAGTTGATAGGTTGCTCTAGACAATTGGCAGGGGTTTTCTTTGGCCTCATAGCCTGCTGGGAGAGCCTATTTATTTGGAAGGAGTCAGGTGATCGGGGTTCGGTGCCACCTGGGCGGCTATCTGGGTGAACATGTGTTGAAAGCTTCCGGCTGCTAGGCTAGAAGCCTGAGGCCTATCCAGGAATTCCCTGGTTGCTAGGCAGTCTGAGGCCTAACCAGGATCAAAAGGTGCAGCATAGGGTTAAAGCTGCACAGACTGTGAGGTCTTCTGAACAAGCCATGTAGGACATGGTTAAGTAGCTAGTACTGGCTAATGCACAAGCCCGCCATGAGGAGGCCCAGCAGGCCCTGGTACAAGCACAGGTCCGTCAGGAGCAGATCCTGGTGCAGACAGTAGCTGTACAACAGGAAACAAACCGCTTACTGAGTAAACAGATAGTGGGATTACAAAAGGCGGTGACCCAGCAGGCTGAAATAAAAAGTGACCACGCTGTCAAGAGTGACTCGCAAAAGGCAGGACAGCGGACCCTGCAAAAGATGGTGGCCACAGACAATGTTGAATCATATTTTGCGATGTTTGAGCAGATTGCAGCAAGGAAGGTCTGCCTGACAAAGACTGGGCAGATTTGCTGGCTCCTTTCCTGACCGCAGATCCCCAACAGGCATACTGTGACCCTTGAATCAGCATGGGACTATAAGCCGCTGAAAGCAGAAATCCTAGCAAGGCTGGGAGTGACTGTTGCTTTAAGGGCAAACTTAGTCCGTGGTTGGCGCTTTGACAAGGCTAAGCCTGTAAATGCGCAGCTGTACCACCTGATTCACTTGTTCCAGGACTGGCTAAAACCTGCGGAAAGGACACCCACTCAGATCGTGGAAAGAGTTGCACTGGACCTGCCTAGGGAGCTCCATAAATGGGTAGCTCAGTTCGAGCTGCAGTCCCTGGATGAGATGGTTGCTGCTGTTGAGCACTACAGTTGTGCGGAAAGTGTTCAGGAGTGTCCCTCTATTACAAGAGAGCTGGCCCGTTTCAGGGAGGTTGGTTCCAGCACCAAGATGGCACCTGTTGAATGCATGGTGTCTGCTCGTGTACCTGACACTGCTGCCAGATCCTCCAGAGAGTCGGCCGGGAGAGCGGGAACCCCTGTGAGGTTCGCTGTTGGTCCTGCCAACAACTGGGTCAAATGACGGCCCAGTTTCCAAGGTGGGACGAGCCAATGGAATGTGACATGGCTCGACATGGCTCTATGTTTATGTTTAATTTTGCCGCTGTTCCCACAAACAATCTAAGCCTGCTGGACAAGCAGTTGTAGCATTTCTTGACTCAGGGAGTGGGGTTACCCTGCTCCAATCGGACAGGTTGCAGGGAAAGCTGATACCCAGGAAAAAGATTAGTTTACAACAGAAGGAACTGCTACAATGCGAGTTGGGGTAATTCCGCCGTTACCTCGTGATTTGCTAATTGGGTGAGCCTGCCCCCTATTTTGTGCACAAATGTTCAAAGGTTCATGGGCCCCCATGTGAAGTGTTTAATACTGTGTTGCAGGAGATAAACAGTAAAGAAATATGTCAGATGTGTGAACCTGCAGGAGCTGACCCAGATCCCCAGGAAGTGGTTGCAGGATTGGAGGCAGAGAGTTCTCTATCTGAGCCTGACTTGGCTCCCGAGATGATTTCCTTGGTGCTCAAAGAAAGGACTCTGCTTTGATCCCTGCCAGGGAACAGGTCACACCGTTGAGTGGTGAGCCACAGCATCCTAGGGAAGTGATGCGCTCCCCCTGAATTGCTGCGAATCATACTCTACACTACAGGATAGCCAAGAGTGGCAAAGTGTTTAAACGCGGGCACGAACAATTAGCAAGGACCCAGAGGGGGGTTGTTATCCAATCTGCCAGGGTCCGAGAGTCTAAACCTGGGGATCAAGTGTTGGTGGTTGGGCCTACTGTGGAGAGCAAATGTCTCACGGAGGGACAGAAACCCTCTGAAATAGTAGAAAAGGTCGCCGCTGTTCTCGGTGGTAACAAGGGTAGAATCTGTGCTGGTGACTTTACCGCTGATACTACCAGACGACCACATTGAGGACTGTTTGGCTGAGTTTGAAAACATGGCATTGTTTAAAAGATGGCCCAAAAACTGGTGGGCTGAATTAGTGCAACCGCTCCTCACAGAGGAGTACCAGGACATGTACTGCCTATTGGGACTGGATAGAAATGACTATGATAGGTTTACAGCAGCAATCCAGTCTAGAGATGCTGTTGATTCAGAGTAGGAAGGGGGCATAGACCTAGGAGCATGCATTGGAAAAATTACACCCTTTCCCGTGCCTTTGGCCATTGTGGTATAAATTGTCCAGCCCCGGGCCTGGAATGGGGGGGGGGGGAGATATGTGGAGAGTCAGCCTGGGAAGGGTTAATGACACAGGGCAAGTACTTCCCTTTCAGGCCTGCTTATTAGGCACCGGGTCAGAGAGGCTGAGGAGAATGGCTGTTTAGCTATCAATGCTGAGAGGAGCTTGAAGCTGGAAGGGCCCATGTTGCCTCTGACTTGAACCTGCTGGGTGAGATTGCCTGAATTGGGACTGTACTATGTTATGCTGTGGCTGGTATGCTGAGAATTGTTTAAAATGGGCTGTCTTATACGGCTAAGAAGAGTTGTTTTGCTGTTTTGAACTGCCTATGAAGACAAAGCATGTACATTTTTCTGTTGTTTTTGCTGAAGAAAGCCTTTTAAGTTGACTAAACTGTCTCACAGCTGCCTGTTAACCCCTCAGATCCTGACACATGGTTGTGCATTCTCTCAGGTAAAGACAAGCAAATCCTGGAATACAAGTCAAGTAACACTGTACTTCTCAATGCGGTTCTCAAACAAGAAAAATATGCATTTATGCCACTAGGAAGCACTGCAGGGGGAAAGGCTCCTGTTCCCTTTGCTTAGGGGCTCCATCTTGTACCTCCTGCAGTTGGTTGATTGTTGGAATACAGTAGATATTACTTTCTGTCCTCTCAGGCCTTAATTGACAGGTAAGAGGGTACATTTGTCATACAAATTTGTTTATCTTTATAACCTTTAAATGATTCATATTCATTTCTTCCACCATCACAGCATAATGATGACAAAGCCAAACTCGAGTTTGGAAACATTTCCACAGTTCGATTTCTGCTGAGAGCAAAGCTGCAATTTGCAAATATTATGAGAAGAAACATATACTTTTCCAAATTCTACAGGGATGACCACATCCCGGTGTTATGCCGAGAAAGGTCCCCTCTGCAGATAATGTCCCCCATGTACTGCACAGGCGCAGCGCTTGCGCAGTACGAACCATAACGGAGCCACCAAAAATAGCCGAAGCTGAACACCTGTGAGTCAGCTGTACACGCCGCTTGCACCTGCATTCCAACACTGTTGTAAGACACCATTTTTTAACAGGGCCCCTCGCTGGCTCGCTTCGTTCAACGCGATTCGGGCACGAGTGCAGCTGTCTAATATAACAAAAATTTGGAAAATAAAACTCTGTGTTATAGTCCATATAAAGTTCAAATAAACATGACGTAGATCCTCCACCAAGTTTCAATGTGCAAAAACGAAAGCACACCACACCCACGTGCTATCAATCTGCTTACCAGAAGAATATGAAAAACAGGCGATGTAATCATATGAGGCAAGAGGTCAGTGGTTGGACTTGAATGGTCACACTCAACAACTTGATAGATCATGAAAGTATCCAGGTTCATCAATGGCAGAAATCAGGACTCACAGCAATAGATAAATGTATTGTGCGATCACCATCAGGATATGAAAATCCAATGAGGAAAAAAGCCACAATAGTGAAGCCCATAAAAGTAAATCACACGTTTATTAAATGTAGTCTACTTACAGGAAGAAAGGAACACCATGACATATAAAACTCTGCGGTTCACAGTGTGCTTGCATCAGCCATCCTTTTTTTTTTTTTCTTCACATTTTTGTTATATTTGAGGGCTGCACTTGGACTTGTTAATTTTTTTATGTTTGACAAATCAACAAACTGTGCTGGCTGCTATTTCTTATATTTATTTTTTCTTTATGGTTAGCGCAGATATTTGTTCACCCAGATTTATTACTCTATATTTATATTCTAACTCTATGTCCACTTGGATGGTGGGGCTTGAACCTGGACCCAGGGCAGAATGTAAAAAATCCTTTGAGTTCTCATTCAGAAACACTCTTTCTGCTGCTTCTGGATCATCACAAAGTATATAAGCATCCTGTATAGGTGAAATGTTCTTCTATACAGTCCTTGTTATTTCGATTTGTAATAAAAAATAAAAGTTTAAAAAGTTTAGTTTATTAACTGAATAAGCTGTGCTTTTATTTCAAGCATAATACTTTCATATACATAACACTGCGTTTCACGTTCCCAACATAACAAAACGACTTTCAATTTGAAAAAATACAAAATTACATTTTTCTGGAAGAAACAGGTAAAAAAAAATGTTTTTTCCCCATGGCTTCAAAATTTCTTGAAATTTTACATCATCCATTGTCTTGCCAGGACTTTCCGTGCAGAAAAAAGCGTTTCATTTAGGAAGATTTTATTGAATTTATCCATATGTGGTTCTGGGTATATCCCCAGTAGGCAAGGGTTGGGGTGAAGTTTAAGAGGAGAGCCCATTTTATCATGTAGGAATTGTACAACTTGTGTCCAGTAGTCTTGTACCCTAGGGCAGCTCCAAATTAAGTGATAGATGTGCCTGTTTCCTGGTTACACAATGGGCAAAGAGCAGTTTGATCTCGTTTGTACCTCGATATTCTAAGTGGAGTAAGATAGGATCGGTGGAGTATATAGATCTGTGTGAGGCGGTCAGAAAGTTTAAGAGATACTAGTTTGCATGTTTTTAGGGCATCAATCCATTCCTCTTCCTCTGTTGCCCCCATGTCCTCCTCCCACCTGGCCTTCAGCACGTATGCCGATGTGGAGGATGGAGGCAGCAACAACATACTATAGAAGACGGAAATTAGTTTTTTGTTTTTTTTAGGGTCAGAGGTTCTTATCAGTTCCATTAAAGGATTGATGTCCAGTTCGAGGGTACCAGTCAAGAATTGTGCTCTAAAAGCGTGTCGGATTTGTAAGTACCTGTAGAACATGCGAGTCGGACCTGAGTCTGTCAAAGTTTTATTTCGCCATCAAGAGGGTGAGACAAGTAAAAAATTCCCCTGGAGCTCCATATCTCAGAGTCTGGGATCGATCTAAATTCAGGGAGAGTCACGTTGTGCCATAGCGAAGTGTGGCAGTGTGTCGGGGGTAGTTTAAGTTTATATTTTTTATAGTGGTACAACATCGATGTTCGTGGTCCCGCCACTCCTGTGCCCCCCTAACCCCCCCCCCCCCCGTGATTGCAACAAAGGGGTCTTCTGTTGAGTGTGTCCATTTGGGGCACAAACATTTTTTAAATCTGGCTCTATTCGTTTTATCAATGTGGAATAGCTGCGATAACTGCGCCACTAAGTAATGCATGTTAAAATCCGATAACGCCATCCCGCCCAGGTCCGTGGGATTTTTCAGTTTGCCCCAGGATAGTTTATGCCTACTCTTTCCCCGTATAAATGATTTGAGTATCACTTCCATAGATTTAATGTGCTTAAGCACTAAGTATATCAGGGAGTGCCATATCATGTAAAGCATTTAGGGCAGCAGCACCATTTTCATAAGATTTATGCGTCCCATAACTCCTTTCGGCAACCTGGCCCATATCTGAGTTTTGTGCATAAGGATTTAAAATAATATAAAACCCTTAAGTACAATGTAGTCTGCTGGGACCCGTGTAATTTGTATTCCTAGGTATTTTATTTGATCCACCCTTTGTAAAGGTAGGGTGGCCTGGTCCTGGGTTACTGGCAAACTGTCTAGGGGAAGTATTTGAGACTTATCTCAATTGATTCTGAGGCTTGAGAAGGAGCCAACGTGTTCTATCAGGGCCAGGGCAGTGGATAAGGCCTCAGTTGAGCCACCCAAGTATAGCAGGGTGTCATCAGCATAAGTATTAACCTTTTCGGTCATGTGCCTACCCACAGTCCTACTATATTAGGGTGAGAGCGTATCACTAACGGCTCCGCTGCAATGCATACAGTAGTGGGGACAGAGGGCATCCCTGTCGTGTGCCCCTAGTAAGGGGAAATGAGCTCCACCCATTTGCCAGCACTCTAGCCTCAGGGGCCTGGTATAACAATTGCTCCCACTTAATTAATCTAGGCTCTTAACCAAATTTTCCTAAACAGGTCCATAGATAGCGCCATTCTACTGAGTCGAAATCCTTGGCGGTATCCAGAGCGACAACCATTCTGGATCCCACATTTTCATGTGGTGTTTGCAGGTTAATAAATAGCCTTCTGAGGTTCCTGTTAAAGACTTGCTTGGCTGACATTCCTTCTGGCTCTAGATCCTGCTTGCTGTTCTACTACGCTCATCTCTGGCTCCCTGACGTTTTGGCTTATCTGACTATCCATTCTGGTTCCTGAACTCTGGCTATGTTTTGACTACGTTTACTCTGTTTTCCTTTTTGTTATTATTATTAAACAGGTGAGCTTCAACTGTACTTCTGTCTCAGTCTGATTCATGGTTTCTGACACACCTGTAGCAGAGATATGGAGCGGTATGATTCCAGGAGTTTTGGGTCCTTACCAGGTTTGGGAATTAGTACTATCATCGTCTCTCGCATGGATGCGGGTAGATGAGATTCTTCAAAAATCTGGTTATAGAGCCTAAAGCCTCATACATACGATCTGATATTCTGATGGGAAATGTGTGATGAAAGGCTGTCGGCGGAAAATCCGACTGTGTATACTCCATCGGAAAATTGATGTTGGATAGCAGGTTTTAAAATTTTCCGCAGACAAATGTCTGTTGTCGAATTTTCTGAACGTGTGTACACAACAAGTCTGTCGAACAAAAGGCCAAAGTACAAACACGCATGCTCGGAAGCAAGGATGAGCCAGAAGTGGTCGGTCTTGTAAACTAGCATTTGTAATGGAGAATTAACATTCGTGACGTGGCAAATTATGAAATCTCGAAATACAGCGCATATTCACTTCTTCTTTAATGGGATAATAATGAAGCTGCTTTGCTGGTGATACTGATAGATTTATTGCAAACAAATTTTTTAAAGGCTTTTTTTTTTTTCCTAGTGATATCAAGAATAATATTATTATGCTTTTTTTTTTTTTTTTTGGGCAAGTTACCACAACACCATTATCCCGTCGTTTTTAAGATCAAAGATACAACTATGTTGGTGTCCCTTGTCAAACACATATTCCAGTATTATTCTCCACAATTTTTTTGTGTATTAAAAAAAGAAAAACAAATAAAATTATACATGCTATCTGCCAATAGAACTTAACCAAAAAGTGCATTCTATGCATCCAATAATATAGAAAATATACCAAATCAATCATTATTCAATCAAAAAAATAATGTCAAAGCAATAACTCCAAGGCCAATAATAAATAACTGTATATAAACAGTTATAAATATATATATAAATGTTATCTACTCCGATTCCGCAACATGTCTGGTTGATGAACGGCCGTTCAGGAACTAACTGAAAAGCGCAAAATGAAAAGCTTGAATCAACACTCACCAAACTTCTACTAACATGAAATTAGCAGAAGGAGCCCAAAGGGTGGCGCCAAAGAGCTGAAAAACCATGTACGTGATTGTTGGCCAACAATTGTGTGCCGTGTGTATGCAAGACAAGTTTGGGCCAACGCTCTTTGGACAAAAGTCCACGGTTTTGTTGGCCAACAATCCGATCGTGTGTACAAGGCTTTAGAAGTTTAGGAACCAGAAATTACGACTATGTAGAGAACAATTAGTCAGGGAGGCCGTCTGAACCCAGTGATTTAGATCCAGGGAATTTAGCTATTCTAACTCTGTAATTTGTTGCTCGGTTAGCCGAGGAATCTCTACCTCATTGAGGAAGGATTCCATGATTGTACACGTCCACAGTTTTGGATGACAATACAATGTGGCGAAAAAGTCCCTGAAAAGTGCAGTAACTTGACTGGGGTCAGTCACTAGCCCATTTCCGCTGGAGCGGAGGAAGATCACCACTGGTGGTCTCGTGGAGAGGAACTCTTAAGCAGGCTTGTTGCCTCTGTAGGGAATGAGGGGTCAAGGTGGAAGTGTGTTTTAAGGACTCATAGTATCACCCCCCCCCCCCATTTATTTGATCACCTCTGCGTTTTTATTTTTTGCGCTATAAACAAAAAAAGAGCGACATTTTTAAATAGCAAAAACTAAAAAATATTGTTTTTTTTTTATGATAAATATCCCAAATTAAAAAAAAAAAGGTTTTCCTCAGTTTAGGCCAATATGTAATTTTTTACATATTTTTGGTAAAAAAAATTGCAATAAGCGTATATTGATTGGTTTGCGCAAACGTTTTATAGCGCCTACAAAATAAGTTATTGATTTATGGCATTTTTATTTATTTATTACTAGTAATGGTGGCGATCTGCGATTTTTATCGAGACTGCGACATTGTGGCAGACAGATCGGATGCTTTTTTTAAACCATTGACATTTATACAGCGATCAGTGCTATAAATAGCCACTGATTACTATATAAATGTCACTAGCAGGTAAGGGGTTAACACCAGGGGCAATGAAGGGGGTTAATGTGTTCCCTCACTGTGTGTTCTAACTGTGGCGGGGGTGGGACTGACTGGGGGAGGAGACCAATCGGTATTCCTATATACTAGGAACATACAATCTGTCTCCTCTACCCTGACAGAATGTAGATTTGTGTGTTTACACACGCAGATCCACGTTCCTGCTCTCTCTGTCATGAGTGATCGCAGGTGCCTAGCGGACATCGCGGCCGCTGGGTATGCGCATCCACTCCTCAGGGACGCAGTGTGAGCGAGTGCCCCCCTATACCCCTTAAGGCAGCTGCCGTACAGCTATGGAGATTTGCGCTGGGGAGCCATTCTGCCGCTGTCAAACAACAATGGCATGTGGATTAAGAGGAACTGCAGTCTGCTCACATAATTTGTAATAAAACCATCTTTGCCATTCTGAAGCTTCCCTCCAACCACTTTGCATATTATTTTATATATACTGTGATTGTGTACTTGCCAAATATGCTGCAGAAATCTCCCTCCACTGAGTCTGGCTGCAACCATTTTAACTGTGGGCAGCTGAAGCTGCTCCCTTTTCCCTTACTGGATTTACACAGACACACACCTCCAGCTTTGCAGCCCTGTAGCTCTCCTTGGCCCTCTTATGACTCATCCCCCCTTCCTTTCCTGGCAAACACTCACGACAGTGAGAGAGAGCTGTGCATGATGTCATAAGCCCATGCTAATGACCAGACAAGAAACAGGAAGTGGGCTGTATAAGGTATTTACTGGCAGAAAAAAAAAATGTTTTACTATCCAAAGTTATAACAACAAGGTTGTGTTTATTTATTTAGATGTTATTGCTTATTTCTTGCTTGCTGTTTACCATCCCATGAGGTTTCTGAAGGGGGCCAGGGAGCAGATGGGATGTTGGGGAGTACGTGGAGGCTGGGGGGGGGGGGGGTCTGTACTGTAGACCATTGGATGATATAAGGAAACACTAAACTAACCAACTTTGCTATATTAGAAGTTTGGTGGTTGCCATGAAAACTGATATATTACAAATCTCAGTTGTAAATAGTCCCATGGAAGCGTATACATACCTCCCAACCTTTTGTCTGGTTTCACACCGGAGCGGTGCGGGCAGCGGCGGTAAAGCAGCGCTATATTTAGAGCTGCTTTGCCGTCGTTTTACCCGCGTTAACCCCCGCTAGCGGCCGGAAAAGGGTTTAAAACCCCCCGCAAAGCGCCGCTGCAGCTTTGCCGGTGGTATTACCGCGGTATCCCATTGATTTCAATGGGTAGGAGCGGTGAATACATCGCTCCAAAGATGCTGCTAGCAGGACTTTTTTTTACCGTCCTGCTAGCGCACCGCTCCAGTGTGAAGGCCCTCAGGGCTTTCACACTGGAGACACAACAGCAGCTGTTTCAGGTCGGTTTGCAGGCGCTTTTTTTAGCGCAATAGCGACTGTAAACCGCCCCAGTGTGAAACCAGCCTTTGAGATGGGAATGAGGGACACCTATCGGCAAAAGTATGCAGGAATAGGACACACCCCTGCCACGCCCCCTTAAAGGAGAATTGTAAAAAAGAAAAAAGAAGAATGGTTAAACCCGCAAGTGCTTTTTTTACCACAAATATTCCTTTTATATTGGCTTTTTAAATTTACAAGTTCAGCAATTTAGAAATCAGATGAAAGGAAACACTTTTTGATAGATAAAAGGTGCATTTTATATACAACTCCATAGATCAGACCAAAATGAGGGACAAATGAGGAGGAATGAGGGACAGAGGGACATTGCTCCAAATCAGGGAGAGTTGGGAGCTATGCTTATTTCTTACACGGCCAACTAAAACAGCCCCACTGTACGGAGCCGCTATTTACGTGACCACGCACCGCCATGTTGTACGTTGGGAGGGAAAGCCGCGCATGCGCCGGAAACTCACCCCCCCTTGCAGAGGGCAGCGCAAGAGCAGGTGGGCGGGGCTGTGACGGTAGAGGTGGCGGGGCGGGGCTATGCTCGGGGTCGGAGCCATGGCCACACTGGATGCTGAGGTGAGGAGGATGGCGGGAGAGAGAGTGGGGGCCCGGCTCTATGTATAAGGGAGAGGGGGCCCGGTAGGAGAATGTGTGCGTCCCGTATCCCGGTGTCCGCTTAGTCTGTGTCCCCCTTTGTGTCGCTTCCGTCCGCTCCATGTATATAATCCACCAGCCAAAGTGTCCTCCCCCCCCCCCCCCCGCACCGGTACTCATACACCGCTTCCTCTGTACCATGTGTACCCTCTACCACCCCCAATGTTTGTGTGCTGTACTGCCCCCTGCTGTGCCCTCATCCCCTGTACCCAGAGATAGTCTACCAACTCTCTATTACCGCCTGTGCGATCTGTCCCTCCCCTCCCCCCACCGTGTGACCTGCCCCCCCCCCCCCCCCCCCTGTGTGACCTGTCCCCCTCTGCCCCCCCCCCCTGTGTGACCTGTCCCTCTCCCCCCCCCCCCCTGTGACCTCTCCCCCCCCCCCTGTGACTGTCCCCCCCCCCCTGTGTGACCTGTCCCCCTCCCCCCCCCCCCCCTGTGTGACCTGTCCCCCTCTCCCCCCCCCCCCTGTGTGACCTGTCCCCCTCTCCCCCCCCCCCCCCCCTGTCCCCCTCTCCCCCCCCCCCCCCCTGTCCCCCTCTCCCCCCCCCCCCCCCTGTGTGACCTGTCCCCCTCTCCCCCCCCCCCTGTGTGACCCCCCCCCCCTCCCCCCCCTCCCTGTCCCCCTGTCCCCCTCCCTGTCCCCCCGTGTGACCTGTCCCCCTCTCCCCCCCCCTGTGTGACCTGTCCCCCTCTCCTCCCCCCCCCCTCCCTTTCCCCTCCCCTCCTTTCCTCTTCCCTTTCCCTTCCCCCTCTTTTCCCTTCTTTCCCTCCTTCCTCCTTTCTCCCTCCCCCTCGTCCCCCCCCCCCCCCCCCCCCCCCCCTCTCCCCCCCCCCCCCCCCCCCCCCCCCTGTCCCCCCTCCCCCCCCCCCCCCCCTCCCCCCCCCCCCCTGTCCCCCCCCCCCCCCCCCCCCCTGTCCCCCTCCCCCCCCCCCCCCCCCCCCCCCCCCCCCCCCCCCCCCCCCCCCCCCCCCCCCCCCTGTGGTGACCTGTCCCCCCTCCCACCCCCCCCCCCCCCCCCCCCCCCCCCCCCCCCCCCTGTCCCCCCCCCCCCCCCCCTGTGTGACCTGTCCCCCTCCCCCCCCCCCTGTGTGACCTGTCCCCCTGTCCCCCCCCCCCCCCCCCTGTGTGACCTGTCCCCCTCCCCCCCCCCCCCCCCTCCTGTCCCCCTCTCCCCCCCCCCCCCCCCCCCCCTGTCCCCCTCCCCCCCCCCCCCCCTGTGACCTGTCCCCCTCTCCCCCCCCCCCTGTGTGACCTGTCCCCCTCCCCCCCCCCCCCTGTGTGACCTGTCCCCCTCTCCCCCCCCCCCCCCCCCTGACCTCCCCCCCCCCCCCTGTGTGACCTGTCCCCCCCCCCCCCCCCCCCCCCCCCCACAACCTGTCCCCCCCCCCCCCCCTGTGTGACCCCCCCCCCCCCCCCCCCCTGTGTGACCTGTCCCCCTCTCCCCCCCCCCCCCCCCTGTGTGACCTGTCCCCCCCCCCCCCCCTGTGTGACCTGTCCCCCCCCCCCCCCCCCCCTGTGTGACCTGTCCCCCCCTCTCCCCCCCTGTCCCCCTGACCCCCTCTCCCCCCCCCCTGTGTGACCTGTCCCCCCTCCCTCCCCCCCCCTGTGTGACCTGTCCCCCCTCGTCCCCCCCCCCTGTGTGACCTGTCCCCCCCTCTTCCCCCCCCCCCCCCCTGTGTGACCTGTCCCCCTCTCCCCCCCCCCCCTGTGTGACCTGTCCCTGTCCCTCCCCCCCCCCTGTGTGACCTGTCCCCCTCTCCCCCCCCCCTGTGTGACCTGTCCCCCCCTGTGTGACCTGTCCCCCTCCCCCCCCCCCCCCCCTGTGTGACCTGTCCCCCCTCTTCCCCCCCCCCCCCCCCCCCCTGTGTGACCTGTCCCCCCCTCCCTCTTCCCCCCCCCCCTGTGTGACCTGTCCCCCTCTCCCCCTTCCCCCCCCCCTGTGTGACCTGTCCCCCTCTTCCCTCCCCCCCTGTGTGACCTGTCCCCCCCCCCCCCCTGTGTGACCTGTCCCCCTCCCCCCCCTGTGTGACCTGTCCCCCTCTCCCCCCCCCTGTGTGACCTGTCCCCCTCTCTTCCCCCCCCCCCTGTGTGACCTGTCCCCCTCTCCCCCCCCCTGTGTGACCTGTCCCCCTCCCCCCCCCCTGTGTGACCTGTCCCCCCCCCCCCCCCCCTGTGTGACCTGTCCCCCCCCCCCCCCCCCTGTGTGACCTGTCCCCCCCCCCCCCCCCCCCTGTGTGACCTGTCCCCCCTCTCCCCCCCCCCTGTGTGACCTGTCCCCCTCTCCCCCCCCCCCCCCTGTGTGACCTGTCCCCCCTCTTCCCCCCCCCCCCCCTGTGTGACCTGTCCCCCCTCTTCCCTCCCCCCCCCCTCCCCTGTCCCCCCTCTTCCCCCCCCCCCCTGTGTGACCTGTCCCCCTCTCCCCCCCCCCCCCCCCCCCTGTGTGACCTGTCCCCCTCTCCCCCCCCCCCCCCCTGTGTGACCTGTCCCCCCTCTCCCCTCCCCCCCCCTGTGTGACCCCCCCTCCCCCCCCCCCCCCGTGTGACCTGTCCCCCTCTCCCCTCCCCCCCCCCCCCCCCCTGTGTGACCTGTCCCCCCTCTCCCCCCCCCCCCCCCCTGTGTGACCTGTCCCCCCTCTCCCCCCCCCCCCCCCCCTGTGTGACCTGTCCCCCCTCTTCCCCCCCGTGTGACCTGTCCCTGATAGAGTACCTGGAGCTATTCTCCATCAAGGGATAAAATAATCTGATCTTTCAATGCTTTAAAGGAGAAGTAACATGTCACATCAACCTCCCAAACAAAAAAACACTCCATCCGCCCGGCCGCATCATTCTTTCACAGTATTCTGTGAATGTGAAAACTACAAGCACCTTCACCTTTGCAGCTGTCGGCTTGTAGTTCTCAATGAACTACCAGGGCGCTGTGGATCACTCTAGGACTGGTAGTTCATTGAGCTTCCTGTCAGACCCCTTTCACATTGAGGGCGTTTTGCAGGCGCTATATCGTTAAAAATAGCACTTGCAAAACGCCCTAAAACAGCTGCTTCATTCATTCACTCCAATTCACTCGGCTTTCACACTGGAACGGTGTGCTGGCAGGGCGTCAGCAGCTTCTTTGGAGTGGTGAAATCAACGGGGCAGTGCTGCGATACCGCCGGCAAAACGCTGCTCCGGCTGCGTTTTACGGGCAGATTTAACCCCTTTTCGCCCGCTAGCGGGGGTTAAAACAAAAATAGCGCCGCTTTACTGCTAGGCTGGGTGGTGTGAAAGGGCTCTCAGAGTGTAACTGCCTGCCCATATCGGAGGTTCGGGCAGACAGATACAGTCTGGCATTACACCAATTTGCTGATAGTGAGTGCAATACTCTACAGGTCCCCAACAAAACAAAAAAAAAAAATGCATATTTTTTTACCTACAAAAAAAAATTTATTATTTGGTTTATAAAAGTGAACTTATCCTTTAATTTACATGCTTGGGAGATGCCTTCAAGCTGTATGTGGTGTTACGTAACGGTACAGTTTTCACAGATAGCATCAGCAACACAGTATTTGGGCCTCACAAATTTTGTATACATAATTAACTTTAACTTATAAATTTAACTTAACCACACCAGCATTATAACCTGACTTGGATAATATGTTTTTTTTTTTTTATTATGTTTTTAAACCAAGCGGCAATGTGCCTGAATTGAATGGTGATAGTAGCAGCAGCAGCAGCAGATTTAAAAGCTATGGGAATGTTTACTGTTAAAAAACAAAGCTAAAACCCTCCACTTCATACAAACTGACCAGTGGCACAACAGTTTAGTGTTCTAGTTTGTGAGCTTATAAAATGTAAAGAAAAGAGTGCACAAAACACTGCAAAGCCACAATCCCACATTTCCCAACCCCCTCACATCCCTCTATCCTCAATTATACCCCAAAATGTTTTAAATGTATAGCTGTCGGGTACGCGTGTGGTAGAATTTGGCTAGCATTAGGACTGTATGCAGGCACTTGCATTTGAATAGGCTACAAATAGACTAATAAAAGGTAGGTTTTTATCTTGCAGTAAAAATTGGTACTGTATTACTATTATCAGAGAGACAACATATATTGTTTAGTATGTAAGCAGCTTGGTTGGGGCGCAGTATAAGAGGGAGAGATGAGGCAGATTTGATCTTGAAATAGAAATTAGAAATATCCTGCTCGGAAGCAGCAAATTGCCAACTGCAGGTGTCGGCTGCAAAAAAAAACTATGCTAAGACCATCTTCAGTTCTAGCAGCCTGAGCCCCACTTTCTGACCTTTTTATGTTGCAACCTCTCATCTTTAGGTTCTTTTTTTATGTTTTTGGTATATACAATGGTTGGGCTGTACACAGCAGAGGCCACGCACATCTCCAATTCTTGTTTTGCCTGGATAATATCCCCCCCCCCCCCCCCAAGTAGTTGTATTTTAAAATATTCAATTCATTATAGTGAGGGTACCGGAGGCATAGCCGCAGGGGGCTGTCCTTCTATGTTGCAAGGGGAAGGGCAGGGCAGACTGCAACAAACATTAAGTGTAGAATTCTACAGCCATAGGCTGCCTACCCGTCTCCAAATCAGGGCTTATGCTTTTTGAGAAGTTGGTTTTGTATTTTTGCTAGTGCTTGGTGCTTTAGTTTTTTTGCTAGTCATTTGTTTGCTGCATGTCACTGCTTGTGCGCTAAATTAGTGTGTACCATTGTGACCACACAACTGAAGGGCTTCGTTTTCAGGGAAGTCTGTCATAATGTGCTAGTGTGCGATGCATACTAGCACATTATGACTTAAACTGCCCCAGACCCGATTTTTTTTATTTCTTTTTTCTTTTTTTATGCAGTGGGCTGGGAAGCCAGCCTCCGCATCGTTAAAGTGGAGTTTTGCTGCCCCTTAAAAAACTAAAAGTCAGCAGCTACACATACTGTAGCTGCTGACTTTTAACATTTGGTCACTTACCTGTCCTGCAGTCCAGCGATGTCGGCACTGCAGCTGTTTCCATTAGCTGGTCGGGTGCTGCCGCCGTCATTGCGGGTAAGGGAACCTGGCAGTGTAGCATTTCAGCTTCGCTGCTGGGTCCCTTCTACGCATGCGCGAAGCATGCTGAGCTCTCACTGACCCCGGAGGGGGACCGAGCTTCTGACGTAATTCGCCGCGGCCCTGTCTCCCAGAATTGGGGCCAGGGTACCTGTAAAAAAAAAAAAACAGGTACCCACTCCCCCCTCCCCCCTGAAAGGTGCCAAATGTGGCACCGGAGGGGGGTTGGGGTCGGATAAGCGGAAGTTCCACTTTTGTGTGGAACTCCGCTTTAACAACTGATGACTATCAGTTGTCAGCGTGTTTCCCCTGCATGAGGCCCCCCTCCCTATCCATACCAGACCCTTATCCAAGCATGCAGCCGGTAGGTTAGGAATGAGGGGGGGGCAATGAGCGAGCACCCCCCTCCCTGAACCACACCAGGCAACATGCCCTCAAAGCACCTTGTCCCCATGTTGATAGGGACAAGGGCCTATTCCCCCTTTAACAATAGGGCCCCCACATCCCAGGCCCCTTGATTAAAAAATCTAAAATAAATGATAAATGTCCCCCGGTGTAGTTCCATCGTCAATCATGACGCCTGCCGCACCACTGACCTGGAAAAAAATAAAATAAAATGGTCCCGATGAAGGGTCCCAGCTGTCTGCCATCTCCGTCATCTTAAAGCTCTTAAATAACTAAGGGGTTCCCCCCGCATGCTGAGTTGGTGACATCACAAGGGGGTGGTGCCACATGGCGACAGCACTGGTGGCCCTACCCCTTAGTTATTTAAGAGCTGATGATTGATAAATCTACACTGGGGTGCATTTTTTTAAATAAAGGACTTGTCAAAAACTGCCTACTGTCATTTTTTTTACACGGTTTCTTTTTTTTTTTTTTTGTGAATGAGTAGGGTACTACTCAGTAGCCCATACTTATTCACATGGCGGGGGTAGGATCTGTTAAAGGGGGCCTTTCAGATTCCGATAAGCCCCCCCCCCCACTCGCAGACCCCCAACCCCTGGCCAGGGTTGTAGGGAAGAGGTCCTTGTCCCCATCAACATGAGGACAATGTGCTTTGGGGGAGCAGAACCCCTCTGTCCCAAGGCACCCCCCCATGTGTAGGGCATGTGGCCTGGTATGGTTCGGGGGAGTCTCTCGCTCGTCCTCTCTCCCCCAACCCCCCTCCCTTCTCTGACCTTCCGGGCTGAATGCTTGAAAAGGGTCTGGTATGGATTTTGAGAGGAACACCACTCTGTTTTTTTCATTTATTTCTCATTGCTTCCATTCTTTTCACAAGTCACATGTATATCATGCAGGTGTGACTTTTGAGGGTTTACATTGAAGTCGCATGAAAGTCGGACCAAAGTAGTGCAAGAACTACTTTAAAGTCATGACTTTAAGTCACACAGATATGAACGATACTCTTTGGGAAGCATGGGATGTGACTTGTCATGTGACTCTGGGGTCCAAAGTTGCATGACAAGTCGCACAAGTGTGAATAAGGCTTTAATCTTGGCAATCGCCTTTATTACAAATATGTCCGGCAGACCTAAAGTGAGAGAGGTCCTGCTGAGGGAGGTAGTAAGGGACAAGCAGGTTCTGCAGGACAAAGCAGTGGTTGGGCCGCACCATCTAGATGCAGGGCATGTCTGCCTTTCTCTGAGTGGCTATACTATACAGCCAGGGCCGCAATTGGAAATCATGGGGCCCTGTATAGTCTACCTGTGGGGGGGGTCTCCACCCCCCCCTATTCATGGCTGTGTGTGTGTGTGTGTGTGTGTGTGTGTGTGTGTGTGTGTGTGTGTGTGTGTGTGTGTTACATAATTGTATATACATCCTCATATAAATGTTGTTCTATAGGTATAGTATCCCAATATTATAGGAGAAAAGCCTAGCATTGTTGTATGTACTAAGCTGAAGGAATGCTTGTAATGTCTACAGACTCAAATAGATCCAGTGCCAACTTCTGATAAATGGTTGCACGTTTTTAAGCCTGTGCCAAAGTGTGGCAGCTGTTTGCTTCTACTTCTCATGTGGATTCCCAACTTGTCCTTCTTGCCCAATCCTGCCATACCCATACACCTGCACTGCAGTGCAGATCTGGGTTTTGCCGTAGGGATCCTACATATCCTTCACAACACGCTTAGTCAATTTCCTGGCGGCTGCAAAGAATGCATGGTGACTCTGGCGGGTACACTGCTAGATCTGGTGATGGCTTGATCACCTTTACTCCCGCCTCCTCTTCCTCATGTGCCTCATCATCCGACTACTTGAAAGTAGCAGCACCCATACCCACCCAACAAGCACCTAGAGCATATGCAACATCTCAGGCTAATTATTGCCATGCTGTGTTGCAGATTGTATGTCTGGGGGACAGGAACCATACTGGGCCAGTGCTATTGGCAGCTCTCCAGGCTGAGAGGCCTAACCCTATGCCATCTTCAGCCAGGCAAGTTTGTGTGTGACAACAGCACTAACCTGCTGACTGCTCTTCGCCAGAAAAAACGCATACCTTGCCTGGTAGTGCTGTGCCTTTGTTCATCTTGAAGTACACAGGCTTTCAGGAGATCCTTCATTAGGCCAGATAGGCTTGTGTCCACTTTAGGCGGCCAAAGCCAGACAGTGTTTGCCAGACAGAAATATGCAAAGTCAGTTTAAGGAGATGTACAATTAGGTCCATATATATTTAGACACATGCACAATTTAAATTTTTTTTTCAGGTATTTACCAAAACCAATTCAAGCTATAGTTATATGATTGATATTAGGGGTGCAACAGATCGTCGCCGATCCGTACGGGTCACCCAGTTCGGATCGGCACACCCCGCGATCCGCGGCCTCGGCCTTAGGAAAGGCTTCGGCCTAGTTCCATCGGCCATCTTGGTACACCTGGCCGCTGTTTACAATGTGACCGCTCCGTCAAATGACGGAGCGATCAGTGGTAAACAAATTCTGCATTACCCATACCCTGCCAATACCCTGCATTACCCATACCCTGCCAATACTCTGCATTACCCATACCCTGCCAATACTCTGCATTACCCATACCCTGCCAATACTCTGCATTACCCATACCCTGCCAATACTCTGCATTACCCATACCCTGCCAATACTCTGCATTACCCATACCCTGCCAATACTCTGCATTACCCATACCCTGCCAATACTCTGCGATACTCTGCCAATATTACAGTGGGGGAGTTGACGTGGATATTACAGTGTGGGGAAAATGACGTGGATATTACAGTGTGGGAGATGGCGTGGATATTACAGTGCGGGAAATGATGGGGATATTACAGTGGGGGAAATGATGGGGATATTACAGTGGGGGAAATGATGTGGATATTACAGTGGGGACTATATGGTGGCGGAATTTTCACAGGTTTTTGCAAATTCAATTATCATTTGCTGATCCGAAAAATGATCCGATCCGTGACTCTGATCCGAGGATCGATCCGATCAGTAAGTTTTTTTTGATCCGTTGCACCCCTAATTGATATGGGCTGAAAGTGCACACTCTCAGGTTTAATTTGAGGGTATGTACATTCAAAGTGGAGGAAGGGTTTAGGAATTACAGCTCTTAAGAATAGCCATCCCCTTTTTTAAGGGACCAAAAGTAATTGGACAATTGAATCAAAAGCTTTTTCATGGCCAGGTGTGGGCTACTCCTTCTTCATTATTTCTTCATCAATTTAAGCAGGTAAAAGGTTTGGAGTTGATTCCAAGGGCTCTTTCACACGGGGCGGATCAGTGCAGATCCGCCCCGTGGCTATCCGCTTGCTCAGTGGGGATCGCCGGAGCGATCTCCGCTGAGCAGGAAGATGACAGGTCCGTGTCTGCACTCTGTGCAGGGACGGACCTGTCACAGCGCCGCTCTCCCCTATGGTAGATCGGGTGACGACGGAGAGTCCGTCGTCATCCGATCCGTTCTGCAGACGGATGAAAAAATAGGGTTTTCCTCCGTCTGCAGAAACGGACCATAGCGGAGGCGGACGAGATCCGCTGACACCCGCTATCCCATAGGGATACATGTATGTCCGTTTTTCATCCGAAAACGGATGGATGAAAAACGGACATACGGACCGTCCGTGTGAAAGAGCCCTAAGTGTGGTATTTGCATTTGGAATCTATTGCTGTGAACCTACATCATGCGTTCAAAGTAGCTGTCAATGCAAGTGAAACAGGCCACTGTAAGGCTTCAAAATGAAACAAATCCATCAAATAAATGGCAGCAACATTAGGAGTGGCCAAATCAATATTTTGGTAAATTCTGAGGAAAGAAGAATGCACTTGTGAGGTCAGCAACATTAAAAGTCCCGAACGTCCACGGAATACAACAGTGGTGGATGATCGCAGGATCCTCTCTATGGTAAAGAAAAACCCATTCAAAACATCCAGACAAGGTAAGGACACTCTCCAGGAGGTGTGCGTATCATTGTCCAAATCCATAATCAAGAGAAGACTTCACAAGAGCAAATACAGAGGGTTCACCACAAGGTGCAAACCATTCATAAGCCTGAAGAATAAAAAAGCCAGATTAGACTTTGCCAAAAAACATCTAAAAAAAGCCAGTCCAGTTCTGGAAAAGTATTCTTTGGATGGATGAAACTACGATCAATCTGTACCAGAATGAGGGGAAGAAAATGTGGAGAAGGCTTGGAACAGCTCATAATCCAAAGCACACAACGTCATCTGTAAAACATGGTGGAGGCAGTGTGATGGCATGGGCATGCATGGCTTCCAGTGGCTGGCATCATTGATGTTTATTGATGATGTGACAGAAGACATAAACAGCCGGATGAATTTTGGAGCAGCATTTGAATGCAGCAAAGTTGATTGGACGGTACTTCACAGTACAGATGGACAATGATCCAAAACACACCGCAAAATCAAACCAGGAGCTTTTGAAGGAAAGAAGTGGAATATTCTGCAATGGTAAATTACCTGATCTCAACCCAATTGAGCATGCATTTCACTTGCTGAAGGCAAAACTAAAGGCAGAAAGACCCACAAAGAACAACTGAAGACAGCTGCAAGTAGAGCCTGGCAACACATCAGAAAGGAGGAAACCCAGTCTTTGATGATAATGTCCATGGGTTCCAAACAAAATATAAAAAATTAACATTTTCTTTATCATTATATTCATTTGTCCAATTACATTTGAGCTCCTGAAAATGGGGGGGGGGGGGGGGGGGGGGGTAAAAAAATGGTTGCAGTTCCTAAAATTTGTACTTGAGCTTTATGTTCAACCCCTTGAATTAAAGCTAAAAGTCTGCATTTCAAATTCATTTGGATTGTTTCATTTTAATTTTATTCTGGTGTCATACAGAGCCAAAAGTATGAAAATTGTGCCTCTGTCCAAATATATATGGACCTAACTGTATATTCCCATGAAGATTGACACATCCGTGCAGTTTATGAAAATATAGTTGCTTTTTTTAAGGGTTTGTGTACAGCTATATACTTTACAATATGTAAAGATTGCCAGTAGTCCAGTTTGGTTTGTGGAAAATAGAACTTATGTTTTGGGATCTTTTGGCAATGTGCATGAAAGCAAAGTTGCACGCTAAAGTTTGTGCATTCTTATCCAGAATGCATATTTAGTAATGCATTGAAAAGTAATAAACTACTGCAGAAAATTGTGTTTATTAAAAACAAATTTTTACAATTGAGTTTTATTTCACAGTTTTTTAAAACCTAGCAACTAAAAAAAATAGTAATTGTGTCATGTAAATGTTAAAGAGGAAGTAAAGCCGTTTAAAAAAAAATAAAAAAATAAATAAAAAAAATGGGAACCTGCAAGGCAAAGGCATATTGAGCTAGTATGCATAGCATACTAGCTCATTATGAATGACTTACCTGAGAACGAAGCCCCCGTAGCGGTCTAAATCCACGATCTTCGGCGTCGCCATCAAACCCAGAGTGACTTCCGGGTCTCGCCGCTCCAGCGCTGATTCGCTGGAGCGGCGATGACATCTGGAGCGGCATATCGCCGTGATCTCGGCATATCGCCGTGATCTCGGCCTGCGCACCGCTGTCTACGGCACATGAGCCGTAGATAGCGGTGCCTTTTCTTTTCTAAATATCTCCTAAACCATGTAGGTTTAGGAGATATTTATTGGACCTACAGGTAAGCCTTAATCTAGGCTTACCTGTAGGTCAATGTGGTCCCAGAGGGTTTACTTCCACTTTAAGGCCTCATGTACACGGCTGCTGGTAAACGAACGTTTAGGAGCAGTTGGGCATTTTTTTCCGCTGCCTCCTGAACTCTTCTTTATCAGTACATGTACACAGGGTCGTTTATAGTAGTTTCTAGGCAGTTTGAGTTTAGAAGCATTTTTTGGAACGCAAAAAAGTGCGTTCAGGATGGGTGTTCAGAGGCATTTGAAACGCCAAACGCCTGTAACAGCTTGTAAACGTGGGGACTCGAGTTTAGCTGTGTTTCATTTTACAGCCGTTTTGAATTTTTGGCTATTTGAAAAGACGCTTCTCATCGTAAACATGGCATGTAAACGTGGCAAAACGGACGTTTTAAATGTTGGTTACTATCTGTCAAGTTAAATCATTCAGGAGAAACTTCCCGTGTACATGAAGCCTTAAGCCTTGTACACACGATCAGATTTTCCGCAGACAAAGCATCAGACTTTTGTAGGAGGGGTGTGTGCCGTGAACTTGTCTTGCATACAAACGGCACACAATTGTTGGCCAACAAACATGAAAGTAGTGACATACTATGTGTTTTTTTAGCTCTTGAGCGCCACCCTTTGGGCATCTTCTGCTAATGTCATGTTTGGTGAGCATTGATTCCGAGCATGCGTGTTTGTACTTTGGACTTTTGTGTGACGGACTTGTGTACACACTATAGGAAAATCTGACAACAGACCGTTGTCTGCCGAAAATTTACTAGCCTGTCATCCAACATTTGTTGGCGGAAAGTTGGACAACAATTGTCTGATGGAGTGTACTAACAGTCGGATTTTAGGCCAACACTTTGTCATCACACAATTCCCTGCCAAAAATCTGATTGTGTGTACGAGGCTTTAGACACCCTTCTACCTGTTCAGTAATAAGCACAGTGTTTGCAAGGTCCTTGACCCTAATTATCATATAAGGCCTTAATAGCCTATAGTAGTTGTCACATGCTGACTGTTGTAGAGCTTAATTAAAGTGCTTCTCTGCATTAAAGTAAAAAACCTTCTATGTCAGCTCTCCCCAGCCCCCCAAATACTTACCTGAGTGCTGCTCTTTCTCTCTCCTCACAGGAGCATTTGGCTCCTGCTGCTGTCAATCAAATCGGTGAGAGGGGACGTCCATAGAGACACACAGCCTGGCTTGGGATCAAGCCCACAAGTGGCTTGCTATGGGGGCACACGGGGAGAAATGCTGGCTCAGGCTCTCAGCGGATTGCTAAAATTCTGAACCAGGTGGCGGATACGGACCATATGGTTAGGATCTTTCCCGAACCTGGACCGGCTGAGTTCTTTCTGATTTTATATATATATATATATATAACATTGGCACTCCAGATGTTTTGGAACTACATTTCCCATGATGCTCAGCTACACTCCAGAGTGCATGAGCATCATGGGAAATGTAGTTCTAAAACATCTGGGGTGCCAAGGTTCGCCATCACTGCCCTAGGGAATAAAAAGGCGACTGTTGCAATTTTTTAAGTCACACCGTTTTTGCGCAGTGGTTTTTCAAATGCAATTTTTTGGGAAAAAATATAATTTAATCTAATAAAAAAAAACGCAATATATCCCAATTTTTTTTTTTGTATAATATGAAAGATAATGTTAAGCAGAGTAAATATAATAGTAAATGGAGCGTCGCTAAATTTAAATGTAATTTCTAAATAAAGCAAATGTTATTGTGTGTAACAAAGCACATAATATAAATAAACAGACAAAAAACCAAACGATGAGCATCTTCCAAGTATCCACCACACAGATAAATAATGATAAAGGAAACATATAAAGAAAAATGTGGTTAATATTAAGTGCAAACAGTGAACACAAAAATGGAGAAAGACAACATTTTTAATAATAAAAAACAAAAAATCGGTGAGACAGTGACCTGGAGAAGGGATACACGATATTGAATATTGATTGCACTATTGTTTGAATATCACTGGACCACAACACAACACTGCACTAAGAACTGTATCTCTATTGTGGTGTCCATTATCCCTACATTGGACTCTGGCATCACCACTCATTGTGGATATTTTTGAAGTGACATTCACCATTTTCTTTCTTTTTATTTTCATTTCTGTGTTTCTCCATTTTTGTGTTCACTGTTTGCACCTAATATTTACCACATTTATATTTTTATGTGCATACGTTTCCTTATATCATTATTTACCTGTGCGATGGACATTTGGAAGATACTCACATTAGCTTTTATCAATTGATTCTATATGTCTGTTATATATTATGTGCTTTGTTATACACTAACATTTGCTTTATTTAGGAATTGCATTTTAGATTTAGTGTCGCTTTGTTTATTTACTATTATACTGACAGTGTATGTGGTGACACTACAGGGACTGGCAGCTTTATCCATTATTTGTTTTGTTTTTTCTCTCTTTTTTTTTTATATATGTTTGTTTTAATATCTTACACATCTGGTAGCGCATTTGTTTATTCACTTAATTTTTTAAGTTCATGACGAGTAAATAGACACATTTAAAATTGCTCGTGGAATAGCAACAAACTGCGGTACTTAATCTCCATAGACCATGCTTTTAAATGCCTTACCTGTTTAGAGTTACAGAGGAGGTCTTGCGCTATAATTATTACTCTTGCTCTAACATTCGCGGTGATACCTCAGATATGTGGTACGAACATCGTTTACATATGCGTGCACGACTTGCGTATGGGTTCGCTTCTCGCGGAGGGATGGGGCGCTTTAAATTTTACTTTTTTTTTATTTATTTTTTTTTGAACGCTTTTATTCCTATTGTACCGTATATACTCGAGTATAAGCCGACCAGAATATAAGCCGAGGCACCTAATTTTACCACAAAAAACTGGGGAAACGTATTGACTCGAGTATAAGCCTAGGGTGAGAAATGCGCAGCTACTGTAAGTGGAGAAAAGACGGTCAACAATGCCCATTTGCAGCCTCACTGTGCCCATTTGCAGCCATAGGTCCCCCGAACTTCAAACTCGGTAGTTAAGGGTTCCTAGATGCCCCCTAGCTGCAGCCAAAATTGGTTTCCCAATTGAAATGACATTGCTGCAGATGGACACAGTTGACCGACTTTGGGGAGCAGTATCTCGTGCCACTTAGAGCTAGGAACCCCAAGTTTGGTGTGCAAACCCAAGGGAACTAGCACTACAACATATGGCGTTCCTAATACTAAGTGGCCCCGAGATACGGGCCCCAAAGTCGATTCGGAAAATGTCAAGCACTTTTCTGCAGCAGAGAATGACATTTTCCGAACCGACTTTGGGGCCCCCTTGGTGCTAGGAACCCCAACTTTGGATATGCTGTAGTGTTAATTTGGGGTTCCTGGCACCAAGTGGCCCGAGAGCTCCAAAGTCGGTTTGGAAAATTTTCATTTTCTGCAGCAGAAAAATGCTTGACTCGAGTATAAGCCTAGGGGGGCATTTTCAACACAAAAAAATGTGCTAAAAAAATGCTTATACTCGAGTATATACAGTAATAGAAATATGGATGACCGGTCCTTTAAAAAAAAATAAAAAATTGGATCTTTTGTTTTAAAAGAAGACTTACACCCTGGACTGGAAGTGACATCGCTCCGGTCCTCCAAGGCCATAGAGGCGATAAAAGATGATTTAGTCTTTTATCATCTCTGTGACCAGCCGGCCACACCATCAGATCTTTTCTAGGGTGAGCCAGTGGAAATGGTAAGCCCAAATGGAAACACCGGCGGAGGGGGGGGGGGGGTGGGGATATCCCCTCCTGCCGCTTCTGAAAGCGTTCCAGCGGCTCATGAGCCGTTAAAAAACACATTCAAGAAAGAGCCGGTTGGAAAAAAAAAATACTGGGACTGATTAGGCTTTGGGGTTGTGTGGCAGACAGCGGCACAGAAAACAGAATTAGAAGAATGTGTACGGAAGAATGGGCAAAAATTCTTACAAACAAGAATTAGGACTGGTAGATACAAAATTCATTTACATATTATGATCTGTGCCAAAGGAGGTATTAATAAATATTGAATTAATTGGGTGTCAAAAATATTTGCACATACCACAATTTGTATTTTTTAAAGTTTGTGAAATGAAACCTAATTGCACAAATGTTTAACACATTGCTTCCTAAAGGATTTGTTTTTTCTCGTACAAAATTAACTAAAGTACAGCTGCAGATTGAACAACCTTCTGTTTTCTGTTTCTAAATGGTCCGGGGGTGATCTTGTCTGGTCAGCTGCACAGTTGTGACTTTGTTGAAACCTCCCCCCCCCCCTCCCCCAAATGGGGCAGGCCAAACCTTTTTGTATGTCCTTTACAGTGTGCCACCTCTTCCCTTAACTCCTTAGCTAAAATAGTAATGTTGTTGGGACCCGGAGTGTTCCACTTCGGGCCGGATACTTTGCCAGAACAGAGTGAGATGTTTGGTTGTACTTGCTTTGTTTATACCATCATATTTTTTAAATGTTTTTATGTCCAGCTCTAGAAATATAAAAAAAAAAAGTTTTTATTGATTTTAGTCAGGTAAAAATTAAATATAAGTATAGCTATTTAGGATTTTTGGCCAGCATGTTTCACATGTTTACCAGGCTAATTTTAACTGCTTTACTGAAAAAGCCTATTCTCACCAAGTCCTCAATGTGCAGTGAGCCATAGCCCCACAAAATGCAGATAAATGGGGTTGTTATCCCTAGAAGCACAGATAAGCACACTATTATTCCCATTGTAATGTATTAGTGATTATTGTGTGGTTAACATCGCAGATCCTGCAGTACAGGGACTTCCCCCTTGGTGTTGGTTACATTGCATTATTGCGCCTTGTCTGAAGAACAGAGATGCTGAAGGAGATATTGAGACTCTCGTGATTCCATCTGTCTAAATGAGCGGTATGGATGTGGTCTGACAGCTGTCTTAACTGTGGGAAGTGCATGGAATCCTTGCAGGAAGTTTACAGAGGATTCCTAATGAGGATCACATTTCACAGCTTGTCGTAAAATATGTTAGGGGGAGACCATCAAATAGCTTAAAGGGTAACTCCACTTTCATGGTAAAGTGGCAAAAGAAGAAAAAATATAGCATGTACTATTGCGATACAAATCCCATTGTAATTTAATATTATTAAAAGGACCTTTCCTTTTCAATTTGTAGCACTGTAATTTTCTGTAAAATTGAATGCAATATGGCAACCTGGAGCCATTCTGTACACAGATGGTCCATAGAACTCCCCCCAGAAATGTAATTTTCTGCTTGTGTGATTAGCTTACTGATTTTCCCAGGAGTCTGCACTGGGATACAAGGCAGATTTTTGGCATCGCTTGCAACAAAAGTCCCAATAGATAAATCACATCTAAAGGGATGCAGACCCTGACATTTTCCTCATTTGAGCCCTGCTAGTGCAGCAGTTGATTGATAATCATGAAATCACGCCTATTAGATTCACTTTCCACATGGACACGTGGCTATTTCTTCGGAATAACAAGGTAGGAATCTGAAGCAAAGTTTGTTGACATCCTTGCAATGTACAATGTTTTTTTTTTTTTTCATGTGTTTAGTCACTTGCTGTTACTATATTTTAGTGCTCATAGTAGTGAGGGAAAGTATTTGATCCCCTGATGATTTTGTACATTTGCCCACGGGCAAAGAAATTATGTCTATAATTTTAATGATGGTTTATTTTAACAGCGAGAGACAGAATAACAACAAAAAAATCCAGAAAAATGCTTTTCAAAAAAGTTATAAATGGATTTGCAATAAGTATTTGACCCCTTCGCAAAACATGACTCAGTACTTGGTGGCAAAACCCTTGTAGACAATCAGAGGTCAGACATTTCTTGTATTTGGCCACCAGGTTTGCACACATCTCAGGAGGGATTTTTTCCCACTCTTCTTTGCAGATCCTCTCCAAGTCATTAAAGAGGAAGTAAAGCCGATTACTGCAAGGCATAGCATACTAGCTCATTATGAATGACTTACCTGAGAACGAAGCCCCCCAAACGGTCCTCATCCACGATCTTCTGCGCCGCCATCAAACCCGGAGTGACTTCTGGGTCTCGCCGCTCCAGCGCTGTCATTCGAGTGGCGATGGCGTCACTCTCGCGCATGCGCACGAGAGCAGCATATTACCGTTATCTCGGCATGCGCAGTGCGCCTGCGCGCCGATGTCTACAGGGCATGCGCCGTAGATAGCGGTGCCTTTTTTCTTTTCTAAATATCTCCTAAACCATGTAGGTTTAGGAGATATTTATTGGACCTACAGGTAAGCCTTAATCTAGGCTTACCTGTAGGTCAAAGTGGTTTGTAAGGGTTTACAACCACTTTAAGGTTTCGAGCCTTCAGCTCCCTCCACATATTTTCTATGGGATTAAGGTCTGGAGACTGGCTAGGCCTAGACCTTTATGCGCTTCTTCTTGAGCCAGTCCTTTGTTGCCTTAGCCGTGTGATTTGGGTCATTGTCATGCTGCGAAACCCATCCACGACCAATTTTAAATGTCATGGCTGAGGGAAGGAGGTTCTCACCCAAGATTTGATGGTACATGGCCCTGTCTAATCAGCCCTCTGATGTGAAGTTGTCCTGTCCCCTTAGCAGAAAAACACCCCCAAAGCATAATGTTTCCACATCCATGTTTGAAGCTGGGATGGTGTTCTTGGGGTCATAGGCAGCATTCCACCTCCTTGGGGTGTTTGCTGATTGTGTGGGGAATAGACTGACTGGGTGAACACAGAGATCCTAGTTCCTGCTTGGCTTGCTTCTTCCCTGTCAGAACTGCGATCTGCCTAGTTTATATAGGCAGATCGCTGTTCTGCCTCGGGGGAATGATCGGCTGATCCCGGCGGACATAGTTTCCGCCGGACCTGCTGATTGGCTCCCTCTCTGACCAATCAGCGCATTTCCCCCCCCCTGCTGTCTATTGCATGAAATGACATGCAGGTACGTCGTTTTGCGCAAAAGAGCCACCCTGCCGCAGTATCGCTGGGTTAGGCGTCTTTAAGTAGTTAATGAAACAAATAAAAAAAGTGGGCAGACTTGATGGACTACTCAGTCTATTTCTGCTGTCACTTTTCTATGTTTCTATATTCAAATTGTTACAAAAATCAAGTATTTGGGGATGCACAGGGAAATATTTTAATATTTTCTTTTTGGACAGAGTTGAGATGTATTATAACACCTATTGGGGTTTTTATTGCTGTCTGTGCCTCCATTTGGAAGAGTCACCTTCTCTATTTGACCTGTGTGCCTTTTTATCATTGAAAGTGAATTTAACCACTTCAATACAGGGCTTTTAAACACCCTTCCTTACCAGAGCACTTTTTGCGATTCGGCACTGCGTCGCTTTAACTAACAATTGCGTGGTCGTGCGACGTTACACCCAAACAAAATTGACGTCCTTTTTTTCCCACAAATAGAGCTTTCTTTTGGTGGTATTTGATCGCCCCTGCGGTTTTTATTTTTTGCGCTATAAACAAAAGAAGAGCGACAATTTTGAAAAAAAACACTATTTTTTACTTTTTGCTATAATAAATATACTATTTTTTTTAAAAAAAACAATTTTTTTTTCCTCAGTTTAGGCCGATACGTATTCTTCTACATATTTTTGGTAAAAAAAATCGCAATAAGCGTATATTGATCGGTTTGCGCAAAAGTTATAGCGTCTACAAAATAGGGGATAGATTTATTGAATATTTTTTTTTTACTAGTAATGGCGGCGATCTGCGATATTTTTTTTTTTTTTGGTGACTGCGACATTGCGGCGGACACTTCGGACACTTTTGACACATTTTTGGAACCATTCACATTTACACAGCGATCGTTGCTATAAAATTGCAATGATTACTGTGTAAATGTGACTGGCAGGGAAGGGGTTAACACTAGAGGGCGCTGGAGGGGTTAATGTGTTCCCTGATGGGAGTGATTCTAACTGTAGGGGGAGGGGGACTCAAGGGGAGGAGACCGATCATGTGTTCCTCCGTACTGGGATCACATGATCGGTCTCCTCCCCGCTGACAGGACGTGGAGCTGTGTGTTTACACACACAGCTCCACGGTCCCGCCCGGTCCCGTTGTTTTAACGGGCAATCGCGGGTGCCCGGCGGACATCGCGGCCGCCGGGCACTCGCACCCCCCAGGCGGCCGGGAATCCGAGGACGTCATATGACGCCCACCCAGGATGGTAGATCCACCTTGTGGGCGTCATATGACTATACGCGGGTATTGAAGTGGTTAAAAGAAAATGTTGGGTTGTCCCCAGAAAAGTAATGGAGAGGAAAAATGTCAATGGACACACTAGCTCTGGTGACCTGGGGGGACAAGGGAATGTGCAAGGGATTACCTCACTTTGGAAGGACTTAGTCTTTTGGCTATGGGACAGGAAGTGAAGGTAAATTACTGATCAACCTCTGTACAACCAGTCTTTTTGGAACATTTCTGCACGATCAGTGCCAGCTGCTATAACCAGCGGTGCTGATCAGTGTATTCTGACAGCGGGGAGTTCTCAGTGGGGAGTGATTTCCCCACCCCCCCCCCATCCACACACTCGAATCAAGTCGTCCTTTTGCTGATTGAATGAAAAAAAATGAATGTATGTGCTGCTTAACCACTTTAATACCGGACACTTTCACCCCCTTCCTGCCCAGGCCAATTTTCAGGTTTCAGCGCTGTCACATCTTGAGTGACAATTGCATGGTCATGCAATACTGCACTCAAACAAAGTTGTTATAATTTTTTTTTTTCCCCACATATAGAGCACTGGGTTTTTAGTTTTTTGCGCTACAAATAAAAAAAGACAGAAAATTACATTGCATTATTGCGCCTGGGCATTTCTAATGGGCACTGATTGGCATCCATGGTGGGCTCTAGTGGGCATCCTTGATGGCTCTGCACTGATTATCAGCGCAGACCCCCCCCCCCCCCCTGTCAGGAGAGCCACCAATCGGCTCTCCTCTTCTCGTGCCTTGTCAGCGCGAATAGAGGAAACGCAGATAAATCGCACTTCCTGGTTACCATGTGATCAGCTGGAAATGGACACAGCTGATCACATGGTAAAGAGTCTACGTCATAGGCTCTTTACCAGGATTGGAGATGGGGTGTTTCAGACCGACACACCACACCACTGCGCGCACCTGCGGCTTATCCTGCTGGAAGTCATATGATGCCCAGTCAGGATAATACAACCAACCACTTTCCGGCCGTCATGCTGCTATATGGTTTTCTATTAAAATAACAAACATATTCTACCTTCCTGCTCTGTGTAGTGGTTTTGCACAGAGTAGCCCAGATCCTCCTCTTCTCAGGTCCCTGGCTCAGGTCCCTGGCATAGCGGCTTGCTATGGGGGCACCCGAGCCGAGCTGCAGCTCCGTGTATCCATTCAGACACGGAGCTGTGGGTCAGCCCCGGCACCTCTCTCTTCTGATTGTTTCACTGAGTTTAATTGACAGCAGTGAGAGCCAATGGCGATGCTGCTGTGTCTCAGACAATCAGGAGGGAGAGTTAAGGATGGCCGAGGCACTTGTGGACATCGCTGGTTGGGGTGGGGCTCAGATAAGTATTGGGGGGCTGGGGCTGCTGCACATAGAAGGCTTTTTATCTTAATGCATAGAATGCATTAAAGTGGAGTTCCACCCACTTTTACAACTCTTCAGCATCCCTCACTAAACTGCACTGTAAACAAATTGGATATTTTTTTAATTTTTTTTTCAGCACAGACTGTATATCTGCTGTATTCATTTTTCACTTCCTCCTCCCTGGCCGCGGCCCATCGCATCATTTCCTGTTTGCAATGCCTCCTGGGAAGGGGCAGCAAATTCCTCTCAAACTGCCGTTGCTATGGAAACCTGACCTGAAACCTATTACACTGCTTATGCTGCACTGAGCATGTACGAGATCTGCAAGGATGAGATCCAGGAAGAAATACAGTCTGGCGTTAGATGCCCACACTTAAGATGGCCACGGCCTGCTGCAAGTTTATAAAATAACAAACTACTGCTAAAAACTAACAAAACAGACCTTAGTTTACAGACTAACTTTACTAGAATACATTAAGCTTGTGTATTATAGGGGTATTTTTATTTAAAAAGTATAATTTCGGCCGGAACACCGCTTTAAGATAAAAAACCTTCTACCTTTACAACCACCAAACACCAAAGTTCTACAAGTTGGATGTTGCAGCCACTTCTTATGCTAGCTTTTAGTATTGGGTCCTTCAGAGGGCTCCTTGCGCTGCAGACGGTCCCTAGTTCCACCCCTCTGTGTTATGATCATGCTCTTGGTACTGCTTTGCTACAAAACTAAGGCACGCTGCCTATTATTGCCTTTCTGTGTTGCAATTAAAGCGGGATTTCCGCAAATTTTTTTTTTTTTTTAAGTCAGCAGCCACAAATACTGCAGCTGCTGACTTTTCAAATAAGGACACTCACCTGTTCCAGGATCCAGCGATGTCGGCACCCGAGGCTGGACTGTCCCTCGATCCTCGGATGCTGCCGCCGCCATCTTCGGTAAGGGAATCAGGAAATGAAGCCTTGCGGCTTCACTTCCCGGTTCCCTACTCGGGAAGTGAGTAGCGCAATCCGAATGGTCCCTGCTGTCTCTGGGACCCCTGTGTGTCCCAGCAGACAGCGGGACAGGAAGAGGCATAGACTTAAACAGGTATCTTCACCCCCCTCCCCCTGAAAGGTGCCAAATGTGACACCTGATGGGGGGGGGGGGGGGTTCCGAAAAGCGGTGGTTCAATTTTTGTGTGAACCTCCGCTTTAAGGACATTTTGACCCACCTCTCTTCAGTATGGGAAGATTTAGAAAATCCCTCCAACTGCCACAGAAACAAAAACACATTTTTAGTAGCGGGACAATGTTTTATTGCTCTCCTTACCTTCCTTTCCTGGCGACAAGTGACATTAGGATTGTGCACTGAAATATTGCCTTATAAAAAGTTTTACTTTTTCCAATCTTTTTCTATCCAAACTACAGGCTGAATTTAGCTTTAAATGCAGGTAGCCTCTAGAGCGGGGGGTCAGCAACCTGTAGATGGGGATCTACCAGTAGATCGCAGTCTGGGCTTGCTAACCTGACATTCCAGAGCATCAAATGAGTACAATGCAGAGGGACTACTTGTAAAGTTGGAGCTGTAGTAGGGAGCAAGAGCTGCATAAGCCGATGTCTCCTCTGTATTGCTGGCTCGTGTCCCATGCGGAGTTATACCAACTGCACTCCATTTCTTATCCCAGCTAGCGGTCCCCAGCGTGGTGCCAGCAGCAGGAAAGAAGAGATCTTCAGGTCAGTTTGAAGCAATACACTGGGCATAATCGTATAAGGGCTGCTTTCACACTGATGCGCTGCGGTTTACCCACATTGTGGGTGCAGTGAAGTGTTCCTGCGGGTTTGCTGTGCTTAGCCATAGACTTCTCATATACTGCTGTTTTGCTACCCCCAACTTTACGTGTGAATGAGCCCCGAGGGTGCCACTGCCAAATGCTAAGAAGGGCTCATTCACAAGTGCAGCAGGCACTGCTGCTTCTGTGAAAAGTGATCCAAGTGTGTGTTGACAGGTGGTGAGGAGGCCATTTGTTGCCTCTTCACCACCTGATTTAAACCCATGATTGCCGACACGTCACGACAATAAGAGGTTTTAATGAGGCGTAAGGAGAGGACACTGTGCCTGGTGATCTTTGATTTCTCCCGTGTTGTTCGGGTAGATCTCCACCTCTTTAAGGTTGCCTACCCCTGCTCTAGAGTCTGTGCCTCTACTACATTATAGGAACTTGTTTTCACCTTTGTGCTGAAGAGTTGTTGTCACATACACATTCTGATATTTCTACAGCTTCCTCATGTACTTTCCTGGTAAATGCATGGGAACCCAGTAACAAGTCTGATCTAGCGAGAAATGGTTCTTTTTCTGAAATTGTTAGTCATGTTTTGTAGCTGGTTTAGGTGAAAATTGTTGCTAAACAGAGTTCTTTAAAGAAGACTGGCTACTGCTTGTTTGGCCATACTTATCTTCTTGCTCACAGAAATGCACTGATTTCTGCACTCTTATGACCCAGATTCTGGCAACAGTGGGCTAAAGCCTGCTGTTGGCTGACATCCGAGAACTGGTCCAGACTTTAATGTTAGGAGCCACGCAGATGTAACACTGGGAGCTTGAGTCAGCTGCTTGCACTCCCTCCACAGCCTGGTGCTCCAGTAAATGCTGGAGGGGCAGAGTAGAGAGCCGCTAACTGATGATCACAACTCTCTGCTCAATGAAGACTGAGAACTGAGCAATCAGCGGTCATGTGAACGCTTAGACCTCTTTCACACTGGGGGCGTTTTGCAGGCACTATAGCTATAAAAATAGCGCCTGGAAACCGCCCTAAAACAGCTGCTCCTATCACACTGGAGCGTTGCGCTGGCAGGGCGTCAGAAAAAGTCCTGCCAGCAGCTTCTTTGGAGCCGTGAAGGAGTTGTGAACTCACTGCTCCTCCACTGCTCCCTCCCATTGAAATCAATGGGGCAGCGCTGATATACTGCTGGCAAAATGCAAATGGGGCAGCGCTGTCATACCGCTGGCAAAACGCTGCTTTGGCCGCGCTTTTGCGGGTGGATTTAACCCTTTTTCGGCCGCTAGGGGGGGTTAAACCCGCCCTGCTAGCGGCCGAACAGCCCCACTAAAACGACGGTAAAGTGGCGCTAAAAATAGCGGCGCTTTACTGCTGACGCCTGGGGCGGCACAATATGAAAGGGGTCTTAGTTCTTGCTCTTCAAGCCGGTGGGGGGCAACTGTCGCATTGGATTGATTTTGCAGCCACAAAGGTGAGTGTATTTATTTTTTTATTTTTTTTATCTTGTACTTCTCCTTTAAATCCAGTTTGCTCAGATCTTGTTTTCACAAGTTTAAAATTTCAGTTTCCCCCAGGAGTCCACAGACAATTAGACTGTAATAGGGCAGTAATGGTGAGATTAATGTACACTGGGGTGAGAAGGGGAGGGGGGACTAGTGTCTCGCAGGGATTCAGGAGCTGGCGTGATATCCTGCAGGTGTCTGGTCCAGATGGAGGATGCTGCAGGGAGAGATAAGATATGTGTACAGACATTGCCTTTACTTGGGGGTCCCGTCTTTCACAAGGCATTCTTGTTTTATCAGCATTAACACCTTTTTAAACATCAATTTTATTCTTTACAATTTCCATGGGGTTTAAATTTAGGAAATCTGATGAAGTAGAGGATTGAAATGGTCTCTGAACTGGTTTTCCATAAATGTCATGGAGTCAGCAGAGAGCAGATGTGTGTTTATAGAGCTTAAATAAAATGAGAAAAAAAAGTACCTGTTGTATTGAACTGAACAGTTTGTGTAAAGGAGGTATACAGAGAAGGTACAAATTGCCCCCTCCCTTTTTATTTGCATAGTCATGTGATGCAAGGTCTTTGTCTTCTTTTCTCTGGTGGGTGATCCTTACTGTTGCACAAAACAGCGCTCATGTACTCGCATGTAAGGGTCCTGTGCAGAGCTGTCAGCCCCTGGTCAAATGAAATGATGATGTGTATATACAGTATTGCACAAAAGTGAGTACATCCCTCACATTTTTGTAAATTTTTTATTATCTTTTCATGTGACACACTGAAGAAATGACACTTTGCTACAATGTAAAGTAGTGAGTGTACAGCTTGTATAACAGTGTAAATTTTGTTGTCCCCTCAAAATAACTCAACACACCGCCATTAATGTCTAAACGCTGACAACAAAAGTGAGTACAGGGGGTCCGCGAGTTACGAACTCGTTAGGGACTGTCCTTCTGTTCTTAAATCGGAAATGTTCGTAAGTCGGCCGCGCATGCGCAGACCGACACTTACGGACATTTCCGATGTTCCGTCGAATGCCGTTCTGTGCATGCGCGGCAAATTACGGACATTTCCGATGTTTGCTGTCATTTTCCGAGGCTCCGTCTGGCCGCGCATGCGCAGAACGGCCGAAGGTCTGCAGAAAAAGCAGAGGGTCCCCGCATCGCTCGCTTCGTAAGTAGGAGATGTTGGTAGGTCGGGCGTTCGTAAGTCGGGGACCCCTTGTACATCTTTAAGTGAAAATGTCCAAAATGCGCCCAATTAGCCATTTTCCCTCTCCAGTGTCATGTGATTCGTTGGTGTTTTAAAAGGTCTCAGGTTTTAATGGGGAGCATGTGTGTTAAATTTGGTGTTATCGCTCTCACTCTATCATACTGGTCACTGGAATTTCAACATGGTACCTCATGGCAAAGAACTCTTTGTGGATCTGAAAAAAAATAGATGTTGCTCTACATAAAGATGGCCTAAGACTATAAGAAGATTGCCAAGACCCTGAAACTGAGCTACAGCACGGTGGCCAAGACCATACAGCAGGTTTAACAGGACAGGTTCCACTCAGAACAGGCCTCGCCATGCTTGACCAAAGAAGTTGAGTGCACGTGCTCAGTGTCATATCCAGAGATTGTCTTTGGGAAATAGACGTATGAGTGCTGCCAGCATTGCTGCAGAGGTTGAAGGGGTGGGGGGTCAGCCTATCAGTGCTCAGACCATACGCCGCACACTGCGTCAAATTGGTCTGCATGGCTGTCGTCCCAGAAGGAAGCCTCTTCTAAAGATGACGAACAAGAAAGCCTGCAAACAGTTTGCTGAAGACAAGCAGGCTAAAGACATGGATTACTGGAACCATGTCCTGGGGTCTGATGAGACCAATATAAACTTATTTGGTTCAGATGGTGTCAAGAGTGTGTGGCGGCAACCAGGTGAGGAGTACAAAGACAAGTGTGTCTTGTCTACAGTGAAGCATGGTGGTGGGAGTGTCATGGTCTGGGGCTGTATAAGTGCTGCTGGCACTGGGGAGCTACAGTTCATCGAGGGAACCATGAATGCCAACATGTATTGTGACAGACATACTGAAGCAGAGCATGATCCCCTCCCTTCGGAGACTTGGCCGCAGGGCAGTATTTCAGCATAACGACCCCAAACACACCTCCAAGATGACCACTGCCTTGCTAAAGAAGCTGAGGGTAAAGGTGATTGACTGGCCAAGCATGTCTCCATACCTGAGTCCTTCTGAGCATCTGTGGGGCATCCTCAAAAGGAAGGTGGAGGAGCGCAAGGACTCGAACATCCACCAGCTCCATGATGTCGTTATTGAGGAGTGGAAGAGGACTCCAGTGGCAACCTGTGAAGCTCTGGTGAACTCCATGCCCAAGAGGGTTAAGGCAGTGCTGGAAAATAATGGTGGCCACACAATATATTGACACTTTGGGCCCAATTTGGAAATTTTCACTTAAAGGTGTACTCACCTTTGTTGCCAGCGGTTTAAACATTAATAGCTGTGTGTTGAGTTATTTTGAGGGGACAGCAAATTTACACTGTTATACAAGCTGCACACTCACTACTTTACATTGTAGCAAAGTGACATTTCTTCAGTGTTGTCACATGAAAAGGTATAATAAAATATTTACAAAAATGTGAGGGGTGTACTCACTTTTCTGATATACTGTGTGTGTGTGTGTATGTATATATATGTATGTATATATATATTATAAAAATATGGTTTATATAGTGCCAACAGTTTACGCAGTGCTTTACAATGTATAGGGGGACAACACAATTACAGTACAGTTCAATACAAAAGGTACAGAAAGGCCCGGCTCGTAGAGCTTACATTCTAAAGGGAGGGGGTGGTGGTACAAAAGGTAATAGCTGCAGAGAATGATTTGATGAGGGAGGGATATATATATATATATATATATATATATATATATATATATATATATATATATATATATATATTGTATATGTGTGTGTGTATATATATATATATATATATATATATATATATATATATATATATATGTGTGTATGCATGCATGCATACACACCTTAGTTTCGATGTGGTTATAGGGTCACACAGTTTTCTTGCCAGAAATGTATTCAGTTTGCAGTTATTTCACATGCTGTACAGTGACTTTATTCTTCCTGATGGTGGTGCTGTAGCTGCATTTTAAGCTTGCACTTCAGTTTTCACTAAATTTAAAACTCTTTAAACTGCTATTTACTGCTAAATTAAGCAGCTATATAAAGCGGCATTAAATCCAAAAAGCAAACATTTTATTATATTGCAGCTTACCAGTTTTTAGATGTGACGGCTGCATTAGTTTCCTTTTTTAGGCTTGCCTACTTCTGTTTTCATCACTTGATCTGGCTAGTAAGTTTATTTTTCAAAAGAACAAGCTCTCCTGCAGTTAGTATTGAGAAAAACAGTTTACTGCTGACAGGGGTGCTTGAAAGGGTAACGCCACTCTTGTGGGGAACAAAAATAGCAAATGAAGAAAAAATAATATAGCGTATACAATTGCTACACAAGTCATATTGTAATTGAATGTTATTAAAAATGACCTTTCCTTTTCAATCTGCAGCTCTGTCATTTTCTGAAAATGCAATGCAATATGGCTACCTGGAGTTGTTCTGTACACAGAATGTGTCCTGAACACACCCCAAAAACATAATTTCCTGCTTGTGTGATTGGCTCACTGATTTTCCTATAAGTCTACATTAAGATACAAGTCAGATTTCAGGCATCCCTTGGCACAAAAATTGAATTTTTAGTGAGATACTACTAATAGGAACATGTTTAAAGGGATGCAGGCTCTGTCACTTTCCTCCATTAGTGCTCTGCAGGTGCACAGCTGGTTGAAAATTATGGAACCACTCCCACTAGATTTATTTTCCCACATGGACACAGAGGAACACAGGGATTTCTTCATAATAACAAAAGGTAGGAATCTGCAACAACATTTGTTATAATCCTTGCAATGTACACAGATCACGGGGGGGGGGGGGGGGGGGGTTTTTTTTTTTTTTTTCTTTTACTAAAGTTGACCAGCTTTTATTTATGCAAAATCTTTATCCTAAAAGGCAAAAAAAACAGTTTGCTCTAACTGATTATGAAGTATTAGCTGGAGTTCAGCTTTAATTTGTTGGTGCATCTAAATCTGCTAGTCTAGTATATTCACACTTCCCACCCCCCAGACTGACAATGCTGCTGTCCAAATATGCCCCCTGTGCGCCTTCCTCATCCTTTCTTTTGTTTGTATTAACTTTATTTGAAATGTACAAAAGTACACTTCATATCGCTGTACAGATGCGCTGTACGCTGAAGTGCAGCTTCTGGCTGCGTTGCAGTCTGAGTGGGACACACAGAAAACAATTGTTTTAAAATACCATTCACAGCACCATTTGGGAATTCACCATAAATAAAATAGCCAGCAGTTGTTTAGTGTGGATTAGAGGACTCTGCTGGATTTCTCTCCTTCACCCCATGGGCTAAACTAGAGAAATGTATGCGTGAATGGCTAGCATTAGTAAAGGAGGGGAAAGCTAGAATCTCTGTCCTCTTATCACTGTTTGTGAATTTTGTTTACTCAATTTCTATCCTGTGACTGAAATTTCCCTAATGTTGCCCTAAACTGCAATAACATTTGGTCCCTAATTTTTACCACGCTATCTAATGCTATAAAATACATTTTTTGCTGGAGTTAAACTTTAAGCTGACCAGGTTGGTGTCTTTTCTCAAGTGTTCAAGATTGATGGATGCTGCATGTACTCCAAACCATTATGTCACACACTATAGTTAACCGCCATGGTGCAGATAGAACCAGGATCAATTGGAAAATATGTATTTCCAGTTGTTGGCAGTCCATTGTTGTCACTGCGTCCATTCTGGGATGTTTTGTATTAATGGGAGAGATACTTGTGGTCTTGTGTTATATTCTATACATGAGTGTACTCATTCAGGGGAACTTGCTAAGATTGCAGCAGCTTCTATCTTTTATTTGCAACGCTTGGGGTCCTTTCACATGGGCGGTGTCCGCACGGTCGTCAGACTCTGTTTTGCTCAACGGGGGATCGCTCCGCTGATTTCCGCCGAGCAGGCGGATGACAGGTCTGTCTTGGCACAGTGAGCCCCGCTCTCCTCTAATGGGTCCCTATTTTCCATCCGCCAGACAGATGGAAAATAGGGTCTCCATCCATCTGGATTTCACAGACAGGATTGGATCGGATAGCAGCGGGTGTCAGCGGACATGTCACTGCTGACATCTGCCGCTCCATAGGAGTGAATGGAGGCTCTGATCAGGTCTGCCTGAAAAACTGACAGACGGCCCTGATCGAAAAGCCTGTGTGAAAGGGGCCTTAACTGAACAAGCTGAGGCTAAAAACTGATTGGTTACTATGCTCCGCTGCTTAAGATTTGGTCTGCATCAGTAAATTCCCCCCATGGTGTGTTTTGACTTTGCAGTTAAAGTGGAAGTCCATGCAAAAACTAAAATCCCAGCATGCATAGACACCAGGGATCTAACACAACCTCTCTATCCCTGTAAAGAAAAAAAATAGTATACATAGCTTTTTGGAAGCTGATCTGACCCACTCCGAGCAGAATCAGCACCAGCAGCGGAAGCTCTGCAGAGGACACGGCCGACAACGGCTGTGAAAAAAAAAAATGGAAAGTGACAGCGGTTGACAGCTCAGCGCGGGTTCCAGTTGGAGTGGGTCGGATCGGCTTCCAAAAAGGTATGTATACTCATTTTTTCTTTACAGGGATAGAGAGGTTAGTGTTAGATCCCTGGTGTCTATACATGCTGGGATTTTAGTTTTTGCATGGACTTCCACTTCAATTCCCCCAATGTGTGAGGTTAATTGTTCTACTGTGGTTTGACAATTTTCTATTAGACCCTGAGGCACATAACCTCTCCCATGATTCTCTGCAAGTGTCACCACCTACTCCTGCTCTGTCAGTTGTACCTCTACAAGATGGCTTCCTTTCAAAGGCCCAACAGCTCTTCCGTCTCAATGATACTCCAAGCTTGCACCAAAGATCATCCTTTTTCCTAGGCCACACTAATTCTTGGTAGCTTGTTCCCATGCAGAGCACATCTGTGTAGATGTATGTATCCAACTAGTAAACATACATGGTAAATGTAAAAACCTTTATCCCAAAAGGTAAAAAACTGTTTGCTGTAACTGATTATAAAGTATTAGCTGGAGTTCTGCTTCAATTTGTCAGTGCATCTAAATCTGCACTAACATCTTCTCCCGGGACAAAGTTCCAATTGTCTAGACCAGGGGTGCCCAACCTTTTGAAGCGCGAGGGCCACTTAAGCAACTTAGTAACAGATTGCAGGCCACAATGAGCGGAGTGGGCGGATGACAGGTCTGTGTCCGCTCTGCATATGCAGAGTGGACACAGACACAGCCCACTCTACTCTATGGACCCTCTGATCAGATGGAAGGTCACGGATCCACTTCTGTTTTTTTAGCAGATCAGATCTGAGGTAGGCGGGTGTAAACGGACACAAGTCTGTTTTCATCTGCCGCTCCATAGAAGTGAACAGAGGGTCCGATTGGGTTGAACCGATCGTGTAAAAAGGGCCTAAGGCAGCTTTTACACTGATGGTTTGTGGTCTACCCATGCTGCAGGTGCAGCACAGTTCACCTGTGGTTTTTCTGTGGGTTAGCTGCACTTTGCCATACAATTCCAATATATCCTGCAGGTTTGGTGCACTTTCTGAAAGCGCCCCAACCCGCAGGTAAAACCAGACGTCTATGGGTCTATGGAGTTTGAAAGCAGCCCAGTAACCACTGCAGAACAGATATGCCCTTGCATACACTGTGATTTAGTGAGTTCCATTCAGTTATCGCCAGCTGCTGCTGCTGTCCCAGGCAGAGCGCATTTAGTATCACTCCGCCTATGACAGGAGCTGGCGCTATACAGGAAGCGTTATGGCTCTGCAGGCGCTTGCTTCATTCACAACACTGATGCTCTGGGATGGCGGGTCGGCAACCTGCAATCTGGGCTTGCTAACCTGCCATCCCAGAGCAAGAGGTCGCGGGCCACTGGTTGGGCACCCCTGGTCTAGACCATGCTTGAGTTCTCTATTACAAAATGCCCGAATTGCATCTTTGTACTGATTAAAAAGCACATATTGGAAAGATAATTTTTTCTGGCGTTGACAATTATTAAACAAATTTGTAAAGTGTACGAAACATTCCAAAACAACGGGCACACAAAAACGATACTAATCAATAAAACTAAAACAGTAGTTCAGGACATACCAGTATTGCAATAACAAGTACAAATTAGGAAGAACACTGATGAAATCATACAAGTATGGATTATGCTGTTTCTACACTATGACCATCAAAATCACTAGTATATTATTTTCACTTGTCTGAACAACACAAATCTGTACAACAAATCAAAATATCTTAATCAATTATTCCAGGTTTCTCCCTTTTTTGTTTTCCTGTTTATTTCTCTTTGCAGAGTTTTATTTCCTTTTGGTTTTTAGATTGGAATTTTCAAAGGCTTAGCTTTCTGTTACTGTTCACTGAGAAGTAGTGCATTGAGCAGTATAGAGCAGTGCTCTTATCTGGACGCAGAGTGTAAAACCTTGTCAACCCACAAAGTTGTGTGAGAACCTACAGGAGGAGATATGTTTGCAAAGGCTGTTTTGTGCAATTCAGTGGTAGTCTGAGAACTAGATTTTGGCATACTAAGCCTCATATATTTAAAGAGGGTTTTAAATAAAAAGGTTAAACTATTTTAATTTAAAAAATCCTACTAGATATGTATTCTTAACTGACAAAAGTACCTTCTGTTGCTCTTGGCCCCCAAATCTCAATATTCATATTCTTTGCTGCTGTGGTTTGACCTCCACTTGTTCTCCATGGTCACACTGTGTGTAGAAATGTAGCCCTCTTGCTCAATCCTCAAATGGACTATGGGATTTGTAATGTGCATTGAGCAGTACACATGAATGTAACCAACGTGTGCACTACTTGTTTCAAATAAACAGAAGTAAGAGGGAAAGGTAGAGGCTCAGGTGCTCATGGCGGATGTTACAAGGGGGCAGAAAAAACAATGTAAAGCTCAGTACACGCCTGTACAGGTACAGTGCCTTGAAAAAGTATTCATACCCCTTGACATTTTCTATATTTTGTCATGTTGCAACCAAAAATGTAAATTGATTTTATGTGATAGACCAACACAAAGTGACACATAACTGTGACGTGGAAGGAAAATGATAAATAGTTTTCCAAATTTTTTACAAATATGTGAAAAGTGTGGCGTGCATTTGTATTCAGCCCCCCTGAGTCAATACTTTTGCACATCTAGAGAGTGACATTTATGCCTATTCTTCCTTGCAAAATAGCTTAAGCTCTGTCAGATTGGATGGAGAGTGTCTGTGAACAGCAATTTTCAAGTCTTGCCACAGATTCTCAATTGGATTTAGGCCTGGACTTTGACTGGGCTATTCTAAGACATGAATATGCTTTGATTCCATTGTAGCTCTGGCTGTATGTTTAGGGTCATTGTCCTGCTGGAAGGTGAACCTCCACCCCATCTCAAGTCTTTTTCAGACTCTAACAGGCTTTCTCCTAAGATTGACTCGTCTTTGGCTCCATCCATCAACTCTGACCAGCTTCCCTGTCCCTGCTGAAGAAAAGCATGGTTTGTTTAGGGTGATGTGCAGTGTTAGTTTTCCACCACACATAGCGTTTTGCTTTTAGGCCAAAAAGTTACATTTTGGTCTCATCTGAGCAGAGCACCTTCTTCCATGTTTGCTGTGTCCCCCACATGGCTTCTCGCAAACTGGAAATGGGACTTCATATGGCTTTCTTTCAACAATGGCTTTCTTCTTGCCACTCTTTGATAAAGGCCAGATTTGTGAAGTGCACGTCTTATAGTTGTCCTGTGGACAGATTCTCCTACCTGAGCTGTGGATCTCTGCAGCTCCTCCACAGTTACCATGGACCTCTTGGCTGCGTCTCTGATTAATGCCAGTCACCTTGCCCGTCCTGTCAGTTTAGGTGGACGGCCATGTCTTGGTAGGTTTGCAGTTGTGCCATACTCTTTCCATTTTTCGGATGCTGGATTGAACAGTGCTCCGTGAGATGTTCAAAATTTGGGATATTTTTTGTAACCTAACCCTGCTTTAAACTTCTCCACAACTTTATCCCTGACCTGTCTGTGTTCCTTGACCTTCATGATGTTTGTTCACTAAGGTTCTCTAACCTCCGAGGGCTTCACAGAACAGCTGTATTTATACTGAGATTAAATTGCACACTAATGCACTCTACTTACTAATTAGGTGACTTCTAAAGGCAATTGGTTCCACTAGATTTTAGTTGGGGGTATCAGAGTAAAGGGGGCTGGATACAAATGCACGCCACACTTTTCACATATTTATTTGTAAAAAAAAATTAAAACCATTTATCATTTTCCTTCCACTTCACAATTATGTGCCACTTTGTGTTGGTCTATCGCATAAAATCCCAATAAAATATATTATAAAATTTAATTTTTTGGTTGTAACATGACAAAATGTGGAAATTTTTAAGGAGTATGAATAGTTTTTTAAGGCACTGTATGTGTGCAGTTTTTTGCAGTGAGTTTAGGGCAGCACATTTATTTAACTACTTGCCTACCAGCCACGAACACCCCCTTCCTGACCAGGCCATTTTTCAGCTTTCAGCGCTGTCGCATTTTGAATGACAAATGCGCGGTCATGCAACGCTGTACCCAAATAAAATTTTTATCATTTTTTCCCCACAGATAGAGCTTTATTTTGGTGGTATTTGATCACCTCTGCGGTTTTTATTTCTTGCGCTATAAACAAAAGAAGAGGGACAAGTTTGAAAAAACATAATATTTTTTACTATTTATAATAAATATCCAATTTTTTTTTTTTTTTTAAACAAATTTTTTCCTCAGTTTAGGCCAATACGTATTCTTCTACATATTTTTGGTAAAAAAAATCGCAATAAGCGTATATTGATTGGTTTGCGCAAAAGTTATAGCGTCTACAAAATAGGGGATAGATTTATAGCATTTTTATTATTATTTTTTTTTTACTAGTAATGGCGGCGATTTGCGATTTTTATCGTGACTGCGACATTGCGGCGGACACTTCGGACACTTTTGACTCATTTTTGGGACCATTCACATTTATACAGCGATCCGTGCTATAAAAATGCATTGATTACTGTATAAATGTGACTGGCAGGGAAGGGGTTAACGCTAGGGGGCGCTGCAGGGGTTAATGTGTACCCTATATGGTGATTCTTACTGTGGGGGGAGGGGACTGACTTGGGGAGGAGACCGATCGGTGTCCCTATGTACAAGGGACACACCATCGGTCTCCTCTCCTCTGACAGGACGTGGATCTGTGTGTTTACACACACCGATCCACGTCCTGCTCGATTACCGGGCAATCGCGGGTGCCTGGCGGTCATCGCGACCGCCGGGCACGCGCACCGAGGCCCCAGCTACGCGGCGGGCGCCCCCCAGTGGCCAAATTTGAGACGACGTCATATGACGGCGTCCCGCCACAGTAGCTGAACCGTCCCGCCGTCATTTGACAGTGGGCGGTCAGCTAGTGGTTAAATAGGCTGCTTCATGTGCAAAGAACCACACAAAAGTGCTGCATGACCACACCAAAGCGCATGGTACTTTTTACCATGCCTTTTAATGCATGCGTTCAGAAAGGTGTGTTGGGGGTGCCTTTTAAGAATTAAACACGCAGTGCTGAATGAGGCCTTAGAGTTGTCAATGACTAGAGAATCTTTTTTGGTCATTCTTTTCTTCTGGTTCACAGGAGTGCACAGTGTGACGACAAGGCGACGACAAGGTAAAAAAGCAGGTGAAAGGTGCAGGTAGGAGGGTTTTTAATGCCTTTAAAACAAGTGGAATGGAAATCTCTCAATGTTGCAACTAATGAGATCCTTGCTTTATTTTTTCAACCTGCACTGGAGAACCATTGGTATCTATCGGTGTGGACGAGGCAGGCGCTATTCAGGTGTCGGTCAGGACCAGTACTTATGTATGTGCTGCTGACCTATATACTTGTCAGTGTACACCGCTATCTTTGTGTTGGCTTGTTTGCACATGACCATTTGTAGTCCAGTCTTTCTCATGTCATATTTTTGTAAATATTGGAATAAAGTTCGTAGAATAGGAATTCTATACATATCAGTAGTTGTATAAGCATGGTGGGATCTCCTATGGGTGGTAGGGGCTGAGGTGAAACAACAAAATAAAAAAGGCAGATAAAAGAATGGTAATCTGTGTCTGTCCCTCGCACTTTTATTAAACCTTGGACTGGGCTGCAGAAGGCTGTGTGTACGTAGACAAGTTGGAAAGCTTCTGACATTTTTTAGGTCATTCTTGTGCTGCTACAGCTCAAGTAAATGATAGAAATACCATTTTACGAAGACAATCTAGCTTGGCATTTTAAAAAAACATTTGTTTTTAACAGGTATACAGGGACAGCCCTTGATTTAGAATGACAGATCAGGGATTACTTTGTGTACAGGTATGAAAGGGTTTATAATATAAGCTTGAGCAACAATATACTGCATAGATAGTGTATCTCTGCAGCTTTCAATGTAGGCAGTACACTGAATCTGTTGTGTTATTTATGACTGTTTATAGTAAAGAACTGTGTGTGTTTCACCCTCTCTGCTGGATAATCCATTGATATGGGCCCTGGTGGTGGCTCTTGCTGATCACGATAACCCTTCCTCTACAAACATGCTCCAGCCTAAAATCTCCAGCTGGAGGGAAGAGCCTGCACTGAGCATGCTCCTTGTGTGTCTGTTGCTGGCAGCTTATGAAGACACCAGTGTAGGCCTCAGCTGCTCCTGGAGGGAATCTGATGGCCTAGTGGCCTGCGTTGGAGGTCTGTTGTGTGATAACTGGCTGGAATCATGAAGAGATCGTTTTGATCTGCAGAAAAACACCTTGATCCCGCCCAGATCTTCTCTTTTTCCTCCCAGTCACCAGGCTGCTGGCTTGCTGTAATCTTTGTCTCATTTCTCTTCCAGGCACGTGGAGAAAATTTGCATATTGTGAGTTGGCTCCTGATTTCTCTTGTACTAATGTCTCTGACTTGTCATTAGAAACTTCTTATAGTTGAGAGAAAGATTTTAGGCTCGCAGACTAGAATTTTCATGAAAACAACAAGCCTTAGTAACTATACACTATCATGTATTGACTATTTTAGGCATTGTTCTGATGATCTTTTTGAAAGCCAGTACACAGATAAAATGTTCGTTGTCAGGCTTGAACAGTGTATGGAAATGTCTAATGTCAGAGAGGGACTGGGGGAAGAAATTGTCTTTTAACATACTGCTCTTTTACGTATTTCCTCTGCCTCTCATTACTGTTTTAATATCCACGGGAAGTCTTAGGAAAGAATCCTAGGATACTAGTCCTTGTGTGAATGTTCATATATGAATGTATTTTTTCCCTGATGCTCTACGTTGCTGTACGTGGTCGTGCAATTTCCACAGGAGTTTCAAGGATTCTATAGCAAGACCAATGCTTTTTTTACAGTTATTAAAAAAAAAAAAGGTCCTTTCACAGATACTGGATATATTTTAGGATTCACCCAGAGTTGCATTGATGTTCCATGTTCATATCATTCTGGTGGTCGGAGCTCAATAAAAGATCAAGGCCGTTCTCCGTTTATCGCTGTTTAAAATCTGGCAAAAAATGTATAGACACTTTAGGGTGCATGGCCACTTTCTCCAGAAGAGACAGTACTTGAAATAGGTGCAGCACTCAACAAAGAGGTTTTTAGAATGTCAGTGTTGCATTTTAAAAGCTAATGTATGCCACAACTGTAATAAGAAACTGGATTTTATCTGTGGATTATGCTTATTGCATCTATTGAGTAAACTCCCATACATGCATTTTTACCTATAGGTACTGTGTGGATTTTTACTGTACATGCAGCCGGTGATATCACCTGTGCATGCGCTCTGAAGGAATGGCCACCTGGACTATTCCTTCAGAGTCCTGTGCTGGAGTCCGCAAACCCGGAAGGAAGACCGGTGAAGATGGAAGCCCTGTCATCAGCTACAGCTTGCCGCTGAAAGGGCTTCGTTCTAAGGTTAGTTTCACATAATGTGCTAGTATGCAATGCTAGCACATTATAACTGTGCCTTACAGGTTAAAAAAATGAAATGAATCGCCGGCGGTTTACTACCACTTTAAAAGTTACTCTAAAGCCCCATACACACGGTCGGACCGTGGACCAACTTTCCCTTGGACTTTTGTCCAAAGGGCGTTGGCCCTCAAGTTGGTACTGCATACACACGGTCGGACTTTTGAGACAACCAACACGAACGTAATGACGTTTCAACGTACTGACGACACTTCAAAAGAGGACGTTCGAATACTCCAGCGCCACCTTTGGTCAACTTCTATATTGTTGTCTGATCTTTTGCATTGGTTCTGAGCATGCGTGTTTGTACTGTGGACAAAAGTCAGTTGGTACTGCATACACACGTTCGGACTTTCGTCCTTCGGACTTTTGTTGGCAGAAAGTTGGTCCGTTCGCACAGCCAACAAAAGTCCGATGAAACCTGGAAAAAGTTGGTCCGATGGAGCGTACACACGGTCGGATGTTGGTCCAAACCACCTAATTTGCATGTTGGTTGTCAAAAAGTCCGACCGTGTGTACGGGCCTTTAGAATGCTCATTAAAGTGGAGTTCCACCCACTTTTATAACTCTTCAGCATCTCTCACTAAACTGTGCACTGTAAACAAATTGGATATTTTTTTTATTTTTTTTTCAGCACAGACTGTATATCTGCTGTATTCATTTTTCACTTCCTCCTCCCTGGCCGTGGCCCATCGCATCATTTCCTGTTTGCAATGCCTCCTGGGAAGGGGCAGCAACTTCCTCTCAAACTGCCATTGCTATGGAAACCTGACCTGAAACCTATTACACTGCTTATGCTGCACTGAGCATGTACGAGATCTACAAGGATGAGATCCAGGAAGAAATACAGTCTGGCTTCAGATGCCCACGGCCTGCTGCAAGTTTATAAAATAACAAACTACTGCTAAAAACTAACAAAACAGACCTTAGTTTACAGACTAACTTTACTAGAATACATTAAGCTTGTGTATTATAGGGGTATTTTTATTTAAAAAGTATAATTTTGGAACACCGCTTTAATATCAAGTAATACTACAGTTTCAAACATCTCTTTGACAGTTGGGCTGTGTAGGGATGTAGGCGCAATGACTTCTAATTGTCGGGAGCAATCATTATCAAATAAGGGTGAAAAGGGAACAAGGTTCGCTAAGTGTGAATCGGCCTTTGAATGAGGAAGAATTTACAGGTCTCAGCAGCTTGTGACACTAGAGACCATCATATCCCCCACTGCCTATCATTCTTTTTGAGGCTTTTGACCATCTATGGATAGCCATTGAAAGACATTTATCATTTTTAGTGACTTGGTGTTTGGGAGTTTATAAATTTTAATTTATTCTGGTCATTGAAACAAATGCTAAAGTGCTTAAATGCGCCTAGAGTTTAGGAGCTTTTGGATTATTTTAATGCCTAAAAGCTCCTCTCCTGAACACAATTCTGCCTTCCGGAGAGGAACTTTGACTGCCTCTAAACTCTGCTGTTCCTAAACTCTGGTAAAAGTCTGTGTGCATGAACAGATGAGCTTTTGTTGAGTTCAGGGGCTTTGGCAAAAAAAAAACACCAAAAGCTCCTAAGTCATTGAAAAAAAAAAAAAAAAAACTTGTCAAACTAAAGAAAACTAATTATTTGAGAATAATTCATTTAAGCTTTTTTTCCCCCATAGAAAGCAAGAAATTGTGCCAAAATTAGGTTAGCATTCAGTTTCTGAAATTTTGTCTTTTTTTTGGCACAAATCTTACATTGGACTAAAGGATTGTTCACAAAAAGCCCTCCTTTGTACAGAACAGGAGATACTGGTTTTAACACCCACTTTCGTGCAGTTGTAAGATATTTTGTTCTAGATTGGAAGGAAAATGTATTAATCTAGGACTCCTGTTGATTACAATGAGCCAGGGATCCTCAAACTACGGCCCTCCAGCTGTTGTTGTGGATTTGCACATCCCATGAGGCATTGTAAAACTCTAACATTCACAGACATGACTAAGCATGATGGGAATTGTAGTTCCTAAACAACTGGAGGGCCGTAGTTTGAAGACCCTTGCAATGAGCCATCCATATCTAACGCATTTCATCTGATCCCAAGCTGGAGGGAAGAGTCAGCATTGACCATGTGTCCTGTGTATCCGCTTCAGTTCTTGACACAAGTGTAGGCCTCGGTTGCTGTGCCTGGAGAGAATCTGATGGGCAGTGCTGGTGGTTGGCTGAATATGCACACTTAGTACATGCCTTTTTATTTACCGCCACAGGCAATTTTTAGCATTTGTTTGGAGCTGGACTGTTATTTAAGCGGAGGTCCACACCAACCTAGAAAAATTTAAAGTCAGCGGCTACAAATACTGCAGCTGCTGACTTTAAATATATGGACACTTACCTGTTCAGGGAGCCCGCAATGTCGGAATTGCAGCCTATCTTTGGGCCGGGTGCAGCCGCCGCCATTGCTGCACTTTCCAATTGGCCCGGTGGTGGAGGTAGGAGAAAGGGGGTCGGAATGCCAAGAGATGGCACCACAGCCCCAACTCCGGGAAGTGGGGAAGGGGAACTGTCAAAAACAGGTCTCTGTTCCACCCTCCCCCCTAAAAGGTGCCAAATGTGGCACCAGAGGGGGGAAAGGAGACAAACAAACAAGCGGAAGTTTCACTTTTGGGTAGGACTCCAGTATAATATTCTATGGTATTTAGGTTTGAGAAAAGAGATTTTTTTTTTTCCTTGATCTATTAATAGCAGATGTGCTCTTATTCTATGTTTACTTTGCCTCTGGCATCTAAGAAACACTTGTGAATTTTTATTTTATTTTTTTTTTAAACAAAGAAATGCAGAGAACATTAATAATGATGTGCAAGTCATCATGGAACGGGTATTACATGTCTGTGGTCTTCATGCATCTCAGTGAGCATGGAAAACAAAAGTCCTGGTTGCCCGCAGCTGACTGGTTGCCCGCAGCTGTACTCATGTAAATGCCAATGGCCGGACCACTTTTGTGATTGGGAAAATATACCCTACAAGCATGTGGAAAAATGAAGGTGCAGAAGCGATCACAGTTTACGTGAATAAGGCTGTGTGCATCTATTCACTTGTATTGGTGGCTGTATACGGCAACTTAAGAGCCCTGGGTGCGAGAATGCGCCAGGATTTTACACTAGAGGACTTTTCAGGCTCTAGATGTCCGTGTGCATGAGGCCTTAATCGGTGGCCCAGTACACACATTTGGTGAAAGTCGGGAATAGAGTCTTACAAGGAAAGGTAAATGGGAAATCACAAATGATAATCCATATAAACTGACAACTTGCATCCCCGCCTGATTTCAATGCTTGTTTTGCATTTGATAATTTGTAAAGGAAGTGTGTTATGACATATTCATTGGGAGAATGCTGGTTAACCTGTCTTTGGCTTCGGCAGTGACCTGGATAAAGTATACAGCACATGAGAGCAAACTGTAGACACAATTTAGAATCTGCGTACTTCTTCAAAGTGTAATAACAGAGGGTCGCCATATGAAATCAGGAAGGGAACTTGCTGGGTTTCCTTTAAGTGCTTGAGAGGTGTTTGCTAAGGTTTTAATGCTCTTTTTTTTTTTTTTTTCCCCTCATCTCCGCTTTGCTAGTCATAATGCATTTTTTTTGTCATCTAAATGGATTTCTGAAATGGCTTTCTGCTTCTTTGTGAATGTTGGCTCTGGGTAGGGAACGATATGCTGAATCCCTATAAAAATGCTCAAGGTGTGTGTTTGTCAGAACTTGGGGTGGAGGAACGCTCATATTGTAATTCTATAGTTCACAAGCTTATAACAACCAGCCCCACTTCAGTACAGATCAGTGAAACCCAAAATCAGATTGGCTTTTGCCATAGCTCTTTCAGAGTCTAGTGCTACTGAAATTATGAATCTGATGGTAATATTTCACAATGTTGGGCCTTGTTTGTTTGAGATATAAGTGGTGTATTTTTTTTCTGTCCCTAAAATACTAAATAATGCATTCCAATTTCAGTTAAGTAATTCCACTCATGGTAAAATGTTCTGGTAAATCTGAATATTATAAGGTTTTGTTTGTCAACTTTAATAGAAACTGTCGTGAAATCTGGAATTTACAAGGGGGTGCTAAGTATGGAGCCTTACCCAGAAAAAATTGAGCTAGGAATCTGTAAATTGTAGGGTGTACTGGCCAATTGGTCTATATTCATTGGTGCAAATATCAACTACCTATGATTTTAACTTCTCTTTCAGGTCCAAAACAAACATGGCAGCACCTCCAGAAAAATTCACCGAAGAGTAAAAAGGACAACTTTAAGCATAGGCATCTATATGCAAAAGAAAGTTGCTTGTTTGCACTGTTGAGGAAATATTCCACAAAGTTTGGACATGCAAAAAGTCTGTTCTTCATTGAAGATAACTATTACACATAATGCAGCTCCATTCGACAGGAGCTCAACTACCCAGAAATACAAGGGGGTGCTCATAAGTATTGAGCCTTAACCAGAAAAAAAAAATAGCCATGTAGCTGTAAATTGCAGGGTTTACTGCCAATTTGTCTATATTCAATGGTGCAAAAATAAATCAACTACCTATGATATGAACTTCTTCTCTTTCTTTTTCAGGTCCAAAGTGAACATGGCATCAACTTCAGAAAACGTCAATGTGGAAGAGCATAGGACCATAATCAAGTTCCTGTTTTTTTCAAGGGAAAGGTGCGAAGCAGATCCATGATGAAATGTCAAATTTTGGGTGACAGTGGCCCTTCATATGCAACAGTTAAACGTTGGGTTGTCAATTTTAAAACTGCCCATTTCGGTGTTGAAATTTAGAAACCCAGTGGAAGGCCTGTTTGTCTCTGTGCCTTCAAATGTGAAAGACATCCATGACATGATCGTGGAGGACCGCCGAATATCAGCCAAAAGTATTGCTACAATTCTGGGAATATCACGTGAGAGTTGATGCCATTATTCACGACGACTTGTAAATGAGAAGGCTTGAAGCAAAGTGGATCCCACAACTTTTGACTTTTGCAGTCATAGAGGCAGGCCCCCCACTGGTTTTCTTACTTTAAACACTAAAATGGCCAGTTTTAAAATTGACAACCCAATGTTGCATATGAAGGGCCACTGTCACCCAAAGTTTGTGACATTTCATCATGGATCTGCTTCGCACCTTTCCCTTGGAGAAACAGGAACTTGATTATGGTCCTATGCTCTTCCACATTGAAGTTTTCTGAAGTTGATGCCATATTCACTTTGGACCTGAAAAAGAAAGAGAAGTTCATATCATAGGTAGTTGATTTATTTTTGCACCATTGAATATAGACAAATTGGCAGTAAACCCTGCAATTTACAGCTACATGGCTATTTTTTTTTTCTGGTTAAGGCTCAATACTTATGAGCACCCCCTTGTATTTCTGGGTAGTTGAGCTCCTGTCGAATGGAGCTGCATTATGTGTAATAGTTATCTTGAATGAAGAACAGACTTTTGTGCATGTCCAAACTTTGTGGAATATTTCCTCAACAGTGCAAACAAGCAACTTTCTTTTGCATATAGATGCCTATGCTTAAAGTTGTCCTTTTTATTCTTCGGTGTAGCATCCATCTGTCTTGTCAAGGTTGTCATGCTGCGGTAATATTGTTCCTGGCAAGGCATTACATTGTATATGCAGAAGAGAAAGAGACAGTCCTTAGTTGCTAAGAATGAGGATGAAGGTGGTTTTTAACTTAAAAATAACAAGGATGAAAGATTTCACTTTATGTAAAATGCATGCTTGTTCCCATCCCCTAGATCTCCCTAGTGGTCAGTCCATGCATCTTATTAGTTGGCCAACAGGCAAGCTTGGAAGGAGAGAGTAGCAGGGCCAAACGCTTTCCAGATATGTACAAAAGTTCAGCTGCCAATATCTCTTGATCTGCTAATCGCTTTGACTCGGTTTTTACTGCAAATAGCTTTGGCTTTTATTACTTTTTTTTTTTTTAATCATACGCTTAGTCCTGGTTCACACCAGTGCGATTTGACAGTTTGAAATTGCATGACAATGCGCACCCCATTGCTGGTTCAAATCGTTGCGACTCTGAAAAAGGTTCCTTCACTCCACTCCTTTTTTTGCAATTTCGTTGTGACTTGCATTGACTTCTGTTAAATGAAGTCGCAAACCACAATAAAATGGCACCTAAAAGTCACCTTGATTGGGCAGCTATGAAATTGCACAGAAGTAGCATGCTTTCAAAGCCGCACTGGTGTGACAGGTTTACAAAAAAAAAAAGCCTCTTAACCAGTTCAATACCGGGCCATAGTCATATGACGCCCACAAGGTGGATCTACCATCCTGGGTGGGCGTCATATGACGTCCTCGGATTCCCGGCCGCCTGGGGGGCGCGCGCGCGCGCCCGCGGCATCGCTCGGGACCCGGTGCGAGTGCCCGGCGGCCGCGATGTCCGCCGGGCACCCGCGATTGCCCGTTAAAACAACGGGACCGGGCGGGACCGTGGAGCGGTGTGTGTAAACACACAGCTCCACGTCCTGTCAGCGGGGAGGAGACCGATCATGTGATCCCAGTACAGAGGATCACATGATCGGTCTCCTCCCCTTAAGTCCCCTCCCCCTACAGTTAGAATCACTCCTATTAGGGACACACATTAACCCCTCCAGCGCCCTCTAGTGTTAACCCCTTCCCTGACAGTCACATTTACACAGTAATCATTGCAATTTTATAGCAACGATCGCTGTGTAAATGTGAATGGTTCCAAAAATGTGTCAAAAGTGTCCGAAGTGTCCGCCGCAATGTCGCAGTCACGAAAAAAAAAATCGCAAATCGCCGCCATTACTAGTAAAAAAAAAATAAAAAAATTCAATAAATCTATCCCCTATTTTGTAGACGCTATAACTTTTGCGCAAACCGATCAATATACGCTTATTGCGATTTTTTTTTTTACCAAAAATATGTAGAAGAATACGTATCGGCCTAAACTGAGGAAAAAAATTGTTTTTTTTTAAAAAAATGGGATATTTATTATAGCAAAAAGTAAAAAATATTGTGTTTTTTTTCAAAATTGTCGCTCTTCTTTTGTTTATAGCGCAAAAAATAAAAACCGCAGGGGCGATCAAATACCACCAAAAGAAAGCTCTATTTGTGGGAAAAAAAGGACGTCAATTTTGTTTGGGTGTAACGTCGCACGACTGCGCAATTGTTAGTTAAAGCGACGCAGTGCCGAATCGCAAAAAGTGCTCTGGTAAGGAAGGGTGTTTAAAAGCCCTGTATTGAAGCGGTTAAAGCTACAGGGTGGACTCCCATTAAGATATGTTCTCAACATTTCTAGACTGGAACCAAGGGCTGCTTAAGGGCTTCAAGATGGCTTACCCCTCCTTAAAGTGTTACTAAACCCAGGACCCTGCATTCACTATACCTGGTCTCCCACAGTACACAGAACATGGAAATGCAATTATTTTAGTAAATATAAACTGCTAAATACTTTTTTCTCATCAGCAGTATATAGCAGTCTTCTGACCTCTATCATTGTCCTCTGACTGTCCTATGAGGCTGCAGGACCCCTGACCCTATGGTTTCTTCACCTGGAGGTTTTTCAGAACCTGTTACAGGCAGGGGGCATCGGATGTGGATCTCCTGACCTCCAGGTTCATCCGATTAGACAGGTTTGTCTCTAGGTACAGGGATCCCTCTGGTGGCTCCATGGGATCAGTACTTGCCTGATCAATGTCTATCCTCCCCTAAAAATCCTTTCTTGTCTGCGCTGCAGGTATGAGATGGAGGGTAATTTCAGTGACTCTTGAAGCACCTAATTTTGTCCTGAAGCCTAGGTTTGACAAGGCAAAGGCATCGGTGATCCCCATGATATTAAGGGCTAGTAAGTCTACTTCCCAGAAAGTTCTACCATAGTACATGGAAAGCGTTTGCTTGGTGTGAGATGCAAGATTTCTGTCCCAGCAAAATTCTTCGTGGGGTGCATCCTGGCCTTTCAACATGCAGTAGGTGGGCCTGGATCAACACTTAGCCCAGAGTACTATTAAGAGTCAGATTTCAGTGTTTGGGAGTTTGTTCCAATGACCGCTAATTTTCCATTCCATGTGGCTTCCCCATGACTTTGTGGGATCTGAATTTGGGCCCTTCATAAACTGCCCTTTGAACCTATTAGAGATATACCCCTTTCCACTTTTTATGACAAGGTTGCATTTCTTGTTGACATCACCTCTGCGAGCCAAGTGTCTAAACTGGTGGCCTTTGCCTGCAAAGAACCCTTTCTGGTATTACACCCGGGCATATTTTGCTTACTTCCAGTCAACCAGGATTTCGTTTTTATGCCCAGCTCCAGTTCATCGCAAGATCTCCCTCCATTGTCTGGATGTAATTTGTGCTGTACATGTCTACTTCGCAGTCACAGGTTCCATTAGAAAGACTGACTCTCTCTGTCATTCCTGATGGTTCCTATGTAAAAGGAGCTCTGCGAGGCTCATGTCCGAACTTACAATCCTTTTCCACATAGAAACCTTTCTGGGTTTGCATAGAGACAATTTGAAGTGGAGGCCCAGGACTACTTTGTTGCTTAACCTAGTTTTTCTTTCACCTCATACAGGACATTGTTGTTCCATGCCTCTGTCTAGTTCTAATCCGTTGTTTGGATGTGGTTAGGGCATTTCTTGATGGCTCAAACAGATCATCATCCAAACTTGGTCTCAAGGATCAGCCTCTTGAGGTTTTTGGCATCAAGCAGCTGTCTTCCAGTTTTGCAAGGCTGGTGCAGTGTCTTCTGTTCATACATTCTCCATTTTTTACCAGGTGGATGTTTTGGCTTCTTCTGATGCTAGCTTTTGTATGCAAGGTTTTTAAGGTGACCCTTTGAATGTGCTCAGTGTCTTCTCTTGTGGTCCTGTTAGTGTTATGTTTTGCAGTTACCCATCCCTCGGTTGGACTGCTTTCCAACTGTCTGAATTCCTGTGTCCCTTAATAAACAAAGAAAATTGATTATTCTTGCAGTGAAACCCATTTCTTGTATTCTATTGATGAGCACAGTTACCAGCCCAGTGTGTCTATCGTCATGCTATTGGTTCTGCTGTTTACAAAACTGAGACATGCTGGTATTTGGAGTGATTATACTGGCTGGCAAATTTGTTTTGTTTGCTAGTGTCCAAATTCTCCTGAAGGCAGCGGCATGACCCAACATTTTCTTAAAGCAAAGAAATTTATTTTACAGTAAATACAAAATTCCCATTATTACACATTGGTTTAAATAAGACTTTTTTTTTTTTCTGGCAACAACATTCATGAGTAGATGAACATGTTGGTACTTTGAGTATTTTTTTTTTTTAATACGTGTGGTGATGTGGGCAAAGGCATTTTGCATAGAATTCCTCTCTATCTTTCGATTTAACAATGCTGCTGGCTGACGCTTGTATGCTTCCTCAAAAGGGAACAAGCTGCAAAAAGCCTTGGCTCACTAGTCAAAGGAACGAATAAGTATGCAGGTTAGCTCTGAGTTCACTGGCTGCATGCTTGTTCCAAGTGACAGATTCACAAAGTGGTAAATCGAAGATGATTGATGAGTTTTTCATCTTTAAATTGTTATGGTGGCACCAAACTGTTTTCAGTTCACCTGGTCAGATTGCCTTATGATGGCTGCTTTCCCCCCTCTGCATAGAAGGACATGGTCCCCTCAGTGACCATGAATTTAGAGCAAAACTGTCCCCCAGATTCTGCTTGTTTAAAAAATGGCTGTGATCAGCTGCTGACAAGCCACTGATCACTGATATTCGTTAAAAAATGTGAATCAACAGCACCATCTCTTTTAATCCAACTGGTCCTATGTCTTCAGAAAATCGATGATTTGTGGGATCTTTTATAAACTCTGAAAAGGTGTAAGAGATAAGTGAAAAAAAAAATGGTCTGGTCACCAGAGGTTTAAAGTGGAGCACAAGGCCTGGCAGTGATGGGGTTAAAGGGGACCCATCAAACATGAAATTTGCCATGAAATTTTGCTAACTTGTTTTGAAGTTGCGTGCTTCAGGACCTGTCATTGGAATGCTTAGTTCGCTACTTGGGGATTCATTGTTTTAGAACAAGTGTGTACGTATCATTTTTCCTAAAATCTGATAAGCATGTTTGTTCCAGGTTGGTGACTCAATAGTGAACCATGCATAGGTATAACAACCCTGGAGGAAGCATGATAACTTCAAACAAGGGACTAAGAGCAACTTCCATATTTATGTCCTGATTACCTTAAAACAAATGCAGTGTTGATTCCCATAATTTTATGCAATCTGGAATTTTTGTTTAAAGTACACCTGTCCTGAGAGATCTGTATAGGCTGTCATTACTGACCTCTCCTTTTGAGAATGTTGGTTCACTGGCGGTCAGGTGGATGCTTCAGTTTCAGTGCGTTCTCGGTCGCTGGCCTTGGACAAACACAGACAAGGGTTTCTGACATTCACAGCATGCTATTCTAGTTCGACGACTCAAATTATCAAAGCCAGGCAACTAGCATTTTCAGGAGACCAGCAATGGCAGATGCCATCTTTCTCTAATGACAGGTGTATTTTAGCTTAAGCTGAGTGCTTAGAAGAGCAGGCGGCACACTTTCTATATCCATGTTTATGCCACTAAGGGACATAATGGTGGCAGGCATCTGTCATTTACATAAGGGGTAACTTGATATTTTGTCTTTTATATTTGCAAAAACCTGCAGCTTAACTGTTTAACAATTACTTAGCAATACAGCTGCTGCATTCCGTAGGTTTTTGGTCTGGATCTTCAAAGTAGGTTTGTAAAACTGTAGTGTGGGGGGGAGTTTTTTCTGTCTGTTGTTTTTGTGTTTTATTTTAATTTTTTTTAAATTCTATTCCATTCATCGGTCTATGGTTTTCACCTCCATCCATAGTTGCTTGCTAGGTAATTGGGATGAAGGTTGATGCTGTGGTAGAGCTGGTAAATTAGCTAGTCTGCTTTTCACTTCCTCCTTTTTTTTTTTTCTTCTGTTGAATGCTATGCAATGGCTGTGAGCTGTAGACTGCACTGAGCATGCCCCAAGTCTGGCTGCACCCACACTGTGTCTGGAACGTGTGTGTGTGTGGAGCTGTGGAGTAGGCCCTGAAGTCTACAGGACCTAGGACAATGCAATCCAGACAGAAGCCACTTCTGAAATGGAACTAAAGCTGAGTACACAGGCTAGTGCAATGTATGTAAGATGCAAGGGCCATGCAAGAACATGTGTGCTTTTTTTTTTTTTTTCTCCTTTTTTTGTATGGATGTGCTGTGACTGCTGTTGACCACCATACTGATTCCTCACTGTTTTGGAAGAAAATTGCTTTAAATTGTCATCATTTGCTTTTTGTCAGACAAGATTAGTAATGGATTGAGGTTGAACTTGCTGCTGTCTCAAACAGATGCTGGAAATATAGCTATTAACACCGAAGGGTAGCAGCACAACATTGGGCAACTTTGGGTCACAGTTTACGGTGTCTAAAAAAAGTATTGCCTATTTTCCACTGATTTTATTTTTTTCCTTTTCATTTAAAACCTGCAATAGAAAAAAAAGATGTTTGCAAAAAGCAGTGACAGTATGCAATAATTATTGTGTGTATTCAGAATTCATGTTTTACAGGTTTAGTCATGGTAAACTGAAGCCTGGTTGTTATAGGTTACTACACTTTGCACTTGTTCTGTCTATTAATAATTAAGCAGGAATCCGATAGTTTTCTGGGAAACACAGGTGGTCTTTTTTTCAAAGTCTTGAGGTGCCTTGATGTGGATTTAATTTTAAAGTCTAATTTGTATCTAATTGGGGTAGCAATTTTTCTTTCTTACATTTATTAGGTTGGTTGCCATGACCACATCAAATTTTAAGGATTTTATCTGACTTTTCCATTTCCTTTATAGTTGTAAAACTTGATTGAAGTTATCTGTTAGTTGACTAATTGATTATTAAGACTAGTATTTTCTGATCATTGTAGCCTGTGTTTTATCTTCCTACATTGTATATTTTCATAGTAAGCCTTTCCATTTATATTCAATTTTGTTTAGATGAGGAGAACGTGTTTCAATGCAAAAGAAAACCATTGATGGATTAAAATACCAAGTTATGGGGTATCTATTTCATAAAGTTTAAAATTATTTTCCAGCATCTGCATGGATTATCATTATTGATTATACCCTTTTTGGGGGGAAACACAGTCTGCCATAGCTAAAGAGATGTCCCAAACCTCTCTGCCCCAATAGGAACGGGAGGATATGGTACACTAAAATCATAAGCGTGGATTTATAAAAAGTGTGCAAGCTGAAAATGGGATATTTTTTTTATTTCTTAAACTATTATGGAAGGTAAATAATGATCAAATTAATGTGTTTAGTGCCACCCTTCAAATTACATTATTAATATTTATTAGTAAATTTATTAGTAAACGTACAGTTCTTAGAGTTCTCCTTTAAACCAGATCTACAGACTGAGAATCTTTATTTTTTGTGGCTCTTTCTGTGGCAGTTTTCTTGTTTTTTTTTTTTTCTAGTTAATCTAAGCTTATTTTGCATGTAACTGATTTGAATGTAATTGTTTTGTATTAACATGGCTTATATAAAAACTGAGAAAGCTGTGCCTCCCTTTTTTTTTTTTTTAATTTTTTTTTTTTTTTTTTTAAATGTTTAAAACACCAGCCTTGAATCATATGTAACTGAATCGCTACAATCTCATAATCTTTAACATCTTAATTTTAAACGTAATTTTCAATGTTTTGTTATAGGGTGACAGTGCTCTGTCCTGGTTTCTCAGGTGTTGTCATTCTGCCATGTGGGCTTTCAGTTAAGGATTACAAGTGGTCATTTCAACACACGTTACACAGGCGTGGTCAGTTGCTGTCACTATCAGGAAACCCACCTTGAGTTATGCCATGCAGCCATCACTGGAGTGCATGTAGACAGGAAGGGGCTGAAGCACATTTGCAGTACAGGGGGTCCCCTACTTACAAAAATCTGACTTACAAACGACTCCTACTTGCAAACGGAGGGAGACAACAGGAAGTGAGAGGAAATCCACCCCTAGGAAGGGAAATTCACTCCTGTAAGAGTTAATATGGGAAAAGGTGTCTCCACTGATGCTTTATCACCAGTCCATGTTTCCCTAACAACCAAAAATTTTCAAAATCCAATTTTCATTGGGACAGAAGGTGAGGTGAAATCTTCTGAACAGGGGCACAGACAGCAAAACAAATGTTACAGGGGTGATAACCCTTCCCTATGTTCTCCTAAAAGCTTAAAAATAGATTTTTTTGGCTGGAACTACACTTAAAAAATGTACCTGTTCCGACTTACAAACAGATTCAACTTAAGAACAAACCTACAGTCCCTATCTTGTTTGTAACTCGGGGACCCCCTGTACTGGTATGCAATAAAGGATTTAAAAAAAAGTGCTTTGTCAAACTATTAATTTAGGGTTTACATCTGTTTTAAAGCATATACACCTTTTCTGAGAAATGACAAAGGGGGCAATACATATTGGGCAATCGGAAAGCTAACTCTCAATACTAAAATGATTTCCCATTCTTGGAAGAGACAACGATAACCGTTTGATCTTGTTCCCAATCTGTTAATGTTATTACTAGTTTCTATGTATCTTTTTTATGATAAACTTTTGTTTTTTAGACTATTACTCCTGACCCATGCCTTGCCAGAGAAAGAGAACTTGGTATTCTTGTATAGTTGGCTGATATTGATATTTGGCATGTATAGTAGCTTATTTCAGGTACTTGTATAGCGCCATCAATTACGCAGCGCTTTACATATACATTGTACATTCACATCAGTCCCTACCCTCAAGGAGCTTACAACCTAAGGTCCCCTAATGCACATTCATACACATACTAGGGCCAATTTAGACAGGATCCGATTAACCTACCAGCATGTCTTTGACGTGTAGGAGGAAACCGGAGGAAACCCAAGCAGGCACAGGGAGAACATGCAAACTCCAGGCAGATAGTGTCGTGGTCGGGATTTGAACCAGCTAATGACACACATTGGCCTGCAGGTGCCTTGGAATAGATGGTGTGTTTTTAAGTTGCTCTTTAATGTTGGAATTTTAAAAGTTATTAGTGGCAGTTGTGGTGTGCAATAATTTTGTACAGTAGGTCAGTTATATATTGAAAGTATTTTTATTTATTTTTTTCCAATTACAATGCTTGTTTTGAAGGATAGTAGTTTGTGCCTCAGCCTGGAGTACAGTAAAACATGCAGTTTTTGACATGTCATCTCAGATCTGTGTCTTTCTTCAGATCATTTGGGCCCAGAAGAGACCAGAACAAAGCTGAGTCTCATGGCTGTCCTTGTGAGCACTCTGGGATGGCTGCCTGTATGAAATGGTGCCCCAAGCATGCTTTGTGTGTGTGATTTTCATTTTACCTATAGAGGGAGCTAGGTCATGTGACTCTGTTTAGAAGCTTTTGGACCAAGGAAGAAGAGAAAAGGCAGAGACGTTTGCTGACTCTCTCAGGCCTGTATGTCTCACTCTGTGTATAATGGCTTCTGGTGCAGACCAGGGGGGAGCTTTACAGTTTTCTGGGTGCTAAGCACCACATGTTGTACTAAAAGAGCTACTACTACTTGAGATGTCTTGTGTGTCCCTGGATTTAGAGACTACAACAGGACTTCACAGGTATCATTAGCTCTTTCAGTGTTTTGACACCAGGATAGCCTTACTCAACTTCTAGTCTCTATACATTGCTGTTTTAAATGAATTTGTTTATTGATGGCCTTTTCTGCACTGTCATTACAAGGCAGACAGCTCCCTCTTCATTAGCTGTCTGTAGAGGGTGAAAGCTTTGCACACTCTGCATTTTTAGCATTTTCAGTTTCTTAAACCTGTTCTTTGATTTTCTAAGACCTCTTTCTAACACTAGCCATACATTATACAATTTTCTTGTACAATTTTCCTTTAGATTCACCAAAACCATATAATTTGAGGTCAAATCTAAACACTTTCAAATTTGTTATCAAGCAGGTCCTTGCACTACATAGTTAAAAGTAAATCTAAAGAAAATTCAACAGGAAAATTGTGTAATATATGACCAGCTTAAGTACTTATGTAGCATTGTAAAAGCAGACTTTCTAATCGTAAGCTTATGAGTTGGTTATTGGGTTCTTGATGTGTTTATTCTTTAGACTTAATGCAGAAAATAGAATGATTGTACGTGCCACTTACTATCTCCAACACTGATCTAGGTTGCACTGTATGTACTATGCGAGGGGCTTATGTGACTGTTTTTGAATATACTTCGGGCCCACAAAACATTTTCTTTCTTGTTCGTTGAAGGACTCAGGATTCAGAGACAATTAAGAGAAACTGCTGTCTATAGGATGATTTGCATGCTGATAAACAGGAACCTTCCCTTGAGAACTACCCCCCCCCCCCCATGGAGTGCTTACTGGGTCCAGAGCTGTGACCCAATCTCTGAAGACTCACTTTGTGTGTAGGCTGTCGGGCTGAACACCAGAAGCTGCCTTATTAATGGGACCATTTGTGCCTTTAATAGCCTTATATCTTCTGTTGGAAAGGGTTAATGCTGATAAATTTAGGGCCAATCTAATTCTTTATGTGGAATGTCGTGCTTGAGCATGCTCCATATATTGTCCCTGCATTGCAGCGCAACATGTCACAACCCATTACACGGGGAATAGTCCCTTTTGTAATGAGTTCCTCCAGCTTGCGAACCACTAACTGCTCCAGTGCTACCAGCAGAGTAGCCACTCAAGGGCTTGACATTGACACCCTGGAATTCTGACTCCTTGGAGTCTCCCTTAACTTTCTGAAGTGTCTTCACTATCTCAGGCATGGATTTAATGGGCCAAATTGTAATCTCAATTCCCGACTATAGCTGATTTAGTTTATTCAGTTTCCTTTAGATTTACCTACAACTATGCAGTGCAAGGGCCTGCCTGATTGCACACAAATTGAAAAGGTTTAGGTTTGACCTCCTTATTATATGGTTTTGGTAAATCGAAAAGAAAATTGTACAAGAAAGTTGTTTAATATATGGCCAGCCTGTGACTGCAGAGGTTGTAAAAATACCTCTTCACCTTCCCCTGCAGGATTGTTATCTGATCTGCCTGTAGCCTCGGAGTCCTCTGTCACAGAGGCTATCTGAAAAAGAATGGGGTAAATACTGCGCTGTATAGGTATCGTAATTAAATATATGGAGCAGCTAACATTTCCGAAAGACTATCGGTGGGGTGGAAATGTGTATATGTGTAAATGTAGCGCTAGAATGAGAAAAGTTCTTTGTTGAAGAACTGGTACTATTAGTATGTGCTTAGGTGTGATACCCTATATGCAAGACATGGGAGTAAAGGGAATGGGGCAATTTCCCAGAATATACCCGATCAGTCTTGATACCATATAAATAGAAACACAGATATAAAATCTTATTGAAGCATAAATATATAAAAAGTTAAAAACTTACTTATATAAAATTATTTATGCAATAAAACTCAAAGCAAGGGGGTTTAAAAGAGGCTATCTGACTCTCGGAAATCCTTCAAGCCGCTCTTCACCCTACAAAACTTCATCCCTCCACTTCACCCCTCTGCTGGTACATGTATAGCTAGTGCTATATATATATATATATATATATATATATATATATATATATATATATATATATATATATATATATATATATATATATATATATATATATATATATATATATATATATATATATATATATATATATACTTTTTTCTATTAAAAAAAACTCAGGTTAGCTAGAGAAACTGGGAAATAAGAGGGGCTGGAATCTGTTTCTGTACTTGTGTGGGTGTCTTATGTGTGTGAATGTTCATATGTTATATGTAACTATTAGTTATTTCCATTTTAGAATGGGGTGCCTCGTGAATGTGCAGAATTGTGCAGGGTGCTGCGGGTGAAAGGTTGAAAAACACTGCCTTAAGCCTTGGTACACACCATGAGTGACGGCTCCGGTTGGAGCCGCTGTATTATCAATCCGATGTTCTCCCCCGCTGAGCTGTTGTGTTCTGATAGGGGGGTGCCCCCCCGCCAGAACATTCTGGATGCTGGTTTTCCAGTATGCACGTCTGACAGAAACCATTTTTTATAGAACCAGTTGATGTTGTCCGACATTCGGCCCGTGTGTGCGGGGCTTTAGAGGCCCTAAGTTTACCAGGACTTTTCCAATTCACGTGTTATTCCAGACATCCTTTATGATGACTAGGAGGGTCCTGATAAACTGTTCACACCTCCAAAATGTTTGGCAACCCTATACCTGTTTAAGGAGTCAAATTCCTGCAGTGGAAAGATTTCAGAGGTTCTACACAAACCTTTTCACACAAACCGAAAAGGGGGCATCTGTCATCTTGCATCTCAAAGCACTGTCTTCATTCTGGTCTGGCGGTTGCTCTCCGTGGGCTCTTCTAGATTGTAAGAAACTTCTGTTCCATGGACCGGTTTGCCATCCTGCCTCACGGTCCATGGCTTTAATGGCATGGCTGTTGAAACCCAGGACTTAAGGGACGGGGGGGGGGGGGCACTTCCCTAAAAGTCTACCATAGCACATGGAAGACGTTCTTTCGTTGGTGTAAGAAAATAAGATTCATCCCACAGAGTATTTTCATAGAATGAAACGTTAACTTTTTTGCAGTTAGGCCTGGATCAGCGTTCGACCCTGAGTGCCATCAAGGGGCAAATCTCAGCACTTTGGATCTTGTTCCAAAGGCCACTAGCCTCCCATTCTTTAAGACCTTTGTACTGGGTTGCTGTCATATAGCAACCCTGTGCGCCTACCTGTCATGGTGCACTTAGCTGTAAGAATGTTTAGGGCAATATGCACCCAGGAATGAATGCCCAGAATGCAGACTGCTTGTGTTCTGAGCATTTGTCTCTGGGTGCATAGTGCCCTAAACATTCATAGAACTAGGTGCATGGTCCAGCCCCAGCAGCTGTCAGACACCTGTGCCCTTTGCCCGGAGCTAAACGCTGGAGCCCCCATGGACCATGAATAAAGGCCCCCTGTGTATTGGGGCCTACAAGGTTGTGCTCTTTGTCGCCATTTCCAAGATATGTGTCTGAGCTGACAGATTCTTTTCTGTTTTAAAAATAAAACTTTTTTTTGCTCTTACGCAGGGACAAGGTCATGTTGAGGCTTATAGCATCCTTCCTTTCTGAAGTTGTTTTCCTATTTTCACCTAAACTAGGACATAATTCGGCTTTAGTGCATCAGAAGATCATCTCCCCTCATTGTCTAGATTTAGTTTGTGTTGTGCATGCCTACCTCACAGTCAATGCGTTTTATTAGATAATGACTCCCATTTTATCAATCCTGATGGTCTCCCTGAAGGGGAATTAACTTCTGGCTTCACCATTTCTCGATAGCTAAGCAATATCATCCAAGCTTATGATCTTAGGCATGAGGTTCTGTCCTTTCCTGTTGAAGAACACATTACTAGGTCCATGAGTGCATCCTAGGCTTTTTGGCATCAGGCAACTGTTTCCCAGATTTGCAAGGCTGCCACCTGGTCTTCTGTTCAAACATTTTACCAGGTAGATGTTCAGGCCTCGTCTGATGCCAACTTCAGGACACTTTTTGGAGCTGCAGGCCAGCCTCAAGTTTTTTTGTTGTGTAGGCCTGTTAGTGGTTTGTTGCTATTGCCCATCCCTTATTAGAATGTCTCAAATTGTCTCTGAATTCTGTGTTTCTCGAGAAACCATTAAAAAAAAAAAAAGAAGAAAAAAAGAATAATCACAGCACACCAACCCCTTGGACTGAAACCACCCCCATTCACAGATGGCGCCGGTCAGAAATCAGAGGGAGGGGGGTTAAACCTGGCTGGTCACTTGGGGTCCGAGTGCTGGCACATTTTACATTTCTCTTCTAAAGATTGATGTCTGCTGGTTCTGCTCATGTATTAGAATTCAGACCAGAGATAGAGACTCTGACCATGCTACAGAAGATGGTCAGAGACATGCTATGAGAGTTGTTGGAGATGCATTACATGAGCCCTCTAGACCTCTACTATTATTGCCGCTCTACAAATCAGTTCGCGATATTGCCCCCTTAAATATCAACTGTAGCACAATTTAATTATTCTGTCTACAAAATCTATTTTAAAAGATCTGAGAAAGAAAAACCATAAAAAGCGAAATCGAAATGGACAGCCCCCTTCTCAGGCCCCAGGTTGGGCTCTAGAATCCTTAACGTTGATTACTTTTTTTTTTGTAATTTTAGATACTAAAGGACTCTTATGTTCTAGGTAGGATGATGTCACACAAAGACTGACCTAAACCATGAGATTATTATTTTTTGTTCTATGTGATTCAGAGAACACACAGTTAATCTCTGAAGAATTTTTGTTTCCTGATAGTTTTGTCTGTATTTGTTAATATTGTTGGGTAATTGGGTGCTTTTTTTTTTCTTCCTCTCAGTGTAAAGCCTCAATACTAGATGTGCACAATGTCGTGCCTATTATACCAGAGCAGTTACTTGACTATAAATCAGGAAATATTCCAGGCTATTTCCATACTGTAGGTACATAGTTAAGTATGTTGAAAAGAGACCCATCCATTAGGATCCAGAACTTTTGCATCAGAGAAGGATTCCACTATTTATATCACTGAGAACTGAATTTTGATCTCACAGCCCTTCTTGTTTTATGTGCATATGATATGATATGATAGGCTTCTGACTGGGGTTGACTGAATCTTTAAACAATGATGCCTTTCTCATGTACCAAGATACATGTCTGCATTTCTTTTAGTTCCAGTAATTAAAAAAAAAGTTGAGACAGAACAATAATGTAAATAAGACAAATGCTGGAAACAAGTTTATACCTTTGCATGATGTGCTAAGACGACCGCTTTTTTCTTAGTGGGGAATGTTTTCTCCAGTTTCTGCATGCAGTCAGTGTTTTTTGTCATCTCAGATCTGTGCCCCCTGGCAGATTATTTGGGCCCAGAAGAGACCAGAACAAAGCTGAGTCTCATGGCTGTCCTTGTGAGCACTCTGGGATGGCTGCCTGTATGAAATGGTGCCCCAAGCATGCTTTGTGTGTGTGATTTTCATTTTACCTATAGAGGGAGCTAGGTCATGTGACTCTGTTTAGAAGCTTTTGGACCAAGGAAGAAGAGAAAAGGCAGAGACGTTTGCTGACTCTCTCAGGCCTGTATGTCTCACTCTGTGTATAATGGCTTCTGGTGCAGACCAGGGGGGAGCTTTACAGTTTGCTGGGTGCTAAGCACCACATGTTGTCCTTTTAGTAAGGTGCAGTCACTGCTCTGAGTTGTCCTGTGTCTCTCTAGAGCTGAGTCTTCTTTGTCTGAGGTCACCAGGCTTCACAGGTCTCGTTGGCCCTGTGAATGTTTGAAACCAATGCCAAGTAACACAGGAAATCCTTGTTCAAGTTGTAGTGTCCATACATCGCTGTTATGTTTAACAGAATTTTACCATTAGGGGTTACTATTCTGATAGATCCCTCTTCATTAACGCTCTGCAGAGGTGTCCTCCTAGTTGAAATCCATGGACACTGCATTTTGTAGCATTTTCAGTTTCTGAATCATGTTCTGTGGTGGTCAGAGACAAGTCTCTTTGTGTCTAGGAGAATGCAGATTGTTTAAGAGTCAGATTGAGTGGTGATATTGTTTTGAGGTTTTTATGCAGGAAATGTATTTCTGATTTTTTTTCCTTTTTATCGCATGCATCTCGTGTACATATTTAGGTCAGAACTTACACAGGAGTTTAATATTCACAGCTTTGCTGTATAAGCATATATAGGGGAAGAATGTTGCCTGTACTGACAAATGTCAGTTTATACAAGGTGATGTACTATGCTGGGATCTTTGGAAAATGTTCTTCAGTGTTATACTTGGGCGGGCTAACAGCTTGGACTATTAGCCAGAAGTCCAAAGTGGTTTAGCAGTTTGGCAAACAATAGTTAATTATACATTAGCTGTTACATTGACAAAGCCAAAATAGTTTGGATCCATTTAGTCACATGATTAGTATGTTTTTGTCTTTAATCCTAAAGAGGCCCATAATGAAGAGGTCTTTGTTATCCTCAGACACTTTTTTGCGGTAAATTGGGATGTCATTTGTTCTGGCTAACATGCAACTGGCAGACAACCTGAACTATTGTACAACCATGCCATAGACAATGAGCTGTTTTTTTTCTTTAATTACAGGTTTTCAATGACATGGATTCAGACCCATATTTCTCTAGTTATAGTAAAAATGGCCATTTAGTTACGTGCTTTACTTTTTGGGTGACAAGTGTATCTTACAAAATACACATTTTCTTTTTTTCACCTGTCCTACAAATTGTATTGCTTTTATCCTCCCACTATGGCATCTCTATATGTCACAAGCTAATTTTGTCAGTAACTTATTGATTGCCTTTCATAATTTTTTTTTAAATTAATTTAGAATTTAGTGTTCTTTAATCTTTATTTCTGGTGTGTCAATCATTCCCTATTTCAGAGTTTTAGAAAATATTTAATATTGTTTCAGTGCATGTGTCTTCAGAGAAAGACCATTTTTTTTTAATTTTTGTACCAACACAAGTTACAAACACACACACTGGTCCAACTGCACATTCCCTTTTGATCCAAAAGCAACTACAGTATTGTAGTGCAAGCGTCTGCTTGTTTTTATACAGATTGGATAGGTTTGGTAGGTCCTTATACATACATACATGCATATATATATATATATATATATATATATATATATATATATATATATATATATATATATACATATATATATACACACACACACACACACACACATACACACACACACACACACACACACACACACACACACACACACACACACACACACACACACACACACACACACTGTTTTAGGGAATCTAGGGCCTCTTGCATATTGCAGCTTGAAAAAGCTCAGTACAGCTTTTTTTAATTTTTTTTTTAATTTTTTTTTAACTGAGCTAAAATACAGCCCATTAATTGTAATGTGCCTATGCACACAGGCACGTAAACATGTGCCGTGCATTCTTCAGTAATAATAAAATAGAAAAATCTCCATTTATGGTCAGTAATTTACACCTCATGCACACAAGTACCCGCGATTGCGCACAGATGACCATTTCAATATTGCAGAATAAAAACACGAGAATAAGTTTGCAGGAAAATGCTTGCAAGATTTGTGCAAATGCATATGCATGGAAATACATGCAAATACATAGAGAATAAAGTCTGGAAAAGTAGAAGCTCAAACAGGAGTATCGTGTGCAAGAGTCCTTAAGTTGATTGTAAAAAGATTGTACAGTCAGATTGTAATGTGTGTGCGCTGTAAGCTTTAGACATGACTTCAAGTTGAATGTGTACATTATGACCAATTTAGGTTGATCCTATAACTTCACCCTGACATTCATTTATATCAACTTCCTGAATATAAACTAATGGTCAAAGAATGCTGTGAATGTTTAACTCTTCTGGTGCCATGGCATTGGTCCCAGTGTGGTCAATTCAGCCAATCTGAACTTCTACATGTTTTTTCACTTGATGTAGACCACCACCACTTGACCAATGTAGAAGTATAGGTTATGTGACTAGCAATGCACATATTCATGGACAAAGGGGAACTAAATCTTTTATATTCCCGATATTCATGCAGTTGCTATGGGTACCTTTTGAAAGTTAAGCTACGTTAAATGGAACATATAAGAGCCAGTGTCTGAGCTGAGGCTCGTCAGAGATTGCATGATTGTGGTTACAGATTGAGATTAACCATTGTATACAAATGTTCTCACTTGCAGATAGTTGCTGCATGCTACAGAACTGTAGACACCGGTCTGATTTAATTGTATGTTTTTATATTAGCAAAAGTAGGGCATAAGTCTTGTGCTAGCAGTTTCCATGGCATTTCATTGCATCCCTCAACCTCCCCCCTTTCCATACCTTCTGTAATAACAAGTGTTTAAGAACTGTCATTGGAGCAGGAGCAGCCTAAACTGCTGATGAGGCTCAACAGTGAGCTCTGCTTTTTTACTGGGTGCGATGAAGAAGCAGACATATTGTGTGTGTGTGTGTGTGTGTGTGTGTGTGTGTGAGAGAGATCTAGCCAGGAGTGCAGTTTGTAGCTAGGGAGCCTTCATTTGGCATTATAGCAAAGATTTGCCTAATGCCTACATGGGAGACCTTCTTTAATGGTGCAGACGGGGAATATAAAATCTTCCCCTCACAGAACTGTATCCAACAGATTTCTATATTTTTCTGCTTTTATTGCAAAAGAATGTCCTTCACCTGTTCTTCTGCCTCGTGTGTCAGTCTTAAAAGGACGTCTCTCATCCAGTTTGAACAGATTTTAAGGAAGAAAAAAAAGATTTGAATGGTTGCGTTCTGCAGCATAAAATATTTTTTTCTGCCTTTAGATCTATATGTTGGCTCATCATTTTGGAGTATATAGATTAAAATGTTAGCTTATAGATGAAGGCCAATCACCTTTTCAAGTACACTACTGGCTGGTTAGACTCCAGTTTCAATAACTTGGTTATGATTTTTTTTTTTTTAAGCAAAACTAATTTTTATAACATGACTAATCTATAGACTTATCCTTGTGCCAATTCCCACAAAGACTTTATGGAAGTGAAGTGAATCGTTAAACTACGATGGTGTATATAGAAGTCCCCAGAGTCAGCTATTCTAAACATGTAGAAAAGATGCAGCTGCTTTTTGGCTTTTTTTTTTTATTTTTTATTTTTTTTTAAATAGTTTGCCCAAATATTCATGTTATCTCTCTTAATAACATGCTTGCTTGTAGGTTAAAATGACCTGCTGCTGACTTTGACATTTAAGTTGCACTGTTGTTTTTATTGTGACTGGCTGAGCCTTGTTGGCCTTTTCGGCTAGTGCATGCTGACCAGCTACATGTAAACATTGGTGGTGATGTCCATTATCGTCCTATCGTTTAATAAATTGTCTCTCCTGAATTGGTGCTTTCAAATTTGAGGTCAGCTGTTGTAATTTATTAACAGTCCTTATGGGTTATTGGGAGTGGAGACCATAAAATCTCGGCCACAGATACGAATTAGGAAGAGTTAAATTTTGTACTTTGTGTTAACTAACTGTTGCTAGATTTAGTTGCAAGCTTTTGATGACTGTGGCCTCTAAATGATCATAGGTATTAGATCAATGCCGGATTGTGCATACTTTTCATTTCAATCACTGGTCTGTTTATGTATGCCAAGCTCCTGTGTGTGAAGGTGTAAATTTAAACGGCAGGTATTGCTTGCTATATTTATGGTGGAACTGGTTACGTTAAATATTGGGACCAGCAATGAAGTACATGACAGAGCTGTCTCCTGTATGATTCAGCTCAGTAAGATTTTTTTTTTTTTACTTTAGTGCTTTGTCTTGCCTGGAAATGAATGGCTTGCTTTATACCTTTTTGTAGCACAGATTAATATCCAGATATTTCCAGGAGAGGCTGCTGAGATGAGCACAAGTTGCTATGTAGAAGAGCTTAGGGCTGCAGTAATTGTCAGATGAAGGTGCCTCTTGAAGACCATGAGGTGATTTCAGGCTGTGAGATGGCTGCCGATCTGAGCTCTGTTAAATGGTTTCCATGCCCCATGTCTGATCAGTAGAGGGAGCTCCGTCATCCAGACATTGCAGACTGTCAGCTCAAAATGTCTGATCTGTCTACCAGGCCATAGCACTTCTACATACAGGTACAGTCTGTCTGTCTGTCTGTCTGTCATCTTGCTCCTGTCTCTTTGTGTTCATCGCAATCTTCTCTTCTAAGCTCTAGCACAAAGGAGTAGGAGGGGGCTAGAAAACATGGAAGCTGTAACAGGCCTGGATGTCAAGTCTGTACTGTACTTATTATAGTTTACTCTGACATGAATGTGACACATGTTTACACTAAATCCTGCTTTGTTGTGTAGATGTGGTAGTTATAGACTACGCTATCAATGTTAAAAATGAACCTGGTGCAGAAAAAAGGTCACAGATCTCCTCTTCCGACCTATCTGAAGCCTTTTCTGGAAGGCTGTTGGAATTTTGAAGACCGTGTGCTCCGTATTTTATTTTTTTACTATTGAACGTTCTTTGGTCTTTTTAACAGAGTAAAATGTATTTTGGTCTCCAGGTATAAACGTATAAAGATGTACTAAGCTTGCTGAAGCCTTCTGGTAATTTTACTGGACAAAGTGGCTGCCAATACAGGCATGTTGGCCGGTGGGGCACTGTAATTTCATATTTTATCTTCTGCATGAGGTTTTTTATTTTATTTTTTCTACTGTAAACAGGGGAAAAAAATTGTAAGCAGGTCAAACAAATTAAAAAGTAAACATTTTGAACATTTTTATTTAGCTTTTTAAGTTAATCCTATTTCAGTTTGTAATAAAAACTTGTTAGTCCCCGGATATATGCAGATATAGAAAAATAGAATGATTGAGCAGGAAAACCACTCTAGTTTAGTTTATATTTTACACAAAAGTACCACATTGATATTTCTATTTTTTTTTTTCTGTTTAATCTCAATGTGCCCCCCCGCCCAAAGGCATTATCAAAAATCATTTTTTATAGCTTCTTTACGGTTTCTCTTCTGTGTTCACAAGGGGGTCTACTCCCCACGGGTTTTAAGGCAAAGAATGAAATTTCCCCTAGGAGGTCTTTTCCTATTCACGCTGCATAATACCCCTTTCTTCCTTGGTTTGCTGTAAGGCAGGATTACCTGCATTAATCTACACATGTAGGCTTTATAAGATTCTTGATTTATTTAGTTTTTTATAAAACATTTTGAACGCTGGAAACGATTTTTAATTTTTATTATTTTAAAGCGATTTTAAAAATATTCCTAGACTGCTTCGCCTTTTGGCACCATGGTAATTGAGTGTTTTACTTCATAGAAGAATTAGTAATAAAACTTCACAACTATCCATGTAGATATCGAGCAATCGCCCAGCAGGATTAATTTGTGCAATTTTTGGAAATAACTGTGCCTTGTGTTTTGTGACTCTTAACTGGAAAATGACAGCCGGGATTTGATTGGTGGTCACAAACAATACGTATCGGGTTTATGAGAGTGAGGCCCACTCTCATTTTGAATGAAGATATTACAAATCTTATGCTAGGTCTGGACACTTGGGTTCCAGCGATAGAATAGGGCCTTAGGTTGGGGAAAGTGACACATTTTAGATGCACTAGTATTAAAGATTTCCAGTTCCACCCGATCGATTTGCAAGGTATTTAAATCGGCTGCATCATTTGTATCCTAAACCACCCGTTATTTTGAACAATATACTAAATGAACTTGGCTTGTAATAGTTCTGTATAGCTCGGTTTTCTAGGGGTTGTGCTGCAGGAGCTAGAGATAGACATGGTAATAAATATGCACAGACCTAAAATGTAGGCTAAATATAATATACAGCTTGGCTTTGGATTAGGGAAGTTTGACAATCTGAAAAGCTGTCTGTGAGAGTAGTTGCTGTTTTGAGAACTTATTGTTAAGGTTAGAAGCTGGTTGTGTGAGTATGGCTGGTCATCAAGTCTGTAAACATTGCACAGGAGAAATGGCAGTGTGCTATTTGAGCATGCTCAGGAGAGGCCTGTAGGGGGAGGTGGTTGATGATCTAATTCATTGCAATCCTAAGGAATAAAGGGAAAAAAAGGCCAGGCATGATTTTAATGACAGAGCAGAAGACTTCAGGGACTGCTTGACTAGGCCGAAGCCTGTGTTTTCACACCTGGGGACACTGGTGATCTCTCTTTTGCTGTATCCTTTTTTACAAGGCTTCAAGGCCTGGCTGCAAACAGTTTTGTTAGGCCAAGACTGTTTGATCACAGCTCCTGATTCTTGGGAGCCAACATATGTAAGTGTGGTGCGTGCGTTTTTGTGTGATACCTCTGTGGAATCAAGCAATTATTTATCATAATCATCTGCATTTAATGTGCCTAGACTTGCTTGCAGTTGGCTGTGAAGACTGGAAATGAGACCAAGTTGTGTAGCATAATCTGAATTTCATGTTGTACATGGAGCCTTATAGATTGATCAGAGCCTTGCCTCCAACTGTTTTTGAGATGTCTTTGACACATCTGTTTTAAGAACCTGCTTTTCATTACTTACCTAGTAGTTCTTATTTGAAGGTATTTTATTTTTGTCATTCAGTGCTTGTGTTGCATTGATTAAATCTGCTTTGTCTACATCTGAATGACACAAGCGATTAAGTAGAAATCCTTGTGGAATTTTGATGGTTTAAACGACTGTTTTTAAAAGCCCATGCCTACAGATTGCGAGGTGCCATAGATGAGCTAGTGCTTCAGAAGATTAAACTAAATTTTCAACTAACTAAACAATTGCAACATACTCCGTACAAAACATTGATTGCTTCTTAGATTCGGAAATAATGATCAAATCCCATTTTCCAAAATTGTCTGCCTTTGGATGTTCTCAGGCAATTGTAGTAATACAGAATATTTTTTTTTAGTTAATTTTTTTTAGAACTAAAGTCTAAATAGTGTGTGCGGCTATTCAAAGCACCATAAGCAACTTTAACCGATCAGGCCAAAATTAAACTGATTGAAAACGTGTATATGTTCTTCATCAATATAAAATAATTACTTGGTGCAATACATGCACATTAGGTCCTTTTTTAGAGGCATTTTTTAAGCTTGGTGTTTAGAGGCAGAAAAAAAAAAAAAAAAACCTTTTGCTTTGTATTTTTGAGTTTTTTTTTTTTTTTTTTCTGGCTAAAAAAAAAATGCTAAAGGCTCCTAAATGCTAGTACCAAAAAAAGTATGCAGGGACCCCAAGGCTGCTTTCACACTGGGGCGTCGGCGGTAAAGCGCCACTATTTTTAGCGTTTGGTTTTGCAGAGTTTTTCGGCTGCTTTTAACCCTCGCTAGTGGCCAAAAAAGGATTAGAACTACCCACAAAGTACCGCTGCAGCGGCGCTTTGCCGGCGGTTCACTGGCGCTGCCCATTCATTTCAATGGGCAGGAGCGGCGTATGCACCACTCCAAAGATGCTGCTTGCAGGAGTTTTTTTAACCTGCCAGCGCATCACCTCAGTGTGAAAGCCCTCGGACTGCAGGGGAGCCACTTTACAGGCGCTATTTTTAGCCCAAAAGTGCCTCAGTGTGAAAGGGGTCTAAAAAGGAGGTGAGGTGTATTACACAATTGGCAACAAAAGTCACCTTCCTGTTATTTTTTACAACCATTTTTTAATCCATCTCAATTTTTTTTTTCTTTGTTATCCTGTTTATATTGGGGTATCTATCTTATGTGTGGAGAAACATCTTATCACATTGACTAGTCCAGCTGCAACAAAACTTATTTATGTATTTATTTTTTTGACACACTTTCTGTCCTTCCTTGTCCAGTTGTCTGAGGTTCACAGACAGCAGTAGAAACCTTAGAGGTTTTAAGATTACCCTACTCTTTTCAAAAGTTAAAAATAAATCCAATGTTGAGCTTTCATGCAATTATCATTCTTTGAAGAGCATGTATTTTAGAGAAAACTGAAATAAATGCCTAAATTTATGGTGTTGACAACTTTCTATCATTCTCTGTGCTACAGCACTCATATTAAAGTGGAGTTAGACCCAAAAGTGGAACTTCCGCTTATCTGCTTCCGAAAGGCTTCACTGCCAGTTTCCCTTACGATGAATGGTGGCGGCAGCACCCGACAGCCGATCCGAAATGGCTGGGGTGCCGACATCGTGGGCTCCCTGGACAGGTAAGTGTCCGTATATTAAAAGTCAGCAGTTGCCATATTTTTAGCTGCTGACTTTTTATTTTTTTCCCCCAGGCAGAACTCCTCTTTAAGTAAAGCAGTCTAACATTGTGAACATCCCAATAGGAGCAGAAGCACAGAGATGTCCTTAGTTGACTGTCCTCATCTAATCAGCAGGTTAATGGTAAAGGGGTAATTCCCCTGTACTCCATAACTTTAATGTTTTGGCATTTGATGTGTTGAACACAAACGTCCACTGTGGTAAGACTCGATTGATTGTGGTAAGTGACCCACAATCAATATATTAATGGATATGCGCCTTTCTCTAGTGCCCAACAACACAGGTTTATTGTGGTGCATTGGGGATACAAATCTGATCACTTCTCTTGAGTATCATTGGGCAATTATAGCCAATTCCTTGGGGTTCATTCACTTGCCAACGCTCTGCGCTGTGTTAGGGCGATATTCAAAATTAACAACACTGCAATGTAATCATGATTCATTAACACAAAGATGTGTTGTGAAAAGGCACTTAAAGTCTTAGCAATGGAATGTGTGTGTGTGTGTATGTATATGTATATATATATAATATATGTGTGTGTATGTATGTGTGTGTGTGGTCATATTCTCAATCTGAATTAAATAGCTTTGAATAAGCAGGCACTGAATGTGTAATTAGGGAGTTTCTCAGTTCTATAACGGACCCCTTGACTTCTCAGTACGATTATTGTCAGATCAGGTCTGTAACTGACCCTTCAATTCCTTGATATGAGTGTTATCAGATCAGGGCCATAAGCGATCCTTTAATATCTCAGTATGATTGTCAGATCCGGTCTGTAAAGGACACTTCGATTTCCTGGTACGAGTGTTGTTCTATAATTGACCCTTTGGGTTTCTTGCCAGATAAGTCTTGTAACTGATCTTTCAATTTTTTCGACTGTCAGAACAGGTCGGTACCTGACCCTTGGATTAGGTCTGTAAATGACCCTTTGATTTTCCTGTTAGTGTTACCATATTGTTGTATAGCTAAGGAGGCTGAGAAAGGACAATATCCCTTAACTTCATCCTCTTATAACTTCCAATAGTTTAGAAGCCAAAACATAAAGTCCTCTAAGAAACTGGGGCCAAATTTGCCTCATAGGGTAAAAATAAAACCCTCCAGTTAATATACATTTTCAGGGAAGAAAAAACTATCCACAGTAATTATAATTGTGGATACCTTTTTAAGGATAACCACATTGGTATAATTGATGATAGTGATGGGCATGTTGCAATTATAAAGTTTTCTTAAATTATCTTGATGAAACACTGTGATGAGAATCAGATAATTTCTCCATCCTGTTTTCTATTTTCTCTGAAGTCTTCAGCCCATTTAGTTTCCTGATCAGTACTGTCTGCTCTGGGTTTGTTGTCTGTGCTAATGACCCTAGTGGACTTTAGATTTTACTCTTTGTATTTGTTCTGGCTTCTTGGTTTAGTTGTAGGATACTTTTGGGTTAAATTGTGTCAGCATGTCGCTGAATTATGTGATACAAGCTAGCAGCCTACTCTGTCTAGCATTGTCTTAATGTGACTTCCTCTACACATTGTGTCAGAGCACGAGGCAGCACTGAAGGAAAGGCTCCATGCTTGCAGCTTGCATTTTGTGTCCCTGCTTCCCTCCACTTCAAGATTTAGAACGGCAGGCCACCTCTGAGCTGTTCTTTGACCATGGAAGCCCGTTGTGAGCCTTGAGCTGTAGCCAGCAAGTACAGAAGGTCTGCTAACGCTTCGTTCAGTGGGAGGAAGGTAGTGAGGACTCTTATTGTGAAAGCAGACGGTGTTCTGCAGTTGGCTTTTGTTGGGTCTGAGCTGTCAGCAGACATATTTGCTGGGTGGGGGTTGGGCTGACCCATAAAGCAGCTTATACTGGCCCTTTGGAAAGGAATTAGTGTAGGATTTTTGCTTTTGGGGGGTGAATAAAAGTCTTGCTTTACAAAATAAAGTTAAGATGAGCTATTTTTATTTGTTGCTGTCAGCTGCAGCAGTATGTTGAGGAAGGCTGGGTAATTTGTGTACAGACTATGACATTTGAATATGTATGTAGTGTTCAGGCTTGGAGGGTAGACTTATAAACTTGTTTCATACAATGCAGGTGATGGTGTTTTCATCCTCCTTTGGATAAATGGCCAGGTTTTCTCCTGTATCAAGTATGAATGCATCCATGTATAACATATGGTTGTTGGATCTTTTTTTTTTATTTGTATTTTTAAGTCACAGATGTATAAGAGAGCTCTGCTCATGTCAATGTTGCTCAGTAATGATTGGTTAGGTTAGAGGGCTTTTATTTTTTATGTGGGCATATGTCGAATAAAACATATTTTTATTTTTTTTTAACTTTAATGCAGAAAAACCTTCAGCCTCTACAACCACTTTTTTAAAGTATTTTGTGAACAGAAAGCAATGCAAAGTCAACAGGATACTGTTTAACATAAGTACATGGTACAACAGGCGCATATTAGGTATATGAAATGTTGGGGTAACGCACATTTTAATATAGTTGTAAATCCCAGGGCTCGGTCTCGCCTGCCTGCACACTAAACAGGCTGTTTTTAGTATGTGGGCTTGTGTCTACTGTGTCGGGGGCTGTGCCTGGTGATAAAATGCAAGGCACTATTGACTAAACTTTATTGCAACCATTTTTATATGCCCTCATGGACAAGCCCAGATAATAGTTAAAAAAAAAAACAACCTGGCATATATTCTTTGTTATGCATTGGACTGCAAAACATTAGTCTATGACTTTAGTTGGTTTGTAAATAAAGAGATTTGTAGATTAGCAATTGTAGAGAGCTCTCTCTCTCTCCTTCCCCAGTGTATTGTTTTCAGATAGTCAGTGAACTCCAAGAAATGCATTGAGCCAAGCAGATTGTTCATATATAACAAGTAAATTTGGCTACCCCCATGTATATATTTAATTTAAATTATTTAGAGGAAATTTTTGATTCTGGCTTCCTCTAAAAATACTAGTTGCCTGATTGTGTGTGTCTTCAGTACCCAATTCTCTGACCTGGAACAATTAAAGGGGTTGTAAAGGCAGAAGGTTTTTTTTTTTATCTTAATGCCTTCTATGCATTCAGATAAAAACACTTCTGTGTGCAGCAGCCCCCCTAACACTGACCTGAGGTCCCTCTTTGTCCAGCGATGTCCATGAGTGCCTCAGCCGTCTGAGATTCTCCTTCCTGATTGCCTGAGACACAGTACGGCCCCATCGGCTCCCGCTGCTGTCACTCAAAATCAGCTAGCCAATCAGGGGAGAGAAGGGGCGGGGCCGGGTCAGAGGATCCTTGTCTGAGTGGACACAGGAGCACAGAAGAGGGACCTGAGAAGAGGAGGATCCGTGCTGCTCTGTGCAAATCCACTGCAACAGAGCAGGTAAGTATAACATGTTTGTTATTTTTATAGGAAAAAAATAGCTTTTGCAATCACTTTAAATGGCAACTAAAGCCCTAAGAAAAATCTGTGATTTAGAACGTATTTAAAGAAGTATAGCCAAAGCTTTAATCTGCTCTGTATCGAGGGGGAGTGATCAGCTATGTCAGTTCTCACTACTGAACTGGTGGACAACAGATGCAGCATTGGATCGATACTGCATCAACCTAGGTGAGTATAAATGTTTACTTTTTTCCAAAGCCATTTTTCTCTGGCCAGGGATCAGACATGGTCATAGGGAGATCAGCAGTGGAAGCCTTCATATGTTCTTAATACAATTTCCTTTAGTGTAAGTCATGCCCTGCTGCATGCTTCTATTAGGTCAGTGGCTCACACAGAGGCTACTAGGAGTTTAAGATGGACTCCAGCAATGGCAGCCTCTGTACTTTTATCATGACCGGTATCCATTCCAAAAACAAGTTATATAAAGAGATCTTTGGCTTGACATGAAAGAGCTCAACATTATATCGGGGACTAATATTTTGCCTGGGCATTTTAAAGATGGGTATTTATTTAATATTCTCATTCTACTGGCAGACAAAAATGTCAGCGCCTATGAACACAACCAAAAATGACTTGCTCTTCTGACTTGCATTAGTAAACACAGCTGTGATGCTATCTAGAAGCTACCTGAAAAACTAGACTTGATGGGTTCCGAGGATCGATTATGAGGAAAAAAAAATAAATGGGGTTGCCCATTGCAATCGGTTAACCTTCATCTTACTTTCACTGCAAGCTTGCTGCTTAACTGCATTAGAAACATGAAACGGGTTGTTATGGAAAAGAGCAGTGCTATTTTTTAGTCAGTTTGAGAATTATTTTAGGGGACTATAACCTGCAGAGTAAAATTTATTATGCATCTTTATTGTTTCACAAATCCATGACTGTACAAGTGTTGGTCTTGTATAGCTAAAGTAGAGGGACATTCCTATACAGATTCATAATTCATATTCAGAATACTTTATTAATCCCAAAGGAAGTTGTGAAAAGGGCAGGTGGAAACCAAGCAAAATCGAACCTAGTTTTAAATGTATGAGCAAACTTCCAGCACCTCTAACCCAGGCTTGTGTTTTTTTTTTTTATTTATCTTTTATTTTATTTATTTTTTGCAGCGTGTAAACGCAGGCAAGGCGGAGTCCCGGAAGGATTTGCTGAAAGATATTACCAACAATAAGGAAGACGGTAGGTGGTCATCTATCTCATTAGTTCTTATGGCCCATTAAAATCACAGAAATAGATATGTAGTCAGATTGAACTAAGAACCTTCATTTTCCTGTTACAGCAGTTGTGCAGTGTGCCAGAAAGGCAATATGCAGTCCAGTTAGAACCAGTGCACTTAGCATAACAGTAATTAGTGTTAACAGACCTGATCAGATGCCCCCTCTCTTCGTCTGCCATACAAGTTTAAGGCAAGACCCTACATGGTGCAAATTTCTTTCCTGCAGAGCTATTGTCTTCTCTCGGCAATGATCGCAAGTGAAATTCGGCAGGCTGGTTGTAGCCAAGTTGATCGATTGATCAAATTGGTACATTCAGCCGGTCCATACGCAGTTCATTTCTCAGCCGGTTCCTGCTGGAGATTCGAACGGTCTATGGCCGGCATAACTACTTGTAGTAAGAGGTGTGGGTGTCACTCAGCAATGTCAGTGTAGAGCTCTGCAGTGTGAGGGCAGGACAAAGCAGAAAAAGAATTCCAGTTACAAATTATAGTATGCGGTTTCCAGGTCTTGGAGATAATAATGTGCAAGAATACAACTTGTTTCAAGTTTGTATTTCACGGTTAAACTAAAAAGCCCCATGAGTCTTTGACTTAAAGCCTCTGGCTGAGTCACAGGCACAGGCTGATGATGTCACAACCTTCAAGGTCTCTGCTCGAAGCCAGAACACAGTGCGGTATGCTGTATGTAGCCTCAGCTACATACATTTTATGCAGCACAGCACATCCAGCGGCCTCACATATTTGTGAGGGACATAGTTCGTTTTGGCCAGCTTGGCCCAAATGAATGATTTTAAAGTGTATCAAAGCTGGAGTTAAGCTTTAACATTTTGGACTGGTTATCAGTTTCCTGTGTGTTTTAAGAACACCTAAACCTCTTTTGTGATTCATAAAGATCTGTGAATTATTAAACTACAAGTTCTGTCTGCCACAGCAGCAGATAGACTTTTAGTTCTCAATGGAATAATTGTAGTCCATTGACACTTCTCTAGCAGAAAGCCCATACCTTGATACAGGCAGGGAGCAAGGAATAGTCTGTAGGAGCCTGGCATTGCAACCATGACCTTTTGCTCATGGATTCTAAGTTTTCAAGCTTGTGGGAAAAAAATACTAACTGCACATTATTTTTCCTTGCAAAAACATGTGCATTTATTATTTACTTACATTTTTTTTTTTTTGCATCACAATGATTGCTTATTTCAGTAAACGTTGTTCCTGTTTATTGCACATTATGTTACAAAACCATTGCATTGCGAATAGGCTGCATTAAAAAACAATGGCTTCCTAAACACAAGTTGAATTTGCCTGCAGTAAAGCACATTCATTTTTGTGTGTTTTTTTTTTAATTGACTTATCGGCCTGGATTTCTGTATAAAGCATGTTACCTTATCTTGGAGTACAGAAGCAAAATTGGCTTTGTCACACAGTAATGTTTGTATAACAACATGCCAAAAGAAGAACTCTAACCAAATTGTTATACTTTTGATTTGGATGTAGTGGGAGTGTTGGAACCTCTGTCAGGTGTTATAGCCATTGGAAAGATTCCCCTTCCCAGTGCTTTTACAAGCAGTAGATCTTGTCAATCAAAACCTATATACAACAATAAATATATTTATTTTGAATGGTAGAGAAGGGTTATAGGCTCTGTCTCTAAGCTTTTGTTCCTTTTGGGAAATGTGGTCAGTGGTCACCAGGACAGGAAGTGAAATCTCCCCAAAGGATACTCGGACATAAACAGGCAGAAGTTCAAGTTCTACCCCACGCTAAAAAAAAAGTTTTGACTGGAGGGGCACTATACTAATGAAATTGATTGATTGGGGCTGAAGTTCTAACAGGAGCTTCAATTAGACCATACACTCTAAAAGTCCCTTTTGACCAGTGCCAAACTTGCTAAGTATTGTTTTAGAAAGTATTAACTGCTTGCAGGCCAGTCTTCCCTGGTGTGTGAATAACATTGATTGTTTTCTAGTAGCTGATGCCATGGCCGGAGATGAAAATTCGCCGGAGCGAGTCAGTGATTCAAAAGGCTCTTGCGACAAGAGTGAATCAAAGGAGAGCACACAAGATAATGCCAATAATCCACATCCGGACTCAAATTACAAAACATGTTGGGTGGCAGAAAACGGGATCTGTGAACGGGATACAGGAGACATCCGGCAACAGCACCCTTTGAAAGTTAACCCCACACAGACTTCAGTAGTAGGGAGCAACGGGTACATATTAAACAAATCTGTTGGCCTTCAGCAGCCTTTACGGACTTCTGGTTCCCCGCTGAGCGGGCATGCCGCAAAGACTTTGCCCGGAGCATCTAACAAAGCTAAGGCAGCCGCCAGTGCACATATACCCCCGTCCCTTTCTCCAACACCACCACAAGCGGTTGATCAGGTCAGAGATGACAGCCTAAGCTCAACAGACTCACCTGCCCCAGACTTGAAAATACACAGAGCACGGAAAACCCTACCGAAGACTGGCTGCAGTTCGGTAAGACTTAGAAGAGTTGGAGTAATTTTCCCATAATTGCATCAACATAGAATGTTGGGGTATAACTAAATAGTCATTTTAATTTTTTTTTTATTTTTTTTTTTTATGTGTCAAAGGATTTGTAATTCAGCCAAATTAGAAATTCATACATTCTGTCACACTGCACAGTCGCAGAATGATGCCATTATTACATGTTTCAGCTTTACAGTTTTTTGTCTTTTATCTCCTCATTGGACAGTGTGACGATGCTGCATTGTCCAGAGGTGAAACCAGAAGTTGCACAGCTAAATTAGAAAATAGTTGTCACAAGACAACTTTGGCTGGGCAAAGCTATAAATCATTTAAAAGGTGAAGCTGTTCACATATATGTATTTCAACTGTACATTTGAATATCAAATATCAAATAAGGTATAAGTAAAAATGTCTTACACTCTTAAAGCTAGTTTTCGAAATTCACAATTTTTTGTGTGTATAAAACTTAGTTTTACTAAACTTTAGTTATCTTCCCCTCCTTATATCGGCAAGACACAGACAGCCACAAATGTGATTACATATTTCTTTAAATTAGGTGTTTTTACCTTTCCTCATTTAAACATGTGATCTCTCTCTCTGCAGCACAGCCTGGGAGTAGGCAGAGCTGAGGCACAGGGCATTGCATGTCCTGTGGTGCATCTGATCCGCCTAGGGGATGGGGCACATGCTGGACTTCATCCTAAATGACCTGCAAGGCAGGACTTATACATAATGGAACATCTAAAGTGATGTCACATGATGTGCTGTAGATTTAGCTCCACCCCCAACGTTGTCTGTGCTGCTGGGATGAAAGCTGCGATCATACAGTGTTTCAGTGTTTAATACCTTTAATCATATTGTGTTGCTTTGTTTTATCCAGCTGCATTTACTCTTGCAACTTACCACCCACGTCAAAGATATATAACACCAACATGTCAGAAAAAAATCTAAATCAAAAACAGTATTGCCGAGTTGGAAAAAGGATCCCCCCTCCTAAAAATGGCTAATAAACTCTATAGGGTGTTGCTAATCACCTTATCAATGGCACACAAAGCCATTTGACTTTCAATTGTGATCAGCTGTGGTCATTTTGGTTAGCTCAGCATGAAAAGAGCTTTCCTGGAGCATTTCGGTCCCTGGTAGTGCAACTGAAGCAAACAATCAACTACGGGTGGCAAGGCACTAACAAAAGATTTCTGGGATAAAGTTGTGGACAGGCACAAGTCAAGAGATGGATACAAAAAAAATTCCAAAGGTTTTATCAATGCCTAGAAGCACAGTGAAGCCTATTATTAAGAAGTGGAAGATATTTGGTACAACACAGACCCCTGGATCAGGACGTTGCACCAAACTGAATGAAAGAGCCAGGAGGAAACTGGCCAGAGAGGCTACCAAGAGGCCTACAGCAACTCTGAAGCAGTTGCAGGAATTTATGACAGAGTGGTCATTGTGTGCATGTGACAATATCTCAAATTCTCCACAACTGGGGCTTGTATGAGAAGGTTTAAGAAAAACAAAACAAAAAACAAGCCACTCCTCAAAAAAGGCCACAATCAGTCATGACTGATCTTTGCCAAAACATACCTTGAAGATTGAGGCCACATGGAAAAAGATGTTGTGGTCAGATGAGACTAAAATTGAATTATTTGGCCTAAACCATCAAATTAACACCATTCCTACAGTAAAGCATGAAGGTGAGAATATCCTGTTATGGGGGGTTTTCTCTACATCAGGGACTGGAGCACTTGTCAGGATAGAAGGAAAAATGTATGGGGCAAAATACTGTAAAATTCTTGAGGGAAATCTGCTGCCCTCTGCCAGAAAGTTCTCAATGGAAAGAAGGTTTCCCTTACAACATGACAATGACCCAAAGCACACAGGAAAAATGACCACACAGTGGTTGAAGGGGAAAAAGGTGAATGTCCTTGCATGGCCTAGTCAGAGCCCAGACTTTAACCACATTGAAAATCTGTGGAAAGACTTGAAGACTGCAGTCCACAAACGGTCACCATCAAATTTAACTGAACTTGAGTAGTTCTGCAAAGAGTGGGCAAATATTGCAAAGTCTACATGTGCAAACTTAATAAAGACATATTCCAATAGATTAAAGGCTGTAAGCAAAATGTGGTCAAACAAAACACTGACACAAGGGGGTGATCCTTTTTCCAACTCAGCGATTCTGTTTTTCTAACTTTTTTTAAAAAATTTTCTCTGACATGTTGGTGTTATATCTTTCCATTGGATGTTTTAAGTTGCTCTCAGTAAATACAGATCAATAAAAAAACTACCGGTCTTCATTTCAGGATGCAAAGCAACAAAATGTGATTAATTTTAAAGGGGGGCGATTCTTTTCTATACCCACGGTATGACCAACTAGGTCAGCTGTGTATATTAATAAAGGGCTTACTTAGCTAAATTGGTAGCATGCGCAATAGATGTGGCAGCGGCTGAGCTGTACAATCACAGACTGCAGCGGGGGCAAAGACAAGGGGGGAGCTCTGGCAAAAGGCAGGAATAACCAGGATTTTTGCACTGTACATGAAGCAAATGCTTTATTGGCTGAGTATGCATTCAATAATATAAAGCATGTAATGACCGTTTTAAATCATTTGGGTGTAATGACACTTTAAATTGTCAAAGCCACCAAAATGTATCTTTTATTTTTTTGTAGTTCCAGCTAAGTTGAATCACAGGCTAGAGTCTTGCACTTTTTTGGGACTTAACCACTTTACTACTGCAGTATACCTTTAAACAGGGGATGGGTGGATAGTTATTTACCCATTTTTCATTTATACCTTTCACTGATTAAATAGCTGCCAGTCAGCCTTCGCACCTTTTTTTTTACCAAAGACAGCATAATACATTTTGGCCTAAATTTATTAAGAAATTAGATATTTTTTTTTTATTATTATTATTATTTGATATGTTTTAGAACAAAAAGTAGAAAATATCGCTTTTTTTTGTTAAATAAAAAACCTGTGGTGATCAAAAACCACCAAAACATAGCTCTATTTGTGTGAAAAAAAAAAAGATATAAAGTTTATTTGCATACAGTGTTGCATGACTGCGCAATTACCAATCAAAGTAGCGCAGTGCAGAATATCAAAAAATGGCCTGGTCATGAAGGGGGTAAAACCTTCTGGTTAATATGGTGAAATTGCACCATTATGAAGGAGCAGAGACACCAATACGGGGAAATCGCACCATTGTGGGTGGACAGGAGATGCAAACTGCTGCATGGAAAGCTTGCCAGTGGAGTCTCTAAAGAATGAAACCAATTAAGCTATTAAAGTGGACTGTAGTCCTGCTAGATCTCTTCAGGCTGGCCACTTTTGCAGATATAATAGCTACAGTGAGAGGAAAAGGGTATTTGACCCCCTGCTGATTTTGTACGTTTGCTGACCGACATAATAGGTTTATTTTAACCATGAGAGACCGAATAACAAAAACATTCAGAAAAACGCATTTCAAAAAAGTTTTATAATTTGATTTGCATTTTAATGAGCGAAATAAGTATTTGACCCCTTTCCAAAACATGACTTAGTACTTGGTAGCAAAACCCTTGTGGGCAATTAAAGAGGTCAGATCATCCCAGCACTCCCCCCTCCCCCCCTCCAGTAGGGGGTGTTCGTTCTGGAGCCTCTGGCCTTTCCAGCTCAGGGGAGCAACGGCCTGCAGGAAGGGCCAGCTCTATGTGCCCGGGAGCTGTGGGTTTTGGCTCGCTGGTGGCCAGGCAGGGACCTCTTAGGCGGGACTTCCTGTGAGGGCATGCCAGCAGTGGTTCTGGCCGCTTGGAAGGCAAAGGTCAGGGGCGGGCAGGTCTGTAGGCCAGTGCTTCACTTTCCAGTCCTCGGAACAGGCGGTTCTCTTGTACTCCGCTACCCTCTCTGCCAGATGTAGGCGAGATCAGCAGCATCGGCGGAAGCAGGCGCCACAAGCCCCGGCCATGCCCAGGTAAGAGGTGTCCCTATCTTCCCTAATTGGGCTGTATATTTGTGTATCGGCTGTCCTTCCCATTGGGGTTATGGCCTGCGACTGCACAGGGCCAGAGGTGAAGGTGCTCGGTCCTTGCAGTCTGGACAGGGGGCTTGTCGGGGGTGGCTGGTCTAGTGCACTTTTGGGGGTCCCTATTTTCATGTCATGACCTCAGCAAAAGCTAAATGCCCCCCCCCCCCCCCCCCCCCGTTCAAAGGAAGTGTCCTTTGTGCAAAAATCCTCTGAGGTTCTTGGCCAAAGCCTATGTGCAGAACCTGCATAGCAGATCTCGTAGAGAAAGAAAGGTTGCAATAATGTAAAGATCTGTTCTCCTCTGTGAGAGAACTTACGAACACTTTGAGTTCAGTCAGGTCCTTGGTAGTCAAAAACCCAGCAGCCCAAACAGACTCCCAGCAAAGCATACTGTCCAGTCCCCTGCCATCCACCTCTAAGGCGGCAGAGGTTAGTGACTCGAAAGAAGAGGGAGCAAGTACTCTTCTTTCCCTCAAGGATTCAGACGAGGAAGAAGATGGTAGTAAAACATCCAGATACAAACTATCATTAGAGGAGGTAGATGATCTCCTTAAAGCTATCTATACGACTCTCGAAATCCAGGAGGAGAAGGTACAACTATCTGTACACGACAAGATGTACCAGTGTCTGGATGAATTCCAGTCCACTAGGTTGGATATGGTCGAAAAAAAGTGGAAACACCCAGAGAGAGGTCCTTTTTTTTTTTTTTTTTTTTTTTTTATTTTATTTTTTTTTCTAAAACCCTCAAAAGAAGGTTCCCTTTCGAAGAAAAGGAGATTGAGGTATGGAACAAAAAGCCCTGAGTTAATGCAGCCTTTTCACAAGTTTCTCGTCCCACTAATTTGGCATTCGAGGATATGGGCATATTAAAAGATGCAATGGACAAAGCCATTTTTCTTGGTCTCTTTTACTTCCAGCAAGCAGTGGGGGGACAACATATACAGGTCCTGTCCGACAATACGATGGTGGCCTATGTGTCAACACAAGGGGGAACAAGGAGCAAGGCCCTTTTAGAATTGGCCATGCAGTTTACTTACCTGGGCAGAACGGAACGTAGCTTCGCTAACTGCAATCCACCTAAAGGGGTCCCAAAACCTCCTAGCAGATCTAAGCAGAAGGAAGATAGTGGAGGTGTCTGAACCAGGAAGTCTTCCTGATGGTCACGAGGCCTGGGGTCAGCCTCAGGTAGACCTATTTGCAAGCCAGCAGAATGTGAAAGTGTCACATTTTCTTTTTGCTTTAGAGGGAAGATCAGGCCATAAGGCTAGAAGCTTTCGCCCATCCTTGGGACTACCCTTTGTGCTACGCTTTCCCCCATCCTTGGGACTACCCTTTGTGCTACGCTTTCCCCCATTCCAACAACGAGCACTGCTGGTCCTCAGGAAATTCAGGGAAGAGAGCACAGATTTTATCCTGATCAGCCCCCCCTGGCTGAAAAGATGATGGTTTGCGACACTCCTAAATCTAGCTGCGTAGCCCTCCTGGAAACTACCGCCCAGGAAGGACTTGTTAACACAAGGGGTACTGAGCCATCAGGAAACAGATGGTCTGCAGTTGACAGCCTGGTTTCTGAGGAGGATCTCTTAAGGGCCGAAAGTCTGTCAGAGAGGCTTGTGGCCACCCTTCTCCCTAGTAGGAAGGAGGTGTGACGTGCGCTATCTAAAGTGTGGAAGAAATTTAATTTCCTGGTGTTCTAAGGGTCTCCAGGTCAAAAATACTAATTCAGTTTTGGAGTTCCTCCATGATGGATCCCTAAAACCCATTTATCGCAAGAAGTTTTGATTACTAGATTTTTCAGGGCCCTGGCGCGAAACAGGCCACTGGCCCTTAAAATTTTTTGCAAATGGGATTTATCTATTGTGTTGCAAGGGTTTATGGAGGCTCCTTTCGAACCCCTAGAAGGAGGCGTCTCTAAGGAATTTATTTCTAAAGACAATTTTTTTGGTGGCTATCGCATCAGCCCGAAGAAAAAGCGAGCTTCAGGCTTTGGGGGTCATGGAACCCTCTTTAGTGATTTTCTCTGATCGGGTGGTCCTTAGAACAGATCCGGCGTTCCTTCCGAAGATTGCTTAGTCTTTTCATCGTACGCAGGAAATACAACTACCCACTTTTTCTTCAGCTCCAGACAAATTTATTTTATCTCGGATGCATATTAACAGCCAGCCATAAAGTAAATATTGCATTTACATTTCAGGTTGCTGCAACACCATGCCTGCCATACACCCACATGTGTACTGAGGCAGGAAGTCTCAAAATTGAACAGATAAAGTATTAACAAAGGTCAAACACATGCTGCATCCCTCACCTTTAGAATATTCTAAATAATACAGCAGACACATACTCAGAAAGTAGGCTCAACATCACTATTTCTTTAGTAACCAGGGTGAATATAAATCAATCATGTTTTATTTTTTAAATCAGATTTTTTTGATTGTAAATCAACTATTTTTTAAATGCTTTTGGAGTAAAAATCTATCTAAAGATACCTTAGTAATTGAGTTTATTCGGCATGAAATGGAGCTTGGTTATGTAGCATGAGGCTGTATATTCTGCAATATTTACATTTTTGGTAAACTCATTCAATGAATCCAAGCTCTGCAAGCTGAGAACATGCACTGCATTGATGCATTCACACAATTTCACAGTAACCATGAGATAAACCAAAGTTCAGGAATATTCCTTTATCCCATTGGTTTGCAAATCTATGTACACTACAAACTGTATGATTGGATCGGTTCTGATATGGCTGTTTTAGTAACCGGACAGCTTATTATTCTAAATAGGAAAACTTAATTTTGTTTGCAAATATTAAAGATTCTAACTACCAGCAAGAATAAGCCCTTGCATTTAAAAAGCACCTGTCATTTCAGATCCCTCATGGCAGCGCCGGTTAGCCGGCATCCACTCACCTGCTACCGCCACATCCCTCATCTTGTTGTCACTGCCACATCACCAGCCGTCCCATTAAAGTGAATGGGACTGTCGGTGAGTCAACAGCGGGTCAGAGGAGGAGCCACTGCAGGACAGAGATGACGGTTGCTCTTAAAAAATTATGATTTAAACCGAGTTGATTTAAATCAAGCCTTTTTACTAGTGATTTAAATCAAATCCACCCTGTTAGTAACTGAATGGAAGGAAACCCAACCACAATGTTCTGACTCCACTGCAATGCTTTCCCAGTAAAGTGAAGACTAGTGAAGTAGGAAGAGAGGGAGATGCACAGCTTCATATTAGCCTTGGTTTGCGTCGGTGATGATGGACGGTCAGATATCCAGATAGTTTTGGGCTTATTGGGTAAAAAATATCATCATAGTAGAGCAGCTCTTGAAATTGGCCACAATGTTATATTGCTTAACAGGATTTTGTCTTTATGTTTGTAAACTGTGGGATGCTTGGTTCTGTAGCATCAATTCACTGATTTATAATACCTGTCATTTACCACAATTGCAATGAGAGCTGACAACAATGACCATTATGGCAAATAAACAGAATAGAGAGCGCTTAAAGCAGAGTTCCACCCAAAAATGGAACTTCCGCTTTAAGCACTCCTCGCCCCCTTCCATGCCACATTTTGCATGTCATTTTTTTGGGGGGCTTTGTTAGGAGGGGGACTTCCTGTCCCACTTCCTCCTTCTGCCCAAGGACCACCAAGGTGACTCTTCCTTTCGCCTTAGGCGGCCCCTCCCTCTAGGCGATCTGCTGGGACACGTGACAGGTCCCAGGAGATCGCCTATTCACTCATGGATCGCAGCGCGACTCATGCGCGCCCGGCCTTGAAGCCGAAAGCTGTCACGGCCGGGTGCCCAGAGTGGCAATGGAGGCGCCGGCAGAGAGGAGTGACACCCAGTTCGGCCGCACCGCTGGACCGTGGAACAGGTAAGTGTCTGTTTATTAAAAGTCAGCAACTACACTTTTTGTAGCTGCTGACTCTTAATAAGCCTGGAACTCCACTTTAAGTGTATCTTTTTTTTCCACATTGAATTTTTATTAGTTCTAGCGTACTCCTTTTTAATTGGAATGATTCCTAAGCATGTAAGCCTACTTTTTGCAGAATCTCAGATTTGCTTCCTTTAAGTCAATGACATATACTCACTGTACACTGTGAATATGCACTGCTCTGTGTCAGAGCTGCTGAAGAGGCATTTCAGGAGGTACAGTTTGTACAGGAAAACCCCACACCTGACATCACTGCTTGCTGTCACCAATGTAATATGGGATATGTAGTCCTTAGAAATCAAAAGTAAACCACACAAAGCAGCTGAGAAGGAATCCAGGAAGTTGTTGGAAGAGATGGCAGGCAGGCAGCTCTGACAACCTGAAAGGCAAATGTTCAAGTAAGCTTGTATTAGATTGTCAAAAATAATGTTTGTATCGCTATTACAATGCTGCTATTTTTAAGGAAAGTGTATGCTGTGGCTATAGAACTCCTGTATCCAGATATGTTGTGGTGGGTGGAGTAACAGGAACTAAACAGCCCTTGCCTTTAAACACAAAAATCTATCAAGCCCCCAATATAAAGACGCCATGAAGAACACATGGCTTGTTACCCCCTTCATATCACCCCATCCCCACAGTAGTTTCCTCTGCCCCCCTTCACATCACCCCCACAGTAGTATCCTCTGCCCCCCCCCCCCCCTCACATCACCCCCCCCACACACATTAGTGTCCTCTGCCCCCCCTTCACATCATCTCACCACCCCCTACAGTAGTGTTCTCTACCCTCTCTCCCCACAGTAGAGTCCCCCCTGTCCCCCTTCACATCACTTGCCCCACAGTAATGTACTCTCCCCTACTCCTCCTCCTCACATCATCTCCTTTCACTAGTGTCCTCTGCCTCCATAGCAGTGCCTGTCCTTCTGCCTCTCTTCACATCACCCTTTCTCCCCAGCCCAACCCATTGTAGCGTCTTCTCCCCCCCCCCCCCCTCCCCAGCACTGTCCTTTTTGCCCCCTTCATAAACACACCGCAGTGTGTACTTGGTACTTTCCTACCTTACAGTGGATTAGGGATGAGCTGAACACCCCCCCGGTTCGGTTCGCAGCAGAACATGCGAACAGGCAAAAAATGTGTTTGAACACGGGAACACCGCTAAAGTCTATGGGACACAAACATGAATAATCAAAAGTGCTGATTTTAAAGGTTTATATGCAAATTATTGTCATAAAAAGTGTTTGGGGACCCGGGTCCTGCCCCAGGGGACATGTATCAATGCAAAAAAAAGTTTTAAAAAACTGCTTTTTTTTTTGGGAGCAGTGATTTTAATAATGCTTAAAGTGAAACAATAAAAGTGAAATATTCCTTTAAATTTCGTACCTGGGGGGTGTCTCTAGTATGCCTGTAAAGTGGCGCATGTTTCCTGTGTTTACAACAGTCCCTGCACAAAATGACATTTAAAAAAAAAAAAAAATATTTAAAAGTACTCGCGTCTATAATGAATTGTCGGTACCGGCAATACACATAAAAGTTCATTGATAAAAACGGCATGGGATTCCCCTACAGTCCATTACCATTACCACCCTTTTAAAGGGTGTTCCGCGGCTTTCGAATTTGCCGCAAACACCCTAAATTGTTCGCTATTCAGCGAGCGGGCGAACAGCCAATGTTTGAGTCGAACTCATGTGGAACATAAAGCTCATCCCTACAGTGGATGTACAGCAGAGCGGAGAGTGGGAGGCAGCCCAGTACTGGATGAAGGGTGGGAGTGAGAGCTGTCAGAGTGAACTTTTTATATTAACAAGATGGTGATTGGTTGCTAGGACAACCCGATGTCTTGGCAGCCAATCATGTGCTGGTTTACTTGAAAGCTTTACTGAGGAAGCTCCAGCTCCTGTTCTCCTTCCAGTTTTTGCTGTCTCCCATTCTCTGCTCTGCAATGAAAATGAGTGGTGGAGGCAGAGGGGAAGGATCAACAAAGCAGGGACATGTTCACGGTCTACCTGTCTGCTGCCTGCGGCTAACGGCTTTTCTGACCCCCGATATAGAGCAATTTATCCAACTGTACGTTTTGGGCTAATGATTTATAGGCTTGGGTACATCCCTGATATACAGTGATTTTGTCCAATGGTTTATCCAGAACTGCTGGTTTATAGTCCAGATACATCCAAAATACAGAACCATTTGTCTAACTATACATCCAAAGCCTCTGTTTTGCACCAATACAGCCTGATTACATTTATACAACTGCCCATCAAGAAACAATGAGTACTTATAGCAAAAATGTCTATAGTTGCTGGTTGATAGCCCAGATATTGCCTAACTATACTTCCAATCCAGACTCATTGGTGTATAGCTCTGATAAAACATTATTATTACCCTCTCATTGTCTGTGTAAAATCACTGTGTGAGTAAAAAATATATCCAATTAAATATTTGTTTTTGTGTGATGCTGCCTCAAGCAGCAAAAAATCGGAATAGGTGCAAATGTTTTTTTTTTTTTGGTTGTTTTTGAATAATCACTTTGTTTTATGTTCAAGCCTCAACATAAAGACTCCCAGGAATTGACAGAACAAGAGGAAGCCAAGGAAGAAAGCACACCCAAAAATAGTTTGGAGGTTGCAAATCCTTCATCGCAGCCACAATCAAATGCACTACAAGAGCTTCTACCTCAGGGTCAGAGCAGCATGGCACTGGCAAGAGCTCAGTCTGGTAAGATTTTGTTAAGTAAGAATTGTATTTATATAAATTCTCTGTTTTACAAATAAACATATATTTTAATTGTACAGCACAGGACACAGACTGCATATTCACAGTGTAATCAAAGTATTGCCATGGCCTCTGTGTCCCTAAATGTCTCCTCCGAATTGTGCAGAGTAGCCGAGAGGTCTTCCGTGTCTATGAGCTCATTGACTTTTGAAAACCAAAGCGACTTCGAGGATGGGGTCACACATCTCCAACAAATGGGGATGCATACCTTAGCTGCGTTCAGCAACAGGGCTCCTTTCCTTCAAATGTGCTCCCTCTCAAAGGACCCCACTCCCTCAAATGCACCCCCTTTCACAAGCCTCTGCACCCTCAAATGCACCCTCACACGGCACCACTTCTGGACAAAATTTACAGAGCTGTGCAGCCTACTCACGTCTTCCATGTGAGAAGGAAAGACGGCCTACTCTGCTCCTCTTTTGACCTGCAGACAATGCCATCTACTGCTTTGCTTATTGGCGTGGTGGCACATGCCCATGTGGAGGGCAGGAATGAAAAGAGACCATTTACCTTGGGGCAAATGGGCATGTGGTAGCAGCAAAGTTGTGTATTGCTATTGTGGCACCTGGAGAGACGGAGGAGACAGGCATTGTTGTGTGGTCCATTGACAGTGCAGTGTGTGTGTGACCCCCATGTTGTCATCCTAACATCACCTGCCACCTCTGCTTCTGACACAACTTACTGTGCTTGAGCCTTTTCACACCACCTGCCTCATCTGTGTTTCTGTATTCACACCACCTGCTGCACTTGTGCCCTGTTCTTACACCACCTACTTGCTCTGCCTTCTCTCACCAGCCATACCACCTGTTCTTTCCTTTTCACATCACCCACTGCTCCTGCTTTCCCCTTTCCTTAACACCCACCACACCTGCACCCCTCTTCTATCAGCCCCTGCAGATCTCTTCCTTCACCACCTGCCACACCTACCCATCTCAGCATCCCCCATGCCTGTAACAGGGACACTTTTGGTAGCAATAATAAAATGTATTACAAACCAAACGTTCTCTTTAAAACAGAACCTAAAGCAGACCTTCAGTCATTTTTTTTCAACTTTCCATCTATTAAACCTTCTGCCGACTGAAGTTCCTCTTTCACATTCCTAATTTGACCATAGTTGCAATTTAGAGTTGACATTGCTAAGGACCCTGTTCGCAACGGGGCGTAGTGAATTCCTTAATGGTACCACAAACGTGTTTGGTTCATTTTTAAAAGTTGGTACACAAGCTTCTTTTGCATGTTTTTGTAGCAAATGGATACCCATTCAAATGAATAGTATTGCTCCAAAAACATGCAAAATAAGCACTAAAAACATGACGCAGTAGCATCGCTCAAGTGTGAACTGGGCCTAAATCCAGAGACACCTAATGATTTTTCCCCTTTCTGTTAGGCAAAGGATAAGCTAATAAGCACAGTATCCTATCACCTTCATAAACAATGTCTATGCCTAACCCACTCAGTGACATCATGCTGACTGACAGCAGAATTTTTTCCAGAGCAGGCCAGCAAGGCTACAGCTTCACAATGGAATTGTGCTACTTTGCATAGAGAGAACATTTTGTCAAGAATGCTGGCATGCATCAGCTATAAGAATATCCCTGCACCTGTGCATGGCCACTATGTAGATTTGACAACACCTTCACATTTTATTTCACTACCAATTTTTTTTTATTTAGGTGAAACATAGATTTAAACAATTAATTCTGGCTCTTGCAACTTTGTTTGCTTTGCAGTTGAGTAGAGAACATTATGTACACTAATCAACTATTTGACCCTCAAAAGTTTTGTTATTCTGTTTAGCCTGTCTTGTGATTCACATACCCTTGTCTACATGGAAGATAGAAAGTTCTTATATCATGCAGAAAGGTCAAATGTCTTTTTACTGTGCATGGTCACTCTGTCTCCACATGTCATAAATGATCAGGCCTGAACTTGGGTAAAAAAATAGCTAATGGGTGCAGTAAGCGTCGCCAAGTACTGTATCTGTTGCAGAATCAATTTACAGAGTATTAAAAGTACTGAATAACATACATTTGAGCTTGCTGTGTCTCTTACGCTATAGCTGCTGCAGTGTCTCGAAAGAAGAAGCGACGAATGGGAACATACAGCCTGGTGCCCAAGAAAAAGGCCAAAGTGCTGAAGCAACGAACAGTTCTGGAGATGTTTAGGAGCATGACCAATGCCTCTTCCAGTCCCAAGGTAAGGACTTTTTTTACCCTTGTTAATGCTAGCCACATTCCCACTTCTCTAAAACTTTATTTGAGGTCATTAAACACTTTTTCAGAATCAATTTTATTAGTAAAGTAGTCAATTAAGTGGCAGAATTACTGCTCCCAAGAGTGTTCACCAAGGTCCTGGCTCCGGTGAGATATTCCTGTTTTATAGTACCTGGATGACTTCTGAGGAAGTATTCACAGACATCTGCTTTAATCCCAGCCTAGAGGTTAGAATATCTGGGCCTGAACCTTTATGGACTCAACTTGCTTAAAGTGGAGTTCCACCCACTTTTACAACTCTTCAGCATCCCTCACTAAACTGTGCACTGTAAACAAATTGGAGATTTTTTTTATTTTTTTTTCAGCACAGGCTGTATATCTGCTGTATTCATTTTTCACTTCCTCCTCCCTGGCCGCGGCCCATCGCATCATTTCCTGTTTGCAATGCCTCCTGGGAAGGGGCAGCAACTTCCTCTCAAACTGCCGTTGCTATGGAAACCTGACCTGAAACCTATTACACTGCTTATGCTGCACTGAGCATGTACGAGATCTGCAAGGATGAGATCCAGGAAGAAATACAGTCTGGCTTAAGATGCCCACACTTAAGATGGCCACGGCCTGCTGCAAGTTTATAAAATAACAAACTACTGCTAAAAACTAACAAAACAGACCTTAGTTTACAGACTAACTTTACTAGAATACATTAGGCTTGTGTATTATAGGGGTATTTTTATTTAAAAAGTATAATTTTGGCCGGAACACCGCTTTAAGATGCTGGCAAATCCCTCGATTCACCTTTGAATGAGTGTTCTGGGAAAAATAGTTGCCTCCTTTTTGAGGCAGTAACCTTTGCCCAGTTTTATTCATGGCCCCTCCAGCAATATTTTGGCGGCATGGAGGACATAGTCGTTGGATTCCCCGATGCTGTTGCTCCCCAGCATCAGACTGTCTCCTGACTGATGGATCTCCGCACAAATGTTGTAAATGGGTAAATTGTTTGTTCCTCTTATTTTTAAGGGTCTTGATGAAAGATGTCAGCTTGATACATTGGAGTGGAGTTCTGGACTATATTTTGGTTCTGTCCACTTGGTCACCACAGGAGAGGGTGTTGCCCATCTACAACTTAGAATTGAGAGCAATTTGCCTCACCCTGCTACATTGGTCAGTGCAGCTGAGGGGCCTTCTTGTGAGGGTTTGGCCGGATAATGACACAGTGGTGAAGGCACCAGAAGTAGCGTGATCCAAAGGCATTCAAAGAGCTCTGCCAACATTGGTAACTTCAGATGGTGATCTTCTGGCTTCCAGGTTCAATGCAAAGCTGGAAAGGATTGTGTCTAGGACCAGGGATCCTCTAGTGCAGTGGTTCTGAACCTGAATTAGGGAGGTTCAATCTTCCATGCTTCTTTACACTGGCTTTAAGGGCATGGCTTTTGAAGCCAGGCCCTGAGGGAAAGGATTCGGTCATTCCTATCCTTCTAAAAGCTAGTAAGGCAACTTCTAGAAAGATTTATAACAGGACTTGGAAGTCTTATTTTATTTTCATCTTTGCATCCTTTTGTGGGAGCCTTTGTGCTGGATACTGCATTCTACTGGTTAAGATCCTGTTTGAGTCAGTAGGACCTCAGCTTGGTACATTCTATATTGTACAAATCACTGTTTGTATTGGGATATTCCTTTAGTTCTTTCTTTTTCTGGTTGCCATTACTTTGGCTCGCAGTGTATTAGAATTGGCTGTTCTTTGCTGTAAGGAACTGTGCCTACTGCTCCACTGTGACATGGTGGTTTATGGCCTCAGCTGTCCTTTTTACCTAAGGTGGTTTCTTCATTCAATGTCAATTAGGGCATTGTGTTGCCGGTCTTTTGTCCCAAGGCTTCAGATGCCAGGGGACAAGTCTCTTCACACCTTGGAATTTTGGTTAATGCTGTCAGCTGTTACCTGAAGTTGACTGCTGCAATTGTCAGTAGAATTCCCTCTTTGTGCTACCTAAAAACCCGAAGACAGATCATGCAGGCCCTTAAATCTACATCTCTAGATGGATCTGTCAGTATATTCCTCAAGCTTCTGGTCTAAAAGGAAACGTTTCATTTTCTTACCTGTTCTGGTTTAGTTGTTTGGGGCTTGTTGCTTTGTTGCACTCCCTTATATTCAGTGCTTTGGGATAGCCTTGTACTAATAGAGATGAAGATGCCCTGTTTCCTGGGATGTACAATAAAGTAATCCCATTATTGCCCTTGGAGTTCAGCAATGTGTTCCTTGCTGTCATAGTTTTGCTAGCGTTTTTTAGATTCTGCACCACCAGCTGTGATTTGGGAAATGTCTGCTACTTCTGGTTTTCACAGCCAGCCCTTTGGCACACTGCTAAAAATTCTCAAACATCTCGCTCATGCACAGGACAAGATCTAGCTGCCTGTCATATTGTTTACTGGTTGCTGGGATGTGATCTGTGCAGGCATAATATCTAGCAAGATTTCAAAACTGTCAGCCCTAAAGCCTTTTGGGAGGCATAATGTGTAGATTTGGGTAGAAAAAGGGCTACGTCGCATATGGCCAAAAAGTTGGAGGTACTTTAAAACTAGGTGAGGGGGGAGGAAGCTTTTCAGGCTAGTAAACGAAGGGCAGAAAGTGCAAATGTGGTCAGTTTAACTGGAGTACTTAAGATCAATACGTGTGGGCTGGCGAAATCCAACCACAGCCTAAGAACAAACAGGGATAAAATATGTGGCTGTACAAAACTAAAAGGCATGTTTGCTAATGCTAGGAGTTTGGTGATCAAAATGGAGGAACTAAACCTACTGCTGCATGAGGAGGATTTCAACTTTGTGGGCATCAGAGACCAGGTTTGACAGTACATATGACTGGCTTGCTACTATCCAGGGATACTGTTTCAGAGGGCCAGAGTAGTTAGAAGGGAGAGGGGTATGTATGTCAAGAGTGATTTAACGGTGAATACAAGGATTGACATTACTAATGGGGCAAAAGAGGGGGTGGAATCGATTTGGATGGAGCTTCAAAGGGAAGAGACAAAAGGATAATTAATAGTGGATATTTGCTACAGGCCTCCTAGCCTGAAGGATGAAGATGAGACTGATATCCTTGCACAGTTAGAATTGGCGGTGAGGCAGAGCAATGTAGTCATCATGGGAGACTTTAACCACTTCAGCCCCGGACCAATTGTCAGCTTAAGGACCAGAGGTCTTTTTTCAATTTCGCACTGCACTACTTTAACTGGTAATTGTGCGGTCATGCAATTTTGTAACGAAACGAAATTTGCGTCCTTTTCTTCCCACAAATAGAGCTTTCTTTTGATGGTATTTGATTGCCTCTGTGATTTTTATTTTTTGCGATATAAACGGAAAAAAAGCGAAAATTTTGAAAAAAAAAGAGATTTTCTACTTTTTGTTATAAAAAAAATCTAATAAACTCAATTTTAGTCAAACATTTGGGCCAAAATGTATTCAGCCACATGTCTTTAGTAAAAAAAATGCCAATAAGCGTATATTTATTGGTTTGCGCAAAAGTTATAGCGTCTACAAACTAGAGTACATTTTCTGGAATTTACACCACTTTTAATTTATGACTGCCTATTTCATTTCTTGAGGTGCTAAAATGGCAGAGAAGTACAAAACCCCCCCAAATGACCCCATTTTGGAAAGTAGACACCCCAAGCTATTTGCTGAGAGGCATGTTGAGCCCATTGAATATTTTTTTTTTTAGTCCCAAGTGATTGAATAAAGACAAAAATAAAAAATAATTTTTTTTTTTCAAAAAGTTGTCACTAAATGATATATTGCTCACACATGCCATAGTTATATGTGGAATTGCACCCCAAAATACATTTTGCTGCTTCTCCTGAGTATGGGGATACCACATGTGTGGGACTTTTTGGGAGCCTAGCCGCGTACGGGGCCCGAAACCCAAGCACCGCCTTCAGGATTTCTAAGGGTGCAAATTTTTGATTTCACTCCTCACTACCTATCACAGTTTCGAAGGCCATAAAATGCCAAAATAGCACAAAACCCCCCCAAATGACCCCATTTTGGAAAGTAGACACCCCAAGCTATTTGTTGAGAGGCATGGTGAGTATTTTACAGCTCTCATTTGTTTTTGAAAATGAAGAAAGTAAAGAAAAAAAAAAATTTTTTTTTTTCTTTTTTTTCAATTTTCAAAACTTTGTGACAAAAAGCGACATCTGCAAAATACTCACAATACCTCTCAGCAAATAGCTTGGGGTGTCTACTTTCCAAAATGGGGTCATTTTGGGGGGTTTTATGCCATCTGGGCATTCCATGGCCTCCGAAACTGTGATTGGCAGTGAGAAGTGAAATAAAAAAATTACTCCCTTAGAAAGCCTGAAGGCGGTGCTTGGTTTTTGGGGTTCCGTACGCAGCTAGGCTCCCAAAAAGTCCCACACATGTGGTATCCCCGTACTCAGGAGAAGCAACAGAATGTATTTTGGGGTGTATTTCCACATATGCCCATGACATGTTTGAGCAATATATCATTTAGTGACAACTTTTTGTAAAAAAAATATATATATTTTTTTTTTTATTATTCAATCTCTTGGGACAAAAAAAAAAAATATTTAATGGGCTCAACATTGCTCTCAGCAAATAGCTTGGGGTGTCTACTTTCCAAAATGGGGTCATTTGGGGGGGGTTTGAACTGTCCTGGCATTTTATGCACAACATTTAGAAGCCTATGTCACACGTCACCCACTCTTCTAACCACTTGAAGACAAAGCCCTTTCTGACACTTTTTGTTTACATGAAAACATTTTTTTTTTTTGCAAGAAAATTACGTTGAACCCCCAAACACTATATATATTGTTAAAGCAAAGGCCCTACAGATTAAAATGGTGGGTGTTGCATTTTTTTTTTCCACACAGTATTTGCGCAGCGATTTTTCAAAACGCATTTTTTGTGGAAAAAATACACTTTTTTTTATTTTAATGCACTAAAACACACTATATTGCTCAAATTTTTGATGAAATAAAAAATATGATCTTAGGCCGAGTACATGGATACCAAACACGACATGCTTTAAAATTGCGCACAAACACGCAGTGGCGACAAACTACATACATTTTTAAAAGCCTTTAAAAGCCTTTACATGATACCACATTAGATTCACGGAGGAGGTCTACTGCTAAAATTACTGCCCTCGATCTGACCTTCGCGGTGATACCTCACATGCATGCTGCAATTGCTGTTTACATATGACGCCAGACCAACGCTTGTGTACGCCTTTGCGCAAGAGAAGGGGGGGCAGGGGTTCTTTTTTTTTTTTTTTTTAGTTTTTTTTTTATTTATTTAGCTTTTTTATTCTATTTTTAAACTGTTCCTTCCATTTTTTTTCTTTGTTATGATTTTTATTGTTATCTCAGGGAATGTAAATATCCCCTATGATAGCAATAGGCAGTGACAGGTACTCTTTTTTTGAAAAAAAATTGGGGTCTATTAGACCCTAGATCTTTCCTCTGCCCTCAAAGCATCTGACCACACCAAGATTGGTGTGATAAAAATGCTTTCCCAATTTCCCAATGGCGCGGTTTATATCCGGGAGGGGGGACATTCCCTCCTACTGCTTGTAAAAGCAGTCTAGAGGCTAATTACCCGCTAGAATTGCTTTTACATGAAAGCCGATCACTGGCTGAAAAGAATGATACCAAGATGATACCTAAACCTGCAGGCATCATTCTGGTATATACCATTCAAAGTCCAGCAACATACTGGACATATATTGTAATCTTTTTTTTTTTCATGCAGCCTCTTGGCTGAACGAAAAAAAGAGATTGATTGGTGGGTATGCCCACCATTAGAATACCTCCCTTCATCCACCCCACTTCTAATGATGGGCATACATGCACCATTTATATATGCCGATGCATGGGGGCATCCTCCCGCAAAAGTTATGCCGTGTACACACGGTCGGAATTTCGACCGTATGTACGTGGCATTAGGAGCCAATCGCTCCTCCGCCCCCCCTGCTGCCCCCATGCTTCGGCACATATGCTCTTTTTTTTAACTGTGGTGGTGAAATCACCTCCTACAGCGTTGGAGTCGCGGCTTTATGTATCGTGGGAGCAAACGCTGTTGCTGTCAAGATAAATAAATCCGCGCTGCAACTGAATGGCGCACCTGAAAACAAAAAAAATGCTTAACACTAAAACACAGTAAACAAAATTACATACCTGAAAAGCAAGCATGATAAAACATGATAAAACATAATAAAACATTGCAGAATAGAATGGAGTAAAAAAAGAGCAACAATAGAGAGAGAGAGAGAACAATAAAACGACAACTATTTTTGTTTTTTTTATTTTTTTGAGATTCACAGGTAAAAAAGCTCCTGACTGTTAGCGACTGAATCAAAACGCTACCACAAAAAAAATGTTAGCGATCGCAGGGATCAGGCCTGACTCTGCGAACACTGCAGTTATGTGTGCTTAGTGTTTTGTAAGTGACAGTGATCGATCGATACTGCACTTGGGTGGGCTGGGCTGGGCTGGGCGGAGGGGGAAAACGCAGGTGCTAGCAGGTATCTGGGCTGATCCCGCTAACAATGCGTTTTTTTGGAACCCTAAACTGCTGGGACGCTAGTATAGATCTGATCAGATCAGATATTGATCTGTTCAGATACTATACCACTAAGGGAGGTGTATGCTTTGCGCGTGGGTGTTTGCGGTACTGGCACTAACCTGGGGCGACGCAGACCTTATTTGACCCTAAAACCTAATTGATATCACCCGCCGGGCGATCAGGGGGTTAAACCGTTATTGGGTAATAAATGGCGGGTGCCCTGACAGTATAAAAAACAAGCTAACTAACCAGCGTCACCCGTAACAGTAATACAAAAAAAAAACTGGTTACCTAGCGACACTAATGCAGGGATCAGAAAAACGATCGCTTAGTGACACTGGCAAAAGGGGGTGAAAGGGTTAACTAGGGGCAATCAGGGGGTTAAACCTTTATTAGGTAATATATGGGGGTACCTGACGCTATATAAAAACCTGACGGGGAACCTAAATAACGAAATAACTAACTGGCTAACCAGCGTCACCAGTGACATTTTATACGGTGATCACTGGTGAAAGGGTTAACTCTAGGGGCAATCAGGGGGTTAAAAACCTTTATTTAGGTTGTAATATGGGGGTACCTGACCTATAAACCTATTTATGAACCTATATAAACATGGCGGTTAACCTAAAAAAAAACTGGTTACCTAGCGACACTAATGCAGCGATCAGAAAAACGATCGCTTAGTGACACTGGCAAAAGGGGGTGAAAGGGTTAACTAGGGGCAATCAGGGGGTTAAACCTTTATTAGGTAATATATGGGGGTACCTGACGCTATATAAAAACCTGACGGGGAACCTAAATAACGAAATAACTAACTGGCTAACCAGCGTCACCAGTGACAGTTATACTGTGATCACTGGTGAAAGGGTTAACTCTAGGGGCAATCAGGGGGTTAAAACCTTTATTTAGGTGTAATATGGGGGTACCTGACCTATAAAACTATTTATGAACCTATATAAAACATGGCGGTTAAAATAAAAAAAAAATGGTTACCTAGCGACACAATGCAGCGATCAGAAAAACGATCGCTTAGTGACACTGGCAAAAGGGGGTGAAGGGGTTAACTAGGGGCAATCAGGGGGTTAAACCTTTATTAGGGGGGGGTAGGGGGCTACCTAGGACCTAAAACTAACTGCCCTGACAGTTATTACAGTCACACTGACACTAAATGCAGTGATCAGTAAATAAATGATCACTGCAATTAGTGACACTGTGACTGGGGGGGGAGGGGTGATCTGGGGGGTGATCAGGGGGTGACAGGGGGGTGTTTTGTGTGCCTAACTGTACTGGTGTCAGTGTAGTGTTGTGCACTAACCTTAACATGTTCGCCGCTCGGCGTCTCCGGTCACATAGACCGGCGCACCGAGCGTGACATCACTTCCGCCTTCCTGTCTATACAATAGACAGGAAGGGGAAGCTTTTCATTCGCCAGGAGCGATCGCGAGGGGGTGGCCAGAAACCACTGGCCGTCCCCTCGTCCCGGATCGCTCCTGAAGCGATGCCGACCGTCCCCGCCGGCGGAGGGGGGTCCGATCGGACCCCCCAACCGCCTAAAGAATGGCACGTACAGGTACGTGGTTCTGCCTGTACGTGCCATTCTGCCGACGTATATCTACATGGGGCGGTCGGCAAGTGGTTAATTATCCAAATGTTCACTGGGCATATGGAGCTGCTCAATCCTCTAAGGCTTGGCACTTCTTCTTCTTCTTCTTAAATGTCTTGTATGACACTTTTATGTGTCAGTTGGTGGATGCCCCAACTAGAAACAAGTCTCTTCTTGAACTACTAATTACCAAACACTTAGAGCAATAGTGGCTGTGGAAGCAAGGGATAACTTGGTGATTATAGGGCAGTTACCTTCACTGTAAGACCCCTTTCACACTGGCAGCGCCCGGCCATTAGCGCTAAAGCTTTTCGGCCGCTAGCGGGACACTTTTTTACAAAAAGTTATCGTCACGTTTTGAGGCGCTTTCAAATCACCTTTCAGACGCTTTGGAAGTGCTGCCTATTCTTTGCAGTGTGCAGGGCGTTTTGGGAGCGCTATTAACAGTGCTCACAAACCACCCCAAAGATGCTGCTTGCAGGTCTTTTTGCAACATTTTCAGGTGCTTTTCAGAGGCTATTTCTAGAGATAAAGCGCCTGAAAACCACCTCAGTGTGAAAGTAGCCTTAATCATAGGAAAAGCAGACACAAGGGTAGGACATGCACATCACATTTTAAGAGAACCAACTTTACCTAACTGTACTTCATACTTCTTGGCTTTAAATGGGGAGATATTCTAAAAACAAAAAACAGGAGGAAAAGTGGGAAAGCTTTAAGAACATTTTAATTGCAATAGTCTGTGTGTTCCAATGGGCAATAAATATAAAAGAACTAAGGTTAAACATGGCTGGCTAAACTTGAGCGGAAAAAGACACATTAAAGAGAAAAAAATGCCCTTTAATAAATGTAAGCATGAGGGGACATTGTCAGCATTCCAACATTACAAAGAATGTAATAATGTAAGTGCACAATCAGGGCAGCAATTTAAAAAAAAGATGTACATAGTAAAAAAGCAAAGTTGGAGCATATTGGCCCCATAAAGGATAGTCAGGGAGAGTTGGTTTCAAGTTACAGGGAGAAGGCAAAAGTATTAAACACTTTCTTTTCTTTTCCTCAGTATTCACTATGGAAAGGAAGGGTATAATAGACAAGATGATAGCATTAGAAATACAGCAAGGAGTGTACACTAGTGGCTAACGGAAGCTAGTGGTCTAAAAAAAAAAAATTGAAAAACTTAATGTGGACAAATCACCAAAGCTAGATGGATTACACCCGAGAGTTTTCAAAAAAGTAAGCCAGGTCATTGCAAGACCTTTATTCCTAATCTTTAAGGAAATCTTACTGACTGGAATGTTACCAGCAGACTGGCGGAGACCTAACGTCGTGCCAATATTCAAAAAGAGCCAAGATACAGTGCCTTGCAAAAGTATTCACCCCCTTGGCATTTTTCGTGTTTTGTTGCCTCACAACCTGGAATTAACATGGATTGTTTGAGAATTTGCATAATTTCATTTACAGAACATGCCCACAACTTTTGAAGATGATTTTTTATTTATTTTTTTATTGTGAAGCAAACCACAAATGGGACAAAATAACAGAAAAAGTCAATGTGCATAACTATTCACCCTCCTAAAGTCAATACTTTGTAGCACCATCCATATTTCCCTCAACTCTGACCAGTTTCCCAGTCCCGACTGCTGAAAAACATCCACACAGCATGATGTTGCCACCACCATGTTTCACTGTGGGGAATGGTGTTCTTTGGGTGATGTGATGTGTTGGGTTTGCGCCAGACATAGCGTTTTCTTTGATGGCCAAAAAGTAAAACTTTAGTCTCATCAGACCAGAGCACCTTCCTCCATACATTTTGGGAGTCTCCCACGTGCCTTTTCGCAAACTCAAAACATGGATTTTTTTTTTTTGTGCTGAAAGTAATGGTTTCTTCTGGCCACTCTGCCATAAAGCCCAACTCTATGGACCGTACGGCTTATTGTCGTCCTACGTACAGATACTCCAGTCTCTGCTGTGGAACTCTGCAGCTCCTCCAGTGTTACCTTAGGTCTCTGCTGCCTCTCTGATTACTGCCCTCCTTGCCCGGTCCATGAGTTTTGGTGTGCAGCCGTCTCTTGGCAGGTTTGCTGTTGTGCCATGTTCTTTCCATTTGGTTATGATAGATTTGATGGTGCTCCTAGGGATCATCAAAGATTTGGATATTTTTTTTTATAACCTAACCCTGACTTGTACTTCTCAACAACATTGTCTCTTGTTTGGAGAGTTCCTTTGTCTTCATGGCAGTGTTTGTTTAGTGGTGCCTCTTGCTTTGGGTGTTACAGCCTCTGGGGCCTTTCAAAAAGGTGTGTATATGTAATGACAGATCATGTGACACTTAGATTGGACACAGGTGGACATCATTTCATTAATTATGTGACTTCTGAAGGTAATTGGTTGCACCAGAGCTTTTTATGGGCTTGATAACAAAGGGGGTGAATACATAAGCACATGCCAATTATCATTTTTATTTTATTTCTGAAAAATATATACATAAAACAATTTTTCTAATTTTACTTCACCAACTTAGACTATTGTGTTCTGATCCATCACATATAATTCAGATTAAAAAAACATTGCACTATAGGCTGTAATGTAACAAAATAGGTAAAAAGCCAAGGGGGGTGAATACTTTTGCAAGGCACTGTAAATACCTGCAAACTACAGGCCAGTCAGCCTTACATCAATATTTGTAATCGATTGGAGGGGATAAGGGACCATATCCAAGAATTTCCTGATGAAATTAGTACCAGCAGTAGTAACCAGCATGGATTTATGAAAGCTCGTTTTTGCTGGACCAACTTGTTAACATTCTTTGAGGAAGTGAGCTGTAATCTGTATAGAGGAAGACCTCCGGATGTAGTGTATCGCCAAAGCATTTGACGAAAAAACCCCATAAATGCCTAATTTAACAATTGATGTCATCAGCGATAGTGTATGTACCTGGATGGAATATTGGTCACAGGAGTGTGTCCAGAGGGTGGTAACAGCGTATCTTCTGAATGGTCTGGAGTTGTGAGTAGGACCAATTCTGTTTAACTTGTTGATAAATAATATAGAGGTTGGTATAAATAGTTTAGTCCTGGTATTTGCTGATATGAAACTAAGCAGGGAAATAACTTCACAACAGGATATTGAAACTGTACAGGCTGCATTCACAACTGAGTGTTTTCAGCTCGTAAAACGCCCAACAAACAAAATCCCATTCATTTCAATGGCTCCTGTTCACATCTGAGCGTTTTGTCACCTAAAGCAAAAGGCCTGAAAAACGCCCTAAGCTCAAAAAAAGAACATGAGCTTTTTTGGGGCAGATTATAGGCAGTTTTCTGGCTTTTACATTGGTGACCTGAACAAAATCACGATAACGCAGAAAAAATTCGAGATAAAACCGTACGACTTTGAAACGCTCTGGTGTGAATGCAGCCACAAGAAAAGGATCAGTCCTAGTTGAAGACAACCTGAGAAATAGCATGCATTGTCAAGCTGCAGTATGCAAGACCAGCAGACTATTGGCATGCTTTAAAAAGGGGTCATACTTGAGAGATAAATCTATAGTTCTACTACTTTACAAAAACTCTGGTTCAGCCACATCTTGAGTATGCAATCTAGTTCTGGTCGCCAGGAGGGATGTACTGGAATTGAAAGGGTCCACAAAAGGACAACCAAACTATCAAGGCGGCTGGAGGACCTCAGTTATTATGAAAGGCTACACGCATTAGGCTTGTTTTCCCTGGAGAAGAGACACTTAAGTGGAGATGATTTCAATATCTAAATGGTGATTCTAGTATAGGGAGAAAACTGTTCAGTCTTGGGTTGCTCAAAAGGATACGTGGTCACTTAATGACATTGGACAAGAAGCGGTTTAACGCCCAAAAGTGGAACTTCTGCTTTAAGCACTCCACGCCACCTAACATGTCACATTTGGCATGTAATTTTTTTTAGGGGGGTGAGTGGGTACCTGGTTTTGACAGGTACTTCCTGCCCCACTTCCTCCTTCCGTCTTCTTGCCGCCTAGGCGGCGACTCCTCTCATAGGCGGCCCCTCCCTCTCTACAATCTTCTGGGCCACGTCACAGGTTCCAGAAGATTGCCTGACCACCGGCTGTGAAGTCGCAAGCTGTCACAGCCGGATGCCCACAGTTGCAATGATGGCATCGCAGAAAGGAGCAAGGCTTTGGGCGGCTGCATCGCTGGACCGTGGGATAGGTGAGTGTCTTTTTTTTCTAAAAGTCAGCAGCTACACTTTTTTGTACCTGCTGACTTTTAAGAAACTGAAAAAAAAAAGAGTGGAACTCCGCTTTAAAGAGGAGCTCTTTGCTCCTTCAGAAAAAAATTAAGGTCAGCAGCTACAAATACTGTAGTACTGTAGCTGCTGACTTTCAATATTAGGACACTTACCTGTCCAGGAATCCAGCGCTGTCCTCACCCAAGCCGTTTTTCTTTTCAGTCGGCTATAGGGAGCTGCCGCCGCCATCTCCACTACGGGATACCAGAAGTGAAACATTGAGGCTACACAGCCGATTCCCTACTGCGCATGCGCAAAGCGAGCTGCACTCTGTGAATGGGCTGGTGTGGGGGAAGGAGGAGGGGAGCCAAGCTTCTGCCTGAGTCCGCCGTGGCAAACTCAGCCAAAAGTGTAAGCAGGTACCGGTAAAAAACGGATACCTGCTCCCCCCCCCCCCCCCCCCAAAGGAAGGGGGGGGGCAGACAAGCAGAGTATCCCCTTTTGGGTGGAGCTCCCATTTTTAAACTGTGTAAGGGGTCCTTTACTGTTAAAACAGTAAGGATGTGGAACTTTCACAATCAGTTATGTCAGCGGGAAGTGGCGACAATTTAAAAAACCTTTTTAGATGGGCATTTTAGTGTAACTAATATACAGGGATATGGGAAGTTTTGGAGAGATGAATGCATCCACACAGGGTGAACTGGATGGACTAATGTCTTTATTCAACTTAACCAACTGTGTAATTGTAGAACATCTGTGAGATATATAGAGATAAATCGTAAACATTATAAAACCAGGTATTTAAAAAATAAAGTTAAATAAGCAAGTTAGGAGGGCGGGGGCAGAGACTAACTTACAAATTTAGTGAGAGGTCTGCTTTAAGGACTTCCCATTAGGAAATTTTCTTGCTCATCTGCCCAATCTGCATGCTCATTTGTTCACAATTCAATTTGTATATCCTCTTATAGAGTGACAAGGAGTCAGAGATCCCACACATGAATGGTGAGAACATGGAGATGGATTCTGATGAGGAGGACTCCGAGGACCCTGAAGAGGAGGATTACCACAGTGGTGAACCAAGCATCTCTGAGCACCAGGATGATCTTCCAGCTCCATCAGAAGGCACACCAGAATCAGACACCCTAAAGAAGGTAAAGCTCTACTAAATGGGGGTCATTCTTTTTATTTTGCTCAAAAAAGGCCACAAGTAGACCTTTCTAGGTTGTATGCATTACATTTTAGTAAGACACTGCCACTGTTTTTTTTTTTTTTTTTTTTTTTTTAACAAATCATTTCTGTAGAATATAGCGGTAATAGTGACATCTGCAGGTAAAACAGTGTACCACATTATTTTTACTTCAAATAGAACATATTTAATGTTATAACTATTGCCCAGAATCCCTATGCACTATGCCTTGCTCTGCAACATAATAGGCCTCTTTAAAACTTCTCCTAAAAGTTAGGAAAAGCAGATGTGTTCATATGAACTCATCTCTGGCAGAGTCCCTCTGAAGTATCTTTCTTAATCTAATGTATAAATATACTGACCTTATATATGTGGGAATGACTGAACTGAGAACAGCTCTTACAAGGAACCCCGGTCCTTTATTCGGGCAGGGCTAGACAATTCTCAGTCACCATGACTACTAAAAGAAAACTTGTCTGGTGACGAGTCATTTAGGCTGCTTTCACACTGAGGCGGGCGCCGGCGGTAAAGCGGCTCAATATTTAGCACCGCTTTATCGTAGTTTTAGCAGCGCTATTTTTCCGCTAGCGGGGTGGTTTTAACCCCTGCTAGCGGCCGAAAAAGGGTTAAAAGCGCTGGTTTACAGCCCTGCCCCATTGTTTTCAATGGGAAGGGGCGCTTTATGAGCAGTGAATACACCGCTCCTACATCGCTCCAAAGATGTGGCATGCAGGACTTTTTTGACCGTCCTGCAAGCGCACCTCTCCAGTGTGAAAGCCCTCAGGGCTTTCACATTGAAGTGAATTGAGCGGCTCTTTCAGGGCGATTTGCAGGCACTATTTTTAGCACTTTGGCGCCTGAAAAGAACCTCCGTGTGAAAGTAGCCTTAGAGTTGAGCACTACAGACTCTGCTCTGGGGTAGTCTGAGGCATGAAGAGGACTGCCAAGGGTGGTAGATGAGTGTGGACTGAGTCCCCTCTGTCTGGGATATGCCCGCCACTCATCTGAGACCCCGACTGGTGAGTGAGGCAAGAGGGGGATAGCCTGCTGGTGTCCTGTGTGGGGTTGGAGCCATAGCATATATCTGTAATAAAAAAAGGTTTGTTTGTAGGGTGCCATCTGGGGCTTTATCCAGCCTGATCCCCTGTTTAGTGTTATACCTAGAGCACAATTTAGAGGCGCAATATCCATTTATCTATCCATCCATCCATCCAGTGCTACAGTGCTATACCCAACGTTCATTGTTTTATGTATCCAGAACTACAGTGTTGTAATAAATAATAGTAGTGTTAGGTATCCAGTACTGTTCTAGTCTCCATTTTTTTTTTTTTGTATGTGTCCAGTAGTGTGTTCACCGTTATCGAATATGCATTGTTGTACAATGTTAAACTGTATGTATTCAATTCTCCAATGTTCTGTCCAGTGTTCTCTCAGATGTCTGTCTTTTGCTACATCCACTGTATGTGATGTTCAGTATTGCAGGTTTACATTTGCTGTCCCATCCATTAGTCCTAAACATCCATCAATCATTTAAGGCACAGCAGCAAGCTAAGTTGGTGGACAGAATGTAGCCACAATCCAGTGAAGTCTTTTTTCTTTCTTGATTTCCATGGGAAAAGTTGATCTGTGGTGGAAATTGTGTGGCATCCATCAATTCAGTAGTTCTACATTCTGGTGTGTGGCCATTGAGTTCAGAAAGCTAATTTATATTAATATACAAGGATTCATGGTTCCTACTTGTCCTTGTGTTCCTGGGTCCATGAGCAAGGTATCTGGACCATGGCTGGACAATTCTGGTTGCCAAAGCAACTCGACAAAACCTTACAAACAGCGTCATCAAAAGCGATTGTTGGTGAAGAGGCAGGCGCTGAAATGCCAGGCTTATTGCTGGGTAAGACCAGCACTGTGTGAGAATGGTAGCGGCTAATGTGACTGTATTGACAGCCAGTATTGCACCAGACAGACTGGGTCAAGTCCTGCTGGTGTGTGAGGCAATACCAGCTGTCAAATACATTTTGTTGCATGCTAGTCTCACGACGAAAGTGAAGAGGCTACTCCCCCATACCAAAATTCTCGTACGACCAAATTCAACTTCAGAAGTGACGTCATGTGTTGAATAGTTTTGTGTGTTTTCTTTAGTTTCTGAGCCTTGCTCTTATGATTTTTTTTGAACGAAAACCGTACTAATTAAAATCGTACGTTAAGTTCACATACAACAAAAATGTTATAGTCTGCACATCCAGCTTTTGTGGGACAAAAAATCGCAATCGGCTGTCGAAGACACCATACTAACGATCCGAAAATCGACAGATCGTTCGTCGGATTAAATTTTGCTTTCGATTTTTGTAACGTGTGTCTGGGTCTTTACTGGGTCTTTACTTAAAGTGTTACTAAACCCACAACAGTAAAATCAGTTTGCATATGCAGTAATGCATGCTTGTTATACTCACTGTGGAACCTAAGGGATTAATCTTCTGCATTGTGTAAAAAGGCTGTTTGATCCCATCTTCTCTGATCATCTCCTTCTTCCACAGTCCCTAATCCATCTCCTAATCCACAGCCTATGGAGTCACTCTGCACATGCTCATTTCAGCGTTTATTGCTAGATAGATTTTTTTTTTTTTCTTGGGAGGGTGCATGTGATCAGCACAGGTCCAATCAGCACTGTCCAGACAGAGGGTCAGGGGTTCTGAATCCTCAAATGACAGTCAGATGAGAATGAAAACACCTACAAGCTTTAATCAGACACTGATAGAAGTCACAAAACTGCTATATACTGCTGATGAGAAAAGGTATTTAGCAGGTTTAAATTAACTAAAATAATTGCATTTCCATGTTCTGTGTACTGTGGGAGATCAGATATATTGAATGCAGGGTCCTTGGTTTAGTAACACTTTAATGATAGCTTGTGCATTTCACCTGCAGGACCATGACTTTTTCTATGCTGTGAGGGACAAGTGCATCTACTACAATGCAGACAAGCCATGAGCTCAACTGGCTTTTCTGTTATAAACCTCCTCCTCTTCTTGAGTGCAATGGCGCTAGATTAACCACTTGACCACTGGGCACTTAAACACCCTTAATAACCAGACCAATTTTCAGCTTTCGGTGCTCTCACATTTTGAATGACAATTACTCAGTCATACAACACTGTACCCAAATGAAATTTTTGTCCTTTTTTTCACACAAATAGAGCTTTCTTTTGGTGGTATTTAATCACCGTTGAGTTTTTTATTTTTTGCGCTATAAAAGAAAAAAGACAGAAAATTCGGTAAAAAAAATGAATTTTTCTTCGTTTCTGTTATAAAATTTTGCAAATTTTGTCATTTTTCTTGATAAATTTTGGCCAAAATTTATACTGCTACATATCCTTGGTAAAAATAAGTACAAATTGGGATATATTATTTGGTCGTTGTGAAAGTTTTAGAGTCCACAAGCTATGGTGCCAATATCTGAAAATTGATCACACCTAAAGTACTGACGGCCTATCTCATTTCTTGAGTCCATAACATGCCAGAAAAGTACAAATACCCCCCAAATGACCCCTTTTTGGAAATAAGACATTCCAAGGTATTTGGAAAGAGGCATGGTGAGTTTTTTGAAGTTGTAATTTTTTCCCACAATTCTTTGCAAAATCAAGATTTTTTTTCTTATTTTTATTTTTTTCACAAAATTGTCATATTAGCAGGTTATTTCTCACACACAGCATATGCATACCACAAATTACACCCCAAAACACATTCTGCTATTACTCCCGAGTACGGCGATACCACATGTGTGAGACTTTTACACAGCGTGGCCACATACAGAGGCCCAACATGCAGGGAGCGCCATCAGGTGTTCTGGAGCACCCGGGACAATTCTGACATTTCTCTCCTACATGTAAAAATCATCATTTATTTGATAGAAAATTACATAGAACCCCAAAACATTATATATGTTTTTTTAGAAAAGACCCTAGAGAATACAATGGCGGTCGTTGCAACTTTTTATCTAGCACGGTACTTGCGCAGCAATTTTTCGAACGCGTTTTTTTGGGAGAAAAAAGTTTTGTGCTTTACAAAAAACAAAACTGTAAATTTAGCCCAATGTTTTTGCATAATGTGAAAGATGAAGTTACGCCGAGTAAATAGATACCTAACATGTCACCCTTCAAAATTGCACGTGCTCGTGGAATGGCACCAAACTTCGCTACTTAAAAATCCCCATAGGCGGCGCTTTAAAACTTTTTACTGGTTACATGTTTTGAGTTACAGAGGAGGTCTAGGGCCAAAATTATTGTTCTCGCTCCAACGTTCGCAGCGATACCTCACATGTGTGGTTTGAACACCGTTTTCATATGTGGGCGGGACTTACGTATGCGTTCGCTTCTGCATGCGAGCGCACGGGGACAGGGGCGCTTTACATTTTTTTTATTGTTCATTTTACTTTATTTATTTTAGTTTGACACTTTTTTCCCCCAAAAATTTTTTTTGATCACTTTTATTCCTATTACAAGGAATGTAAACATCCCTTGTAATAGGAATATGGCATGACAGGTCCTCTTTACAGTGAGATATGGGGTCAATAAGACCCCACATCTCACCTCTAGGCTGGAAAGCCTGAAATAAAATAAAAAACGATCCTGGCTTTGATCGTAGCGAGCATTGCAGGGTATCGCAGGGTATCGCAGAATATCGCAGGATATGGCTGGGTATGGCATGGCAGGGTATGGCAGGGTATGGCAGGGTATGGCAGGGTATGGCAGGGTATGGCAGGGTATGGCAGGGTATCGCAGGGTATGGCAGAGTATCACAGGGTATGGCAGAGTATCGCAGGGTATGGCAGAGTATCGCAGGGAATGGCAGAGTATCGCTGGGTATGGCAGGGTATCGCTGGGTATTATTGCAGGGTATGGCAGGGTATCGCAGGTAATGGCAGAGTATGGCAGGGTATGGCAGAGTATCGCAGGGTATGGCAGAGTATCGCAGGGTATCGCAGGTAATGGCAGGGTATGGCAGAGTATGGCAGGGTATCGCAGGGTATGGCAGGGTATCGCAGGGTATGGCAGAGTATGGCAGGGTATGGCAGAGTATCGCAGGGTATGGCAGAGTATCGCAGGGTATGGCAGAGTATCGCAGGGTATGGCAGAGTATCGCAGGGTATGGCAGGTAATGGCAGGGTATGGCAGAGTATGGCAGGGTATGGCAGAGTATGGCAGGGTATGGCAGAGTATGGCAGGGTATGCAGGGTATGGCAGAGTATCGCAGGGTATGGCAGAGTATCGCAGGGTATGGCAGAGTATCGCTGGGTATGGCAGGGTATCGCTGGGTATTATTGCAGGGTATGGCAGGGTATCGCAGGTAATGGCAGAGTATGGCAGGATATGGCATGGCAGGGTATGGCAGAGTATCGCAGGGTATGGCAGAGTATCGCAGGGTATCGCAGGTAATGGCAGAGTATGGCAGGGTATGGCATGGCAGGGTATGGCAGAGTATCGCAGGGTATGGCAGAGTATCGCAGGGTATGGCAGAGTATCGCAGGGTATGGCAGGGTATGGCAGAGTATCGCAGGGTATGGCAGAGTATCGCAGGGTATGGCAGAGTATCGCAGGGTATGGCAGAGTATCGCAGGGTATGGCAGAGTATCGCAGGGTATGGCAGAGTATCGCAGGGTATGGCAGAGTATCGCAGGGTATGGCAGAGTATCGCAGGGTATGGCAGAGTATCGCAGGGTATGGCAGAGTATCGCAGGGTATGGCAGAGTATCGCAGGGAATGGCAGAGTATCGCAGGGAATGGCAGAGTATCGCAGGGAATGGCAGAGTATCGCAGGGAATGGCAGAGTATCGCAGGGAATGGCAGAGTATCGCAGGGAATGGCAGAGTATCGCAGGGAATGGCAGAATATAGCAGGGTAAGGCACAGTATTGGAGGGTATGGCAGATTTGGTATCCATCCATCCATGCTCAGCCATCCCTCCATACCCTGCAATACCCAGCAATACACTGCAGGCTATTGCTGTGTATTGCAGGGTATGGAGGGATGGCTGAGCATGGATGGATGGATGGATCGGTGGCATGCAGAGCAGGCTGTGGGCACTACAGATCCCGCCCACAGCACTGCTGCCACCGATCCCTCCCCCTCTCCTCTCACACTGTACCGATCGGTACAGAGAGAGGAGGGGATAGGAACCGGCGTCATCAAATGACGCCGGTTTGCTTACATGTGATCGCTCCGTCATTTGACGGAGCGATCACGTGGTAAACGGCCGCGATGAGCGGCCGTTTACCGTGATCCGTGATCCGCCGGGTCCCCTGGACCCGGCGATCACGGATGTACTCGAGTGCGCGCCCCAGGGGGCGCGCAAGAGGGGAATTCCGGGAGGACGTCATATGACGCCCTCCCAGAGTTAAGCAACCGGCCTGTAGCCGTCATTCGGCTATGGGCCGGTTGTAAAGTGGTTAATTACTTCAGGCATAATAAATCAGATGCAGAGCACTGTTATTTCTTTTCCTGTTACCAGTGTGTAGCAGATTGACAAATCTGGTACTAGAAGCAGTGAGTGCCAGAGCTCCAGGGTCTGCACTGAATAGTGAAGATACATGATTGGAGACCAGTGAGTTTTTATTTTTATTTTTTTTAACACTGTTATAGCTGCAACTATCAGTTGAAGACACTGGCAAACAAAGCTCTTAGGACAGCCTATGGAATCCCTCCTACTCCCTGATTCTTCGGGGGGTGGGCGGGGGAAGCCGTCCCTGCTGGGAGAAGACCGTGATTGTTAGCGGCTATAGCAGCTGCTAGCGATAATCCCAAGTGAATTCGGCAGGCTGCTTGTACCCAAGTTGATCGATCAACTTGGTACATTTAGCCTGCCCACACACTGCCTATTCCTTCTGAACCGGCCAAGATTTGTACAGTCTATGGCCAGCCTTGGGTGAGGATCAGATCACATTTTATGGCAAATTAAAGCAGAAAACCAGTTAATTCCATGGTCGTTCACATACTTTTTCTTGTGTGTGTGTATATGTGTGTGTAATATATAAATATATATATATATAGGTGGATGATTTGGAATCGGATGGTGATGAAGAGGCAGAATCTATGGAGTCACAAGAGGAAGAGGAGGATGGGGCTGAATCAGATTTAGTAAGTATTCTAAAGAAAATTTGTCTAGTCACTTCAGGTATGGCATGTAATTGTTTTTTATTCCCGCACCAAAAACTTAAGTTACCCACCCCCTACCCAGGAATGTAATCATATTGCCCCCTTTCTGGTTTGCCTCTATGAGCCCTTGTAGTTTCCTTTTGATTGAACACTGAAATTACCCAGTTTATTTACAAAGCCAATGAGCGTGATATTCTTATTGTGGTTCATTATTTAGATTCGATCATCTGACTGTGCATTTGTGCTGGACTGGGCTTTCTGTGCCCCAGTTGTTGATTAATATCAAGAAGAATTAGGCTGGGAATAATTGTATTATATGGCCTATCTATATAGATTTAGTTTCATAATGAATCTTGATGATTAGACAAGCAAACACTGATATATGAAAGGAAATCAAGAGATTTTCTTTGCACTTTTTACTGTGCAGCCCTAGAACCTGCAATTAAAATAAAAGCACATTAAAGGTTAACTCTAACATTCCATGTTTTCAAATCAAACAAAAATGGCAGTAGATAATTCTATATCAGTTAATAGTAATGGTGATTTCTTGGTTATGACCTTACTGAAAACAATGGATGCTTTAAGGCCTGATTCACACCTATGCATTTTTAGTGCTTTTTGCATTTTGCAGATTTGCTCTACAGTCAATTTAACATGGTTTCCTATGGAACACATTTTGTAGTGCAAATCTGTAAAATGCAAAAAGCACTAAAAATGCAAAGGTGTGAATCCAGCCTAAAACCAAATCTTACCATACACTAATAACCTGTGGGCTGAATGAAAAAAAAAATCATAGATTCCCAATCCACGCTAAACAGTGTGAATGAACAAAACTCCTACTGAGGCTAATACAGTATGAGAGCTACTGGTTGCCAAAATGCAGTGGGCGGAGACTGCAGCTGATTGGCTGCAGTCACTATTTGGCAGAGAATTTTCTGCCCTGCTCCAGGTGATTTTCTGATTAAAGGATGCTGGGTGGTAGGGTGTCGACAGGACCACTAAATGCTTGAATTTTGTCCTGTTCATCAGAAACTGCACGGAATTCAATCAAAGTATGGCTAGCTTAGCTGGGGTTATCTCAGCAGGGTGCCAATTGTGTTTTCTGGTGTATATATATATATATATATATATATATAATGGCTAATAGGAGAATTTACAGACCTATAGAAATAATGAAAATATTGAACAGCAAGGAAAATTCTCCACATCAAAAAGGACTTTCAGAAAAAAATTCCTTGAATGACTCAAAATGTGTTCTTGCTGGTAATTCACTATAGCTTACCTCTAAATGAGACTTGTACTGAGAGATGTATGTTGATTGTTTATATTGGCCACCTCCTGGCTTAAAAGAGAAGTATATATTTTTTTCTAATAACCATGCTTACCTAGGTGGCTGCAGCATTGGCCTGCTGCTGCATCTGTCCCCGGTGCCTCTAACACTGAGAAACAAGCGATCCAACACTGCAGATCGCTTGGTTCTCAGAGCTCCCCGAGCAGAGAGCTGGTGACTGTCAGTCCTGCCCCCTCCACAGCTGGGCGGCAGTGGCCGGCTCAGGCTCTCAGCAGCTCACTGAGAGGCTGAACCAGGTGCAGGTCCAGGCATGTGGGTGGATCCAAACTCCATTGTCACAATCTTGCCTGAGCCTGGACCGGCTCTGTAACGTCAGCAGACTTCAGCCTGCTGTCTGCTGAAAATGGGTCACAGGAGTGCAGAACGAACTGCACTCCTGAGATCCATAGGAGAGATCCATAGGAGAAACGCAGCCAAACAAGCTTTGGCTGTACTTATTTAAATATTTTTGGAGTAACTATGGAAGCTAGTGCAAGTAACATTTTCTCATCTGTGTACTTGTCCAGAAAGTAATAGAACATCTGGATTACCATGAATGTGATGGAGAGGTCAGCCTCCAAATTTCTCTTGGCACAGGTTTTCTTTATGATGGCCCTGGAGGCTGATCCTGCCTCTTTTTTGTTACAGAGCTCAGAGTCCAGTCTTCGGAAGAAAAGCCAGGCAAAGCACAAAGGGAGTGCTGAGAACCCATGGATGAAAGCTGCAAAGACAAGGAGAGCAAGGATCAAAGCAAAGGCCAATCCAGGTAAAGATGTCTATGGTATTGAGTAATGTCAGAATAATTTACACATATTGTCTCTAAAAGGGCAATTGGGAAATTCTGCAGACAGCAAGGTCTTGACCATCATGGTGGTTGGCAATTTTAATGATTTCCCCTTCTAGGTTTACAGACCGCAGTTAGGACCAGTCAGGGGGGACCCAACCCTGTCCTGTTCCATTCAAAATTTAAACAAAGTGGGCATTATAAAACTACTGAGATAATAGGACCCTGAAAATAGGCTGACCAAATAGGACGAGGTACCAAAGCAGGAGGAAAAAGTATTAAAAGGTTAAGCAATCAAATACGTCCCATTTTCACCCTGTTGTGGCTGAGAACCCTGGACATTACTATATTGGTAAAGTTGGAATCCAGCCCACAAATGGTGAAACAGTTTCGCTTTTATATCAACAAAGGTGAATCGTTGCGGAACAGTTGTCAGAATGTGGGCAAATCTCTGCAATCTGACAGGGTGTTGCGACAGTTCCCCTTAAATTTGATGCTTCGCTCATGACAACTGTGTGTTAGTGGTGTTCATGTAAAGAAGGAGGAATGAAAAACATTCAACCAAATTGTGCCCTGGGATAGAATGGTGATGACCTTTAGAAGTGTCAATGTCAGCGGAGTGTGTCATATAGAGGCTTCAGAGGATGAGTGATGAATGAGTGAACTCAGCGCACACCCTGAAGCCTTCTGTGCTTCCAGCTGTTCTGAGCCTGGTAGAATGCAGTGCTAGCATGCGTGTTATCTTACACAACAGGGCACACATAAGCCAGTTACTTAACTTTTTTCTTTTGCTTTATTGTAGTTCATTATGATTATAACTATTATTGTATTTACACCATCATGTTCAGTATCTCATTTAAAAGCAGGGCATACAGTAAAGGTGATCTGTGCGAGATTTTTTACCTTTTGGCCTTGTGGTCTACTGGGGAACAGGAGGTATGATAAGTGCACTAACCCATAGCAAGTGATTCGTGTTTAATTAAAATCATTACAAAGGGTTCTTATTGGTCACTTTGCCCTTAGCACATTTTAATAAACTAAGCCTTGTAGCGGTCGTAAGTAAAAAAAGTTAAAATAATAATAAAAAAAAAAGTTGGATAGAGTGTCAAGGCATGTCGGCCATAAAGGAGTAAATGTACACAGTGGAAGACAGTCTGGCATGCTGGCCTCAGAATTGAGCTGCTATGGCTTTAAGGTATATACAGTCATAAAGAATGTTCACTCATTGCCACGGTTTTCAGCTAATCTTTATTTCTCAGTTTCTCTTGAGGCAGCAAGTGCCTACAGCACTGGCTTCATTGTTCGTAGGTACAAATATGCAGGTTCACCTGATGTAGACTTTCATTTTTTGATTGATGTTTTATGGAGCGCAGGGTCAACAGAAATTCTATTGAAATTCTATTGTTTTGCCCTTACCTATGGTCTGTCCTCTTCACCTAAAGCTTTCACAAATGTGCTATCCCCTATGATTGTTCTGCTGTGTGCACTTGGCATTGCCATTGTGGGACACCTGTATAACCCCCTGCTGAGAGAACAATCAGCTCGTCTACAGAATTGTTCAGATTCTTCAAAAGTTCAGTTGGATCATGAACTTTCAGAAGTCAGTGCTGGAACTGACTTATTGCTTGCAGGATCTAGGTCATCTTCTAGAGCACTTGTCAGGTTAGCAAACTCTTGACTCTGCTCCCATTTTTGGACTCTACAATTTAGGAGCCTTCCAACTCGCTGCTTTTGTATTCTGGGTTTGAAAGTGCCCTTTTTCAAGGCAGTCCTATATGCCCAATTCCACTTCAAACCGTTGCAACCCCAACACTGAGTTTGTGGAACAAAAGAGTACAGTCTTGGAATCGTCCGGTCACCGGACATCCTGACCATGTTGTGTCATGCCACGTGGCTCACTAATCCAGCCCTGCATTTGGTGAAATCCTTTCTTCCATTGGTCTGGGGGGTTTTCACAACAGAAACCATTCTGACAGGCTTGGGAGGAGTCCTAGGCACCCTTTCAGTGCAGGGAACCTGGTCACTGGAGTCAGCTCATCTCCCAGTAAACATCCTAGAGCTTCAGGTGAGATCCTAGATCCTTTGTCCTAAGGACCAGTTTACCACATTGCTTCACAGTATCTGGTGTTAACTGCATGTGTATAAAGCGCAGGTCCTAAGAGATAGGGGCCCATCCGATTCTGTTAGTCATAGGCTTTGAATGTTATGAAATTCACATTTCCTTTTCATACATCATGGGACACAGTCAGACTAATATTCATTACCTGCTGGGTTATACTCCATCATTAGGTGAATGGACACTGGTAGACCAAAGGTCTTCAGATGCTTAGATAAATGGTACCTGAGCCTCACAAAGAAGACTCAAGATCCTGCAAGGTTTTGCCTGTAATGTGGCCTCCGGGTGCTGGACCCTGTGGATTGGAAATCCTGGACACTACAGCGCTAAGGCATTTCCTGCAGGGTGCTGTACATATCCAAGGGAGTGTACCCGAAACATGAAAGGGTACCCAGTCCTTGAAAGTCCAAGTGACAGGTACCCGCCATGAAGGGTGAAGATTGGCCCTTCATTTCTAAGTGGCCCTGCGCCTGGACGGGTCAGTGAAACCCCTTTTTTTTTATTATTGTGGGGTGTCCCAGTGATTGTAACAATCAGTCAAGCTAGCTAAAGGCTAGACACCTATGTGCAGTGACCATACGGGGGAGTTCTGGGCTAGCTGTGGGTGTTTGCAAAGTGTGTACCTTTTTTGCTTGTGTCTGGCTGTTTTTTACCTGTATGATGGCGCACAACGGTGCACCATTTCACCTTGGTTCGCCGTGCGGTAGATCAGACTGGTTTCATGCTGGGGATGGGCACTGACATAAATATCCGTCGCCTTTTTCTCAGTCTCTCGGCTAATCATGACAATGCCGGTACAAGGGTGGTGGCCTCGTTTGGAAGCGGAAAATACCTTTGATTCAGTCGAGATGCCCTTTCTCTGGAGCGTGTTATGTAGGTTTGGCTTTGGCTCCAGATTTCTCCAGTGGTTGGGAATGATGTATAAAACCCTAAATGCCTGAGTCCGCACTAATGGCCGGATCTAAGCACTATTCCCCCTGGCCAAGGGCACTCGGCAAGGATGCCCTTTGTCGCCAAGCCTATTTGCTCTAGCGCTTGAGCCATTGGCCATCCTTGTGCGGAACTCCCGGCTTGTAGAGGGTTGGCGGATCGCCCCCCTGGAGGAGAAGATTTTGCTTTATGCAGATGCTACCCTGCTCTACCTAAGAGATGCCAACTCCTCCTTGCCGGACGCTCTGGCTATCTTTTGATGAGTTTTGGCACATTTTGGGTGTCAAGATAAATTGGAGTAAATCAGTTTTGTTTCCGCTGGATTTATATGCCAGGGGCTCGGCTTCGCCTACTCATTTGGTATGGGTTGAGGAATTTAAATATCTGGGTATCAAGGTGTCCAGGGATTTGAATACGTTTTCCGAATCTGACCTGATAGAGTAGCTTTTGGCGCAGGAGTCTTTTGACTAAGCCATTATCCACACTAATTGGCTCTTCCCAGTGTGCAGTCACCTAAGATAGATAGGCTTTGGGAACAGCGTCAAGACGATATTCCTGCATTAGATCGGGAAATATGGGAGGAATGCTTTGAGGATAGCTCCAGGCTGACGATGGCATCTAAAGGCAAATTCAAACTAAATTTCTCCATAGAGTTTACTTCACGCCACAGAATCTATCTGCAGTGTTCCTCTGACTGTACTAGCTGTCCTACAGCTGAGGGTACTTATAATCCTATGTTTTGGACATGCCCACGGGTAGCACAGTGTTGGATGGTGGTTGTTGAGTCCCGTCTACAGCTGTCTCTCCCTTGTACAGCGGAATTAGCACTGCTGGCTATCCATAATGATGAGCAAAGACCTACATATACCAAGCAGTTGATTTCCTATTTACTATATTATGCAAAAAAGGAAATACTCTTTAAGTGGGCATCCCCCTCCTGCACTCTCTTCCTGGGAATTGATTGTCAACAGGGTTCTACCAATGTAGAAATTGACGTATATAAATAGAAAATAATACAAAAAAATATGGAAGCCATGGATGGATTGTACATGACCTTGTCCCTAGGGGACGACCTTACTCTTAATTTCCCTTCGGGATGGTGATTGCTAACTATGAGTTCCTTCTGGTTATTGGGCAATGTACTGACACGTCTTGATTGTCTGGATGACTCCTTCTTTACCTTGATAACTGTAACCTTGCATACCTGCTGTTTGTTTTACACATCTTTTTCAATTGAGATCAATTCCGTTTGTAACAAAAAAAAAACTTAAATCGGGGGTCAGCAGTCAGTAGCTTGCAATCTACCAGTAGATCACGGACAGGTGACTGGTAGATCGCGGTCTGGGCTTGCTAACCCACCATCCTAGAGAACCAAACCGAATGCAATGCAGAGGGACTACTTGTAAAGTTGGAGCTGTAGTAGGGAGCAAGAGCCGCATAAGCCAATGTCTCCTCTGTATTTGCTGGCTCGTGTCCCATGCGGAGTGATACCAACTGCACTCCACCTCTTATCCCGGCTAGCGGTCTCCAGTGTGGTGCCAGCAGCAGGAAAGAAGAGATCTTCAGGTCAGGTGTGAAGAATAATAGTATAGGGCTGCTTTCACATTGATGTGCTGCGTTTTACCCACATCGCAGGTGCAGTGCAGCTTTCCTGTGGGTTTGCTGTGCTTAGCCAAAGACTTCTATTATATCCGGTGGGTTTAATGCAATTTCTGAAAGCACACCACATTTGCAGGATATAATAGAAGTCTGGCAAAGCGCAGCTAACCCTGGAAGGTCGCAGATGCACCACACTGCACCCGCGGTGCAGGTAAACTACAGCACATCAGTGTGAAAGCAACCTTAAAGGGGGTTTTACCACCCCCATCTATACATGTGAATGAGCATTAAGGGTGTCGCTGCCAAATGCCACTAAGAGCTCATTCCCAAGTGCAGAAGGCACTGCTGCTCCCCTGAAAAGTGATCTGAGTGTGTTTGACAGGTGGTGCTTTAAACCCATGATTAGTGTGCAATGCACATGATTGCGACACAGTTGTACGGCAATTAGAGTTTTAAATAAGGTTTGAGGAGGCGACACTGTGCCCTGTGATCTTTGACTTCTCCCATGTTGTTCAGGTAGATCTCCACATCTTTAAGGTTGCCTACACCTGCCTTAAATGATACAGGTACCACCCTTCTGTTTTTGTGATCCACACCTATTGCTATATTCCACAAAACTGAAGCATGAAGGGAGTAGGAGGGTTATACCTGGCTGACCAACAGTTTTTTTTTGTATGCTGGTGTCTATTACTCATATGGTCGGCAGTAAAACACATATTTCTCAGAACGGTTTCTGACCCAGTGTCTCTTATTGAGCTCCAATAAAATGATCTTGCAGCAAGTTAAAAATCCTATTTTTTTTGCTCACAGATTGTTTGCAAAATATATTGTTTTGATAGCTGGATTTTTTTATTGCATCACCATACTTTATCAAAAGCCTGTACCTTAAGGCCTCATACACACAGGATGTTTTGGAAACTCTCCTAAAAGCCTTTCTCCCTGGCAACAGTTTTGCCAGAAAAAAACACACACACAATCCCATGTGAGATGACCCAGTACATTTCAGTAATCATCTTCAGGGGTTGGAGTAGCCATAAATATACAAAGAGTGTCGAAACACATTTAGAAAGCCAGTGTATAAAAACAAAAGGTTCATCCCTCAGCTAGAACTCAAATATGTCAACGTCAGTGGGCAGGAGCGCACACACCCCCCGCCCCATAATTTAGGCATTCCTGAACACTGCGACTGTCAACTACTAAAGATGCACTCTAATTATGGTGGCTGCCCAGGTATAGAGACTGTCAATGTATACACCATACCTGGCCAATGCCTCTAGAAGCTGGAAATCGCTGACGTAGACATTACTACATTCAGTGATCTCTACTTGCTTCCCGGTCCTGTGCTGAGCGTCCCCTGCAATATTCTGAACACAGGAGGGCACCATTCAGAGAATGCCTTTTAATTTTCTGAATGAATGAAAAGCGTTCACTGATTGGAAAAGGTTGAATGGGCAATAATGTCGCACTCTCCACTTCATCCAATCGGAAAGCACTTTGCATTCATTTGGAAAATGCAAATCATTACCTGAATGGCACCAGTGCCAAGATCCTGATGACCTGAGTTTAGAATGCAGCAGGCTAGTCACTCAGAACCCAGATAAAGTGAAGACCACTAAAGTAGCCGTATCTAATTCGGTGATTTCCAGCTTTCCAGGGGCATCCAACGTGGACCAATGAAGCTATGTATAAAATCTCAATACTTGGAATTCATCTTTAAATTGTATAATTTCAAGGTGAAGTGACAGGTCAGATTTACATGGCATCTTCTGAACAGTGCAACTCTCACTTACAGGAAGCCATTCATCAGTGAGGTTATTTATTTTTGTTTTATGATACGTTGATATATTTTTTTTTTTTTATTATTGTAGCTTATGTGATATGACAGTCCACCAGCTGGTACAGTACTGTAGAATAGACTTGTGCAGTAAGACAGTGTACATTGTAGTACAGACATTGTCTCTCTGTCCCCTCTGCAATAAATGAAATTTTGGTGACTGTAGGCTGCCTCGGAATTTGTCCTATCTAATGAGCCCCACTACAGTATATTTGCTTAACTGTGCTTAACTGACTCTAATTTTTCTGTCATATAGTGGGTGATAGCGAGAGTCAAGAGACCAGCGCTGAATATACAGAGGTGTCATTGGATTCTCTGGACCTACGAGTAAAAGAAATCTCATCACCTCAAAAAGGTGAGGAAGGGTCTTAAAGCTTTTTCCTTTTTCTCTTAATTTAAAGTGTTACTAAACCCACAACAGTAAAATCAGTCTATATATGCAGTAAAGCATGCTTGTTATACTCACTCTGGAACCTAAGGGTTAATCCTCCACATTGTGTAAAAAGGCTGTTTGATCTTGTCCTCTCTGATTCTCCCCTTCTTCCACTGTCCCCTAATAGTTTACTAATTAGGTAGATGGCACAGAGTTTATAGAGTCAGGCTGCACATGCTCAATTTGGTGTGTATTGCTAGAGGTTTTTTTTTTTTGTTTTTTCTTTTTTTGGGAGGGTGCATGTGATCAGCATAGGGCCAATCATCAATGTCCAGACAGAGCCAGGGGTCTTGCAGTCTCATAGGACAGTCAGAAAACTCCTCCTACAAGCTTTAACCAGTGCTCGGCTGGACACTGATAGAAGTCACAAGATTGCTCTAACTGCTGATGAGAAAATGTGTTCAGCAGTTTATATTTACTAAAATAATTTCCATGTTCTGTGTACTGTGGGAGACCAGGTATAGTGAACACAGGGTCCTGGGTTTAGTAACACTTTAAGTGTTGATGCAAAGACAGAACTGACACAATTAGTCTGAAATTGTCAAGAGGACAAAAAACAATCCTCTCTAGGTCAGCTACTGTATATCCATTGCAAGGGTATAGGAAACTTTATTGCAGATCATCACCTGCTTCTGTACTGTTGATGTGTGGGCATAGGGTATGTAATGACATTGCAGTATACCTGTTAAAATCCTTTGTAAATTGGGACTAGGATGTTCTGCCTTTATCATAACCATATGATCAGTCCCAACATTATAAGAATAGTTTTATTCTTGGTATTCCCTTAATTTGCATATGTAAACCAGAAACAAACTAGAACTGCAGAACACATGAGAAATGTGCATGGGATGTTAAATATTGCATGCAAAAGCAGCCCTGCAATTGTACCTCAGACATCTGGTAGAGGCAGTGAACGGCAGAGCAGGGAACAATACTTTTGGGAGATCCGATCTACGAATTGTTATTTTTATTTTTTTTTTATTTTTTTTTTTAATACATGTTAGCTGGCTTCATATTTTAAAAAAAAAAAAAGTCCTTTTATTACCATAGATTTACTTTTTGTAGTAGTTGTACAACCCCAATTTCAAAAAAGTTGTAAAATCTACATAAAAACAGAATGTGATGATTTGCAAATCCTATAAACCCATATTTTGTTCACAATAGAAAACATATCGCACATTTAAACTGAGAAAATGTACCACTTAAAAAAAGGGTGAATTTCGGAATTGATGGTAGCAATACATCTCAAAGTTGGGACAGGGTAACAAAAAGCTGGTAAAGTTAGGCCCCTTTTACACGTGCGGACCCTATGTCCGTTTTCATCCATCCATTTTTGGATGAAAAACGGACATACATGTACCCCTATGGGATAGCGGGTGTCAGCGGATGAGCATCCCCTGACATCCGATATCTTCCGCCTCCGATATGGTCCGATTCTGCAGACGGAGGAAAACCCTATTTTTCCATCCGTATGCAGAGCGGATCGGATGAACGCGGACAGACGGTCCGTGTTCATCCAATTCCCCATTCGGGGAGAGCGGAGATCTGACAGGGCGGTCCCTGCACAGCGTGCAGGGTCGCCCTGTCATCCGCCGGTTGAGCGGGGATCAGCTGAGCGATCCCCGCTGAGCAGCGGATCTTCACGGGGCGGATCAATACGGATCTGTCCCATGTGAAAGGGGCCTAAGTGGTACTAACAAGGAAGAGCTGGAAGAACATTTTGCAATTAGGTTAATTGGCAACAGGTCAGTAACATGATTGGGTATAAAAAGAGCATCTTGGAGTATCAGAGTGACTCAAGTAAAGCTGAGCAGAGGTTCACCTATCTGTGAAAAGCTGTGTCAAAAAATTGTCAAACAATTTCATAATAATAATAATCCTTGGTGTTAAATTTCATAGACTATATATCATCTACAGTACATAATGGCAAAATAAATCTGTGTGCAAGGGGCAAGGCTGAAACCAATATTGGATGTCTGTGATCTTTGGGCCCTCAGACAGCAGTGCATGAAAAACAGGCACGATTCTGTGATAGACATCACTGAATGGGCTCAGGAACATTCCCAAAAATCACTGTCTGTGAATACAGTTTGCCATGCCATCCAGAAGTGCAAGGTAAAGCTCTATCTGGACATGATGCAAAAATGCCGCCATCTTCTCTATGCCAAAGCTCATTTTGAAATGGTCTGTTGCAAAGTGGAAAACTGTTATATGGTCAATAAAATTTGAAACTTGAGCCTCTTTTTGGAAGCCATGGGTGCTGCGTCCTCCCGACTGAGGAGTGGGACCCTCAGGCTTAATAGCACTCAGTTCAAAAGCCTGCACCTCTGACAGTATAAGGGAGCTTGCACATCTGGAAAGGCACCATCAATGCTGAAAGACATATATCCAGTTTTTAGAGCAGCATATGCTGCGATCCAGACGTGTTTTTTAGAGAAGGACTTGCATATTTTAGCAACACAATGCTAAACTGCATTTATTACAACATCATGACTTTGTAGTAGAAGAGTTCGGGTGCTTAATTGGCCTGCCTGCAGTCCAGACCTTTACCAACTGAAAATATTTGGCAAATCTTAAAAAAAAAAAAAAAATACAACAAAGACCCAGGACTGTTGAGCAATTGGAATACTATATCAGGCAAGAATGGGACAACATTCCTCTCCCAAAAATCCAGAAACTGGTCTCAGTTCCCAGACATTTACAGAGTGGTGTTAAAAGAAGAGGGGATGCTACACCGCGGTAAACATGGCCCTGTCTCCACTTTTTTGAGACATTAGTGCCACCAATTTCAAAATGACCTTATTTTTTTTTCTTAATTTTTTTTTCACTTCAAACATTTTGATATGTTTTCTATTGTGAATAACATATGGATTTATTTGTAATTTTGTTTGTATAGATTTTACACAGCTTCCTAACTTTTTTGGGTTGGGGGGAGCAACTTTTTAACAAAACGGGGACTTAAAGTGTTACTAAACACACAACTGTAAAATCTGTCTGTAAATGCAGAATTGCATGCTTGTTATACTCACTGTGGAACTTAAGGGGTTAATCCTCTGCATTGTGTAAAAAGGCTCTTTGTTCCTCTATGCACAGATCCTCTCCCTCCTGCAGGGTCTCTCTTGGCAAAGCCAGATCAGACAGTCAGGGTATTAAAGCTGCACATATGCTCAGTTTGGTCTCTATTACTGGAGAGAACAGTTCCTTGTTGAGCTGAGCTTTTCCAGTCACCTGATATTGACATCACACATTTCAGTGTGTATACAGAGCCTAAATGACAGCCCAGTCCCTCCCTCCTCTCCTCCATGCCCAGCAACTAAAAAAAGAATCCAGTGGGTGGGATTTCACAACTTGATGGATGTTTAGCCTCCCATAACAGCATGAGGGCACAGGCTGTAATGGAAATCTCCTCCTACCTGAACACTGAGCATTCGGGCAAACCCTGCAGTTTATCATGTGAACGTGGTAGACAGATCAGCCAAAAAGGTATATAGTGACAGTATTTTAATGTAAAAAGATGATTTGTAAGCTGTGGGCACTGGGGGGGGGGGGGGGGGCAGATGAACTAATTTCATTTTACTGGGTTTAGTAACACTTATGCCAACACTTATTGGTCTACTTTGACCTCAAAGGCAAGGCTGTATTCTGGAGCTTACTTGCCATTGCAGTCTGTGATCTGAGCCAAAAGTAGACCCTCTCTAATACAATGTTAGTGGTAAAGGCAAATAAACGATGCTGCTGGAAGTATACATTTTAGCACATGGAATTCTGCAGCTTACATTTGAGCAAAAATGCCAAGTAGACCTAATCCAACATTATGAAAATTTATTGTAGATTGTCTTCAATTAAATGCTCTTTTAATTGCTGCTAAATTATTTCCTTCTGTTGTGATTTCCTGATGGTTGTGCTGCATGTATTACGTGGCATTCTGTCCTGTCCTCTTAATGGAATCCACTTAGTCTACTCTCTTGGAGTGTTCCCAGGGATGTTTGCTGGGAATGTACACAGTGACAAGCTCAATGTGTACTTGCAGTTTGCAGCCCACATTTAATACTTTAGTGCAGAACTTTGTTGCTCCAGAGCTTCAGGTCTCGGCACGCCTTTGCAGTTTTTTGTGCCTTACTGTTCACAGATGTGTGTTGGTTCATACTACAAAATGGCTGCCCTAACCTTCTCATTGTTTTTTTTAATTGGATCAAAAAGGCAATGATTGGACAGGATGAAACATTTTTGATGGTTAATGCATGTATGGTCCCTGGAACCAAGTCCTTTTTTTCTTTGTTCTACCAAAAAAACGGTTGGATCCAGAAGTACAATTTTAATGGGAGTAAAAGCAAATGTATTCATGTGTGACAAATAAGAAAATACTTCTGAACACAAGTGAAAATTCAGATTGCAAATTAAATGATTGATGCAGAATTGGCATGTGATCAAGCTAAAATGTTGTCATTCAAGTAAGCCCACAATCTGACCCCTGAACAATCCTATAGTCACCAAACTGTAACTGCAACCATAGGATCTATGCCCATAAAGCAGCATTGGGGATCTCCGTCATATGTTATGTTATGTTCATAAAGTTTAAGGTGAAAAAAAAACTGGATAAAAAAAATATCAGAGAACTATCTGCATTTTTCCAATGCGAAGGATAGTCAACAGAATAAAAGTTAACTTAAACTACAGATTGCAACATTTATCTTAATAAATTACAGAAGAATTGCCTCGGAGTATCTGGATGTCAATATAGTAACCAACTGCATCAATTTCATACTCCTTTTGCAGTATGGTAACTGAGGAAACTCTTTTTCGCAACTGTTGGGAATAACAGACAGTCACATTTGACAGTCACAATTGTTCTTTCCAACACTTCGATGAAGGCTTCACTGTTTGATGTACCCGGAAAAACTGTTAAAGGTTTTAGACACCCAGAATTAATAGCTCTGTTATCTGTGGAGTCATATGGGGTTATAAACTGGCTCCTTGGGTGACTAAAGCACTCATGCAAAAACTTCCCACTATAGCTACTGGCTTTGTTCCAGTCCATCCTCCTTTCCAGTTGCCTGTCTGTTAAAAACTTGTTTAAAGCTACAGCCAGCACTACAATTAAAATCTATGTTCAACAGACTAGAGACTGAAGGATGCTGTAAGGGCCCCAAGAAAGCTGTGAAACGCTTGTGAAATCTTTTACCGTCCAGTGATTCCAAACTTCTTGTTCAGTCCAGTGTTTCCAAGCTAATGCTAGTGTAAAGTGCCCCACAAACTGTGCTAAACCAGAGGAGATTGTTGGAAATACTCTTATGAATGGACCACTAGCACAGCTGTAAGCATGTATGCAGGAAACTCTCCACATTTATATTTGCTTAGCACTAATTCTAAGTTATCTTGATTGTTTTTCCTTTTGAAGGTCTTCCCAATGGGTCTGACAACATGGAGGTGGATGGGCTTCAAGGAATTTCACTTTGTAGCTGCCGGATGGAGACCCCAAAAGAGGATGAACTGATGGAAAAAGCCGGAGATCGATGCATGGCTGTCGAGAGCTCTGACCAGGAGGTGAGAAATCTGGGACTTAATAGGGTAGAGTTCTTTTATCATTTGGTATAAACTTGGGAAAAGAGGAGGGCAGTGCTGCACAACCCGAGTAATATCAGAAAAAAAGGGAATTGTCCCACTAGGTGGGATTTTCTAGGCAGCAACAGGGTGAGGAAATGATGACAATAATTAAAAATTAAATAAACTTTAATGGGACATACTCTCAAATGGTAACACCGTTTGAGAATATGTCCCATTAAAGTTTATTTAATTTTGTTCTTTTTTTTTTTTTTTGATAAAATCATACCTGAAAGCCAAACATAATATAAACCTGTGTTTTTCCCATGTAGGCTAAAGCAGAGGTTTCTCTTCAATGCTCAACCTTCACTCTGTCTTCCCTATACTCACTTCTCATAAGCCGCTCCATATGTTGGCTCAGCAAGTCCGCTATAAGCTTCACGTTGGACTGGGCTAAAGTCTGTTCCCTCACCCTATGTGACAGCTCTCAGGCCTGGCAATTGACTGCTCAGACAACCCATTCTGCATGGAAGAAGACTGTCCATAGTCCTGTTTAATCTCATAAAAACATATGCCACATTGCTTGAATTCATTGGATTTGTTATTTTGGTCAGGCAGGTGAAGACAGCAGTAGTAATGAAGTGTGCATAAACCAAGAACAAACAAAGTTCAAGTTGATTTTTAGTAAAGAAGTAACTTACTTAATTGCCCACTCTCCTTTATGCAGCCTGCTATGTTAAATGCCTACCTTCCTTGCTGTTTCAGGGATCTCCACTATGTGGCCTTACTCAGCGTCACGCAACCTTTCTAATTTTTACCTGGTCTTCAAGGTTCACACCCCTGCCGCAGTGTTCCATTCCTGTGTCTAAACTGTATTCAGCCATCCGTGGTGTGTGCACACTATAGAGTGAATGCTTTTGGTAGGCAGGCTGTGTTGCACCAAGCAGAAACAGGAAGAATGGCAAGTATTAAAGCAGGCTGCACACAGAAGGGTTTGGTATTTAGGTATAGTACAAGCTCCCTAAAAGTAAACTTGTACTTTAAGTGAACCTGTTGGTTTATCCTGCATGAGCAAATCACACGTTGACGTTAATCATCCAAGAAGATCTTCATTGAGAAGCAGGTAGAATTGGCATTCCCCAACAATGATGTTGCTTCACATTGTTGAACTGGATTAATGGTTCTCAACGACCAGGCCTCAGCTTCTCGCCTTCCAGGCAAGGTACTGGCAAAGTCTTAGCTGTGAGAAATGACAGCTGAAATTAATGAAACAGCCACAGATCCTCAGTTCACTGAGTGTATTGTGTAGACGCAACCTGTAACCAGCCAAATACTGAGAAGTTTTAGCCATCTGCTGATATAGGATATGGAAAGTCTTGGAAAAGTACACAAGGCCCTGGTCTTCCTAAGGTTGAGGTCAATTGAATTGGTTCATACACTTATATACACAAGATTTTTCAGGGTTTTGATAGAATTATTATAGTCACCCACCCTCTGTTGGATTATAGTTGGTCTGTAGCTCAACACAACAGGGGATTATTCTATAGTTATCCCAGACTGAAAACAGAATTTTTAAACGTGTAAAGAGTGACCTGTTAAAGGACCTCACTGAGATTATTGCAGTAGACCAGCTTTGACCTGTTCTAATGTGTGCAAAATTTTATTTTGACTCTTTAAGTAAATATGGACATTACTATTGCTGACTTGTTTTTAAAGTTCGTAACCCTAGGTCATTCCTAACTCTGAATTTACTACATAGGGTGCCCCCAACGTAAAAAAAAATGTTTGCAGCCGGTGAAATCAGATAGTCTGAACTCCATCCTGTTTTCTTTTAAGAACCCATCATCAGTGGGTGCTCACCTATAATGGACATGCACTCTTTGTTTTGCAGCTGAGCCGCTGTGTGAGAGAGGTGGTGAAGCACGAAGTGATGAGACCATCAAACAAGGTTCGGCACTTGGTGTTGTGTGAAGACCACCGGGGGAAGATGGTCAAACACCAGTGTTGCCCTGGGTGTGGCTATTTCTGCACTGCCGTAAGTTCCTGTCCCAGTCAGCTGAAAGATCTAATAGTAGAGTAATTCTTGCCCTCTCTGGCACTGGATTATGTGTTTTTTGTTTTATTTTTTTCATGGTGTTTTACTGAAAGCATCTGTAAGCCCAATTTGAGACATTTTTGTATGCAAACTCTAAGAATGCGCTTCTTTTACCTACTGTCTTTTTGATCTGTTAAATGCCATTGAATACATTTTATTATATCTAAATATCGTGTGACATAAAACATTTCAACTGCCACGATTTCTTCAGGGCCTTAGCTTTTATAAAGTATATAATTTATTAGGGTTCTAAGTAATTTTCTAACATAAAATACTGATTTGAACCTGTGTGAAAAATTTTGCCCCGAACATGAAGTGGTTAACGCAAACCTTTCAAGTTACCCTGCATAGGCAAAGAAAAGGTTAATTTGGAGGTAGGAAGAATCCAAAAATTCTCCATAAAGATTTTGAGTTCATCATGAACTTCTGAGACTCTGAAGCAGAGAATGATGTCTAATAGCTTTTTACATTTGTGTACCTAAACATGTGCTTTTAATGTGTTTAGCTCATTGTTGACAAAAAAAGGTGGATTTATATGAAAGGCAAGGTCCACATGGATCTTTTTTTAAACTGTTCTGTTTTTTCATAGGGCACGTTCATGGAGTGCCAACCAGAAACCAGCATTTCCCACCGCTTCCACAAAGCTTGTGCCACTCAAGTTAACAACGCCAGCTACTGCCCACACTGTGGCGAGGACGTTTCAAAGGCCATAGAGGTTACCATTGCAAAAGCAGACACCACCTCAACAGTGTCCACTATAGCCTACGAGCCAGAAACGGAGGCCCTGGCTGAAGGACAAGCTGACACAACAACAGAGAGGTGATCTTTGTTTAAGGCAACCTTTAAACTTTTTTATTTTGGTTATTCATTGTTTTGGGATAGATGCATACGTGTATGTGCATATATATATATATATATATATATATATATATATATATATATATATATATATATATATATATATATATATATAATAATGCTCTGGGCGTAGTAGTTAAACATGCTCATGGGAGAGGTAAGTCCTCAAAGACGTCTCGCAGTTTTATCCACATACTGGATAGTGCACTCATGTTATTAGATACACCACAAACTTTAGTTGGCAGGTCACCAGCTGTTTGATGTTAAAAGAGAAGCCATTGGAGCATGGGATGATAATATGGGGATCACCCAGATACCTCCTACTCGCACACCTAAACATGGCTGTGGCGTGTACCATGTGTGGGTGGACTTCTTAGAAACTGACTAGGTGAGACCATATTACCAATTTTCTGTGCTTTTCTAGCTACGAACGTGACCCCTCATTTCAGTCTTGTCCTATATCCAGGATCTCTATATAAAATGGGGAGATACTTGGAGGAGATAAGTTTTACACTATAAAATTGTGGGCCATAGCGTTTAGAAAACACAGGGGACACTGGATCAATGTTAGGTTAGACCTGTGGTCTTTCATGTTCCATTTGTTGCGAGAATGATGTTTCAAGAGATTTGCTCTTGAAATGCCTGTCAAAGGCATGTGCTTTTTTAAGTAATTTTTTTTTCCATAGGCGCCTGCAAAACATTACACCCACAATTAGTCAAATAATGGTGTACTAAACGTGTAAAGACTCAAAATTGGGGAGGCTCTGGGGGTGGGAAGCCTTCAAATAAAATGCTTAAATACAGTACACATTATCCACCCAACATATTAAAAGACAACCACTCTGTCTGTGTAGATCCATCAGGATTTGTATCTACCCAGGGTTTAAACCCCTTTTTAAGCTTTTTGTTTTTACACTGTCCCCCCTCCTTTTTTTTTCCGTTTGCACTGTTATTACTGTCACAAGGAATGTAAACATCCCTTGTGACAGTAATAGACAGCACAGGTACTTATTATGGAGGGATCTGGGGTCTATAAGTCTCCAAACCCCTCCTCTGCACTTCAAAGTATTCAAAACGTCAAGATCAGCGTTTTTAAATACAGTACTTTTTATTTTTGAAAACGTAACCACTTCAGCCCCAGAAGAATTTACCCCCTTCCTGACCTGGCCATTTTTTGCGATACGGCACTGCGTTGCTTTAACTGACAATTGCACGGTTGTGTGACGTTGTACCCAAACAAAATTGATGTCTCCTTTCCCTCACAAATAGAGCTTTCTTTTGGTGGTATTTGATCACCTCCTGCAGTTTTTATTTTTTGCGCTATAAACCAAAAAAGCGCTCGCTCGGCCTTTTCCGGCGGCGCTCGCTCGGCCTTTTCCGGCGGCGCTCGCTCGGCCTTTTCCGGCGCTCGCTCGCTCGATCTTTTCCTCAATTTAGGCCGATATGTATTCGTCTACATATTTTTGGTAAAAAAAATTGCAATAAGCTTATATTGATTGGTTTGCACAAAAATTATAGTGTCTACAAAATAAGGGATATATTTTTTACTAGTAATGACGGTGATCGGCAATTATCGTGACTGCGACATTGTGGCAGACAGATCGGATACTTTTTTGGGACCAGTGACATTTATACAGCAATCAGAGCTAAAAATAGCCATTGATAACTGTATAAATGGTAAGGGTTTAACACTAGGGGGCGATCAAGGGGTTAACTATTCCCTCTGTGTGTTCTAACTGGGGGGTGGGGGGGGTGGGACTGACTAGGGGAGGAGACCGATCGGTGTTCCTACTTGGTAAGAGCACATGATCTGTTTCTGAGAGAACCGGGATTTGTGTGTTTACACACGCAGGGGGGGGGGGTGTCCCCTCCTGCCGCTTGTAATAACAGCCAAGCGGCTTTTTATTAAGAGAAAACTAACCGTCCGCTTTAAAGAACGGTATCTGGATGATGCCTGCAGCTGCAAGCATCACCCTGGTACAATCCCTTGAAGCAATATTGGTAACATCAGTAAGTTTGTGACCGATACCGATGCTCAAAAAATAAAACAAACATTAAAAAAGTAAGGGCAGACGTAGACAGATTGAAATTTGGCTGGTTTACCAGAACCCGCAAAATTTCTATCCATCCATGGGCAGGCTGGTTGGATCTATGGATCTGCTTCAGTACAACTTCCCTGTTGGGCTTTTTTCATGCGATTACTGCCGGCAGCTATGGCCGCTGGCAGTGATCGTGTACTGACAGCCGGAAAACCACCTGCTGCCAGAATACAATAGCACAGCGGGAAGGATTCCCCATTAACATTTTTTTTATTTTTATTTTTTTGATCCGTGGTTGAAGGGAAGCAAATTGTATAATGGCTGGCCTACATAAAAGTCTCATGAAACATTACTTTCAGGTAAGCAGTGTATTCACTGAAGCTACACTAGGGCTTGCCTATAAAGTGCTGCAAGGTTTTGATTAAACGGATAAGCGATATATTCTAATTAAAAAAAAAAAAAAAAAGCAAAAACTAAAATTTACACTGTCCTAAGCTTGCAAGCTTGGAAAAATTGAAGGAGTCAGGCAGAAAAGTGTCAATAAATTGTACCTGCGTCCAGTCAGATGCAGTGGGAGATTTGTGCACCTGCATTATTTACTGTGAATGGGGGAATTTGTGTTATTGTTTTTGTTCAGCCTGCACTCTGAATAAAGCAAAATCTGTGTATGGCTAGCTTGTGTTCTGTAAGAAGCCCTACACATGTCTGCACTTAGCCCTAATGTGGTGTTGTCTTATTTTCACTAGTGATGTTTCAGCACAGAAAGCTGTGGAAGAGTCGAAGACAGAGGCCACACCTCCTCAGACCTGTGAGACTGCTGAACCACCTAACGCAGGGAAATCACCAATCCTGTCTCAGGGACACGTGAAAGAGACCCTGGAAAGTGCTCTACTTGCTTTGGACTCAGAAAAGTGAGTTGGCGGGTTGTGAGTAAATTGTGATGATACTTTAATCCTTGTTCATAAATTAAAGTACTTTCAGTTTTTGTCAATATCTCTTACTCTATGAGGTCACTCACAGCACTTTAGTAACTACTGTCCTTAATGCTGGTTCACTCCAGATGCAGTGCATTCCAGTGCAGTCAACAAATTTAGAACATGTTGCATTATTTCTATATGAAAAGCAACTGGAACAAAGCAAAACGCATCAAAAAAGCACCGGAATACACATGTCCTTAATTGAGATGGAAAAAATAGTAAAATGTAAAATGCACTGGAATGCATCAAAAACTCACATGCTGCGTAGCTCTCTATACGATTCTACCATATTCTCAATGGTTCCAATGGGGATCAGGAGACTGGTTTTATCCAGATCCATTCCTACAGCTACCATTGCTCAGATGAATGGTGTCTGAACGTTTTTAGTGGATGAAGAGGAAACAATGCTGGGACAGCCTGTAATGTTCCCAGTCGGAACTGAACCGTGTTTTCTGATGGGGGGGCTTTACAGGTCCAGGGCAGCAAACCCCAGCTGGGGGGGATCAAGTCCCTGAAGGCCCTGTTTGATGGGTGAGGATCCCCCTCCCCCCCATTTTAAATGGGCCCCTGGAGCCAGACTGCCCATGGGGTTTCCCTGATGTTTTCACCCAAATAGCCACCCTTTTCCCCCTTCTTGGGGTTTTTTTTGGGGAGTAGTGGCTGGGGCTGGTAAGTAGTGTGCTGCTTGTGCTCATGTAGTCTGGTGGGGGCTCAGCTGCACTGGTCTGTACTGCTCCCCCTTTGAGTTTTCCTTTAATATTTGATTTATTGACTATTTGTTTTATTGACTATTTGCTTCTTTTGCCCCTCTGCTTGGTGCTCCTCCTTGGTCCTCCGTCTTGTTTTTTCTGTGTTTTATTGGGTGCCATGTTGCTGGCGAATTTGCACTTCCATGGGGGATTATTTGTTTAGGTTTTACCTGGATAAGTATTTCCAGAAAATTGCGGAGGTCTCCCTGTAAGGGTTCAGTGAGACCATGCTACGGCCATAGCATTCATAAATCTTTAAGGAGCCACCAGAGGTTGGGAGGCCCTGGAATAAGTGGCTCTCATCCTGTCTTGGGCAGAGCTTCATCCCAGGAGTGGAAAACTGGCGGAGTGGGGAGTGAGCTCTTCACCCAGAGGTGTTTGAAGAGATCTGCACCTTCTAGCATCCAGGTTCAATGCGAAAGTGGACAGGCTTTTTCCTGGGACCAGTGATGCTCTATTGACACCATGGGTCCAGTTCTCCCTGATTTATGCCTTCTGCCTGCTACAGAATCAGAATACTGGTGATTCTGACTGTCCCAATTTGGCCCTGGGGAATGTGGTATTCTGACCTTGTGCCCATGTCAGTGGACAGTCCTTAAGTCCTTTCAGATTGTCTCCACATGTTGCAAGGTCTGATTTTCGGTCCTTTGCAGTCACTGTTTTTTAACGGGTATGCCTGTTGAAGTCAGAGTCTTGGCAGACATGGGAGTCTTTGATTCTGTTGAAGAAATCTTCAAGGTAGAAGAGGTATGGGGCTAGGGATTTACTTCCCCCACAAGTATGTTGTGGGCTGTGTCCTGTTTTTTCTCCAAACAAGGTTGATAAGTGAGTGATCTTGAGTGCGATCAAGGGTCAGATTTCGGCACTGGCAGTTTTTTATTTAAAGGTCGATTGCTCCTCATTCCATAGTGTGCGCCTTTGTACAGATTGTTGCGTGTATTGCTCCTCCGGTCAGACTGCCTTTGACCCCATAGGATCTCAAACTGGTGCCTTCTGTTTTACAAAACTGAGCCCATTTGAGACCTTCTCTTAGTTTTTGTCGCAGAAGGTTGCGTTTCTGGTTGCCATCGTTTCAGCTGCTAGGATTTGGAACTGGCAGGGGAGCCATTTCTGGTACTCCATGACAATGTGGCTCTTTGACATCAGCACTCTTTTGCCTAGGGTGGTTTCAGACTTTTTTTTTTTTTTATCTCAACCAGGATATTGTATTGCCTTCTTTTTGTCCTAAGCATCAGATACCAGGGGACAAGGTTATCCACATTTTGGATGTGGTTCGTGCCATCAGTATATTTACCTGAAGTTGCCACAATTTGGCAATCCAATTCTCTTTAAGCTTCCTGAGGGCCTAAAGAAGAATCGCACCGCTTCCAACTCTACTATCTCGTATTGGATTCATCAGCTTATGACTTAAACTTATGATTTACAAGGAAAGGTTCAACCTTTTTTGCTGGTGGCCCCTTTAATCAGAAGTGTAGGGGCCTCCTGGGCGATCTGTCATTAAGCTTCAATAGCTCAAGTTTGCATCTGGTCTTTGATTTATACTTTTACAAAGTTTTACCATGTGGATCTTGGAGCTGATGAGGATGCTACCTTTGTTTGCAGTGTTTTACAGACTGTCTCATGAAGTTTCTTTGGGGGCCTGTGGCTGTGTTGCCTTTTCCTTATGTTTAAATGCTTTGGGATATCCCTGTTTTGTAAGGATTAATGATAAGCTCTGTCCCGTAATGTTCAATAAAGAAAATGTGATTTTTGGCTTACTTGTAATATCCATTTCTTGGATTACATCACGGGACACGAGATCCCACTTCTTTGTATTGGGGTTTATGGCTTGCTACAAAACTGAAACCCTTCTTACAGGGAAGAGGTTATGCCTGGGGGGGAGGACTTCCTGTTGTTTTTTGCTATCATCCAGTCACCTGTAGGTGGCGCATAGCCCTGTTTGTATGTATTAAAGCTGTATTAAACTCCAAAACAAACATTTTATGATATTGCAGCTTATCGGTTCTTAGATGTGATGGCTACTGTGTTTCCCCGAAAATAAGACCAGGTCTTCTATTAATTTTGGCTACAAAAATCACACTAAGGCTTATTTTCAGGGGATGTCTAATATTGAATAATCTACATTTATTCAAATACAATCATGTCATCTTCTGGTAAAAAAAAATCCTTATCCTTTAAAGCATGATAGACAGCACAATGATTGTGCTGTGTCGTTTACCCCTCTCTCTAGTCTAAAAAACCTAGAATAAAACAATAAAATGTTTTTTAAAAAGTTCCTGTCAACTCAAGAGTCAGCATTTGACATTCTGTAATCCCAAAAATAAACTTTGGTTAAAGTCCTTGTAAAATTATTTAATCTGTATAATGTGCAGTGTGTCCCCTTTTTGTAACTTGTAACTTTTGTAAATTGTGGAATAAACAGCGCTGCTGGGCGCTCACGTGACACGCTGGAGCTCTTCTTCCCCGTTTCGAATACTGCAGAGATCCCCATTGACGTCAGCCCCACTCTGAGTGCTGCAGAGGGAGGGGCCACTGACATTAGCCAGGATGAGAGGGGAAGGTCTCCAGTGGGTCACGTGAGAGCCCAGCCACGCTGTAAATAAGGTATTTTCCACAATTAAGTTGCAAAAGGAGACACAATGCACATTATATAATCTTTTTACGAAACAGATTATTTCAACCAAGGCTTATTTTCAGGGTAGGGCTTATATTCTGTTGAAAATTAACCAATTCAACTTGCCGAAACACCAAGTGAAAATAAAGGAAAGAGAGCCCAAAAATAAGCTTCCCCGTAAGACCTAGCATTATTTTCGGGTATGGCTTATTTTCGGGGAACATTGTACATTAGCTTTTTTTTTTTTTTTGGCTTTCTTTCCTTTATTTTTACTTGGTGTTTCGGCAAGTAGATCTGTTCATTTTCAACAGAACAAGCTGTCCTGCAAATGTAGGAGTTAAAGTGTTGAGACAAACCATTTAACACTGACAGGGGTGCTTACAATGGTCACATTTTATTTTTTAATGTGAAACCTTTATCCCAAGAAGAAAACAAAAAACTGTTGTTACTTGTAACTTAACTTCTAAAAAGTGTTAGTTAGATGTTCTAGCAGATTTAGATACACTAAACACTCCAACACTCCCCTCTACCCAGACTGACAATGCTGCTGTCCAATGGTGCCTATTCCGTCTTCATCCAGAGTGTAACCTTTCTACTACAGAAAGTGTGTTACTGGCCAGATCACCAGGTTAACATTAACTGTCCTTTTATTCCCTCCGGGCTTGGAGAGTCCTTGGAGCTACCACTGGTGGCGTAACGACGGTTCGGTCTTCGTTGTCTACTTGGGGCTCTGTCACCTTTCAATACCTCAAGGATAAATATGATATTCCAGACTGAGAAAAACCACGATCTCCAAATCCATCATCTGTTGGAATCCTTGACAAAAAAAAACACGATTGGTCAACAACCATAAAGGCATTTGAAACCAGATGTCGGATGTCCCCATAACCCAAGGCCTTATCTCTAAACCATTCTAACTCATGTGTCCCATCTTACTACTCCAACTGGGAAAGGGTCTTTGATGCCACGCAAACTTCTGAGACTTGGGAAAAATCTGGGTGAGGCATTCATCCTGTAATGTAACACTTCTACACAAACCGATAGAAGGCGCCACCAAGTGAGAGCTTATTCTTGTGTCCCATGTTTCTTTGGCCACAAAACCGATGATTGCCAAAGCATGGAAGATGCCGATTCTCAACTTTGACAAAGTGAAAAATCGGGTGCACGGTACCCTGGTGAATGAGACGGCGATACTGACACACATGATAAATTCCTATATATCTGGCAACCCTGGCTAGATTTACTTCCTATCAATGAAACTGCCTACATGCTTCCTGCAAGTGTAATCTACATGAGGTGTTGACATATCCATAGTGAGCCTCCGGAGCATAGTCTGCCTCCTCTTCCAAAAAAGTTAACCCCTGACCCCCCCCCCCCCCCCCTTTTTTTTTCCCCTCTTCCTTTTCTCTTACCTTTCCATCTTTTTCCACTGATCCGTGCCACCTCAGTATGGTCTTTATGCCCATGAGTAAGAGCAGTACCTTTTTTTTTTTTTTTTTTTGGTCCCGCAGATGACTGTACTGTTTTCACTAACTCTAGGGCCCTCAGTTAAAGGGCCTTCTTCAGAAATAAAGTGAGTCACATTTCCAAGAAGGGCTCTGATAACAAATCCCGTAATGATTCAACATTGTATGGATCGATGTTTTTTTTTATGCCTCCATCATTGTTTAAAGATAAATATCTGCGGAGGGAAACTAATATTTTTGGCTATGTAACTCCATTTTTCTTATTTCAGAGAAAATAAGTGAAAGAAAACAGAGGGAAAAAATCCCAAATTAAAAACTAACTTTGTAAGCTGCAACATATTACATTTTTGGTTTTGGGTTTATTAGAGCTTTAACCAAGGGGCTCTGTGTCCCATGATGTACTCCAAGAAAAGAAAAGGATTTTACAGATAGACCAAAAATCCAATTTTTTTTGTCTGTCATTTCACATGCCTAACCACCACTTTACATCATTAAATATATTCATATTTATAGCACTGAGAGTGCGATGTTGAGTATAGAATGTTGTCCCAAAAGCCTTGGGGATCATCAAGATGTGTTGTGGAGAAATTGAGACGAGCTTTGATGTTCTTTTTTTGCTCAGCAGTGGTTTTCTCCTTGGAACTCTGCCATGCAGGCCATTTTTGCCCAGTCTTTTCCTGATGGTGGAGGCATGAACGCTGACCTTAACTGAGGCAAGTGAGGCCTGCAGTTCCTTGGACGTTGTTGTGGGGTCTTTTGTGACCTCTTGGATGAGTCGTCGCTGCGCTCTTGGGGTAATTTTGGGGCGGCCGGCCACTCCTGGAAGGTTCACCACTGTTCCATGTCTTCGCCATTTGTGGATAATGGCTCTCACTGTGGTTCGCTGGATTCCCAAAGCTTTGGAAATGGCTTTATAACCCTTTCCAGACTGATAGATCTCAATTACTTTCTTTCTCAATTGTTCCTGAATTTCTTTGGGTCTCGGCATGATGTGTAGCTTTTAAGGATCTTCTGGTGGACCTGACTGAGAGTGCGATGTTGAGTATAGAAGTGCTCACATCAGTCCCTGTCACTATAAGTTAATAATATTAGCGATCTCATGCATGGAGACACATGAGTAGAAATACAGTCAGATGCCAGACAATGGAATCCAAGAACTGGTGCTGCAAGACAGTAGTTCTAACCACACAACACAATTTGACTTGGCTGGTGCCTTATCCTGATTCATCCAGGCTTTGCATGGCTGGACCTCTGGTATCCAGGTATTACTGTTCAAGCAGAAGCACACAGCAGGTGACTGCTGCCTGAACATTAAATGCACACTGTGTTCAGTTTGTGCATTTTATTAACCACTGTAACAAATCACTGACTGTTCAGTGGGCACTAGTTGTTTCAGACAAGCTCCACTGAATCGTCTCTCCTCTGCTAGCGGTTGGCCTCTCAGTTTCCACATGGTTTTCTCAGCCTCAGGCTAGCTTTTGGAGTAAGAATTATTTTGAATCTCGTTTATGATTTTAAACTGGAAAATAGATGAACAATATAATTACAGAAATGGATGGTGTAATGATTAACAATATTAAAATTCATTCAGCAAGAAAGAAGATAAAATCCGGCATCCAAAACGCATTTTTGTTTGAAAATGGTAAATTTCTCTGGAGCTATGTAGCAATTCCTTTTCGCTGCAGGAGGCCAGAACCTTTAGCTAAAGTATAGAGGAATTATTAATGCTGCAGCTAATGCACTGCTGTTTGTATTATTGTAAAATACAGCAACAAGACAGAAAGGGGAATGTTACAAGTTAGGCAACAGCTACTTTGTTGACTTTTTATTGCTTGAATGTCACTGCTTTTGTGAGGCAAGTGAGTGATGAGGAAACACTTGGCAGAATGTGCCTGGGGAAAAAATACAAAGTATTCAAGTTAAACTGTAAATTAGCATGACAACATATTTTTGTTTCTGTATGTATAGCAGAAAAACTTTTATTTTTGGATAGAATAGAGAAGGGTTAAAACCTAGTCAGTTTTGCGGTCTATCCCATTGGGGTAATTCCCTTCTGTCCTAGACACATCATAGTTTTTTTCTTAAAGCAGTTGATGTTTAAAAAAAAAAAACACTTGCAAGGCAATGGCATAATGTGCTAGTATGCATCGCATGCTAGCACATTATGAAATACCCACCTTGGAACAAAGCCCTCCAGCGCTGTACTATCACCGCTGAGAAGGCTGACATGTTCCCTCTGTCTTTCTTCCAAATTTGTGCGCTCCGGCTATTTGATTGACCAGAGCTCCGATGGCATGTGCGTGGGAGCCCTTGTTTCTGGTACGACGCTCTGAAGTTCTGGCAAGGTGCTGGACCATCAGATCGCATGCGCCAGTGATGTCACTGGCTGCATGCAGGGTGAATATCTCCTAAACGGTGCACGTTTAGGAGATATTAATGCTACCTACAGGTAAGCCTTATTTTAGGCAGGGTTTATTACCGCTTTAAGAGAAGATTTATCGTCACCTCTTGCAACTCAAAAATGTTGGATTTCTCAGCACTTTCTCTCCTTGGTGGTGGTAATATTCACTGGGACAAATAGTGTAAATCTCCTCAATAGGTACACACACTGCGGTGATTACTTGACAGCTATTCTAAAACTTCACTACTCTTTTCCTAACTTGAAAGCAAAGTGTTGCGTGCTTTAAAATCATATCTTAAAGGGTAGCCAATTTTGTGAGAGAAAAAAAAGCAAATAAAAAAAAAAAAATATATAAAGTATACAATTGCGACTCATGAATGTTATTAAAAATTACCTTTTCAATCGGCAGCACTCTAATTTTCTGTAAAGTGCAATGCAATATGGCTTCCCGGAGGCTTTCTGTACACAGATGGTGTACAGAACTCCCCCTGAAAATGTTATTTTCTTGATTAAGTGATTGGCTTACGGATTTTCCCAGAAGTCTGCAATAAGATACAAGTCAGATTTTTGGCATCACCTGCAGCAAAATGAGATACTTCTAAAGGGAAATCACGTCTAAAGGTATGCAGACTTTGCCACTTTCCTCATTAGAGCCCTGTAAGTGCAGCAGCTGATTGAGAAAGATAAAATCACTCCCATACAGATTCACTTAGCACACTGACACAGACAAACTGCTATTTCTTCAGAATAACAAAAGGTATGAATCTGCCTACAACAAAGTTTGTTAAAATCCTTGCAATGTACATAGATCACCCAGAGGGGACTGTTTTTTTTCTCCACAAAAGTGGAGTTACTTTTTACTCCTACAATACAGAACACATGAATTGATTGGTAGACCATGGGTTATATGCCACTGCCTTTAGATTATTGGACACTGGCAATAGCTTTGCTGGAATGTCCCCAGTGCATCCATATACTTTGTGAGACAACAGTTTTACGCTAGTGTCATTGGGTGATGGACCCCTTCTCCCATTGGAAAAGATTTTACTATTTTTCACCAGTTTTCCTTTCCTCCTTTGACTGACACATCAAGATCTGACTGCCTATTGCCTTATGGCTCATTAGCGGTTTCCAGGTTGGTAACCCTCGGTGTATACCTCAGAAACCAATCTGTTTTTTCTACTACCCGTTCCTACTTGTAAAAAAAGAAATAAGCAGTTCCCCTACACTACCTTTGAGCCCTTACAGTCACAATGGGTGGCCATCTCTTTCAAGAAGAATTCCAAATCCTGCTCAGGGCCCCATTTTTGTATAGGGACATATGTCATAGTGACCATAGTGTCGCTCGGGCTCAGGTAAGTATTTGGGGGTGGAAGGCTAGGGGGAGGCAAACTTTAAGGGTTTTTTACCTTGCAGAGAATGCATTACAAGCACTTTTAAGTATTTACAAAATAAGCATTAGATTTTTCAGAAGACCCTTTACATGTTTCTCATTTAGTAAGAACGTGATTGTATAATGACAGCAGTAGGTGCATGCATTCTATTATATCTACCTTAAAAGCTCCTTTTAGTGATTTTGCATTGTTGCATTTTATTTCAAATTATTAATTTTTTTCTTTCTTCTTCACAGGCCAAAAAAATTACGCTTCCACCCCAAACAGCTGTATTTTTCTGCAAGGCAAGGGGAGCTACAGAAAGTGTTACTGATGCTTGGTGAGTAGCTTTTGATGCTGTCCATTTAATTCTGCCTAAAAAAGCTTAAGAAATTAAAGGGTAACTAAACCCAAAAACAAAAATGTAGGTTTTTGCAACTTACAGTCCTTAGATGTTGCACCTTCATTTGGGCCCCCCCCCCTCCAGCTTCGAACGTTTACAGAAAGCATATAAAATACCTGTTGCCTTGTCCTTGGAGCGTTGTGTGATCTGCACCAAATATTTTTTTTTCCTAGCTATCTGTAAACTATCAGTAGCCTTGACCTATAAGTACAGTGGGTAGAAGAAGTCTAGTCTACACACCCCTGTAAAAATGCCAGATTTTTTAATTGTATAATTGTGTGTATGTGTATATATATGTATAAATATGTATGTATATATATATATATATGTGTGTGTGTTTTTGTATATATAATATATATATATATATTGATATATATATATATATATATATATATATATATATATATATAATACTGGAATTTGTATTTATTTTCATACTAGTAATGGTGGCGATCAGCGACTTATAGTGGGACTATTATATTGCAGAGGACAGTCTGACACTATGTGGGAACCGGTGACACTAATACATGGATCAGTTCTAAAAATATGCACTGTCACTGTACTAATGACACTTGTTGGGAAGGGGTTAAACATCTAAGGCAATCAAAGGGTTAACGGTGTGCCTAGCCAGTGTTTTACTGCACTGTGTGTGCTGCCTTTAGTCAGGGAAGTGATGGATTTTATTCCCTGATTTGCAGGGACACAAAATCCATCTGTATCACCGCGAACGTGGGAGCAAGAGCAATAATTCCAGCACCAGACCTCCTGTGTAAATCGATAATTTAAAGTACCAGTGTTTGTCGCCATTCCAGGAACATTCCAATTTTGAAGCATGGCATGTTGCGTATCTATTTACTCGGCGTAGCATCTTCAAATTGGGCTAACTTTACTGTTATTTATTTTTTTATTTGTTGTATTTTATATTTATATATATATATATATTTTTTTTCAAAAAAAATGCGTTTGAAAAGACATTGCGCAAAAACCATGTGACATAAAAAAATTGCAACACCCACCATTTTAATCTCTAGGGTCTCTGCTTTAAACAATTATATATATATATATATATATATATATATATATATATATATATATATATATATATATTTATTTCTCATAAAAGTGAGTACACCCCTCACATTTTTGTAAATATTTTATTATATCTTTTCATGTGACAACACTGAAGAAATTACACTTTGCTACAATGTAAAGTAGTGAGTGTACAGCTTGTATAACAGTGTAAATTTGCTGTCCTCTCAAAATAACTCAACACACAGCCATTAATGTCTAAACCGCTGGCAACAAAAGTGAGTACACCCCTAAGTGAAAATGTCCAAATTGGGCCCAATTGGCCATTTTTCCCTCCCTGGTGTCATGTGACTCGTCGGTGTTACAAGGTCTCAGGTGTGAATGGGGAGCAGCTGTGTTAAATTTGGTGTTATCGCTCTCACTCACTGGTCACTAGAAGTTCAACATGGCACCTCATGGCAAAGATTTCTTTGAGGATCTGAAAAAAAGAATTGTTGCTCTACATAAAGATGACATAGGCCAGTGATGGCAAACCTTAACATCCCAGATGTTTTGGAACTACGTTTCCCACGATGCTCATCTACACTGCGGAGTGCATAAGCATCATGGGAAATGTAGTTCCAAAACATCTGGGGTGCCAAGGTTCCCCATCACTGGCCTAGGATGTAAGAATATTGCCAAGACCCTGAAACTGAGCAGCATGGTGGCCAAGACCATACATTGGTTTAATGGTTCCACTCAGAACAGGCCTTGCCATGGTCGACCAAGGAAGTTGAGTGCACGTGCTCAGCATCATATCTGGTGGTTGTCGTTGGGAAATGGATGTATGAGTGCTGCCAGCATTGCTGCAGAGGTTGCAGGGGGGGTGTCAAACTGTCAGTGATCAGACCATACAACGCACACTGCATCAAATTTGCTCTGCATGGCTTTCATCCCTGAAGGAAGCCTCTTCTAAAGATAATGTACAAAAAATCCTGAAAACAGTTTGATGAAGACAAGCAGACTAAGGACATGGATTACTGGAACCATGTCCTGTGGTCTGATGAGACCAAATTTAAACGTATTTGGCTCAGATGGTGTCAAGCGTGTGTGGCGACAACCAGGTGAGGAGTACAAAGACAAGTGTGTCTTGTCTACAGTCAAGCATGGTGATGGGAGTGTCATGGTCTGGGGCTGCATGAGTGCTGCTGGCACTGGGGAGCTACAGTTCATTGAGGGAACCATGAATGCCAACATGTACTGTGACATACTGAAGCAGAGCATGATCCCCTCCCTTCGGAGACTGGGCCGCAGGGCAGTACTCCAACATAACGACACCAAACACACCTCCAAGACGACCACTGCCTTGCTAAAGAAGCTGAGGGTAAAGGTGATGGACTGGCTAAGCATGTCTCCGACCGAAACCCTATTGAGCATCTGTGGGGCATCCTCAAACGGAAGGTGGAGGAGCGCAAGGTCTCTCTGACATCCACCAGCTCCGTGTTGTCGTCATGGAGGAGTGGAAGAGGACTCCAGTGGCAACCTGTGAAGCTCTGGTGAACTTCATGCCCAAGAGAGTTAAGGCAGCGCTGGAAAATAATGGTGGCCACACAAAATATTGATTCTTTGGGCCCAATTAGGGCATTTTCACTTAGGGGTGTACTCACTTTTGTTGCCAGTGGTTTAGACATTAATGGCTGTGTGTTAAGTCATTTTGAGGGGACAGAAAATTTACACTGTTATACAAGCTGTACACTCACTACTGTACATTGTAGCAAAGTGTAATTTCTTCAGTGTTGTCACATTAAAAAAAAGATATAACAATATTTACAAAAATGTGAGGGGTGTACTCACTTTTGTGAGATACTGTATACATTCTTATACTTATTTTTGAGGATCCTGATCCTTATGCAATTCAATAGAAATCAGGAGGTTTGAGTCTCCTGCTTGTTATGTAATCTAATGGAGATGAGGAGGTTTGAGGGTCCTGCTTATAATGAAATCCAATGTGGATCGGTAGGTATGAGGGTCCAGATTAAGACCAGAAGGTTTGATGGTCCTGGTTCATTATACAGGCTAATTGTGATTAGGAGGTTTGATGGCCCTGCCTGTTATGCATTCTAAAAGAGATCAAAAGGTTCAAGGGACCTGCTTGTTATCTAATCTAAAAATTCTAATGTGGATCAGGAGGTATGAGGCTCCTGCTCGATATACAGCCTAATCAGTGCTAGAAAGCATACAAGGCTCCTGCTCATTATAAAATCTAATCTGGTGTTGGAATTATTAGGGTCATACTTATTATACAGCCAATTGGGATTAGGAGGTTTCTACTCCTTATCCAAATCTAATCAGAAGCAAGAGGTATGTTACTCCTGCAGATTATACAGTCCAATTTGAAGCAGGGTTTTTCTTACTGCATGATCCAATATGGAACTGGTGGCATGGGAAACCTGCTCATTATACTGTCTAATGGGAAGCAGGAAGTATGAGGATCCTGATCATTATCTAAGCTAATCAGGTGCAGGAGGTATGAGGGTCCTGCAGATTATACAATTCAGTTTTGGAGCAGGAGGTATGGGGGTCATTAGACAGTACACATCACAGGCAAGGTAAAGTGAGCCAATTAGAGTGGTTCAATGCCATGTGATCACTGTGAACTAAACACAGACATTATTTACACTTTAACACACAGCCAGCCCTCTCCTTCCTCCCACAATGGCAGAAGGTGGAAGTGGGATTATGCTACAATGACTAAGTTACGGTATAGTGAGTAAACACAAGGGAAAGGCAGGATGAGGGCCAATATCTTTCCAGTCATATCTCCAGATTAGACTGAGTGTGTGGTGTGCTGACCTCGTTCTTCTGTTAGATGGCACTCAGTGGCCTTTACCACATCAGCTGGATCTCTCATCTCAAGGACCAATCTTCCATCCTGCTTCTTGTTTTTTGTGTGGCTTTGGCCCATTCTTCCACACACACACAGTCTTCAAATCTTGAAGGTTCCGTGAGCTTCTTCTATGAACTTGATGTTTAGTTCTTTCCATAGATTTTCTATTGGATTCAGTCAGGTGATTGGCTGGGCTATTCTAGCAGCTTTATTTTCTTTATTTAAAACCAATTGAGAGTTTCTGCTTCTTGGTAGTTGTCCTTGGCAGCTTGGCTGTTAAAACTCAGATTCTGAGAGACATGGGCATTTTGAATTCTGTAATCCTGATCATGCGAGTGAATTTCCCACATGTCTTTTGGTAGGCTGTATTCATTTTTCCAGCAATTCTTTAGTAGAACATTTGACCTTTAACACCATCAAAGGTCAGGTATTTGCACCATCTATTCTTTCAGTGCCCTCTTGCCAATCATTTGCTTATTTGTAATTTTATTACACATAACTTATTTCTGAACTTATTTGTTTTGGTTTCTTGTATGTATGTATGTATGTATGGATTGCATGGGTTATTACGGACATGTGGTGCAAATTTCATATCAACAGCACCTTTAGAAATATGCTTACCTAGAAAAATGGTGACGTATTCAATACTTATTTTACCCGCTGTATATACATCCACACTCACCCCCTACAAAAGTAACAACATTGTCAATAAAATCCACATTGTCTTCTGTCACCCTGTCAATCTAGGCAGCTAGTAATGTAAAGCAATATAAAGTAAATCCGCAGCAAACCTATACAAATCAACATATTCAAGGTAACTATGAAAAGATTTTTTCAAAGTGTGAAGATATTTGTTAGCTCAAAACCTCAAGGTTTAAATACATGATTGGTAACAGTACACTCTTGAATGATTCCTTAGGGGATACCCTCTTGCTCATGATGAACATCCGAATGAAAATGGGACGAGGGGGCAGGCCAGCACTCACTGTGCACAGGGCCACAATGGAGGTTATTCAAGGTTCAACTCAAAACCCTGCACCTGGGTCTTTGGACCTCAGGGTCTCTCCTTGTCTCCTGGGTGTACTCCCCATTCCTGCTTTTTAACTAGAAAGGAATTGTCGGCCTCTATGGCAGACCTGAATAGGGAAAGTCTCTGCTCTGATTAAGACTGCGAAATGGCACCAGTCAGCATTCCCTGCGGAGTTATTGTCCAATTCATCCATTGCAGCAGAGTTGATTGCTGATGCACATGAGGAGGGGGAGGATCTAAGCTGAAAGAAACCATTAAAGTATTAATCTCAACAGAAAATCTGTTAAGGTGACCCAATCCTGTGCTGGATTTGGGGAAGGCCTTTCTCCTGTTAACCTGAAGATTTTGCACAATGGATGCCTGCCTGTCAGGCTGGGATGATTGTCTTTGTGACAGGGTCATCAAGGGAGAACATACTTCCCATCAACTTTCTTAAACTAAGGGCCACTTGCTTATCCCTGCTGCAGTGGACCAAGGGGCGACTGACCAGAGTCTAAGCAGTATTAAACCCTAAATGCATTTTTTTTTTTAGTTATCTGGTGATCCAGCCAGCAAGTCTGTTGTTTTTCAAAAGTACAAGCTCTCCAGCAGAATGTACCAGTTAGACATGAGACATTTTAAACGGCAGACTTCCTCAGTCATTGTCGCCTAGAAGGTGGGGGAATGTGTCTTCAGCCAGAGGAGTTCTGGGACATCTGTCACCTCTGGGGGGGTGGCAACTGTAGATCTGTTGACATTCTGCTTCAACAAGATGGGCAGGTGTGGGGCCAGCTTTAGGGATTTCAAATGCCTTTGCAGGATATGCACTGCTGATATACACATAGTTACGTAGTAGGTGAGGTTGAAAAAAAGTCCATCAAATCCAACCTATGCATGTGATTATAAGTCAGTATTTCCTTGTATATCCCTGTATGTTGTGGTCGTTCAGGTGCTTATCTAATAGTTTTTTTAAACTGTCGATGCTCCCCGCTGACACCACCGCCTGTGAAAGGTAATTCCACATCCTGGATGCTCTTGCAGTAAAGAACCTTCTACGTAGTTTATGGTTAAAACTCTTTTCTTCTAATTTTAATGAGTGGCCACGTGTCTTGTTAAACTCCCTTTCAAAAAAGTTTTATCCATATTGTGGGGTCACCAGTACGATATTTGTAAATTTAAATCATCTCCCCTCTCAAGTGTCTCTTCTTCAGAGAGAATAAGTTCAGTGCTCGCATCCTTTCTTCATAACGAATATCCTCCAGACCCTTTATTAGCTTTGTTGCTTTTCTTTGTACTCGCTCCATTTCCAGTACATCCTTCCTGAGGACTGGTGCCCAGAACTGGTCAGCATACTCTAGGTGCGGCCGGACCAGAGTCTTGTAGAGTGGGAGAATTATCGCTTTATCCCTGGAGTTAATCCCCTTTTAATGCATGCCAATATTCTGTTTGCTTTGTTAGCAGCAGCTTGGCATTGAATGCCATTGCTGAGCCTATCATCTACTAGGACCCCCAGGTCCTTTTCCATCCTAGATTCCCCCAGAGGTTCTCCCCCCAGTGTATAAATTGCATTCATATTTTTGCCACCCAAATGCATTATTTAAAATTTTTCTACATTAAACCTCATTTGCCATGTAGTTGCCAACCCCATTAATTTGTTCAGATCTTTTTGCAAGGTTTCCACATCCTGCGGAGAATTTATTGCCCTGCTTAGCTTAGTATCATCCGCAAATAGAGATTGAACTGTTTACCCCATCCTCCAGGTCATTTATGAATAAACTAAATAGGATTGGTCCCAGCACAGAACCCTGGGGGACCCCACTAACCACCCCTGACCATTCCGAGTATTCCCCATTTGTCACCACCCTCTGAACTCACCCTTGTAGCCAGGTTTCAATACATGTACTCACCCTATGGTCCATGCCAACGGACCTTATTTTGTACAGTAAACGTTTATGGGGAACTGTGTCAAATGCTTTTGCAAAATCCAGATACACCGCGTCTATGGGCCTTCCTTTATCTAGATGTCAATTCACTTCCTCATGGAAGGTTAATAGATTGGTTTGGCAAGAACTATTCTTCATGAATCCATGCTGATTACTGCTAATGATACTGTTCTCGTTACTAAAATCTTGTATATAGTCCCTTATCATCCCCTCCAAGAGCTTTAGGGGTGCAACGTCGCCGATCCGTGATCCGAACGGGCCACCCCGTTTGGATCGGCACACCCCGCGATCCGCGGCCTCGGCCTTAGGAAAGGCCGCGGCTTCGGCCTAGCTCCGGAGCGGCGGCGGCGGCCATCTTGGTACACCCGGCGGCCTTAGGAAAGGCCGCGGCTTCGGCCTAGCTCCGGAGCGGCGGCCATCTTGGTACACCCGGCCACTGTTTACAATGTGATTGCTCCGTCAAATGACGGAGCGATCACTTGTAAACATACCCTGCATTACCCAGCCAATATCCTGCATTACCCTGCATTTACTCTGCATTACCCTGCATTACCCTGCATTACCCTGCATTTACTCTGCATTACCCTGCATTTACTCTGCATTTACCCTGCATTTACCCTGCATTTACTCTGCATTACCCTGCATTTACTCTGCATTACCCTGCATTTACTCTGCATTTACTCTGCATTACCCTGCATTTACTCTGCATTACCCTGCATATACTCTGCATTACCCAGCCAATACTCTGCGATACTCTGCATTACCCAGCCAATACTCTGCGATACTCTGCATTACCCAGCCAATACTCTGCGATACTCTGCATTACCCAGCCGATACTCTGCGATACTCTGCATTACCCAGCCGATACTCTGCGATACTCTGCATTACCCAGCCGATACTCTGCGATACTCTGCATTACCCAGCCGATACTCTGCGATACTCTGCATTACCCAGCCGATACTCTGCGATACTCTGCATTACCCAGCCGATACTCTGCGATACTCTGCATTACCCAGCCGATACTCTGCGATACCCAGCCGATACTCTGCGATACCCAGCCAATATTACAGTGGGGGAGAGGATGTGGATATTACAGTGGGGGAGATGACGTGGATATTACAGTGGGGACTATATGGTGGCGGAATTTTCACAGGTTTTTGCAAATTCAATTATTATTTGCTGATCCGAAAAATGATCCGATCTGTGACTCCTGATCCGAGGATCGATCCGATCCGTGAGTTTTTTGATCCGTTGCACCCCTAAAGAGCTTGCATACTATTGATGTTAGGCTAACTGGTCTGTAAATCCCAGGGATGTATTTTGGGCCCTTTTTAAATATTGGTACTGCATTGGCTTTTTGTCCAATCCGCTGGTACCATTCCAGTCAGTAGGCTGTCATTAAACATTAGGAACAATGGTCTGGCAATTACTTGACTGAGTTCCCGAAGTACCCTCGGGTGCAAGCCACCCGGTCCCGGTGATTTATTAATGTTAAGTTTTCCAAGTCTAATTCTGTCCTCTGTTTGCCATGAGGGTGCTACCTGTGACGTGTCATGAGGATAAGCACTGCAGTTTTGGTTACTAAAGCCCCCTGATTCCCTCGTGAAGCCTGAAGAGAATAATAAATTCAATACCTTCGCCATCTTCCCATCCTTTGTAACCAGATGTCCTTCCTCATTCTTTATGGGGCCAATATGGTCTGCCCTCCCTTTTTTATTGTTTACATACTTTAGGAATTTCTTGGGGTTTTTTTTTTTGCTCTCCTCCGCTATGTGTCTTTCGTGTTCTATCTTAGCCTCCCTAATTGCACCCTTACATTTCTTGTTGCATTCTTTATAAAGTCTGAATGCTGCTGATGATCCCTCAACCTTGTATTTTTTTTAAGGCCTTCTTCTTTGCTTTTTTTTTTTTTTTTATATGCATTTTTACATTGGAGTTAAGCCATCCAGGACTTTTGTTTGCTCTTTTAAATGTATTATCCAATGGGATGCACTGGCTAATGCCCTTATTTAATATGCGCTTAAAGCGAACCCATCTCTCCTCTGTGTTCTTTGTTCCTAAGATTTTATCCCAATTTTTGCCATCTAGCAAGGTTATTAGTTTAGTAAAGTTGGCTCTTTTGAAATTCAGTGTCTTTTTTGTATTCCCCTTTATGTTTCCTATTTGTGTGATTTATACTGAAGCCTATTGACCTGTGATCGCTGTTTTCTAAATGGCCCTGTATTTCAACATCCGTGATCAGGTCTGTATCGTTGGTAATCAGTAGATCTAGTAATGCTTTATTTCGAGTTGGTGCGTCTACCATCTGACCCATGAAATTGTCCTGCAATGTCAAAGGTGTGAGTATAGTCTAGTGTTGTCACTCTATTGTCATTGTCTTAGTCCATGTAGTCACGCCCCCATATCTGCCGGGTAAGGCACTATCGGGCCTGATGGACACTCCTCTCCATATGCACTGGTAAGCTGACACATCCTATTTTTTCATGATGTAATTTCCCTGTATCAACGCTGTTTATATTCTACATATGTAACAACTATATCTATTTTAGAGCTATCTCCTGAAGAAGCAGCTTACGCTGCGAAACCGGTCGAGACATCTCCTCCCTATGCTCAAACAGACGTCAAACTTACGGGCCCAGGCCTGCATTATTTGGTTAAGTTTGATGGCCATAAAGGAGGGATCACCGTGCTTGCTTGTTTTTATGTAACTGAACGCTTTTCAGTGTTTATTATGTAAATTGCTTTTTTCTATTAAAATTTATATGTTTTTCTAATACCTGTTTATCAGTCCCTGTTTATATTATTCACCAGTACCGAGATAGTCCAACCCCTTTTTTCCCTGTGGGTTGCCGGCTCACTATACGCAGATTCAGCACCTGCGTTGTTCTGACCCAATTACCCCTTGTCTTTCCAAATTGTCCTGCAAGACATTTAGGAACTTGTTCCCTCCACCCAGTCTGTTTGGATAATTAAAATCCCCCATTATGATGACCCTTCTCATCCTTGCTGCTAATCAAAATTGTTATAGGAGGTCCGCCACCTCCCTCAGGTTAGGGGGCCTATAGCATACTCCCAGTATTATTTTGCTCTTAGCTTCATCCCTTTGGAGCATCCCTATACTGTAGCCTGCCTGCTGTTACGATTTCTTCCAATGCTTCACAGGATGAATTCAGAATGGAGGATGAACACAGGATGCGTTCCAGCAATCTTAGTGGCATCAAATTGGCCCATTTTTGGCACATTTTTTGGCTCCTGAGAGACTCTTCATTAGGACTTCCAAGACAAGTCAGACCTGCTGTCTCAAGGATTGGCCTACCATCCTGCTTCACGGGCGCTTGCATTGATGAGTGGCTGTTGAAACCCAAGTCTTGAGGAATCAGGTTCTCTCTGAATCGGTTATTACTATGCTGCCTAAAGAAAGGAAATGGACATCTCAGAAGGTCATCACACTTGGAGGGCCTACTTTGTGTGGTGCAAAGCACGGAAGTTTCACCCTAGAAGATACCCGTCGAGATATAACTGGTCCTTTCTTCAGTCTTGGCTGAAGCAGTATTTCGCCTCGAGCACCCTGAAGGGTCAAGTCACCGCATTGGCCATTCTATTTTAAAGACTGCAGGCCTCTCATTCTCTGATTAACCACTTCCAGCCCAAGGACGTCATATGATGTCCTGGACTTTGAGTGGGGATATCGGAATGATGCCTGTGGCTACAGGCATCATTCAGATATCATTTTTGGTCGGCGATCCTGTGCACCGTAAAAACAACCATATCTCCAGTTCAACTGCTTGATCGTTCTTACAGGCGGCCCCCCATAGCCCCCCCCCCCCCCGTCACCCTCTGGTGCATCTTCAGGCTCACCCGTGCGATCGGCTAGCCGGTTCTTGCAAGTACTATCCTGCATCTCGTTCCACTGTTTCTAAATGGATTAGGCAGGTTATCAGTAGGAATCCTTTCTCTGTTAAAGCTCTTCAATTCATTCAGTTGGTGCGTCTTGGGCTTTTCAGCACCAGGCATCTTTTTCCCAGATTTGGCCTTTACCTGAAGTTTTACCAGATGTACCATTTACCAGGTTCAGGTTGCAAGCTTTGGTCTGAAAGTGTCATTAAACCCAAAGAATGTATTTTTGTCTTTAAACCAGTGTGCAGAAGCTGGATAACAATAAATGGTTCCTTATTAGTAAATACTTGATTGATCCTGCCATTTCTATGGGCTCCCCTACTATGTGTGGCTAAAATATAGCGGCCGGTGCTCTGGTTGCTACGTTGCCACACTCACTTCACATGCCCAGCCAGCTCCTCTGTAAAAGCTAATCACTTCTTTTTTTCTGGGTGCAGCCCCACCTGATAATTTATGCTGGTTTCAGGGGTGGCTCCAGCAGGTTGAATGGCTGGTGGCTGCACTTATCCTCTGTCCCTCCTCAGCTCATTTTACCCTTACGGCAGCCAGCTGTGCAGGGATAGACCTGTCACAGCGCCGCTCTCCCCTATGGTAGATCGGGTGACGACGGACCGTAAAGTCCGTCGTCATCTGATCCGCTCTGCAGACGGATGGAAAAATAGGGTTTTCCTCCGTCTGCAGAAACGGACCATAGCGGGCACGGACGAGATCGGGTGTCAGCGGGTGTTCATCCGCTGACACCCGCTATCCCATAGGAATACATGCATGTCCGTTTTGTATCCGAAAACAGACTTACAGTCCGTCCGTGTGAAAGAGCCCTTAGAGAACCTTAGTGAACTAAGGAAGGCCAAGGAATACACCAGACGGATCAGAGATAAAGTTGTGGAGAAGTTTTAAAGCAAGGTTAGGTTATGAAAAAATATCCTAAGCTTTGAGCATCTCACGAAGTACTGTTCAATGCATCATCCAAAAATGGAGAGACTATGGCACAACTGCAAACCTACCAAGACGTGGCCGTTCACCTTTAACTGACAGTTTTGGCAAGGAGAGCATTAATCAGGGAAGCAGCCAAAAGGTCCAATTTAACTTGCCCATGAGCTGCAGAAATCCACAGCTGAGGTTGGAAAATCTTTCCACAGGACAACTATTAGTCGTGCACTCCACAAATCTGGCCTTTATGTAAGAGTGACAAGAAGAAAGCCATTGTTGAAAGAAAGCCATAAGAAATCACGGTTGCAGTTTGCAAGAAGCCATGTGGGGGACACAGCAAACATGTGGAAGAAGGTACTCTGGTCTGATGAGACCAAAATTGAACTTTTTAGCCCTAAAGCTAAACGCTATTTGTGGCAGGAAAACAAACCCTGCACATCACCCTGAACACACCATCCCCACTGTGAAACTTGGTGGTGGCAGCATCATGTTGTGGAGATGCTTTACTTCAGCAAGGAATGGAAAGCTGGTCAGAGTTGATGGGGAGATGGACGGAGCCAAATACAGGGAAATTTTAGAAGAATACAGCCAGAGCTACAATGGAATGGTTTAGATCAAAGCATATTCATGTGTTTGAATGGCCCAGTCAAAGTCCAGACCTAAATCCAATTGAGAATCTGTGGCAAGACTTGAAAATTGCTGTTCAGACGCTCTTCGTCCAATCGGACAGAGCTTGAGCTATTTTGCAAAGTCAAATAGGCAAAAGTTTCACACTCTAGATGTGCAAAGCTGGTAGAGACCTACCCAAAAAGATTTGCAGCGAAAGTGTTGACTCAGGAGGGCTTAATACAAATGCATGCCACACTTTTCACATGTTTTTTTGTAAAGAAAGTTGAAAACCATTTATCATTTTCCTTCCACTTCACAATTATGTGCCACTTTGTGTGGGTCTATCATATAAAATCCCAATGAAATACATTTACGTTTTTTGTTGTAACATAAACTTCAAGGGGTATGAATACTTTTTCAAGGCACTGTAGCAGCAAAAAAAATTAGTATTTTTATGTGACCTATACACTATATAGGTATATATAAACACCATTATTAGATCTGCTGCTTATAACTGTGAACTTGTTTAAATAGGTTTAATACCACTATAAGGTGCTTCAAACCGTTCTTTAATTCACTTGTTTTGGGCCTGTTGGCATTGTTTGCTTTGTTTGCTGTGTTGTCCTTAGTTTTATTGCTTGGGGATGTCCCATGGTCAAGACTTGGAGCCCTGTCACACATTGCCGCCTAGGGCATCAGCTGTAAAGCAGCATTATTTTTAGCGCCGCTTTACCTTCGTTTTAGCGGCACTATTCGGCCGCTAGCGGGTGGTTTTAACCCCCCCGCTAGCGCCCAAAAAGGGGTTAAATCCACCCGTATAGCAGCGCTGCCCCATTGATTTCAATGGGGAGGAGCGGTGGAGGCGCTATTTTTAGCACTATTTTTTTTTTAATTATATGAAAGGGAAGTTACCTATAAAAGTTTGTTTATTGTGGTATTGAACCCAAAAGCAAACCTTATATTGCAGCTTACCAATTCTTAGATGTAATGGCTACATTTATTTTTATTTTTTTAGACTTTTTTTTTTTTTTTTTTCCAAAAGCAGTATTAAAGCAAAAAAATATTTTTTTTATCAATTACAGCTTAGGCCCCTTTCACACTGCCGCGACTTAAAAGTCGCACAATTTTAATGCGATTTTCCCACGATTTTGATACGATTTCAGTGAATGCCTGTGTATACTTGAGGTCTATGGACATTAACTCGCATGAAAGTTGGGCCAAAGTAGTACAGGGACTACTTTGAGGTCGGCACGACTTGAAGTCGCATATATAAATGGTTATTATTTGCATATTTAGATGGACTTGACCAACAAATTGAAGCTGAACTTCAGCTAATACTTCATAAGCAGTTACAGCAGCAGTTTTAATTTGGGATAATCACTCTTGACTTACTGGTTGAATCACCAGGGGAAAATAAGGGGGGGGGGGCCTAAAAAAAAAAACCTAATGCAGTCATCACATGTTTTTGGGTTTATTACTGCTTTAAGCCCCTGTTCGCATTGGCGAGATTTGACAAGTCAAATCGCAGCCTATTGCCACCGTACTGATTTTCCAAAAGAAGTTACTGCACTACTTTTGGTGACTTCGAGGGCTACTTCAATAGGCATCTGTGCATGAACCCACACAGATGTTTTTCAATTCGCCCCGAAGTCAAACTGAAATGCGCATTTGAAATCGTGCAAGTTCAGATGAAGTCGCACGATTTTAAAGCCATGTTCAGTGTGAACAAAGCTTAAGGAGCCTGTGTCCTGTGCTGTACCCTAAGGTAATTCAATACTGTATCTGCTGTTTACATGGATCATCTGTTTTTTTTATGAACATACAGTGTACATTATCCTCACATTCTTATTTAGGGGGGACTAGTGTGCCAGAGTGTTTTGGATTTACTTTATTTGCTCCTCCTGCCGAAAAGACGTTCTCAGTTCCCAGAACAGCCGACATTTCATGCAAACGCGAGCTGCTGCCTGTTTTAGGTCGCATGGTAAAGTGCTGATGTGTGCACTATTCACAGCTTGCTAATAAGGTCTCTCCAGCTGCAGCAGGAATAAAAGAGAATTTGATTTGTGCTGGAGAATTTCTTTACGTTTGAACTCTGCTAGGAGCTTCCCCAACAGCCCACCTGGGAAACCGTTTCCTCCGCCTGTTCCTCGTTGTAATTGAGCACAGATTGCAGCTGTGTGTGGGGGGGGGGGGGCAGCTTTTGCAATATGCTTAATGTGGGTGCTTTTGGTTTTATTTATAACAAAATGGATATAGAATGTAGTGATGTGTATGTCACACTTCTAAACTTACTGCCCAGTCAGACATGCAGATGTACCTTTTTACAGGCAATCTTCAGCTTTTTAGGCTACTTGTATGAACCTGATCATCATAATATGCATTTTTTTTTTTTACCAATTCTACAATTTTATATTATATTGTACAAATAAGATCATATTTGTATTTCTTGTTTCTAAGTATATATGTACCATAAAGGCAACCTTTTGTACAACTCACTGCCCTGCCGGTTTGGTCTAATGGTGGATCTCACTGAATTGGGTGATACCCACTTTGAGCACCTCTTCTCATAAGTCTCCAAATTTTTCAGCTCAGCCATTATTTATTAAAACATTTTTTGATTTAAAAGAAATTTGGTATTAAAGTAGAGAGTGAATTATTTTTCTTTAAGTTGCAGATTATGAGCTCACATTTCCAGTAGTTGATACAGATAAGTGTGTAGAAAGATAATTTTAGGATGTTTCAGCCCTGCTATTTCTAATTACCAAAGTATTGTATTTTAGTTGATGGCATTGACCCCAACTACAAGATGGATCAACACGCGAAGAGAACACCTTTGCATGCCTCTGCAGAGATGGGCCATACAGATATCTGCCACATGCTTGTTCAGGTGAATGTTGCATTTATTTTTAAAATACAGCATCGTTCTGCTTTTTGCCAAAAAAAAAACCTGGACTGAAGGACATCTGGTATCTTTGCTGTTCAGTGCCGTATTTCCTGCCAGCTAAACAGCAGCTGCTTATGTAATATCCAGAAACCATCTAATTCAAAAGTGACAGCCTTTTCTTTTTGCCAGGGCTAGGTGCTAGATAAATGAGAAAGAAAACCCTGTTGGTATTATGCTTTATTAAGCTGTGACGTTAAAATAGAGCAGGCTATGTGTGTTTTTTTGTTTTTTTTTATTATTCCAAGTATACAAACTTAAGACCTATAGGCAAAACTTTTCTTTTTATGTTGGATAGTTTACGGGAGAGTTATAACCCCTGTAAGATTTTTATTTTCACCATCTATGTCCCATTACAGAGACTTCCCAGCACTTCCTGTCCTAGAGCAAAAAAGGAAGTGAAAGAAAAATCCCTGCAAATTAAGGGACTTCCTTGTGGACTCCCAGGTCACCAGAATTAGTGCCCCCATTGGAAGATTTACCATTGATTTCTTTTCTGGGGACAACCCAAAAATGGGGGTTTTCTTTTACTTTCAATAATAATGGTAAACAGGACAAATAGGGGGAATCTACCTATAGAGAAGGGGAATCTCCCTAATGGAGGCACAGACAGCAATAAAATCTGACAAGCATTCTAATCTTTCTGCACTCTATCAAAAACTAACAAAGTTTTGCCTTTAGTTATACTGTAAAAACTGTTATGAGATAAAATCTTTCAAGACACCACTGCCTTGGAAATGTCATTGGTTTGCGCACCTTGTCCATGAAGTAATCTTGGCATAGTTTTTTATGGGTTTTAGTGCACCAGTTGGTAAGAACATTTTTTCCCCATCCACTCCAGGCTGGTGCTAACTTGGATAATTGCTCTGAGGATCAGAGGACACCCCTGATGGATGCAGCTGAGAACAATCATTTGGAATCTGTTAGGTATCTGGTCAGAGCTGGAGCTTTGCTTGATCCCAAAGTAAGTTGATCATCTTTAGCAGTTGGGTCTGAATTCCTTCCGTCACCTGAAAAATCTGTTTTCAAATCTTTCTCTGTTTCCAGGACTCTGAAGGTTCCACATGTTTGCATTTGGCTTCCAAAAAGGGTCACTTTGATGTAGTGAAGTATCTGCTCAGCAATGAGCACATGGATGTCAACTGCCAGGTAAGGCTGCAGAGTATTAGACACTAGCTAACCAACTGTAGGCCAACCCAGAATAAACCCCTTCTATTACCAGCATGCCTCGTTTTTTGCTAATGTTCTAGCAGGAAACATGTGTTTTCTTCAGCTTTGCTGTGTAAAAGACTAATCTGTTTTAACTAACAACATTTTTTCGGCAATAAAGACATCTCATCAATTTCGCTGCTAGGGGCTGGTCTTTTCAACTGCAACTGTCTGGCACGACTGTCCTCTGCCTGGGTTTTGGAGCACCATGTTCCGACCCTACTCAAATGGACACGGTGGGGATAGCCTGGAAGTGACCTCTGGCCATTGGGTTCTGTATAGTGCAGTGTCCTTGGTAACAAGTTAGCTGCGGAGCTAACTTTTCAGGTCCAGAGCTGCCAGCAGTGCCTATGCCACTTTAGTCACCTCTGGCCATCCAACCCTCATCCTCTGGGGTTTTCGCTGCAGTCATGCAAGACTTTATGGCTCAAATCACCCAGTTATTTGCCAACTGTGACTGCAGAGGCCACAAGCGTGCCCCAGCATCCTTACCATGCAGATACTGTATCTGCTTTGCCTGTGGCTTTAGCGGCTTCTGAACCATCAGCCGTAGAGACACTGATTCTGAGTTGCTCCAGGTGGTGCCAGCTGAGGTTATCCTACTCCCATATTAAGAGTCTCTTTTGGCTCCAAACAATGAAGTGCCTAGTATTCTGAAACTAAAGGATCAGCTTGTTGCTTCTACCGGTGCTGTTTCCAGTCTTGGGTCTTTTGGAGCCGTCTGTTGTGCCTGCTGTTATAACATCCTAGATAGAGATTGGAAACACCATGACAAGCTGTTTATTTCCCCCAAATGTCTTGAAAATGTTTGGAGAGGATTTTATACAGAAATAGGCTATCCTCAATGCGGTATTTAGCAGTGCCCCACCATAACAAAGTGACCAGAATTCATGTAGAGGATGCACATATGTTTAAATTGATTGTAAAGGCTCGTTTTTAATTAAATAACAAACATGTTATACTTGCCTCCTCTGTGCAGTTGGTTTTGCACAGAGTGGCCTGGATCCTCCTCTTTGCTGCTCCCAGCCCCTCCCTCCTTTGAGTGCCCCTCATTCAGCAGCTTGCTACAGGGGGCACCCAAGCCGAGTCAGAGCTCTGTGTATCCATTCAGACACGAAGTCCCGACCTGGCCCTACCCCCTCTCTCCCCAGATTGACTGACTTTGACAGCCGTGGGAGCCAATGGCGCAACTGCTCTGTCTCAGCCAATCAAGACGAATGTCCTGGATGGCTGAGGGGTTCGTGGACATTGTTGGAGAGCGAAGGGGCTCAGGTAGGTAATTAGCTGGGGAGACTGCTATACACAGATTTTTTTGTATAATGCATTAAGATAAAAAAACATCTGCCTTAAAAACTTCTTTAAGTACTCAACTGATAAGAAGTTGGAAGTCCTTTCCATAACATTGCTCCCACTGTGACTTTATTTTGTCAGACCATGGCTTACCACTGCTGCTGTTGATTCCTTGCTTATAAGAATGCTTGAAGCAATGTCTGTAGCTTTAAACTTTAGTTATGAAGGTTTGCTTATCTCCCACATGAGTCCCGCGTCCGTGCATGAGTAAAATACTTTGGCTGAAGTGTTGGACTTTGGAACCTCGACCAAGATGTGTCTTGCTCGAATGGTATTTAAGGGATGTCTCTTCAGATCTACTCTGATACCACTTTAACGGTGCTAATGGTGTAAAGGGGACCTACCTTCCTAAGTGGATAAAGCCTAAGGAACAGACAAAGTAGTTTTCTCCCTTTTCTGTTAGAAAAAGTCCCTTTTTGTTTCCCTACTTTTGCATCTACCATCATCAAGGCTTTCCCCAAGCTTGGCTCCCAGCCCACTCACAAGATCTGGGTCTCAAAGTTTGGTAGGTCCTTCCAACAAGCTTTTTTTCTAATGAAGGTGTGCCACAACTTTCTAGAATTGTGGTGGCGGGGGGTATGGGGTAAACTTGTTAACCTTTGTGAACACTTGGACAGCTCGCATCTCAGAAACTCTGCTGCAGAGGGTAATATCCCAGGGCTACAGACTGAGGTTTTTCTCCCTGCCCCCTCCTCAGTTTCTCACCTCCAACCTTCCTATGGCTCTGTACAAATTGGCATCTCTATTGAGCCCCCCTAGGTTTTCTGGACCAAGATGTTATTGCCCAAGTTCTGTGGCAAAACAATTTTAGGTATTTCACTCCAACCGGTTTACTGTTCCCAAACCCTAAGGGGGCATCTGGCACATCTTGGACCTCAAAGCTCTGAATGCCTTCATTCAAGTTCAAAAATTTTGTGCAAAATCCACCAAGTCTATCATTGCCTCCATTCATCAGGGAGGCTTTTGTGGACATAAGGCTGGGTTCACACTATCGCCTTATGCGGCTTACAGCAGGGGTTCAGTTCGTCCTGGTTCACCTTTGCAGGTTTGATTTTAGCCCGAATTTTTGGCTGAAGTCGGACCTGAAATGGACCAAAAGACGCACAGGGCTCCTGTGCAAATTCGCACTAGAGATATGCGAACCGGCTCCTTGGAGAGCTGGTCAACATCTCCTGCTATTGCGAATTGGATGTGGAGAACCCCCGGATCCAGTTCGCAGTGGTGTGAACCCAGCCCGAAAGGAAAGCATACCTGCGTTTCCTCATCTTGCCAGCGCATAGTTTCCTACATTTTGCTGTGGGGCACCTACATTAGCAGTTCACGGCCCTGCCCTTCAGCCTGTCATCTGCACCTTGGGTTTTCACCAAGGTGCTGGCTGCAATAATAGCACTGGAAACTACTTCTTTTCCATTTTTTTGGCAGGAGGAGTCCTTGGCACCATGTGGCTGCAGGTAACTTGGACAGTAGAAGGGTCCCACCTCCCGATCAACATCCTGGAGCTCCATGAGATATGGCTGTATCTGCAGCATTGGACAATCCTGCTGGAGGGGGATTCCACATGGATTCAGTAGCCCAGTGCTACATCAGTGGCATACATCAATCATCATGGAGGAACCTGAAGTTTCACTGCAGCAGGAGAGGTAGCTGTACACCACTCTCCGCTGGGAAAAAAAAAAGTTCCAGCGCAGACTTTGACACAACACCCCAATTAGCGAACATCTAATATTAAGTTCAACTGAGTGGGGTGAACTGGAGTGTCAGAGTCTGTGTTGGAAGAGGAGCGACTAGAATTTTAAGCCCAAAGGCGAGCAATGTGCGGCTTTTGTATGTGTTTTGTGCGGAATCTATTTGGGAATGATGGATCCATGAGTGTGGCAGCAGATCTGGAGCAGTGTTAAAACTACAGACAGTATCTCATTTCCTTATGTCCCTTCCAAGTGTCACCTGTTTCCACAGACAACCTACTTCGTTTGAAAAACTTTGTCTGGGAGATGAGCCCTTACGGAAATCTCTCTCCTCTTCTTGCTGTATCTTGCTTGCAGTCGCATACCAGCACGACCCTCCCTATTTACGCAAATGGGAAAAAGACCTTAACACTACATTCTCAGAAGACCAAAATAACCGGATACTTCTATTTGCTCACAAGTCTTCCCTTTGCAGTAAATACCAGGAGATTACCTTCAAAATCTTGACACGCTGGTATCGGACCCCATCAGTACTAGCATCACTTTTTTCCCAGACACAGCCCCTTATGTTGGCTATGTGGCGCCCAGACTGGTAATCTACTCCATATCTTCTGGGACTGTCCAAAGCTTCACCTTTTTTGGCAAAAAGGCCTACAGATCGTTCACAAACTTACGGGCATTTCTCTTGTTGACAACCCAGCTGTAGTGCTCCTTAACCACTTTCAGACCGGACCAATTTGCAGCCAAAGGACCAGGCCCCTTTTTGCGATTCGGCACTGCGTCGCTTTAACTGACAATTGCGCGGTCGTGCGACGTGGCTCCCAAACAAAATTGACGTCCTTTTTTTCCCACAAATAGAGCTTTCTTTTGGTGGTATTTGATCGCCCCTGCGGTTTTTATTTTTTGCGCTATAAACAAAAATAGAGCGACAATTTTGAAAAAAATGCATTATTTTTTATTTTTTGCTATAATAAATATCCCCCAAAAATATATAAAAAAACATTTTTTTTCCTCAGTTTAGGCCGATACGTATTCTTCTACATATTTTTGGTAAAAAAAAATCGCAATAAGCGATTATTGATCGGTTTGCGCAGAAGTTATAGCGTTTACAAGATAGGGGATAGTTTTATAGCATTTTTATTAATAATTTTTTTTTATTATTAATGGCGGAGATCTGCGATTTTTTTTGTGACTGCGACATTATGGCGGACACATCGGACATTTTTGACACATTTTTGGGACCATTGTCATTTTTACAGCAATTAATGCATTTAAATGCATTGATTTCTGTATAAATGACACTGGCAGTTTAGGAGTTAACCACAAGGTGGCAGTGTAGGGGTTAAGTAGGCCTAGGGGTGTTTTTTTTACTGTGGGGGGGCGTGGCTGTCAGCTAGTGAATGCTGATCTCTGCTCCAATCACAGGGAGCAGAGATCGGCGTCACTAGTTGCTAGGCAGAACGGGGAGATGCTGTTTATCTCGGCGTCTCCCCGTTTAGCCGCTCCGTGAGACGATCGCGGGAGTCCCCGCGGCGATCGAGTCCGCGGGGACCGCGGCCGGACTCACGGGGGTCCCGACCGGCGCGGGAGCGCGCCGCTCCCGGCGCGCTCCCGATGGCACGGACAGGCTAAAGGAGGGACGTATATATATGCCCTCCTGCCTGTACGTGCCATTCTGTCGACGTATATCGTCGTGCGCCGGTCGGCAAGTGGTTAATGTACCCCTATGTCAAGTAAGAAATACCGTGAATCTTTATTGAAACATCTTCTAAATGCCGCCAGGGCGTGCATCTCCAGCTTGTGGAAACCACAATCCCTCCTACGGTATCGCAGTGGTTCACCAGCGTGAGCGATATTCAACAGATGGAACACGTCACCACTGCCCCCAGGGACAAGACAGAGGAACATAACGCATGATGGCTGTACTGGGACTTGTTTTATTTCTCAGATGAGTGCTTTGACCTACTCCTAAATTGAGATTACTCTCGTATGGGAATCAGGCTTTTTTTTGAGCCATTGCCCTGCAGTTACTCCCCACTTTGCCTCCCTCCACCCCCCGCCCCTTTTTTTCTTTTTCTCCTTCCCCTTTCTCCCCTTTTTCCTAGGCACCTAGTGTGTGTATTTCTTTTTCTCAAAATTAAGGAAAAAAAGCTACCCGTATGTGCTGTCCTTTTGGTGCAGCTGCTTTGGGCCTGGACATAGTTGCCCTACACTGAAGTTTTTGTTTAACCCCCCCCCCCCCCCCCCCCCCCCCCATGGTAGTTATGTGCCATCTTCTCAGTATGTAAATGACAGACATGGTCTCCTATGTGACTGTCTACAAAATACAGGTTATACGCACCGTGAAAGCCACGGCCCTCAGCCTTTTAAGTAGCGTATGTTATTTGAAGGATATTGGCCGGTGGCTTCAATGCTATCTTTAAAACCCTGTTTGTAATCGCTTTTTGTATCACTGTTAATGGTTATCATTAAGAACGGACTGTCATGACGTACTACATTGTCATGTTGCATACCTTAAGTAGAGAAAAAAAAAAAGACGGGTAGATTGCATCCTGTCCTGGGCAGGGTCATGTTTCACTCTTGTCTGTGTAAATCCTAGAAGTCCAAGTTTGGCAGGTGGACTTCCCTAGCTGCAGTGTCTGGACTCAAGAAAGTGGCCCTACACCCAGAGGTTGTTTCTGTGGGGGATGTCAAATGTGGACGTTTTGGCCCTTTAGGTTCAGCAACAAACTGGACAGGTTTATCTCCACATGCAGGGATCCTCAAACAAAAGCGGTGGATGCTCTGATGTCTCTGTGGGATTAGTGCAACCTGATCTATGCCCGGAAATGTCTTTCTCATCTGCTTTGCAAAATTGAAATCAATGGCATTCGGATCATTTTAATTGCTCTGGACTGGCTCAGGCAGATGTGGTATGCCAGCCTGGTAAATCTCCTGACGGACAATCCTTGGGCAGTACCAGATCTATCTGTATCTTTTGTTTCAAAAAAACTATTTACCATCCCGTTTCATGGTCACTGGCTTTAATGGCAATACTGGTAAAGCCCAGGTTTTGAAAGATCGGGGCATCTCTGAATCATTGACTTCCACAATGATAAAAGCTATGAAGTCTACATCCCGCAAAGGTCACTTGGTGTCTCGGAGCTTCCACCGTTGTAGCTTCTCAATGATAGAAAAACCTCTCCTTCCTAAAGCTGAGTTTGGACCATCGTTTGCCTCTCAGCACTATCAAAGGTAAAATTTATGCCCTTTAATTCTTTTATCAGAAACTGTTGGCCTCTCTCCTCAATACTCCTTGATTCCTTTGTACAAGGAGTCTTTCATGTAGCTCTCCCTGTTCATTCCCTGTGTCTCCGTAGGATCTGAATCTGGTTCTCTCTGCTCTACAGAAACCACATTTGAACCTATTAGAGACATAGACATTTGCCTCTGAGTTTATGGCTGCAAGGAATACCACCTTGTAGGTGAGAGAAGCAAATGCAGAGTTGACAGACTTATTCTGCAAAGAACCATTTCTGGTTTTGCATAGGACAAGGTTGTGTTAAGGCCGTGGACAACTTCTTGCCTTAGGTAGTTTCCACCTTTCAACTCTACATGGACATTGTTCTTCGATCCCTCTGTCCAGTTCCACTTCACCAAAAGGAAATTTTCCTTTGTCTAAAAGCCACTGCTTCTTTCAGAAATATGGGCAACCTTTTTTGTCATCCCAGATTGTAACCATTGGGGTGCACCAGCTCCTCATTCTGCTATTCTTTTCTCAGTCTTAAGGATTAGGTTTTACCCTTTCTTGTCAAGGTGCATGCTAGTGGATATCTAAGTGTTGTTTGGCTTGGTTTCCACCCTTTCTTGTAAGGGCGCACTCTAGTAGTGATTCTTGGTCTTTTCGGCGTCAAGCAACTATTTTCCAGATATGCAAGACTTCCACCTGGTCGTCTTTTTACATGTTGTCCAAGTTCTAACAGGTGGATATTGCCACTCGGGGGTGTAAAGTCCTTCAAGTGGCTCCTTGAATGGACTCCAAGCAAAGTATTTTATGGTGAGTACAAAAGTACTGTTTTCCATGTTTTGTGAGCATGCTTCTTTTTACCTTGGTCTTGCCTATAATCATCTGCCGGGTACTTGTGGAGCAGTTCATTTTTCATTATTCAAGTGATTCCTGCCAAGGCATTAAAATCACACCCTGGTGTCACCATTACCCTGTCACCCACTTCCTTGCTCATTTGCATATCTTAGGTGTTCTTGATATTTTTCTGTTCAGCCTTGTCACTGATGAAATTTTTGTAGTTCAGATATAATAGTGTTTCTATCCATATTTGTGGAAAAAGAACATTGACAGCTGCCGTTCTGATCACACAATGGTACGTCTTTCTGACTGTGCCTTTGTTTCTCTTGTAGGATGATGGTGGTTGGACACCGACGATTTGGGCCACAGAATACAAACACTTGGAACTTGTTAAGCTGTTACTATCCTGCGGAGCTGACGTCAATATCCGGGACAATGTAAGTGCTACATCTTTTTAGGATTTAGCCTAAAAACTCCACTTGAAGCTCACACTTGGGTAATACTCTTTGTGGATACTTGTTCTATTGTATGTGCTTTTGTACTATGTGGCACAAACAGTTCTGGTCTCCAACCACTTACATCTTCAGAGTCCTCGATGTAGAGGCCAGCAGCCTATATCTTTAAAGAGAACCAGTCATGTGTGCAGTGCAAAAGAATGTCATATTACACAGGTTAGTTTAGAATGTAAACAACTATATTTTGTTGCTTGAAAACTGTTTTGGAAAACCATGTGTGAGGTCAGACAGTTGCTAATCCTTAAGTCTTACTGCATGTGACCTGTGACTCAAAACTGTAGAGGAAGAAATGTAAATCTTTCTTTAATAACAATTTGAGACTAAATATTTATTTTTATGCAAATGTCCAGTCATGACTAGTTCTGTTTAAAAAAAAAAAAAAAAAAAAAAAGTCAATACACTCAAAACCAGTTTTTTTTACTTTGCTGTGGTTTGTAGCAAAAAGTACAAATAATCCTGTCATAGAAAGAAAATGCCTGACATACATGAATCATGAAGTGCAAATCTAAGCAAATATTATTCAGTGTAGACTTGTAGCCCCCATACCTAGTAGACAATAACTCCTAAGTTGAGTTTTCATAAATAAAGACTAATATGTTCTGTGCTAACATTTCCACTTTATACTCTTCATTCTCAGGAGGAAAACATATGTCTGCACTGGGCAGCTTTCGCCGGATCTGTTGAAATTGCTGGGATCCTTCTGGACTCTAAATGTGACCTTAAGGCTGTCAACATTCATGGCGACTCCCCACTTCACATTGCCGCTCGGGAGAACAGATACGAATGTGTTACGTAAGCAAAAAGCATTTACAGCAGGCAATGAGATGCACGGTTAGAAATTCACACCGATACTGTTCCACCCTTCTGGAAATAGATTTTGTTTTAGATGTTCCAACTATGCTAGCAAATTTCACCTTTTTTAATGATGGCAGTATCTGAAATTTAAACTGGACCCAAAAGTTAGATCTGTTTGTACAATCCACTTTATATTTGTTGCCAGCCAGTGTGAAGTATCTACCTAAATAAATTAAATATGGACTAATTATGTAGGTAGGGAAAGTCCCCTACCATACCTGTGGCCCAGCTAAAGTGACTCTTAACCATAATTAACAGTTTAATATATTGCAGCTTATCAGTTCTTAGATGAAGGGGTTGTATTCATTTTTCATTTTTTTCCTTTTATTTTTACTTTGTAATCTTGTGAATAACTCCTGTGTCTGGGTGCTATGAGGCTCAATTCACTTAGAGTTATTTGTTAAAATAACTTATGCAGTATTTAAAGTCCACCCTAAAACAAAAAGTTACATTATTCATTTTTTAACTTACCAGAAAACCCTGTTGCTAGGCAGTCTTCCTAATCTGCCTCTTCCTATTCAGTAGTAGGGCAGTAGGAAATGGGCAGTGAAGCTGCAAGATGGATCGGCCTCTCGGGGGGGGCTCACATCGGGGGCTCACTGGACAGGTGTGTGACCTTATTAAAAGTCAGCAGCTACAGTGTGTTTTTTTTTTTTTTTTTTAAGTCACCAACTACAAACGGCCGGACCTCCTCTTTAACCCAGGAATGTGTGATTTAATGTAAATACCATGAGGTTTTTTTAGTTTTTTGTGGTATTTAACGTGTGGTTTTGAATGTTCATTTTTACCACAGACAGGCTGCAGCGGGAACTGAAACATTTACTAGTGGTCTTCCTACCACTGCTAAATATGACAGCTCTGCTCAGGACACCCGCTGGTGTCCTAACAACCACTACTAATTCATGCTGTCGGCAGAATGTAACCAAAAGAGCCAACGGGAAAAAAAAAGTTTTAAATGACGTGGGCCCCCCCCCTCCATACAAGGCCCTTGGGATCTCACACCAAAAGTGAAAAAGCATGCAGGCCAGGAAGGGTTGGGGGGGGTGTAACAAGTGTACCCCCTACTCTGAAGAGCTCTGCCAGCTCCTTAACCATCACTACTTTTTTAATAAATGTATTTGTTTGCTTTTTGGGGGGGGGGGGGGTGGCGATTTGTCTTTTAGACAGGTTTATGTGACATTTACTGAGCCTATTTTATTTTTGCAGTAAATGCTGCAATAAACCTATAGTGAATTGAGATTTTTCTTAACACATGCAATATTTGGGTAAATTTGTCACATGACCCAAATATCTCATGTGATATCTATTACTGAATTGAGCCCAAGTTTATGGTCACCCTGGCTGAAGTGACCATAAACTTAAAGAATTTCATTCAAATTTCTAAGTTTTAAGAATGTTTTTGTTCTACTTTCTAATTCTTAGTGTAGTCTAATCGACTTTCGACAGTGACAATAAAATTCTAAGAAGCGGGTGTAAATTTTTTCTTTTAACCAATTTCTAACAATGTATGTGGCTTTCGATAAGGGAATTGCATTCATTCCAAAATCAATGGTAAAGGCAAGTTAGATTTTGAAGTATTTTTGATTAACATTCGTCAAGTCATTAAATGTCCTGAGAATATTCATGTGAACGTTCCTATGAAAATCTACTTGTGTATAGTGGCCAACTTAAAGAGGAAGTAAACCATCTCTGTTAAAAAAAAAAAGAGGAAGTAAACCCTCTGGGACAACTTTGGCCTACAGGTAAGCCTAGATTAAGGCTTACCTGTAGGTCCAATAAATATCTCCTAAACCTACATGGTTTAGAAGATATTTAGAAAAGAAAGAGCCCCGCTATCTACAGCGCATGCGCCGTAGACAGCGGCGCGCAGACGCACTGCGCGTGCCGAGAACACGGCGATATGCCGCTCTCGTGCGCATGCGCGGGAGTGACGTCATCGCCGCTCCAGCGAATCACAGCGCTGGAGCGGCGAGACCCGGAAGTCACTCCCGTAGCGATGGCGGAGGAGGATGAGGACCGCTCCGGGGGCTTCGTTTTCAGGTAAGTTATTCATAATGAGCTAGTATGCTATGCATACTAGCTCATTATGCCTTTGCCTTGCAGGTTACGTTTAAAAAAAAAAAAAAAGAGGCTTTACTTCCTCTTTAACTCTGTTTTATCTTCTTGTACATGGGAGGAGGGATTAGTTGTTTACAGAATCAATATAACATTGTTTAATGCTTCCAGTTTAGCTCTAAGGACACTGCATTACTGGCAAGATCAACAGGTATTCACTGTACTTGCTGAAAATGTTCTTGGCTTGCACAAAAAAAAAAGCAAATGCAGCCCACTATGTATATGGAGTGGTAAGCTGCAGCATATTGCATTTTCCTTTTGGGTTTAGTTTATCCTTTTCATTTATAATTTGTGCTTTGCTGACACCATTTTTTTTGATTTGTTCTTAAAGAGCAGTGTATACTCAGACCTAAACCTGATCTCAGATTTATCTGAAACTTCTATAAGTACACTCAAGGTATATGTCAAACCAAAAGCATTTAATTTTGAATAGAGTGAGAGAGGATTAGAACTGTTGTTTTTTTATTCCCATCTAGTATCCTGTTCGAGAATATTACACTCACTCCCTGTCCTATTGATAGTGGTAAGTAAGGGAAAATCTGCAACAGGGACACAGACCAGAAACAAAAATCAGACAGGAACTACATCCTTCCCCTACTTTACTAAAGATAAAATGCTTTTCTTTATGTTTGTCTGTTTTTATATTGGAGAAGTGTCCTCACTTTCTATCAGGTGAAACGACATCCTTCGGATACTATTAAAAATCTGATGGGTTCTAAGGTTTCCCTCACACAATCCACAACTAAGAAAAAAAAAATTGGCTGGAGATACTCTATAACCCTTATGCCACTCAAGTGTTTATTCAGTAAAGCAATAGAACAAACAAACAGCACTTTGTGTCCTATTAAATAGGTTCTATAATTTGGAGAGTGTACAGCCCTATGCTGCATTGTTATACAGTGTCATATATATTTAAATTTTTTCTACAAACTGTATGCAGAAAAGGCACTCCCTCCTTAGTGTATGATGGGTAGATGATCGTTCTGAGCATATCTATATGTTTTTGTACCACTCCAGACTTTTCCTTGCTCATGGTGCCGAAGTGAGCTTGAGGAATAGGGAGGGTGAAACGCCAGTGGAATGTTGCAGCCCCAGTTCTGAAGTCTGGGCAGCTTTAAAGAAGAGCAGTAACTCATGCGAGAGACCCAAGACAGAGGAGACGGTGCTCAACAGGTACGTAGAAAACATTTTGCATCTCTCCATTTTTGTATTCAGTTGTGTTTTCTTTATCGTACAGTACAAGACAGGCTGTCAACCATAATATGCTGCACCCTTGGGTGACTGGACACTGGCAAACCACTCAATGCTGTTAACATGCTCTCGTATAATCCCTCCCACCATGTCATCCTCATTTTTTTGCTATTGTCTGTGTAAGAAAAATTAATTGTTAGCAGGAGCAGTGAATTTTCGTATCAAGACTAGTTATGAACTGTACCAAGCTAGTGTCCCCAGCTTCAAAGATGGGCATGGTGCTGGCCTGTAATGTTGCAACTGCAGTGGACAGTGTACAGGAACACACCTAGGTACCTGATGCAGCATGTGTGTTGCCTCCAGCTGCTCTACAGGTCCAAAACAGATCTACCTGATGGGGAGCCCAGTACTTGAAGATTTTCTCCTCCCCCACAACAGTACACAATAGTACCCTATAGACGAGGGCTGTTGCATGAAGCACACCAAGCTATCTCTCCACTCGTTACAGTTCTGGGTGAGGAATTGCCTTCTTTCAGAGACCCTGTGAATAATCATCGTATTGTACTTCAGTGTGTGCAAGAATCAGAGAATCCGTCGGCTAAAAAGTTGGTCTGCTGAACCTGGCAATGAGAAAAGGGCCCTCGGCACAGAAGTTGTTATCTTTTAAAAAGTAAAAGCATGCCAGAGAGATGGGCTCTTAAGTGATGATCCCCATGGTTGAGCTAAATCTCCATACATACATACATATAAATATATATATATCGGTCATTATTATAAAAATAGAAAAGTTTTATGAATACATATAATGTTCATAAAAGAACATGTAAAAAACACATCACATAAATATCCAACACGTTATCACATAAATTGTATGGTATCTGCCAACATGTTTCGTGGTAATCACCACTTCCTCAGGGCTTAGTTATCCATATGTGAATCAAAAAACATCTAGTGTATATTCAAAAAAGGACGAATTAATCATTTCATATTAACATACAATCAATATATATATTACATACTTTTTTCCACTTTCCAATGAGGGACACAGGAGATGAGAAACAGGTTATGCTGTCAGTTTCAGAAGGATAGGACACTGGCAAACAGGTTGTAAGCCAGTTAAATACAACAGAATATAAACAGTGATCAGTGCAAGTCCCAATCGTAAAGTGAACTATATCTTGCAAAATATCCTTAACTCGTAAAAAGCCCAATGTGCCTGCAATAACACAGCTGATGTACCCTTGTTAGTGTTCACCCGTGCTCAAAAGCTCCTTACCAGTTGATAATAATCTCATACAAAAGAGATCAATTGTGCCTGGCTGTCATACAGCTATGATATCTGGAGCGCTCCACAAAAATCAGAGTACATAAGGAAAACACAAAGGCAAACCCTATAGTGTAGTATAAAATGGAAATAAGTTTATTTAGAATACCACTCACATTCAGGAGATGATAGACCAACAGTAACAGTAAACTGCTCCACCGCACGTCCCCCCTGCAGGCACGATGATGTCACGTATATAAACAATTTAAACTGTTTTTTTTTTTATATCATTGTTTTTACTATTTGTATAAAACCTTTGTTAAGTTAATACAGGATAAAGGGTTGCCGAAGCATTGTGGGTTACCTAAAGAAAGGGCACAGCTTGCTTTGCTACTTCCTTTGTCAGATTGAAACCTTGTATTGGATGAGGATAGCATACGTTTATAAGTCTGACCACAATAAGAGAAGAAAAGCGTAAACCAATACACATTTCCTTCAAAAGTTATGATGTGTCTGCATGTACCTTCATCTTCTAGAGCACCCAGTGCTTTGGTATGTAACTACTGAATTGCTCGTCCTTGGGCGTTCTCCTTCAGTGCAAGGTGATGTGTTTTTCCTACTGGTAGGGATGGAAATGTGTGCCAAATCGCTGACTTCTGTTCTGTGTATATTTAGTTCCCTTGAATTGGGATACTTTGGGATGATCTGAAAATTACAATTTGAGTCTGGCACATCTTTGTGCCTGCTTTTAAGTTCCACTGTTGTTGTGTCTTGGACTTCTACAGTTAAGATAAACTATTTGTCATGTGTCCTACAAGCAGTGTGGGTTTTGCTGGTGCAATCATACATGTTGCTGGATTTATCGGGATCTCAGCAATGCAATTTAGCTGTCGGCTAATACACAAGCTCTGTTTTACTTGATAAGTTTGGGACACGCTTAAATGTGTAATGATTTTCTTCTTTTTGTTTTTTTTTTCTTTAGGGATATTTCAAGGGGATACGAAAACATCCCAATACCATGCATTAATGGTGAAGACTCTGAACCTTGTCCCATTAATTACAAATATGTGTCGCAGAACTGTGTGACCTCCCCGCTGAACGTAGATCGAAACATAACCCATCTTCAGGTGAGGCTTCCAGTCTCTCCAGTGTCTAAATAATGCAATATATATCCTAAAACACTAACTTTGTTTCTAACTTTGTCTCTTGCAGTACTGTGTGTGTATAGATGACTGCTCATCTGGAAACTGCATGTGCAGCCAGCTCAGCATGCGGTGTTGGTATGATAAGGTAGGCTCAAAGCTTTGTATTAGAGGAAAGAAAGGTGAACGTGAAAAAAAAATTGGCTACCGTTAAAATTCCAGTAGATCTAATAAGTTGTCTTAATGTAAATGAAGAATCAATCCCTAACAGAGTGAATTTGTCTCCATCTTTCAGAGTGGACGTCTTTTGCCAGAATTCAACATGGTGGAACCACCGCTTATATTCGAATGTAACCATGCTTGTTCTTGCTGGAGGAATTGTCGCAATCGAGTGGTACAGAATGGTTTGAAGTGAGTTACATTTCAACACATTAGTGCGGTTTTGTCCTGGGTTTGGATATTTTAAAGTGTTTGTAAAACCTAACAATAAACTTCTCTTCTTTGCTCCCTTTTGATCTGCTAAATATGCAATTGCTTTTTTTTTTTATTGGTTCAAGAAGTGCAAAAATCTGATTTTGGCAGAAACCTTGAGTTGATACCTTTCTGTGCTCTCTGCCTGTGCACAAGGGTGGGGGAAGGGGGAAGAAAGAGATGAGTTGTTTGTGTTCTTTGAAATGAAAGAGGCACCACCTAAGGATGGGCCCTGTTGGACGGTAAGCTCCCCTCATCTGCTGACTCTTAGTTCCTTCGTTTTTTTTTTTTTCGCCATCGCCAATCAACAGCCGGGTGACAGGCTGGCTAATATATATCCCGGTAGGCATCCCAGCTCGGCCAGCAAGAGCATTCAGACCCTAGCTACGTGTGGCCTGCCACAGCCCCGTCCAGGAGCAGGGTGGCTAGGTGAGTTTTCTTACAGTGGGAAGCATATGACCAGACACTTTTTTTTTTTAGTTGTCCCGATCAGTGTTACTCCTGGGCAACCGCGGCTGGGGGAACACTGCTTTGTGCACTGGTGCGCAGTCATGTTGGAACAGGAAGGGGCCATTCCCAAACTGTTTCCACAAAGTTGGGAGCATGAAATTGTCCAAAATGTCTTGGTATGCTGATGCAGCCCCCGGAAAACAACCCCACACCATACTCCCCCCCCCCCCCCCCCTACCAAATGGAATGAATTAGAGCGGAGTCTGCGAGCCAGGGCTTCTCGTTCAACATCAGTGACTGACCTCACAAATGCGCTTCTGGAAGAATGGTCAAAAATTCCCATAGACACACTCCTATAGAAGAGTTAAAGCTGTTATAGCTGGAAAGGATGGGGTCAACTCAATATTGAACCCCGCAGACTAAAACTGGGATGCCATTAAAGTTCATGTGCTTGTAAAGGCAGGTGTCCCAATACTTTTGTGTGTGTGTGTGTGTGTGTGTGTGTGTGTGTGTGTGTGTGTGTGTGTGTGTATAGCTGCCGCCAGAAAACAATGTTAAAAATACTAGAAAAAAAAGGCCCACAAACAAGACATCAAAAATACCCTTTAAAGTGCACTTTGTGAATTTATTTGCTTTTATGCCATGGGGTGCGTATATAGGGTGACGGTTACTGTCCTCTTCTTCCTTGAGTCACTGACCCAAATTAAGTACGCTTATAAGTACATGTGACTTTTTTGATTTACATACATATGGCTATTGTTTTTACATCAAAGGACAATTATAACAGCCAGGGAACTAGCATTTTTAGGGAGTTGGAAGCCCCTATATTGCATTTTTGACTAGTGGGGAACTGTCCCAAGTAAAGCCCCATACACACGGTCGGACAATCCGCGGACCAGGTCCGTCGGATCATGTCCGTCGTACTTTGTCCGATGTTGGTTTTGCGTACACACGGTCGGACAAAGTTGTCGGAAAATCCGATCATTCTGAACGTGGTGACGTTTGTTGCCTACGACGGGACTACGTAGAGGCTAGTAGCCAATAGCTTTGGTCTTGTAATGTGATCTGAGCATGCGTAGCACTTTGTCCGGTCGGACAACCGTACACACGATCGGGTTTGGTGTGATCGGACCGGGTTGACGGCAAATCTTTCCAGCAGGAGATAAGACTTTGTCCGTTGGACAAACCGACCAACACTGTCCGATGGTGCATACACACGGTCTGATTTTTCAACAACATTGTCCGATCGGACAGAATCCATGAAAAAGTCAGACCGTGTGTATGGGGCTTAAGTGTTTTTAAAGGTGCCACAGGAGTTAGGAATAAGATTAAATAAGCAGTTATTTCACTGGAGCTCCCATATGCACGTAGCTGTCCGAAATCTCTGCCTCCACAGTAAGACGGATCTGCTTTTTTGCTGTTTTAGTTTCGTTCAACGTGTAGACATTGAATTTAACCTCTTGGTCTTGTTCATGCAGAATCAGATTACAGCTTTTCCGGACCAAGAATAAAGGCTGGGGAGTGCGGTCTCTACAGGACATTCCCGCAGGGACGTTTGTGTGCGAGTAAGTGAGCCATCTGCAGCGTACCTTGCCCTTAAGTCAAACACACTCACACTTGCCCATTTACTGTTTTCACCTTAAGATACACACACTACATCCAGTTGATCTTCCAATTGAACAAAAATCAGAGAGTCACTTGTAACTGGTAGGAATTGTGTTTATAACAAGTTAAATATAATGTGAACTGTAAAGAGAAGAAAATCTTTTCCCATGCTGGAAAATTTCTGCTGTAAAAGTGTACATTTGCTCAGGAAAATAGTGGTTATCTAAGAAAAGTCTTGCTTACAGTGCTGTACTGTTAAAAAAAAACTTTTTTGTGTTTTTCTTTAGCGCTGTAATAGGTGCCCTCCATGACACCACTCGGTGTGGCATTGCCATTTTCCACCATTTGTATCATCGGCTAATAGAGGCTTTTGGTGCTTGCCAGGTCTGACTCTCAAATATGCAAGTCAGGCGACTCAGTTGAGCTCTTTGATAGCTCATGCTGATATTGTCCACAAGGTGGGGACTGGAGAATATGCATCACATACTGTGCCTCAAGTCAGGATTTTCTGCCCTGTTTAAACACTGAAGAAATCTTTCTAAGTGGCACAGGGGGAGAGTCAATACAAACATGCAAGTCACTTATGATCTAATTTCTCAGTGCACAAATCATACATGCTATAATAGATTGCGGCCACTCGCTTGTTCCCAGCTTGTCACAGAGAGCCTGATATTATTGAAGATTGGACAGTGCTATTGTGCTCCTATGCTACATTAGTGTGCTCCCACCCCCTCTACAAATTAATTCATTATTGTATTTTTATACATGTTGGTATTTAAAGTAAAGTGCAATGTTTATAATCCAAAATATGTGCAAAATTATATATATCTAGATGTGTGTGTGTGTGTGTGTGTGTGTGTATATGTATGTGAAATTTGGTCCATATTATAAGAGAAAATCCATGCAAAAATTCATATTACCAAATCCAATAAAAGAATAAAAAAAAAAGCCCCAAATGACATTAGCTGTGAAACGATAAAACTTGAGTGAGTTCTTCACAAATTCCTTCTGGTGCACACCAAATACCCAGTGCAATCCACCACAAGTACTAAATGGACTCACCAGAGCTCTATGCTGGTAAGATTAAAAACCAGCTAATGTACATCACACCACCCGATATTAGTTTCATATATTCCATAATCACATAAAGGAAGAACGGAAGTGTAAAATCGTCTAAAACTGCTTTATTTTTTGAAAACAGTACACTCACATTCCCATGCGTCTCCACACAAGTGTCTCTCCCCGAGAGGGATGTGCATTAGCTGGTTAATAATTTTACCAGCATAGAGCTCTGGTGAGTCCATTTAGTACTTGTGGTGGTGGTGATGGATTGCACTGGGTGTTTGGAGAATACAAGATTGGTAATTGGTAGAGGATGTGAGCACACTAATGTAGCATAGAAGCGATAGCACTGTCCAAACTTCAATAATAGTGATTTTAGTGCATCAAAATAGGATAGCAGCTGCCCTTCACAGATTTTTTTTTTTTTTTAATTTATATAGTTTTTAGATTTTATTTAATTTTACTACTAATTCCTTCTGGTGGCTAAAATGTTCATGACACAGAAATTGATGGTATTGTACTGTTTTTATCATTTTAAAAGAGAAAACCTGCTCATGTTCCTTTCCTCTTCCACATACACGATTGTTTGCACGATATGTTGCCTTGTAATTGTAAATGTTTCACATTTCATATTAAAGTGATACTAAGCCCAAAACCCTGCATTCACTATATCTGGTCTCCCAGAGTACACAGAACAAGGACATGTGATCGTTTTAGTAAATAAAAACTGCTAAATACCTTTTCTCATTGGCAGTATATAGCAGTTTTGTAACTTGTATCAGTGTCTGCTTAAGCTTGTAGGAGGAGTTTTCATTTTTCCCCTGACCCTCTGTCTGGACAGTGCTGATTGGCCCTGTGCTGATCACATGCACTCTTTGGGGAAAAAAAAAAAACTCTCCTAGCAATACACACCAAACGGACCATGTGCAGCCTGACTCCTAATGCTCTGTTCTATCAAGAGATGGGTTGGAGTCAGTTTAAAGAAGGGGAGGATCATAGAGACAGGATCACATAGCCTTTATACACACAATGCATAGGATTGACCCCTTAGGATCCACAGTGAGTATAGCGAGCATGCTTTACTGCATATACACACTGATTTTACTGTTGTGGGTTTAGTAACACTTTAAGCAAATTGAACATCATTTGCAGGAACGCTCCCTGATCTCCACTTCTGTTTTCATGCCAAAATAGTAAAGAGATTTGACATTTTTGCAACTTTTGTGCAGGCTCTTGTTCTTTGTCAGTTATTTCAGAGAGTGCTTGTATTATGACAGAACCCAGTAAATCCACATTAGGCTCCATCTGATTCCTACAAACAGCTATGTCTAGCTTTGAGATGCCAACAATTTGCCTCAGGAGTCCCGAGTTGTCCTATGTAGAGTTTTGACTTTTCATCCCAATGTCAAAAGCAGGTACCTTCTGAATTGGTACCCCAGAAACCTGCATCCTGTTTTAGGATGGGCTGTTTTTTTTTTTCTGTAAACTCTCAAACGGCTTTTAGAAAGATTTTATGTAGTAAAACACCTCTTGATGTTCAGAACCATAGATGTAGGATACGTCTGCCAGCAATAAACAAGGTCGGTTTTGCAAATTCTAGTTTAAAAGCAAAAGTAATTTTTTTTTATTATTATAATTTTTTGAAAGACACCTGCAATTGAGTTCAGGCAAAAGACAATGATTAATTAAAAACTTCACTTCTCATAACGCTAAACCTGCAATTGATCCAGATAGAGAAAAAAAACCCATTGCTCACGCAGAGAGCAAAAAAATATGAATAGTTAACATTTAAACTGAATGGCACTGCAATGCATGATGCATGCCTTTCCGCAACACATGTGAAGCGGGGCTAAAGAATCCTTTTCATATGATAGTCTCTTCCAACCTAATTACTGTGAAGGCAGTCCTCTCCACAGTTAATTTTGGAATAAGCACATAGCAAAAAGTATCACTGTTAAACAGATGCAAACATTTTTATTTTTAGGTATGTTGGAGAACTGATTTCAGACACTGAAGCAGATGTACGTGAAGATGACACCTTCCTGTTCGATTTGGACAACAAGGTAAGCATTTTGGCTGCCATATTTCTGTATATATGCATAACCTCTGAAAATCAAATACATTTAGCGTATCACTTTGTATTATTATTATTATACAGGATTTATATAGCGCCAACAGTTTACACAGCGCTTTACAATATAAAGGGGGACAGTACAATTACAATACAATTCAATACAGAAGGAGTACGAGGGCCCTGCTCATGGAGCTTACAACCTAAAGGAAGGGGGAGGTGGTACAAAAGGTAATAGCTGCAGGGGATGATCTGATGGAGGTGACTTGAGTACAGTTCGTAGGTGGAAGTGGGGTAGGCTTTCCTGAATAAGTGCGTTTTCAAGGATCATCTAAAGGCAAACAGGGTGGGAGCTGACAAGACATACTGGAGTTCCAGAGGATAGGAGAGGCTCTGGAGAAGTCCTGGAGGCGAGCCTGGGAGGCAATAACATGGGAGCTAGAGAGCAGGAGAGGAGAGGATGATTTGGGCGATATCTGCAGATGAGGTTGGTGATGAAGTTGGGGGGGCGATGTTGTGGATGTAGCACACTTGTATTGTTTGTCTGAGAAACTATTTAGGGGAATTTAAGTCACTCTACTAGAGAACAGAGGCAAAAAATAATTTATCTCATTAACACAACACAGAGAAAAAGGGAGAACTCAAATGTTGAAGACCGAATCCTGAATGACAATAAGCATTTCAGGAGGAGGAAAAGAGTGGAAACCAGGCAAGAAAAAAGGATTGAAGTAAAAAGAAGCTGAAAGTCCTTATTATATCGCTCAACCTGATAGGGAACCGGATGTTTAATAGGTCAGCTTGTTGGAAATTAGTCTGATAGAGAACATGAGGCATGAGAGCTTACTGTCAGATAGAGAACAGAAGTAGAAAGGTCCTGTTTATAATACAATCTAATTTGGACAAAGCGACATGAGAGTCCTGCTCACTATACAATTTAATCCAGGTGATAACTAGGGCATTGAGTGACTTGGTGTTTACAGATTTGCAAATCTGCGACTTGGTCTTCTGTACATACTTGCACCAGCAGATCCTAGTTTTGTTTAAGAGATTTCGCAAGCTGCTATTTATTGCCAGTGGTTTGCTTTTTATTTTGATGTTTCTTGTTGGGCTGTTTCGCCTGAGTTGTCTTTAGTGCATTTGCCTCTGTTTGCTGCTTTTGGACATTATTGTTCATTAAAGGGACACAGCTTGACAGAAAGAAATCCAAGAGAGAAGATAAAGACTGAACGTCTTTTACCCGAGCCTGATCGCCATCCAACAATTTGCACGAGAGAAGCTGTCCTCCCGGGTCTCTGCCACCTCCTTGGCTGGGAGAGAGCAGCCATTGGCTACTGCTGCTGTCAATCGCAGCCAGTGAGGAGGGGGCAGGGCCGAGCCCCATTCATTCTGTTTTAGGGACAAGACTCGGGAGCGAGCATGCACGAGTGCCCCCATAGCAGGTGTAATAATGCATTGTAATGGAGACACTTGAAGAAAAGGATGAGCCAGGAGCCTTTACCTTTTGAATTTCACTTGAAATTATTGAAGTCCATTGAGGAACACAGCTCCCTCCCCTCATATTCTTATGTTCTTTTTTAACTGCTAGCTACAGCTGGGCAAGATTGGTTTGTAGCGGGAGTATAGCCTCTATGGGATGGCCTTAAGTTTATATGCCTAGTTCTCCTGTAGGTAGCAGTATAACCAAATGTTTCTTATCAGGCTGTGTCACAGTACAGTTTCCAGAAAGGACTAAAGAACATATGCAGTATGTAACAGTCTAATTTCCCTGTTCCCTGTTGCAGGAGCCACTGAGCTGTCTGCAGTTGGAGACTGGCTAGGAATTCTGCGCTCTCCACTTTCTACACCTGACCGCTTTCCAGCAACTGCTTTAATCGAGCGGCACTGGCATCGGTCATCCATTAAAGATCATTATATACTTGCCCAGAAGGCAGCTCCAGCTCCTTTAATGCATCTTTCCGCTCGCGGCCCCGACAGGGCTGAAATTAGCAGTGATAATTAAAGTTGGCTTCTAGAGTTGAAGAAAGGAGCCCCCTCTCCTTCCCTCCCTCTGTTCTCCCTATTCCCCGGGATATGAAGAAAACGCACAGCTCCTCCTCACAGTGCTGGCCTCATTCTTGTCTACGTTCTTGTCTCAGGTTCTGTGATGATATATCTAAAGAAAAACTTTAATTTTGGCCTTGGGAAGGTTTTGCGTGATCTTTGAAACTCTGGTTCTCAACATCCTGTTTCACAGATTTAGTCCACTTTTTATATGGACTTTCAGAGTTGGGTAAAATTATTTGGTGTAATTTTAGTAGTATATTTGACATTTCTCAGGTGTATTAAAGGAGACCACTGTCGAGAGAAAACCAACCTTTTTTTTTTTTTTTTCCACCTGAACTTCTGAGTTAAGGAAATCTAACATCTCATGTTCTAGGTTAGTGACTCAAAGTACTGAAGCCAAGAGACACGCCAGTCACCTGTCATTTTCTGGAGGAGGTCAGCAATGGCAGCCTCCACATTTTTTATGACAAGTCTCCTTTTAATAAAGCTGTCATGAGCGAGATGTGCACTACTTTCACAAGTCAGACTTTAAAGGTGCTATAATGTCTACCTTCAGGAAAAAACACCTATCAAGACAGATATGAATTTGTAAAAAAAAAAAATTGCAATTTTAAAATTTTATATTATTAAAAGGTGAGTTGATGACCTCCAAAATGATAAAAACACTCTTAAGTTGAATCTCATAGTCAGCAGACCCCATGCACCTTCCCCAGTATAGAACTACATTGATGAACAAATATTTTATGCTTTTTCAATGCCCTATAGATGCACACAATGTAGGGAGATGTAATATCCCCAAGCGTTTTGCAAGTTAACCTTCTTCAGGGGTTCAAGGGGTGCAGAGTAGAGTCTATCGTCCAAGACAAAAAAAATTATTGCATATATGGTTGAGGACCCACAGAAAACTGACACAATGGAATGGTGACGAGCCAGACGAGACTCCCTGACGGTCCTGACTATGGGGCCTGGTGGCGACACATAGAGGATGCAAGTCATTTCACCCATAATTTGGTATTACCTCCACAATACAGTACTAAAGGAGTGGAAGGTGGTCACTGCCTGGTTGGGGTGAGGATTGTCTCCATACTTGTGTGCCATCAGAACCCGTGGCATTCTGTCCTGTATATGAGAAGTGGCTGTCCTGGTGGTTTCCATCCCTTCAGTACTACAGTGGATATAAAGTCTACACACTCCTGGTAAAATGTCAGGTTTCTGCGATGTAAAATGAGACAAAGATAAATAATCTCAGAACTTTTTCCACCTTTAATGTGACCTATAAACTGTACAACTCAGTTGAACAACAAACTGAAATCTTTTAGGGGGGGCGTAAAACTAAAAAACTAAAATAATGTGGTTGCATAAGTGTGCACACCCTCTTATAATTGGGGATGTAGCGGTGTTCAGAATGAATCAATCACATTCAAGGTCACGTTAAATAGGAGTCAGTACACACCTGCCATCATCATTTAAAGTGCCTCTGATTAACCCCAAGTAAGGTTCAGCTGTTCTAGTAGGTCTTTCCTGTATTCTTCATATGCCTGCGTTATGGGGCAGAGTGGCAAGATGGAAGGAAGCCTTTTCTTATGAAGAAAAACATCCAAGTCAGCCCAAATTTTGCAAAAACACATCTGAATTCTCCTAAAAGCATGTGGGAAAATGTGTTATGGTCTGATAAAACTAAGGTTGAACTTTTTGCCCATAATTCGAAAAAAAGATGTTTGGCTTAAAAACAACACTGCACATCACCAAAAGAACACCATACACACAGTGAAGCATGGTGGTGGCAGCATCATGCTTTGGGGCTGTTTTTCTTAAGCTGGAACAGGGGCCTTAGTCAAGGTAGAGGGAATTATGAACAGTTCCAAATACCAGTCAATATTGGCTTCTGCTAGAAAGCGGAACATGAAGAGGTATTTCATCTTTCAGCATGACAACGACCCAAAGCATACGCTCAAATCAACAAAGGAATGGCTTCGGAAAAAAATTTAAGTTGGCCCAGCCAGAGCCCAGACCTGAATCCGATTGAAAATCTGTGGGGTGATCTGAAGAGGGCTGTGCACAGGAGATGCCCTCACAATCTGACAGATTTGGAGTGTTTTTGCAAAGAACAGTGGGCAAATATTGCAAAGTCAAGATCTGCCATGCTGATAGTCTTTTTGGGTATGAGTCTGAGTGCTGTAATTATATCAAAAGGTGCTTCAACAAAGTATTAGTTTAAGGGTGTGCACACTTATGCAACCATATTATTTTATTATTTTATTTTTACTTCCATTCACCTAAAAGATTTTCAGTTCAACTGAGTTGTACAGTTTATAGGTCACATTAAAGGAGGCAAAAGTTCTGAAATTTATCTGCAATTTTTTTTTTTTTTTTTAAATTTCCCAGAAACCTGACATTTTAACAGAGGTGTGCGGACTTTTTATATCCATTGTATGTTGTGGAGATGATACCGAAATATGGGTGGGATGACTTGCAACCTCTCTCTGTGCCGCCCCAGAGTCAGGACTGTCGGAGTCCTCTTATCTGGCTTGTCACCTTCTCTGTGTCTTTTCTCTGTGGGTCCTCAACCATACTGTACATGCAATAATTTTTATGTCTCTATATGTCATTGGAAAAGCTTAAAGGGGTTGTAAACCCTCGTTTAAATAAAAATAACAAACATGTCATACTTGCCTCCACTGTGCAGATCGTTTTGCACAGTGTGGCCCCGATCATCATCTTCTGGGGTCCCCGGGCAGCTCTTGCAGCTCCTCCTTGCATAGGTTAACCCCCTGGGAGAAGCGCTCTCCCGGGGGGGGGTTACCTTGCAGGTGTGCTCTAGAGTCCAGCATTTGCGTCTATAGACACAGAATGCCGGACTGGGCCCCGCGCCCACATCATTGTATTTGACAGCAGTGGGAGCCAATGGCTGCGCTGCCATCAGTCTATCCTATCAAGAGCCGAAAAACCCCGGGCAAAGAGGTACAGTGCGTATCCGCCAAGGAAGCAAAAGGGCTCAGGTGAGTGCATTAAGGTGAAAAAACACTTTAATATATATGTTCATCAATGTAGTTGTAAACTGTGGAAGGTGTATGGGGTCTACTGATTATGTACTATGTGAGATTCATCCAAGAGTGCTCTTATTTTGGGGGTACCAACCTGCATTTTAATAATATGATTTTGTAATAAAACTTGGGATTTTATATCTGTCCTTTGTTTTTTCCTGAGGGTAGACATTATAGTACCTTTAAAGTCCCACCTATCCATTTTTTATTTTTTTTTGCTATTGTGTAACAATTGGGATGTGCTGCTGAGGTTATCAGTTATACCTATTCTTTGCCTTTGTACTTTCATAAGTCATTAACACAAATTCAATCTGATCTCCTTTCTCCTTGCAGTTTTTTTCTGCGCTGTCAAAGAATTAAAGGATAAGTTCATCTTTTAACAAAAATAATAAATGCACACGAAGCCGCATGTCGATGCATACCCACTAGTATAGGAATGAATGTCTCGGCCTGGGCTCCCGCCAGGCCAGGCTCCCAATGCGTTTCACTCTGCCTCTTGGAGCTTAATCATGGAGATCAAAAATAATAAAATTTGCATTTACTATTTTTTGTTTTGGAAGTCTGTAAAGCATTGCCCAGCGATTGGCAGATCTCTGGTACCATGCAGGAATCCTGCAGACCTGTCAGTATATCTGTTTGCTCGTACCTGGTGTGGGAAAGCAGATACTCACTGACAGGAAGCAGGAAGAATTATTGAACTACCACAGAGCTCAACAGCGCCATGGTAGTTGATTGTAGTTTCCCATCCACCGAGCACTGTGACTGAATGATGTGGGCACATTTCAAAGAGTGACAGTGGGCGCCCGGAGAAGATGCCCCACCTGCTGTGACTGGGGAGGATGGCTGCAGTTGCTGGAACATGTTGCATGTTCTACCCTAAATACAGGTGGAAGAACATGTAACATGTTCCAAAAGGTGAACTTGTCCTTTAACCACCTCAGTACAGTGCATTTTCACCCCCTTCCTGACCAAGCCATTTTTCAGCTTTCAGCGCTGTCGCACTTTGAATGACAATTGCGCGGTCATACAACACTGTACCCAGATGAAATTTTGTCCCCACAAATAGAGCTTTCTTTTGGTGGTATTTGATCGCCCCTGCGGTTTTTATTTTTTGCGCTATAAACAAAAGAAGAGGGACAAATAAAAAAAAAAAAAACATTATTTTTTACTTTTTGCTATACTAAATATCCCCAAAAAATATATAAAAAAAACTTTTTTTTTTTGCTCAGTTTAGGCCGATAAGTATTCTTCTACATATTTTTGGTAAAAAAAATCACAATTAGAGATTATTGATTGGTTTGCGCAAAAGTTATAGCTTTTACAAAATAGGGGATAGTTTTATAGCATTTTTCTTAATATTTTTTTTTTTACTAGTAATAGCGGCGATCAGCGATTTTTTTTATTGTTACTGTGACATTATGGCTTACACATCTGACATTTTTGACACCTTTTTGGGACCATTGTCATTTATACAGCAATCAGTGCTATTTAAATCCATTGATTCCTGTATAAATGATACTGGCAGGGAAGGGGTTAACACTAGGGGGCAGGGAGGGGTTAACATGTTCCCTGGGAGTTATTCTTACTGTGGGGGGAGGGGACTCACAAGGGGAGGAGACCGATCTGTGTTTCTCTGTACAGAGAACACACCATCAGCTCCTCTCCTCTGACAGGACCGTTGATCTGTGTGTTTACACACACAGATCCACGGTCCCGCTGTGTTACCGGGCAATCGCGGGTGCCCAGCGGACATCGCGGCCGCTGGGCACGCGCATCGGGTGCCCAGTGACATGGCGGGCGCGCGTACGCTCCCTGGAGGGCCGTGAAGGTGAGGACGTCATTTGACGCGCTGAGAGCCGCGACGCCTGGCCGTCAATAGACGGCCGGCGGCTGCGAGGTTGTTAAACAGGGAAAATAACAAATGTAAAAAAAAAAAAAATCTGATTTATATTTCATGTGGATTTTGCTTTATTGTGACAGTCCTGTTGAACCTGAATTTACTGGCCTTCTATGTAGGTTTCTATATGTTATACAATGGAGATGAGTAAATTATTTTAGATTATTTTTTTAGAAGTGTTTTGATTTCTTCAGCTGCTTTACAATATAATTTGTCACGGATATTGGGGTGTTAACAATGAATCATTCAGGCCTGGCGTCTGGCATTAGCACAGCATTCTGGGTTAAGAGCAGCAGCCAGCGTTACCAGCACCACTAAAGTAATTTAAGGCCATGTGATTTCCAGCACTGCTCCTTCCTGTTACTGATAATGTGATTAATCTTGTAAGGCCTATAAAGAAAGTTTTTACCACTTACACTGTCAAGAGCCCATTCCTGGAGTGCTACATAACTCGGAAGATGTTTATTCCCTGTCTCTGCATTCCTCACAAGGATGGGGGGGGGGGGGGGGTCTTTTAAAAAAGAACAGTACACTGTTTAGATTGAAACTAAAAAAAATGAGCTTCATCTCAGAAGTAAAAAAAAAAATAAGGTTTTGGCAGATTTTCCTACCTCAAAGGGCAAATGTACAGCGACATTAGAGATCAATTAAGGTCATTCTGGGGTCAGTGTGCTTTGTGATGTCAGCGCATGGCAAACGCATCACAGATGTGTCAAATTGCTTTCAAGTTCCCCATTTTACATTAACCCTAAATTTCATATACATGTGAAAGAATTTAAAATGTTACTATTTTGTGTGCGACTAAGCCTCCTCAGTATGATATGTATATCATTAGTGGGGACAGGCACAGCACTCCTTCCACTGATTAGAAATATGACAGTTGTTACTGCTGACTTGATCCTTGTGGGTCTAGGATCAAGAGTTGTCTTCCGCAGTCTGACTTCACTACATCATGCTTCCCTGACTTGATTGGCTGCAAGCTTGTTGCTTGCCAGGGGCTTCCTAGGTAGAGTAGCAAGGATTAGGATGACAGGCCCAGTGGCTAAACAAATAAAAAATCTAATCTCTTAGAATTACTATGTGTCTGTCCCTGTCCCACACTACAAAGAACCTAAGTGTCTGGTTTTAGGAGCAACTTTGACTTTACAGTCCCAAGGTCCCCTTTTCACATTTACTGCTTGTAACTTAAGCTGGATACACGCAGATCAAAATTCAGCTGGTTCATCAGGAACCAGCTGAATTTTGATCTGTGTGTAGCCCTCCCTATTGGATAAAAGCTGATCTAGTGATCAGCTTCTGTCCAACAGGACTGCTGGAAACCCCTTTTTGATCAGTGGCTTACAACAACAATCGCTGCAGCCCTGGTCATTGTATTCTGAAGGCAGAGAGTGCCGGATGTCAAAATAAACTGTCCTAGCAGAGAGATTCCTGCGTCCACCTAATTTGTGTGGATGCAGGAATGTTGGTTTTTGTTCGTTTAGCCCACTGGCAGAACGAAAACAAAAAAAACAGCGTGTACCCAGCTTTTGTTGCACCCTAATAATATTTTATATTTCATTTTTTTTAATTATTATTTAGTTTTTCTCATTGATCGCTCAGCTCACAGTAGCTTCTGGAGAGGCTATGCATGCATGGTTAGTGAGTTTTTTTTTCCTCAGCCTTGAGTTCAACATTAATTTGGCAATATGAGATCTAAATGGAATGTATAGGTACATGTCCAGTAGGTATCCATGGGGTCTTATCTCTACTTCCTGGCAGATGCCTAAACTCTATATCCCTTCAAGATCACTTCCCTCAGTGCTTTAAATAATGGACAGTCCGGTGTAGTCTTAGATTCTGTGTGATTCTGCTAGTGATAACAAAATCTGTTGCTTACTAAATGTGGCCTTACACTTGGAATTCTAATTTAATTAATATTTTATTACAGGACGGTGAGGTTTACTGTATCGATGCTCGATTTTATGGAAACATTAGTCGCTTCATCAACCATCTCTGTGAACCCAACCTTCTTCCTGTCCGCGTATTCATGTCCCACCAAGACCTGCGTTTCCCACGGATCGCCTTGTTCAGCAGTCGACAGATCTCTTCCGGAGAGGAGATTGGGTGAGTACCTTGTGAGACCTGGCCTCATAAAATCAAGTTTCTCAGATACTTTAAGAGCTGGCAACATGTTTGACTCTAGGTTGTGGGAGAGTTAGGTGCAACAGACTTTCTTTGCATTATAAATAAACCCATTTGACTACCTAAAGTACTCTCACTGCCATGGCAGTCAGCAGAGATGATGGAGTCAGTAAACTGGCCATACACTGTTAGATCTCTCTTAAATCAATAGAATCTCTGCTGCCAGCTACTCTGTTCATGCAGCTGCAGCACCCACAGCTGACTAAATACCCGAGCAGTAACTACATATGATAGACTGAGCCAAGTAAAAACAGTGACTGCATCCTGTTTTTAAAAGGATACTGTTGAGCCGTGAGGTGCTGTCAAGGCCACCCGCGGCTTGAAACCCAGCCAAAAGAGCAGGAATCGGACAAAATCCAAGATGCATATGGCAAGCTTAAGCCTGAAATGAGACTTCCAGTGTTTAATACAGTGAGGGAAAAAAAGTAGTTGATCCCCTGCTGTTTTTGTAAGTTTTCCCACTGACAAAGAAATAATCAGTCTATAATTTTAATGGTAGGTTTTATTGTAACAGTGAGAGACAGAATAATAAAAAAAAATCCAGAAAACTCATTTCAAAAACGTTTTATAAATTGATTTGCATTTTAATGAGTGAAATAAGCATTTGACCCCTTCGCAAAACATGACTTAGTACTTGGTGGCAAAACCCTTATTGCCAGTCAGAGGTCAGACGTTTCTTGTAGTTGGCCACCAGGTTTGCACACATCTCAGGAGGGATTTTGTCCCACTTCTCTGCAGATCCTCTTCAAGTCATTAAGGATTTGAGGCTGACGTTTAGTAACTCGAACTGTTAGCTCCCTCCATGTATTTTATATGGGATTAAGGTCTGGAGACTGGCTAGGCCACTCCAGGACCTTAATGTTCTTCTTGAGCCACTCCATTGTTGCCTTGGCTGTATTTTGTGGCATTGTAATGCTGGAATATCCATCCATGACCCATTTTCAATGCCCTAGCCGATAGAAGGAGGTTCTCATCCAAGATTTGAGGGTACATGGGCCCCCGTCCCTTTGATGCAGTGAAGTTGTCCTGTTCCCTTAGCAGAAAAACACCTCCAAAGCACAATGTTTCCACCTCGATGTTTGATGGTGTTTGTGGGGTCATAGGCAGCATTCCTCCTCCTCCAAACACAGCGAGTGGAGTAGATTCCAAAGAGCTTGATTTTGGTCTCATCTGACCACAACACTTTCACCCAGTTCTCCTCTGAATCATTCAGATGTTCATTAGCAAACTTCAGACGTGCCTGTACATGTGCTTTTTTGAGCAGGGGAACCTTGCGGGTGCTGCAGGATTTCAGTCCTTAACGGCGTAGTGTGTTACCAATTGTATTCTTGGTGACTATGGTCCCAGCTGCCTTGAGATCATTGAAAAGATTCTCCCGTGTAGTTCTGGGCTGATTTCTCTCGGATCATTGAAACTCCACTGGGTGAAATCTTGCATCCCAGACCGAGGGAGATTGACAGTTATTTTGTGTTTTTTCCATTTGCTTATAATCGCACCAACTGTTGTCACCCTCTCACCAAGCTGCTTGGTGATGGTCTTATAGCCCATTACAGCCTTGTGTAGGTCTACAATCTTGTCCCTGACATCCTTGGACAGCTCTTTGGTCTTGGCCATGGTGGAGAGATTGGAATCTGATTGATTGCTTCTGTGGACAAGGTGTCTTTTGTACAGGTAACAAGCTGAGATTAGGAGCACTTTCTTTACGAGAGTGCTCCTAATCTCAGCTCATTACCTGTATAAGAAGACACCTGGGAGCCAGAAATCTTGCTGATTGATAGCGGATCAAATACTTATTTCACTTATTGATTTGCATTTTATTAACTTTTTTAAAATGCATTTTGCTGGATTTTTTGTTCTTTCTCTCACTGTTAAAATAAAGAAATGTTCAGTCTATAATTTTAACAATAGGTTTGTCAGTGGGCAAACGTACAAAATCAACAGGGGATTAAATACTTTTTTCCCTCACTGTAAAACGTTCATTAGTGGAAGAACAAATACTTTATCTACATTCCATTCTACTTCTGCATTCTCTAGCCTGTTCTGACCAGCAATTTTTTTGCTCTTTTCCCCCCCTCCTACCTTATCTAGAAGTGCTTCTTTTGGTGACTATAAACAACAACAATGACTACTTGTTTGTCCTCTAGCCAGACTTATCCTTATTTCCTGTCCTGGTCACATTGGTTGCTGGGAGGGAAAACCTCTGCATCCAGGACACAAATCGCAAAAAAAAAAAAAAATCAGCAACTCTTGATTGAAAACTAGAGGTAAAAAAGGTTTTGTCATGGTATTCCACCTTTACATGAAAAAGAACAGCAGGCTAATGAAGTGCATTATATTCTCTCATTACATCTAGGAGATCTCTGGTGACAAAGTTTGTGAACCATCTTGCTTCCTAGCCCTGCAAATCTCTGCAAAGACCTCTGTAAGCGGCCAGATTCGGTTATTAGCCCCCATAACCAGCGAGTTGCAGAACAGTTCTGGATTGCAGATTTTCCCCAAAGATCTTTGGATTGGGGGCACAGTATTATGAATGACAATACGCTTACTTTAATCCTGGAGTTCTTTTAATTTTATTAATTAATAAGTACCAGAGCAGTCTGGGTTCTTAGGCCATTAAAAAAAAAAAAAAAAAAAGCCAACGCCTAATAATTTGCTAATGTGGATCTCTCATCACACTAAAGTGTGCCCCATGTTAGCACACCAATCCTCCGGGCACACAGGAAGAAAAATGTAATTACAAATCCAAAAGTGTGCTGCCACTAGTGACTTCATGAAACATCCAAGCGTTTATTAAATCTCATTAAAACAGAGAGGGCTCTGACAGCAGTATAAAACACATTGGGGTGCCGTTAGATGGCGATGGTACAGATCTGTTACAATCTATCCTCAAAGTAGGAGCTCAAATTCAAAGAAGTTCCATGTGCCCACAAACTTTTCTGTTCTCAAAGCCAAGGCAACAAAAAAGTGTACAAGACTTGGAGCTTTGCCCACTTACAAAGGGAAAGAAAAAAGGTGCTAGCGGGTAAAAAGTGACTTAGCCGGTATACAACACTTCAGGTAGTGACAGAGATTGCCCATCCGCCTCCTGCCTTGGACACATTCCTATTGGCCACAAGGCAGTCCTTCAAAATGATGAACAGATAAGAATGTGAGGGTGGAAGGGGTGTAGTGTAGGCTTGCTTCCTCTTGGTTGTAGCCGTAGGAAATGAGATCTACTGAAGGTTTGTTTAACATTTTAGCTGCCTGGAGGTTATGCCTGTTTTTTCCATTTATTTATTTTTGTTAAGTCTATACTGTTTTTAGTAAAAATTATTTCTTTGGATAGTGGTTACATTGAAAAATTCATAAAAATATTATTATTTATGTGAAGCCAATCACATTCTCACACATTTTTAAGTCTACATACTTTAGAAATTTAGCTTTTTTTTTTTTTTTTTGACTGATTTTATTTATTTTTTTCCCTTTCTGCAGGTTTGATTATGGTGACCGTTTTTGGCACATTAAAGGCAAACTGTTCAGCTGCCGCTGTGGCTCTCCCAAATGCAAACACCCTCTGCTGAAACCTACCCCACCATGCCAGCCTGCCACCCCAGCTGAGACACCACAAGAAAATGGGCTGCCTGACACCAGCTCCTCTGACCTGCTCAGCCAATCTTGAGAAAAATGTGGACCTATTCCTTTTTTTATTTTACTTTTTTTTTGCCAAGTTTAATATAGCGCTAAAAATCTGGATCCTGGGTTTCTGACAGGCAGGGGTTATTTAAAGTGCATGTCTGGCCAAATTTATTTTTCTTTTCTTTTTTTTTTTTTAAACTAGGTTGGAAAAGGATTAGAACCCGTCTTCCTTTTTCTTTCCCCACTATTTGTGTGTTTGTTGCACAGTTACACCAGATAGCAGTTAAACATGACTGAGGTTCTAGCCCTTCCTGGCTAAAATGGGAAAAAGGAAAAAAAAAAAAAAGTTTTGGCTGGATACATACACTTGAAATCATCTGCTCTTTTTACAGTCTTTTGTAATGGGGGGCTTAACACTAACAGAGATGCTTCCTAGAATCCATTATATCTTTTCTGATTTAAAGCCGCTGCAAATTGTGGCAAATCTTTCTCCTGCCTCAGAGACCCAAAGCACAGCTTTGGATGTGAAGGAGTGAATGGGCAAAAAAGTATTTCTTCCCCTCCAGGGGAGCAACTGTATTAATTCGCTCTGTCACTCACACACAGTTCAAGCAAACAGTTATTGCATTAATGTTCCCTGTGTTCAGAGTGTCCTACCACAAAAGCAGAGACTGACCAGTAAGAGACATTTTGCATCCCAGACAGCTCTACTCTTATCCATAAAGGAATCTACTGCCAGGCTAAGTATACCTGGGCGACACACAGGGACACTTGGCTCGTTCCAGATCAAAAGTTATTTAAGCTGAGTGGCTAATAATATCCAGGACTTCTTTTCGTGCTTGGGCCATTACTACCTAAAGCATGCGATTGCCTGCTTTGAAGAACAACATCACTAAAGATCTGCAGCTTATTTATACCTAGCATAAGAGGTGTTAGAATAATCCCTCTAGCTGGTGTCTTAGTGTAGATAAGTCAAGAAATGTCTTTTCTTGACCCTCATTAATTTGGAATTTTAAAATATTTATTTAATTTTTAGCCATCGTAGATGCCCTGTAGCTTTTAACAGCCCAGGGACTCTTCCAGGCACAGTAAAATCTTGCAACCCCACCAAAGTCATGAAACAGGAAGCCAAATTAAGTGGGAATTGAGGCAAATCATTTCAAATAAAGAGCTCGAGTTAGTTTGTTTCTTCCTATTTTTGGAAGTGGAAATACTCTTCATAGCGCCATTTTTTTTGGCACCTTGAAGATGTCTGTGTGGACTGCTGGTCGTATCATTTTGCATGATGTCATTGCAGGTTTGCATCAAAATGCAATATTTCGATTTCAACCCCCCAAACCCCTGGTGCCATGAATTGGCAGGTGGCACTTTTGGAATGGGTTCGACTTCAAAGACTTCCCCTTTCTATCCAAAGATAGCGTTTGTTTGGCTGGAGTTGGGTTTAAAGCACATTGTCAGCAACCCTAAAAGTTCCTCAGCTCAGCTGGCAGCAGGAGTGGTAGGTTACCTTGTTAAGAGGACAGCATGATGGCTCTTCCAGGCCTAAAGCCCTTTTTTGTTGAATTGTAACATAAGTGGTAGATTTGCTTCAAACTAGGCAGACGGTAATAATGACCGTGTTTTCTGAAGCTGGTCTCTTTGTCATGTACCCTGTTCACCTCATAACCAGTGAGATGGTCCCTGGGGGTAGTGGAGCAGGAATGGCACAGTGAACACACAGTTGCCTTTTATTTGCTTTGATTTGTTGACCACCAACAAAATGCCACAGGTTAGTCATATTATACAGCAATTGAGGTTTCCCTGGCTTCATGTACCTGCAATGTCTTGCTGAGGACAGGCTGCTCCATCTGGTTGTTAGTTGGCAAGGCTTCTGCTAACCAACCTGAATTCACAAACCATTTGCAGGGAAGGGGTCTTTTATCCACTAATGCTAATTATTATCTACAGTTAGATCAAACAATCGACAACCTCTTTAAAAACTAAAAATGTTCGTAAATTTCACAGGAAAAGCGACAGTTGAATATTAATCATTTCAAGAAAAGTAAAAAATAATTTGACTTGTTTGAGAATAGTTCAGGACACCTGTAATTAAAGCATCTTCAAACATAGTTGTCTGTGCAGATATTTTTTATTTTTTTGTCTCTTAATGGTCTCCTCATGAAAACTGTGGTCACACCCTACTCTTTCTGTTAGGTGGACCGGTATAATGATTTTTTTTTTTTTTTTTTAAAGTAAACCACTTATGTGCAAAATTTTGACCTTTGAGGCCACCCTGCCAAGCTGGAACTTAACCATTGCAGTTTCCATGGACCTGGCACTGCCCGTCAGTTGGAAAAAGACTTCTACCAATGGCCAACGGGACATGTGTTTTCAATGTTATCCATAGATGAATTCCTACAGAATCTTTTTACAGCAAAAAGTTTTGACAGTAACAGAGGAAAAAAAAAAGGTGCTGAAACAACTGATTTATATACTGGACAGATTATTGTACCATAAAATATCTGATTTTAGGTTGAACTACCAGAAGAAAAACTTTTTCTTTTTTTTTTTTTTAAGAAAGACAAATCGTTCTAGTACTATAGTGTGAATATATATTTTTTTTTTCTTGTATTTTATTTGTTTTATTTCCTCGTTTTCGTTTTTCGGTTATTTTAAAAATAAAAAGGCTGCCATTTTTCCAGTGGATTTTAATTTGTCGTTTTTTTTTAATTTGTCTTTGGTGCAGCCACTGTTGTGGTTTATTTTTCTGTCCGTCTTTTTTTTTTTTTTTTTTTCTCCTCCATCCTCTATTCCTCCTTCCCCCAATGTCCTTGGACCATTGCTAGTCTTCACCCTTGATTTCCTGTTTTTGTTTTTGGTAAAACAATAAAAAATGCTTTGAACCTTCGTGTTGCTGTTTTGTCTCTTTAAAGTTTGTTGAAAGGGGATGTGTTACTTCTCGTCCCTAAGCCTTACCATACATATATGGTAGATAGTTTTCCTGGTTGTGGAAACTAATGTGCAAATTCTATCATGTTTTGTAGAGAGATGGGCTGAAGCCTGTCAATATCTTGTTTAACCACTTCAGCCCCGGAAGATTTTACCTCCTTCCAGACCAGATCACTTTTTACAATTTGGCACTGCGTCGCTTTAACTGACAATTTCGTGGTCATGCAAAAAAACAAAATCAAATTTCTTCATCACTTTAGACCAATATATATTCTTCTACATATCTTGGGTAAAAAAAAAACGCAATACGCGTATATTGATTGGTTTGCACAAAAGTTATAGCATCTACAAACTATGGGAAAGACTTATGGCATTTTTATTATTATTATTTTTTTTTTTTACTAGTAATGGTGGTGATCTGCGTTTTTTAGCGGTATTGCGACGGACAGATCGGACACTTTTGACACATTTTAGTTCCCTAGATGTATTCTAACTGTATGGGGATAGGACTGACTAGGGGAAGGAGACATATCATTGTTCCTACATAGAACAGGGATTTGTCTCCTCTCCCCTGTCAGTAGGAACGGGGATTTGTCTCCTCTCCCCTGTCAGTAGGAACAAACGATGTGTGTTTACACACAAAAAACCCCATGCTGGCTCTTGTGCACGCAATCGCGCCCGCCGGCCATGCACATCAGGTCCCCCGCCGTGCAGTGGCGTGCGCACCCTCTGGTAACTCTTAAAGGGGAAGACATACCCGTACGGGGTTTGGCCCATCTGTGCCATTCTGCTGCAGTGTGTGTATGTATGTATATATGTGTGTGTGTGTGTATATGTGTAATTCTTAACCACTTAACCGCTTCCCGACCGCCCACTGCATATATACGTCAGCAGAATGGCACGGGCAGGCAAAATCACGTACCTGTACGTGACCCTTTAAATGCCTGCCCGTGGGTCGCGCCGTCGGCGGCGCGCTCGCGACCAGGTCGGGAGCTCCGTGACCATGGCTGCGGGACCAGCGGACCCGATCGCCGCTGGTGTCCCGCGATCGGGTCACGGAGCCGAAGAACGGGCAGAGGGATGTGTAAACAAACCTCTCCCCGCGCTTCCTACTCTGCCTGTCATTGATTGGCTGTTCCCGGTCATCGGGAAAGCCGATCAATGATGCCAGACGTCAGCCCCGCCCCCTAATGTAAAAAAACACACACGTCACAGCCCATAACCCCTCCCCTCCCCCTAGTGGTTAACTCTTTCACTACAACTGTCATTTATACAGGAATCAATGCATTTAAATAGCATTGATTGCTGTATAAATGACAATGGTCCCAAAAATGTCCGATGTGTCCGCCATAATGTCACAGTCACAATAAAAATCGCTGATCACCGCCATTACTAGTAAAAAAAATTTTTTTTTATAAAAATGCTATAAAACTATCCCCTATTTTGTAAATGCTAAAACTTTTGCGCAAACCAATCAATAATCGCTAATTGCGATTTTTTTTTTTTTACCAAAAATATGTAGAAGAATACGTATCGGCCTAAGCTGAGGAAAAAAAAATTTTTTTAATATATTTTTTGGGGATATTTATTATAGCAAAAAGCAAAAAATATTGCATTGTTTTCAAAATTGTCGCTCTATTTTTGTTTATAGCGCAAAAAAATAAAAACCGCAGGGGCAATCAAATACCACCAAAAGAAAGCTCTATTTGTGGGAATAAAAGGACGCCAATTTTGTTTGGGAGCCACGTCGCACGACCGCACAATTGTCAGTTAAAGCGACGCAGTGCCGAATCGCAAAAAGGGGCCCGGTCCTTTGGCTGCAAATTGGTCCGGGGTGAAGTGGTTAAAGATAAAGTTTACTATACATCATGATCACAGAACTTGCTGAGTAATCTTCTGGCCTTGCCTTGTGGCCAAGGTGTGAACAAAATGACATCTGTTGGACCCTTAAAGCAGACATTTGACATGTGCATGTTTATTGTGCACTTACTAAATGTAAAGTGGACTTGACATGTAAGCATCAGATGAATGTATTCATGCTAGGTGCTAAGTAATGTGAAAGTGTAAAACTTTCCAGTTATTAATCGCCTGGAACCTTCACCATCTAACAATTTATTAATCTGCTCTTCTATCCAGAAGACTGGAGCCATCTTTGTTAGGCATCAACAACATCTACTTCCTGGACTGAAAAGCTGGCTCAGAGATGGACACTGTCGTGTCAATCCTAGTGCAGAGGGTCTCCAAACTTTCTAAACAAAGGGACAGTTTACTGTCCCTCAAACTTTAGGAGGGCCGGACTGTGGCCATTGGGATTAGAAAAATCTCCTGACATCAATGGGGGAAAAAACTATGCCCTGTCTTTGTCTGTGGGAAGAATTGGGCCCATAGTTGGGGCATAACAATGTGACAACAATGAAGGGACACAAATCTCCCCCCCCCCCCCCCCACTGGCGCTAATGAACAGGCACAATTCCTGCCAATGCCACCATTATTGGTATCAGTGGAAGGAATTGTGCCTCAAGGGCCAGATAAAAGCACGCAAAGGGCCGCAGTTTGGAGACCGCTGTCCTAGTGCTGGTGCAGTACTTGGCTGTATTTACATATGTTTATCAGAGATCAGCCCCTGCTCCCAACATTTTTGGCTTGCTGCAAAGTTACGGTGTACAGTCTGATCACTGGGGCTGATAGGACTGAGAAAATGATTCCTCCTGTTTCAGTACTGCTGCAAACAGGTAAACCTAGCCTACACACAAAAGCATCTGGAGCCCCATAATTTGCCAGACAAATGGGCGTTTGGCTAGTTTGACAGGTTTCTGCATCGTGACCGCAAAATAGAGTGCTGAGGTGTTCAGTCAGACATCATGCCAACTGAACCCTGTGGTACAAGCTGAGCCATCAAGGTCTAGCTTGTAGGCAAAGTGCCAACATCGGTGTCAGTTCTACCACAACAGCAATAGTAAGACTGTGCCTCTCCCAGAAGAGAATGAGTAGGTGACCAGTAATGTTAAAACCCCCTATTCCACTAAATAGCTGAAAATGGTATACTTCTGGTCAGATAGTACAGGTAAGCATATGAAGGTAATATAAATAAAAAACAAAACCTAGAGAGTGCAACTGTTAGGTTCTGAAAATGCTAGTTGTCTGGCAGTCATGCTAATACTGACTTAAAAATGTTCGGGGCCAATTTTCAGGAAGCATGCTTATCATGAGTTCTGACTTCACTGGCTGCATACTTGCTTTAGGGGTTGGTGACAGAGTTTAAAGTGGACCTTCACACAAAATTGCTGCTCCAACATAACACAATTTTTTTTTATTTTTTATTTTTTTTGGAGAAGTGTTTCCCTTTCTCAATTGTTGCCGAGATAAGAATTCCATTTACTTGGGATGCAGCCCCCCTCCATGTCCCAGGAAGCTGCAAGACCAGTCCCACGCCAGTGCTCTGCCCCGTCCATATGTACTCTAGGATGCCATCTCCCAAATCCAAGATGGCAGTGCTAGAGGTCGGAATCCCAGAAAAGGATCAACTGCAGGGCAGACAGTGCTGGACTTATGAAACACTTAGCTGCTGATTATTTATATATATAAATATTTTTTTGAATAAAATAAACGAGTGAAGTTCCTATTTAAGGCAAATAATCAGCATGACAGCCAGGTGACTAGCATTGTCACAAAATCTGCAATGGCAGCGTTTTGTGTTTCCCTTAGAAAATTCAAAGAAAACATTACGGAAATCTGAAATGTCTGCACTATGCAAATAGCAGCAGCAAAATTGTTATTTTCACTTAGTGACACATTCTTGTGCTATAATATATTTTGGTGTAATTGTATTTTAAGGTGTAGTGCAGCACTTTTATATATCGAATATTGCCAAAATTATCCTTTATATTGCTGTGTTAGCAGCTTTCCATCTATATATGTTGTGTAATGCTGTAGAAAGATTCACGCTCAGGATATATAATCCAACATATAAGGCTCAACGGTACTAGAGGGTTTCCTCCTTTCTACTCCTGTTCATTTCTGTGTCTTTTCCAGCTCAGAAAATCAAACCTGATTCTTCTGTTGCTGGGAATCTGAGGTGTAAAGGGAGCGCGGTGTATTCCTGGTGAGGACTGAGTCACGGCGGATTCACTGTGGCAGAGAACCAGCTTATGTTCCTTCCACTCACTGTGACCCATTAAAAGGTTTCAGTAGCTGCACTGCTAAAAGCTTTTCCAAAGTCTTTGCAGAAACGTGTCCCCAGGGCGCTGTTCCTGCCGTCTGCGCTGCGTCCATCATTGTCTGTAGGTATTCGCAGTTGGGGGGGGGGGGGGTCGGGTGGTAAAGAGGACTCTACAAGCACCATCACTTCCATATACTAAAGTCAAGGGACAACTCATCTCAGAATAAAGTTGGGGGGGTCATGAAAATTACCGAAAAGGTTCAGTCCCCTCCAAGCTGATATTTGTTACATTGCTCACACATTGTTTTACCAACAACGATGTTGTACAAATTGTAATGAGGCACAGCCAATCAATTTAATATAAAAATAATGTAATATACAAATGATTGGATTGAATCATTTTGTGCAGAATTGGATGAATGAATGATTTGTATAGCGCTGCAACTGCGAACTGAATCGCCTCGAGGCGCTTGACTTCTCTTGTTGGGATGCCATGTTTAGAAGAGGTGGGTCTTGAGTTTTTTTCCTGAAGGCCTGATGGTTTTCTTCCATGCGGATGTTGTTTGGTAGCGCATTCCATAGCCGGGGTCCCTGTACTGCGAATCTTCGTTCTCCCTTCGATTTGTAGCGGGCTTTGGGGATGAGAAGGAGATTTTGGTTTGTTGATCGAAGGCTGCGATTTGGTATGTATTTTTCTATTTTCTCACATATGTGCTCTAGGATCTATGAATTATTGGAAAGACGACGCATTGGGGTTGATTTACTAAAACTTGAGTGCAATACCTGGTGCAGCTCTGCATATAAACCAATCAGCTTCCAGTTCTCTTTTAAGCTTTGACAAAAAAATAAAATAAAAGTATGGGGTTTTTTTTTTTTGGATTCATACTTGCCTCGGTCTGATGCTCCATCCACTGATGGACCGGGCCGATGGCTCGGTTCTCGCAAATCCCCAAGAGGAAAGCTGCTGTCAGTCAGCGTCTCTCCTCTCTGATCCTCCATGCTCATTGGAGTGCTTAGGGGTGGAGGGGCGGGGAGAGGCCACCTCAGCAACTCGTTGAGACTGCCATCAATCAAGGCAGCTGGCGGATCCAGACTTGGGAAGTCGGGATGATGCGGTGCCTCGACTGATGGCAGTGATGTCAACGGAGAGTGGACTTCAGCTCGCTCTCTGTTGAAAACGGGTCACAGGAGTGCAAAATGAATTGCACTCCTGTGACTTAAAGGAGAATTGCAGCCTAAAAAACTCACTCCTCCTTTAATAGCTTCTAACTTCAGTTTGTTCAGATTGGCTACCATGCACAGCTGCACCAGATTTTGCTCCCTCCAGCTTTAGTAATTCAACCCCATACTTTGGGGGAGTAGATCTAAATCAGGGGTGCTCAACCACTAGCCCGCGACTTCCTGTGCTGGGATGGCAGGTAGGTAAACCTAGATCACAGGTTCCCGACCCACCATTCCTGAGCATCAGTATTGAATGGAGCCAGCTCTGGAGGAAGCAGAGCCGCCTAAGCTGATGCATCCTGTATAGCGCCATCTCCTGTCACAGGTGGAGTGATACCAAATGCACTCTGCCTGGGACAGCAACACTTCCATTCAGGAATCTCCCCTACTAGAACATTATTATTAAAGGTCAGTTTCTATTTTAAAATCAGTATATATGGGCATATCTCTCCTGCAGTGGTTACTGGGCTGCTTTCAAACTGGTGCACTGAGCCATAGACTTCTGTTATTACCTGCGGGTTTGGTGTGCTTTTCGAAAGTGCAGCTAACCTGCAAGAAAGCCACAGGTGCATGGCGGATAAACCGCAGCGCATCAGTGTGAAAGCAGCCTTAGTCCCCTTTCACACGATTGTTCAGATCGGGTCTGCCTGTCCGGTCTTCAGGCAGACCCAGTTGGACCCCCCCATTCACCTCTATGGAGTGTCCGTTTACACCCATCTACCTCCAATCCACTAAAAAGAAAAAACAGAAGGGGATCCATCCCCTTCTGTCTGTTTGCATCAGATGGCTCATAGAGTAGACCACTCATTGTAACCAGTCGTGGGCCACAAAGTTGCTCAAGTGGCCCTCACTCTTCAAAAGGTTAGTCACCCCTAAAATAAATGGTTATGGCACATCAAACAACCTATTATTCAATGTTTTTTTTTTTTTTTTCCCCCTCAGACAGTAAGTCCCCTTTCACACAGGCACCTTCCTTTTTGATCAGTAAAGGATCTGTCTGCTAATCCCCCACTTTGCTCTGCATAAACTGAGTACACGGACCTGCCATCGCCCCGCTCTGCAGACATGGACAGAGCACACTGTACTCTATAGGTGGCCAGTTTACCCAACCTACCTCAGATCTCATAAAAAAAAAAAGGAAGAGGATCCATGCTCCTCTGGGTAGGTGAATTGGATCAGAGGTAGTCAGGTGTAAACAGACACAAGTCCATTTACATCTGCCGGTCCATAAGGCTCCATTTACACCTAGGCGATTGGAATCACAGCAAAATGTGGGACGCCTTTGTGATGCCATTACTTCTCAATGGCACCCTAAAATTGCAATGCAGGAGCTTCTTTTGGGTGACCCCATCGCACGTTTCAATTTATTGCAGCAAAATTGCACTGTAATTGGGGTGCCATTGAGAAGTAATTGTATTGCAAACGCATCCCATGCTTTGCAGCGATTTGGAATCTTGGGCAGAATCGTGGCAATTCTGCCTACGATTCAAATCGCCTAGGTGTAAATGTACTATCGATCAGGTCCACCTGGTTGTATAGTTAATTTTGCCCCATTCACATGACTCTGATCAGGTCCACCTAAAAAAAATAAGTCATTTATAAATTCGCTCAATTTATGGCCACAATAAAAGAGATCTAAATCTAAGGTTTTATGACTTCAAGGGCACAGTTTGTTTACCATGTGCAACTACAATGCCATTTATTTTGAAAGTGCATTACTAAGACATCCCAAAACCCCTGTACTGCAACGCACCACAACACACACAGCATTGTTTTCAATGCAAATACGTGTCTGTTTGGCTCCGTTGAGGTCTGTTGGCAGCTTAAACGTGTTACTAAACCCTCAACAGTAAAATCAGTGAGTATAGCAAGCATGCTTTATTGCATATAAAGACTGTGGCACCTAAGTGCAGTGATGTAAGTAACTGAGTTAAAATAAACTGAGTTACTTAACGCAGTTACTTTAGAGGGTAACTAGTAATCTCACTGATTACTTTTCCCCTCATGGTAACTCAGTTCCCATTACTTTGGCTTAGTTACCCCAATTACATCTACCGCCACTAGATGGGAGTAGTGTAATTCCGGTGTCCTGCCGAAAAAGTTCCCCCCGCTGGATAAGGACCCCCTGTACTGCGCAGGGCTTGCGCAGTACGAAGGACTACGGAGCTTCCGAAAATTGCCGAACCTAAACAGCTGTGAGTGAACTCTACACTGCGCAGGCGCAGTTAACATGTAATTGTACGAGGCGATGCCGCACGCTCCTGATGCTCGTGCTACTCTGCAAGGGGCGTCTATCGTGTAAGTAAGGGGCGGGTCTAGTATTACTGTAACCAAGGAGCGCATTTATTATTATTGTTATATATCGAGCTTTGCCTATTAATTTAACATTCGCCCTCTTCTGTAGCCATCCGCCCCTTACACGATATAATAATAATAGACCCGCCACTTGCTTACACGCTATAACAGATCTGCCCCTTGGTTAGAGTAATAATAGAGCAGCCCCTTGGTTACACGATATATAACAATAATAATAAATGCGCCCCTTGGTTACAGTAATACTAGACCCGCCCCTTAGTTACACGTATAGAATATTTAAAAAAAAAAGTCAGTTACTTTGCTGCGTAACTATTTACTTTTCCAATGTAGTAACTGAGTTACTAACGCAATTACTTTTTGGGAGAAGTAATTTGTAACTTAACTAATTACTTTTTTAAAGTAAGATGACCAACACTGCCTAAGTGGTTGTAAAGGTTCATGTTTTTTCACCTTAATGCATAGGAGGCATTAAGGCGAAAAAACATTCAGCAATTGCAGGCCCCCCAGCCCCCCCCCCCCCCCTGTTTACTTACCTGAGCCCTCGAAAGTCCCACGTCAAGAGCACGCTTGATGCCGGCCCGGTCTTCTCGGCTGCTCTTGGCTCATCATTGGATAGATTAATAGCAGCGCGAGCCAATGGCTGTGCTGCTGTCAATCAACTTTAATGACGCGAGGGTCGGGGCGGGGCCGAGTCCTGCAGTCGGCGGCTTATGGACGCCGGATACAGGACTCTGGAGTACGCCCGGAAGCTAACCCCCTTGGGAGAGTGCTTCCCAGAGGGGGTTAGCTAATGCATGGAGGAGCCGAGACAGCCGCCAAGGGACCCTAGAAGATGTGGATCAGGGCCACTGTGTGCAAAATGAGCTGCACAGTGGAGGTAAGTATGACATGTTTAAAAAAAATAACAAAGTGAAGCTTTACAACCCCTTTAATCCTCTGCATTGTGTAAAAAGGCTGGAGTCAGGCTGCACATGCTCAGATTCTTCCACTCTTTTTTTATTGTGTATTGCTTAGAAAGGTTATTTTTTTTTTTTTTCTTTGGAGAGTGCATTCAATTGACACAGGGCCAATCAGCACTGTCCAGACAGTGTCAGGCGTCCTGCATTCTGATAGTGTGAAAACTCCTCCTAAGATTGTAGGACAGCTCAGTGCAAAGGAGTTAAAAAACCTTCTGCCTTTACATCTTAATGCATTAAGATAAAAAACCTTCTGTGTGTAGCAGCCGCCCCAGCACCCCCTAATTACTTACCTGAGCCCATCTCTCTCCAGCAATGTCCACGAATGTCTAAGGCCCCTTTCACACGAGGCGGAGTCCGCCTCTGTCCGCCGGCTCAGCGGAGATCAACGGAGAGATCTGCTGAGCCGGCGGATGACAAGTCCCTCTCTGCTCACTGAGCGGGGAGGGGCTTGTCGAGCGCCGCTGGTCACAATGGACAGATCGGATGAAAACGGGTCTGTTTTCATCAGATCTCACCCGATCCGATCAGCCAGCGACGGATCTGGACGTAGAGCCATATGTCTGCTTTTGGCGGATCGGACCGGTCAGACTAGCATGGAGCGCCCGTTCAGGCCCCCTGTCAAAACTGACAGGGGGATCTGAACATGTGAAAGGGGCCTAAGGTGTCCAGAACTCTCCTCCTGATTGATTGACTTTGGCTGACTGACTTAGCAGCAGCGCCATTGGTTCCTGCGGCTGTCAGTGGCTCAATCATGGCAGAGAGGGGGCGAGGCGCCATGTCTGAATGGATACACGGAGCTGTGACTCTGCTGCTCCTGGCCTCTCCCTCCTACCGAGTGCCCCCATAGGAAGCTGCGAAGAGGGAACCAAGAAGACTTGAGGACAGGGACAGATGTGAATGTACAATATACATATATGTACTTTTATAGCGCCATCAATTAACGCAGCACTTTACACATAATAAATAAAATGGCCCCTCAGAGATTCCAGTGGTGCACTCTCCCCTCCAGTGGTTCCAGTTGTGCCCCCACCTTCCCCTTAAAGACGTTGTCCTCATTCTGCTGCAAAAGTTTCTCATTTTCCGTTGTACTAATAAGATCTTTGTCACTGAAAATCCATTTGCCCCTAATGGACCGTGGAGTGACTCTAAGGCATGTCCTCTTTGGGTGAAAGGAAAGGGTTAATAGATTGTCTTCCTTTTCCTCCTGGGAACAGGATCTGGGCTGTGACACATCCTCTGTTGATGGGCACATTTCTTCTACTAGAAAGCTTGAAACACCATGATGAAGAGGCTGGTCCGCCCGTCCCAGTGGAGAGAGACCAAGTGTTCTGTGGAATATGGTGAGAATTTATGAAGACAAACTTTTCACTCTGGTCCATTTAACACGGATAGGTCACACGTGAAATGACATTGGCGCGTGGTAGTGTAGAATGTTGTGAAGTACAGTAATGCAGGTACCACTTTTCTCATGCACGGAGTTCTATATTATGAGTGGCTCCCACCATCCCTGCTGTTTTTTTTTTTAAATGTATTTCCATTATGAAGAATACAGCAGAGAGAGCTGAGACTCACATAGGTGGGCAAAGTATACTCCTCTCTCCCAGGCAGACTGGAAGAGCATTGTGAATTGTAGCTGGGAGATCTCACTGCTGGAGCATCCGAGACAAACAAACCCATCAGGCTCCACCTGGAACTTGAATATCACTTTTAAGTGGACAAGCCTTTTAATTCATATTGTCAATAGGACATTTTCAATTCATTTCCCATACATATTGTATAGATTGCTTTCTAGCTTCATATTCCTGGAGCAATCAGCTGACATTGTTTATGCAGGTGCTGGTGTTCTGATCTACTTGAAGCATTTTTGAAAGAATGCTTCGTTTGAATTATGAATTGGATTGTATGAAGCAGTGTTGCCTTTGCCATGCATGATGTTGAGCTTTTATTAGTGTGGCATGTCTTATTCAGAGGATAGAAAGCAGTTCCGCCAGAGCAGAATAAGTCAGCAGGAATGTGAAAAGCAGCCTTTTTTCCCCTGAAATTAAAAAGCGTGCTTTCTCCTGGCTGCATTTAATTCACTTCCTAGTGTGATGCCTGTAAATACAAGTCCCTGAGCGGAGAAAGAAAATTAGAAAGCGGATTGGTTGTCATCACTAACGGGTAAACATAAAGTCTCTTTTGTGCTGGGTGTTATGAAATCTGCTCATTGCTTTTAAAGTGTAGCCTAATCTGCCCGGCTACCACATAAAAATGTCTGCAGTTAGGGAATTGTCCTTGGTAGGGACCGATATCCAGCCCAGTAAATGCCCATGTTACCAATGTCCCTTTTTTGCACTATTGACTTGTCCGCAGGGTGTGATTTTAGTTGTCCCCCATATTGCTTCAATATCGGGCACTTTAACCACTTCAGCCCCGAACCAATTGGCAGCCAAAGGACCGGGCCCCTTTTTGCGATTCGGCACTGCGTCGCTTTAACTGACAATTGCGCGGTCGTGCGACGTGGCTCCCAAACAAAATTGGCGTCCTTTTTTTCCCACAAATAGAGCTTTCTTTTGGTGGTATTTGATCGCCCCTGCGGTTTTTATTTTTTGCGCTATAAACAAAAATAAAGCGACAATTTTGAAAAAAATTCAATATTTTTTACTTTTTGCTATAACTATACCCAAAAAATATATAAAAAAACATTTTTTTTCCTCAGTTTAGGCCGATACGTATTCTTCTACATATTTTTGGTTAAAAAAAAATCGCAATTAGCGATTATTGATTAGTTTGCGCAAAAGTTATAGCGTTTACAAAATAGGGGATAGTTTTATAGCATTTTTATTAATATTTTTTTTTTTTAATAGTAATGGCGGCGATCAGCGATTTTTATTGTGACTGCGACATTATGGCGGACACATCGGACATTTTTGACACATTTTTGGGACATTTGTCATTTATACAGAAATCAGTGCTATTTAAATAGCACTGATTCCTATGTAAATGACAGTGGCAGTGAAGGAGTTAACCACTAGGGGGCGGGGAGGAGTCAGTGTGACGTGTTGTGTTTTTTTTTTTTACAGTAGGGGGGCGTGGCTGTACGTCTGACGTCATTGATCGGCTTTCCCGATGACAGGGAACAGCCGATCAATGACAGGCAGTGTAGGAAGCGCGGGGAGAGGTTTGTTTACACAAACCTCTCCCCGTTCTTCAGCTCCGTAACCCGATCGCGGGATACCAGCGGCGAGCGCGCGACCCACGGGCAGGCAATTTAAAGGGGACATACCCGTATGTGCTTTTGCCTGCCCGTGCCATTCTGTAGACGTATATCTACATGAGGCGGTCGGGAAGCGGTTAAGGGCCAGTTCACACCAGACGCAGTTCCGTTCAGTTCTGTGCGCTTTTTTTTCTGCACTAAAAATGCATGCACAGTGTTTTCCATGTATTCCAATGGCTCTAGTTCACACCATGCAGTTTCTGGTGCGGAAACTGACCGGAACTGACTATTGGTGCATAAAAAACGGAACTGCATCTGGTGTAAACTGGCCCTCACTCAAAATGTGTGATTGTTATCACTGAAAGTGAAGGAAAGTTAGACCAGTGGTCTCCCTTTGCTCGCTTTTATCTGGCCCTTGGGGCACTATTTCATCCACTGATAACAACAATGGGGCATAATTCCTTGGATTGACACCAATGAAAGGGCACAATTCCTCCCACCGACACCAATGATGGGGCACAATTCCTCTCAATGACACAAACAATGGGGCCCAATGACATCAATGATGGGGCACAATTCCTCCCACTTATACCAATAATGGGGCGCGATTATTCTCACTAAAATAAACAATGGGGCATTATTTTTTTCCCACTGACGCTGGGACCTTTTCTACTGCCACTGGCCACAATCTGTCCCTCCTAAAGTCATCAGCGCACATCAGTTAAGGAGGAAAAATACTTATTTACCATAAACGAAGAAAAACTTTTTTTTTTTTTCAAAACTTTCAGCCTTTTTATTTTTTAGCAAAAAAAAAAAAACCCCAGTGGTGATTAAGCACTTGCTGACCGCATTATAGCCGAATGATGGCTACAGCTCAGCCGGCTAGTTCTGGGACGCCTTCATATGACAGCGTCCCATAATCATGCGCGCCTGCTGCACCAATCAGTGTCTCTTTACCACGTGATCAGGTTGTGTCCAATCACAGCTGATCACAGATGTCAACAGAAGCTGGTTATTGGCACTCGGAGAAGAGAGGGAGTAACTGGCTTCTATAAAAGGGACATCTACACTAATAATCAGGGCACTGATTTTCACTGCAGTCCCAACAGGTGACACTAATTGGCAGAACTGGTGGTCACTGTCAGTGCCGCCTCATCAGTGGAGGAGAAAAATAAACAATGAAATACAGGTAATTTTAAAAAAACATAAAAACTTTTGCAAAATTTCGTTTTTTTTTTTTATATAATGTGTTTAATCACCACCATGTTTGTTTAACCACATGCCGACCGCGCTATAGTCAAAAGACGGCTACAGCGCGGTCGGCTTATCCTGGGTGGACGTCCTACGGACCCGGCGCATCACGGATCACGGTAAACGGCCGCTGACAGCGGCCGTTTACCACGTGATCGCTCCGTCAAATGACGGAGCGATCACATGTACACAAACCGGCGTCATGTCATGACGCCGGTTCCTCTCTCCCCTCTCTGTACCGATCGGTACAGTGAGAGGGGAGAAGCGCGCAGGGGGGGGATGGGACCAGCGCTGTGGGCTGGATGTGTAGTGCCCACAGCACTGGTCAGTGACAGCTACACTGCCACCACTGTGCAATACTCTGCCACCACTGTGCATTGCTCTGCCCCCACTGTGCAATACTCTGCAACTACTGTGCAATGCTCTGCAACCACTGTGCAATGCTCTGCAACCACTGTGCAACGCTCTGCCACCACTGCAATGCTCTGCAACCACTGTGCAATGCTCTGCCACCACTGTGCAACACTGCAATACTCTGCCAGTACTCGCCAATACTCTGCAATAAATTTTAATAGAAACAAAGAATTTGTATTTATTTTTTTTACTGAATTTTCAGTATATTTTGATTTATAGCGCAAAAATTAAAAAACCCAACGGTGATTAAATACCACCAAAAGAAAGCTCTATTTGTGTGAAAAAAAGGACACAAAATGAATTTGGGTTCAGTGTTGCATGACGGAGTAATTGTCATTCAAAGTGTGAGAGCACTGAATGCTGAAAATTGGTCTGGTTAGGAAGGGGGTTTAAGTGCCCAGTGGTCAAGTGGTTAATACAACCAAAAGAAAGCTCTATTTAAATGACAATTGCACGGTCATGCAACATTGTGTGAAAAGAAAATTATAAAAATGTCATATGGGTACAAAGTGTGACAGCGCTGAAAGCTAAATTGTCCTGGCCAGGAAGGGGGTGAAAGTGCCCAGTATTGAAGTGGTTAAGGGGGACACAGAACCCATAAGGTTTTTTTTGTTGTCTAATCCCTCTCCAAAATGCCTAATCTGTGATTAGGGTTGCCACCTCATCCCTTTAAACCGGAACACACATTAATTACACAGGTTCTGTTGCTGATTAAGGTGGTAATTAAACTCACTTGGGGCCTTATCTGCATTCAATTATCCTCAGAACCTGTGTAATTCATAAGGCCCCTTTCACACATGTGGACTGTATGTCCGTTTCTCATCCATCCGTTTTTGGATGAAAAACGGACATACATTTACCCCTATGGTATAGAGGGTGTCAGCGGATGAGCATCCGCTGACACCCGATATCGTCTGCCTCCGCTTTTGTCCGATTCTGCAGAAGGAGGAAAACCCTATTTTTCCATCCGTCTTCAGAGCGAATCGGAAGAACACAGACAGACGGTCCGCGTTCATCCGATCCCCCATAGGGGAGAGCGGAGATCTGACAGGGTGGTCCCTGCACAGTGTGCAGGGACCGCCCTGTCATCAGCTGGCTCAGTGGGGATCAGCGGAGCGATCCCCGCTGAGCAGCGGATCTTCACGGGGTGGATCAATACGCATCCGTCCCGTGTGAAAGGGGCCTTAGGGTTGACGCCTCATCCCTTTAAATCCGACCTGTGATGGCAGTATGACTTTATAAAGCAGCACGATTTGGACAATTTCTCCTTTTGCAGCACTGGGATCCAGGCTCCCTATGATCAGCTGAACTGTTATTGATCGGTTTGGGTGAGTTTGGAGAACTTCATTTTGCTATAAACCCAGCAGTGACCTTATAAACAAGAAACATTAGCGGACTACATAAATCTTCATTTCACTGCATTGAGGTTAGTGTGGCTCAATAAGGTCAATGGTGGCCTGGATACACAGATCCTGATATACCCCCTGAGTCATATACACATACACAACGCACGCAAGGTGACCGCCTCCAGATCCTGCTAATAAAGAAGACGCCCCCAGCTGACTAATCTAGACCATTCATGTTAGAACCTGTACTGCCATTCCTGAGCTTTTCTGATAAAACACAGTTTATTTATTTGCCTTTCATGCTACATTCAGTACTTTAAGTCACTGGCACAGAACAGGTGTTCTGACTTCACTTGCTGCATGCTTGTTCTAGGACTGTGAGTCAAAGTAATGAAGCCATTGGATCAGTGTGACAGCCAGGCAACTGGCATTTCTAGAGAGAGAGGTCAGTGATGGCAGTAGAGTTGCCACCTCATCCCTTTAAACCCGAACACCTATGAATTACACAGGTTCTGAGGCTAATTAAATGCAGATAAGGCACCAAGTGAGTTTAATTACCACCTTAATCTGCCACAGAACCTGTGTAATTAATATGTTTTCGGGTTTAAAGGGATGAGGTGGCAACCATAGATGGCAGGAGTTTTAGGCTAGTTTCACACTGGGGCGTTGGGGGCGCTGGCGGTAAAGCGGCGCTATATTTAGCGCTGCTTTACCGTCGTTTTAGTGGCACATTGCTGCCGCTCGCGGGGCGGTTTTACCCCCGCGAGCGGCCGAAAAAGGGTTAATACCGACCGCAAACCGCCGCTGCAGCGGCGTTTTGCAGGCGGGTTCGGAGCACTGCCCCATTGTTTTCAATGGGAACGGGCGCTATAGGAGCGGTAAATGCACCGCTCCTACAGCGAGCCAAAGATGCGGCTTGCAGGACATTTTTCAGCATCCTGCAAGCGCACCGCTACAGTGTGAAAGCCCTCGGGCTTTCACACTGAAGACACAGCAACAGCTGTTTCGGGTCGGTTTGCAGGCGCTATATTTAGCGCAACAGCGCCTGCAAACCGCCCAGTGTGAAAGGGGCCTAAGTCTTCTGGTGGTTCAGTTGTGTCAGTTTTGAGTGCATATCAGTGGTACTACTCACCTATGTCGTCAAACACAGCATTATCAGTGCTTCGCAGCCATGTGTTTACATAATCCAGTATTTTATAACGACTCTGATGTGCTTTGTGTACAGGTCACAGCTGTATCCATTGGACACATTTTAGCTGTGCTGCTTGATGCTTATTAGTCACGTCTTGCTGTGTGTTGAGTTGTTCCTGGATAGCAGGTTACCCCCCCATTCATTATCCAGTGTCTGAGCCACAGAAAGGAGTCTTCCAACTGTCACTTCTCACACAGGCATTTGGCTGTTTATGTTCACACTTGCCGTTTGTCTGTGATGGATTCAGTGGGAAAAGTCATGAAAGAGTGGAAAACCATTAGCAAGTAAGACAGCCCTGGAGATGGGCTCTTCTGCAGTGTCTGGGGCCCTCAGAGAGCCGTTACCCCTGATTACACTCAATCCGTACCATGGCTTGATTTGCTTTTCACTCTAAAAATCACCCAATTTAACTGCAGATTGGTGAAATGAAGCCTGAGGACACATTAATGTGATATTACTAATATTGGATTACTATTATAGTGTGTAGAAGTTATTATATACCGGTTCACCAGAGACCCATGTAGGAGAACAATTGACAAAGACTGAATATTATCAATGTGAATGTTCATAATTGCAGCTGCAGAAATGGATTATTGATGGAAAACTTCCCTACAAGGCTGCCTGTCGTTTATCCCAGAGATCTGATCATTCACAAATGGCCCTCTGCACTTTACTAATTTGAAGTGCCCTTTTGTCTGGCACCAGAAGGGTTAAAGGAGACCTAGAAACGGAGATGTATATGTTCTGTGCATGCTAAATAAACCATCCGTGTACAACTAACAAGACCTCCCCCTGACAATGCCTTCATCGGCTTTTCTCTTCAGAAGCACGTCTTTGTTAAGCACCAGGATGTGATCGTTGAGCCAGTATTTCGGGAAGTAGACCTTGGATGATGTCTTAAAGATTCCAATCCTGGTGGCTGTGCAGTTCTTGGTTGTGTTCCCAAATGTGTGCTACAGATCAGCCCCTGCTAAAGCTTCTCACCATTAGATTTTCCTGCAGTGTACCAAAAACATAGATCCCCATACACACTATTATATTATATGTTTTTGGTAAACTGCAGGAAAATCTAATGGTGAGAAGCTTTAGCAGGGGCTGATCTGTAGCACATATTTGGGAACACATCCATTAGATTTTCTGCAGATTTTTGTCTTCAGATTTACCCAAACCATCTAAGATTTGACCTCATATTATGAGTTTCCGTTTGTATGCAATCAGGCAGGCCCTTGCACTACATGGTTTTGGTAAATCTGAAGACAAAAATCTGCAGAAAATCTAATAGTGTGTATGGGGCATTGAACTGGCAATATAACTTTGGGAAAGGAGACTCTCGGACTTGCTGCAAAGTAGCCAGAGGCTGAGATGATGTCCTCAGTCTGCTGCAGGCAGGGAGAAACATTCATGTGCAGCAGAGACATGGTGGATCGTTTTTTTAAAGCCATTCAAGAGGTGATACTGCCACCTTCTGCTTACCTATTTTTTGATCCCCGGGGGGATCATTTCTTTCCCAATGGCAATTTATTAAACTACCATGCCACATTTTACCCGCGGGGCAGGCCTATTGACTTCACCAATCGAATCTGACAGGCAGGTTAAAATTGCCATGCACCATTGTGATGGTGGAACTGTAAACAGACCCAAGCGACTGTCATATCACATTGTGGGAGCTGAAGGCTATACAAAAATGAATCAACCATCTCTTTTTACCACTCTCTCTTCGTCTGAAATTGGCCTTAATTACTATAGTTGAGGAAATGCTTTTTAACCACTTGATCTCCAGAAGTTTTACCCCCCCCCCCTTCATGACCAGGCCATTTTTTGCTATACGGCACTGCATTACTTTAACTGACAATTGCTAGATCATGCAACACTGTCCATGAATTAAATTTATGTAATTTTTCCCCACAAATTGAGCACCTCAGAGCTTTCTTTTGGTGGTATTTATAGCGCAAAAAACAAAAACTTTTTTTTGCTAAATTGTCGGTCTTATGTTTTATAACAAACAAAAAATCAAATACAAATATTTAAAAAAAATCAAACCTCTTCATAAATTGCCATTCTCACACCCACAACTACCCGCATAGATGTGAACCAGGCCGAAGAGGAGATCAGCGAACGGATTTTCACCATATCCCTCCCCTTTCTTGTAGTGGGACTGCGATATTGCGGCAGACAACCTGACACTTAGTGTCACTGGTTCCCACAGTGATCAAATACAGTCCTAAAAATATGCACTGCCACTGTACTAATGACACTGTCTGGGAAGGGGTTAAACATATAGGGCGATCAAAGGGTTAACTGTGTGCCTAATCAGTGTTTATGTGTACACTGTGTGGTGTTTTTTTTTTTTAACAAGGGATGTGCTGGATTTTATTCCCTATTTTTCAAAGAAGAATGGGCAAAAATTTCACTCTCTAGATGTGCAAAGCTGGTAGAGACATCCCCAAAAAGATTTGTTGAACCACCTTTCACTGCAATTACAGCTGCAAAGTATTGACTCAGGGAGGCTGAATACAAATGCATGCCACACTTCAAAAAATGTTCACATATATTTTTTTTTAAAAAACATTCATCATTTTCCTTCTTTTTATTTACAATTATGTGCCATTTTGTGTTGGTCTATCCCATTAAATCTCCCCCCCCCCCCCAAAAAAAAAGGCACGTAATGCCTGTGTGGTATTATATAAAAGATGAGTTTGCGCCTAGAAAATTTAGGTCTGAGAAGCTGGGTATATAATATTTTCAATAGGTGACGCTTTAAAAGCCCCTACAGGTCATCAGTCTAGAGTTAACCATGAATAATTGAGCCTAGAATTGATCATCACACTCTTGACGTGTGCAGCAACATGAAATATGGGTCGTGCAATCAACGTTTTTGCACGTAGGCACCCCCAACTTGTGTATTTGTTTGAGTCCTCCTTCCACTCACCTTTTTTGAGGGGGATTTAAGTGCTTAGTTGTAAATGCAATTCTTCTGTTAAAATGCATCACATAGTGAACTTTTTGTATTATGACAGGTTCTCTTTAATGTGACCCCTAATGTCTCGTCTGTACTCCGATGAACCACTTCTGGTTCATCAACAGTGAGGCCTGGTTCACATTTATGCATGCATGCGGGCCGCATTTGCTCGGATACGGCAGCCTATTCATTTGAATGGGCTGCTGTGCCTGCGTTTCTTGCAGAAAAAGATGCATGAGAAGTTCCTGCACTCTCCAAACGCTCTGTATTTTTACATGCATAGGGGTTTCCTGCTGCCATTCTCACACCCACAACTACCCGCATAGATGTGAACCAGGCCGAAGGGGAGATCAGCAAATGGATTTTCACCATATCCCTCCCCTCAACCCAGCGGCACCTGCCATGCCAGTCCAAGGTCCACAGATGGAAACATGGCAGGGGCCAGCAGTATTCAGGTTTTTCTAAAACCCTAGGTCAGTGATGGTGAACCTTGGCACCCCAGATGTTTTGGAACTACATTGCAGTTCCAAAACATCTGGGGTGCCAAGGTTTACCAGGAAGGGAAAATCAGCAAATAGATTTTCTCTGATCTTCCTCCCCTCTACCCAGCGGCACCCACTCCATGCCGGACCTGGATCCGCTCATGGGCATGCAGATGCCAGGACACAGGACAGGGGCTGGCAATAATGGGGGTGTATGTAAACCCCCCCCCCCCCAATTCCAGTAAAAGCGTTAAAAGAAAATATTTCTTTTAGCTGTGTTGCCTAAAGAGTTAACCTATGCAACAAGTATCGAGCTGGGATCTAGAATATTAACGAGCCTGGATGTGTTTTTTGAAAGTGAGGAACCTGTGGAGAAATATCTGCATTCATCATACAGGTGATACTTTCAATTTATGGTTTAATTACTTCTGCCATGTGAGAGGGTTTAATGATGTAGAAGAGTAATTCATTCTGAGTGCAGAAAAACATGGTGATATACTGGGCTCCCAGGAACGTTTGTCTGGTATTTGATAACTTTGTCTTCTTGTAAATATAGAGTTACAAAAAAAGAGGTCGGGGAGACCGCTACAACGAAGGCCCTGATGGTGACCCCCAGAGTCAGGGAGGGCTGACATTCCTCCTCAGGGTGCAGGTTACTAGGGATGGTGGGTGTAGTGCAAGATGGAGAGATGGGCACCATTCACTTGAGAAATAAAAACCTCTTTGTTAATTTTTAAACAGGAAATGTGGGAGAGAGGGTTAGGGTACAGGACACCCTTAGGCAAATGCAATAGAACTGGGCAGACTCTGCAGACAAAAATAGAGCTAGGCAGACAGCAATACAGAAAATGAGCCTTTAAGCTGAATGCAGCAATCTTGTAACAACTGCTGTCTCCTATGGCAACAACTTCACTCACAGTATCCCACTGTAGATCCTCAAGCTTCACTACCTGCTGGACATCTCAAGCTTCACCCACATTACCCGATGAGTTCTTTGGACTCACAGCTACCCACTGGATCCCTCAGGCTTGAAGATAAGTACAGCGGGTAGCTGTGAGTCAAGTTCTACTTACAGCTACCCACTGTATTCCTGGATGAGTCTCTACTGAAGCTTATGTCCCCTGGCTAGTGAAGCGTCTGCTCCTTTACTCCTCCAGAACTCCATCCCTTTGACACCTGCCTTCGGCAACAAGCGTGGTTGTCCCTCTGGCAATTGTTTCACCTATGCCTCCTGGCAACGATCAGGCTCTCCTCGGGCTAAGCCTCCACACACGTGGTTAGGCTCCAGGCCTACACCTCTGCTGCTGCTCCTCACACTGCCACCCAGGCAGCAGCCCGGGTGAAAAGAACCCCCCGATCACCTGAGTTTTTCCCAAAAAAATAGCTTATCCCAGTGGCCAAAGGAAATCCCTGCTAATTGGCTCAGACAACATATTTACTCATATTACAGTGAAGGTTATATCATTCTAATGCCAAAGGCAACAGTGCTACCTATTGACGGAAAAGAGACAGACTACAAATTGATAAACTGGTGTCTGTCTTAAACTTGAGTTTAAAGACTACAAATTAGTTGTTCTAGGTGGTAACCAGCCTGGCTAGATTTACTAGCAGCCCTGTTGGGCTTTAGGACAAGGGTGCTACACAGTCATACCCAAACTCCAGGCAAAAAATGAATGGAATCCGAAGTAAGGCCATTGATGCATAAGGGACCATTTACAAACACTCCTTCCTAAGCCATCCCACAGTTTAATAAATCAAAGTCACAGTTCCCTCTATGAGACAAGATCATTTCTTCCATGGGGACGGGCATATTTCCCCACTTGCTATCTCCATGGGCACTGATCCCCTCCCCACCCCTGTGAGTTCTCTGGAGCCTATGAGAGAGAGGACCCAGCTGCTGGAAGTGTTGCTTCTACCAGTAGGAGGTGTCCACATCAAGCAGGCAGTGATGTGGACACCTTAAGAAGGACCTCAGGAAGGGAGAAGGAGCGCCAGGTGACTTTGGGTAAGTAAAATGGGTCTAAAATAAAGAAATGTTCGCACTCCGAATTTCCAAAAAGCTTGCTTGATGTACTTTGTCTGATACACTTGTGTCAATAAAACACAGGACAAGCAGTTGACATGTTTCACAAGCAATAGCTTGTTCACAACAAAAGTAGCCTACACTAAGCAGGCTACTTAACCGCTTCCCGACCGGCGCACGACGATGTACGTCGGCAGAATGGCACGGACAGACATAAGGGCGTATATATATAAGTCCCTTTTTTAATGCCTCCGTGCCATCGGGAGCGCGCCGGTCGGGACCCCCGTGAGGCCGGTCGCGGGTCCCGCGGACTCGATCGCCGTGGGGACACCCGCAATCGTCTCACAGGAAGGCTGAACGGGGAGATGCGGAAATAAACAGCATCTCCCCGTTCTGCCTAGCAACTAGTGACGCCGATCTCGGCTCCCTGTGATTGGAGCAGAGATCAGCATTCACTAGCTGACAGCCACGCCCCCCCCACAGTAAGAAACACACCCCTAGGCATACTTAACCCCTACACTGCCCCTTGTGGTTAACCCCTTCACTGCCAGTGTCATTTATACAGGAATCAATGCATTTAAATAGCATTGATTGCTGTATAAATGACAATGGTCCCAAAAAATGTGTCAAAAATGTCCGATGTGTCTGCCATAATGTCGCAGTCGCAATAAAAAATCGCTGATCGCCGCCATTACTAATAAAAAAAAAAAAAAATTATTAATAAAAATGCTATAAAACTATCCCCTATCTTGTAAACGCTATAACTTCTGCGCAAACCAATCAATAATCGCTTATTGCAATTTTTTTTTTTTTTTTTTTTACCAAAGATATGTAGACGAATACGTATCGACCTAAACTGAGGAAAAAAAAATTTTTTTTATATATTTTTGGGGGATATTTATTATAGCAAAAAATAAAAAAGAATGCGTTTTTTTTCAAAATTGTCGCGCTTTTTTGTTTATAGCGCAAAAAAATAAAAACCGAAGGGGCGATCAAATACCACCAAAAGAAAGCTCTATTTGTGGGAAAAAAAGGACGCCAATTTTGTTTGGGAGCCACGTCGCACGACCGCGCAATTGTCAGTTAAAGCGACGCAGTGCCAAATCGCAAAAAGGGGCCTGGTCCTTTGTGGGGTTGCGGTCAAAAAAAAAAAAGGGGGCTTAAAAATCATAAAAAAAATTAAAAAAAAAATAAAAATTGGAAAAAAAAAATGTTTTACTCACCTCCAAATGCCTGTTGCTAGGGGGTCCCTCTTAGTCTGCCTCCTTCAGTGCCCGGGCTAAACGTCACTTCCCCCTCGGCGCCGCACAGTCATCTGGGACCTGTCACGTGTCCTAGATGACTGAGCGTCAAATCACGGCGCCGCTCGCGCATGCGCAGTAGGTGCCCGGCTGTGAAGCCACAGCCGGGTTCCCACATTAGGAATCAGACACACATGTGGCTCAGGGAACGAGGGGGGGCCTCGTTCCCCCGCATCGCTGGACCCTGGGAGAGGTAAGTATCCGATTTTTTAAAGTCAGCAGCTGCAGTATTTGTAGCTGCTGACTTTTAAAAAAAAAATTTTTTTCCCCAGGACGGAGCTCCGCTTTAACAGGGTTACACTAAATGCAAAAAATGTGTGTGTGTGTGTGTGTGTGGCGCCGACACTTGACTAAATTCACATATGTATAGTGCACAGTTTTCCAGAACTGTAACAGAGTTCTGGGGGTTAATTGTACAGGTCTTTTGCTTTGGCATCAGTTTGGCTGGGCTGTACTGAAGTTCTGCTTGGTCATAGGTGCAGTGAAGCACCTGTGACAAGGCGAGAACCAAGCCTGGTTGGACGTGTTGGGTACCAATCTTTCCCGGAGCCAATCAGTGGGCGCGTCTAGCCCCGCTGTGTAGTCTGGGAAGGGGTACTTAAGGTGCTGAAGTCACATGGTCAGGCTTTGGCTGCTGCTTTGATTCCTGGTTCCGGTCCGAGCCAGCCCCATGAGGGGTCCCAGACCCAGGAGTGTCTGCCTTCCCCGCAATCATAGTCACTCTGACCAGCCCCAGAGGCCCTCATGGTCTGGGGTGGGGATTCGTCCGTTCCTGAGCCTCGGAACTGGCTAGTTCGAGGCCTAGTAACTGAAGGAGGATTTGGAGGCGTCCCGGTGTGCTCTCGGTATTGGAGGGACATGGCAACTCGTACAAGCCACCAGGGGAGGACTCTTTGGAGGAGGGCCAAGAAGCTGGCTGCTCGGTAAGAGCCTGGGAGCTGAGTTGTATGGACACTAGAGAATCCACACTTCTCACAGTATCGCCAAGAAGGCTGGGAGATCCAGGTACTGTGGGAAAGGTTCCTACTTACAATCTAGTCTGTGGAAGAGACTTTGCAAAGTTTCTGGATCACATGTTGGCTGCTAAATCTAAGGTTAGAGGTTTATCCAGCAGTGAAGCACCTAGTTGCGAGTGGCTACTCTCTGGGCTAACTAAGAGACATTCAGTGGATGTTAGCAGTTCAAAGTGCCTGAGTTTTATCACCCGTGCCCTCTATTCCCACCTGAGTGTTCTAGTTGGATGTTACCCCTGCAGAATAAAAATACTAAAAAGGACTTTTGTGTGTCAGCATCTGAAGTTACTGGGTACTAACCCTGGGAACCCCTAGACAACAACCGACGAGCTACGAGGAAGTATTTGGTAAGCCCAGAAAAGTCAAGGTCGCCCCTAGGGGTTACGGCCGCTGTGTGTGTGTGTGTGTGTGTGTGTGTGTGTGTGTGTATGTGTGTATTTGTATATATGTGTATATATATATATATATATATATATATATATATATATATATATATATATATATAATTTATATTACACACACCTCTATATGTTAGGGTTGTTACTGATCGATTATTTTTTTTTTTTTTTTTTTTATGGACTAATTTCGATTAATTATAACGCACATACAGATCCAACTACTTTTAGCTGATCTCCTTGCATTGCAACTCTGTATTAGTCAGTGGTAAATGTGGTATACACTATATACAATCACCCGACACTAGTTAGTTTTCACAATTCATGACTTAACTTCACAGTTCACACAAATACGTTTTAAATTCAAACTGTAGCACCGACTTAAGTAATTTTTTTTCCACAGTAGCGTGACAACCCTTTTGATACCCGCTTGCATGACCACCTGTTTGCACAGAGGTCCATGCCATAAGGTGAGAGTGATAAGTTAGACTGGAGGTGGAGGGATTAACACGGACCATAAACTTCTCTCACGTCTCCTTAGATCTTTTCTTTCTACCCATGACCTGGCGTCCTTGCTGAGATCTAAGTGCTCACCGCTTAAGTATAAGATTACATTTTGTGTTCAAACACAAACTACTCACATAAAGATGATAAAAAACACAGCATGTAAAGCCGACAATCGTGTTAGTTCCGTAGGACAGCAGCGGGTGACGTCATGCGTAGCTCCTCCCCCGTACGCGTACGTTCAATCAGAACTTTGCCATCACCGGACTCCTCTCCCCCCCTTCCCTTCGTTAGTAGACGGGGGCACTTGGGGAAGGGGGGAGGAGTCCGATGACCTCGCTGTCCGTGACGTCGCCGGATCTCCGGAACTACCTGAAGACCCGGAAGCCGGCGGAGAGGTGAGTACCGATCAAAAGAATTTTGATCGATCAAAAAAAAAATATATATATATATATATATATATATATAATATATTCTCAGCAGCAACTGGTTATACCGGGATCATCTTTTTTTTGTTGTGCCCCCCCTTGCCCTTGCCCCCGCCTGCTGCTGAGTCTGCGCATAGATTACATTCAATCTCCTCTGTGACTAATGAAGCTGGAATCAACAAATATTTTGGTTAAGGTGCTGTGTTTCCCCAGCCAGTACAGCCAGGGAACCATCTAATCATTTTAAGTGTATTTTTCCCTGACAATTTGAGTTGCGCAAATGTCATGTGACATATAGCATTGCAGCAGCCACTATTTTATTCTCCAGGACCTCTACTTTCAGAAAATATATAATGCTTGGGGGGTTTCTAGCAAAAAAAAAGGCAGATTGCAGATGCACCACTACACTACTTCTGGATACACACAGGCAGGCTGAAAGCATAATAAAAGACACTCCGGTCCTCATTCCTCATTACTTTGTGTTTCAGCACTTCGCTCAGTGGGATACAACAGCTGGAATCTCTTGGCTTTGGGCATTGAATATGGCGGATCCTGGTCTAAATCTAGTAAAGAGCGGGCAGCCGGTAACCCCATGGAACAGGAGACACAGGCCCAGGTGCAAACCAAGTCCCCAGACAGTACAGGTCACCAAACCTTTTACCACTCCATCCACCAGCTCTGTGGGGAGGACAGAATTGAGGAGAAACCCCAGGACCTGGAAACAGACATTGAAGAATTTTGTGGCTTGGTGGCATTCCATGAGAAGAACAAAGTCTACATTTCTGAGCACGGAGAGGAAAGGTGAGGTTGAATCCTGAAGTATATAAACCACCACACAGTTTGGCTAATTTCCTTGACTTCCTGAAGTCTGAGGGATATGTAGACAATGTCATTCCCTGACACATGTCTTTGTAATGAGTTGACACATACGTACTAGCTGAAATCAGGCTTTCATTTTCAGTGGTTGCTTTTGTAGCACTACTCCTGTAAGGGCCACTGGATTTTTGGGTTCCCCTTTGCAAACACAACCAGGCTTTCACTTATTAGTCAAGAAACAGTCCAGGGTGATTTGTTTTTAGTTCATTGTGTAATAAACTTGGATAGGGCTGGGCAGATATGGGATGCCCAGAACTGTAGTTGAATGTAATTTGAGGTCTTGAAACTCTTGGCTATCAAAAATTAAACTGATCTGTACATCCTATGGGAGGACAGTCATGTAACTGTTAAAGAAATTCGTTCAATAACGCTGAATGCAGGTGCTTTCATTCTGTGGAAACTGCCAAGGCACCTGGCTTCTTCTTGGAATCCCCAAGCAAGAGGTATAGGGTAGCTACCCTGGCTCTGGGTGGCTTTAAGCACCTGACTGCTTCTCCTCTATAGGCTCTATGGCGTAGTATTTGAAACTACTCGCTCACCTTTTGAAAGATCCTGCCGTCCTCACCCAGGGATTACAATATTTATTGGGCAAGTGAGTGGTGGCAGGTTGGTCTATCGCTTCTCACATATGAAAATAGCAAATTTGTGAGGCCTAGTGTGCATTAACACGGCCTATACCCCAAAGAGAAGCTTAAACAGATAGACATAAAGAGTATATGCATGTGAACAAAAGTTTTTTATTAAGGGCTACAAGCCCAAAGGTAAATCAATGAATAGGTAAATAGACATATAGATGTACAAGGCAGTGTATATACATGGTATTCATGTGTAACCATAGACATGTACAAAAATGCATAAATTGCACAGCAGCTTGCAATAATATCGGGGTCTTTCAGGAAAATGCCGACATGTTTCGGACGGACGTCCTTTTTCAAGGCAATATCTGTTCCTGTGTTTGCTCAATAATACTGTATAAGACAGAGTAGAGTCATTAATATACAACATAATGTGTTAATAGGTGTAAACCTGTGAATTGCACCGCTAAATGGTAATGGTACTCACTTGCAAAATGTTAAAGGGCTAGGGGTGAGCCCAGTGGTCTTGGGGTACAAGAGTATGGTATCAGTGTGTCCATGCAGTATACAATGGATCTTGTGCTGTTAAAAGCAAACGGCTGCTAAACATTTGAAGGGCTGCAAGATCTCCAAGCCATGCAATAGGAAGTTGCAATGGCTAGTGGTGCCTGGGCCAAAGGTGATAAATGGCTATAGAGTAAAAAGGAGTAGGTAGAGTAACATTAGTATCACTTGGTAGTGAAGAGGAGTAGGTTAGTGCAAAATAGATTGCAAAAAGTAAGATACTAGTATTACCTGGTAGAAGGAGGGTTTGTAGTCAGCTGTAGTATAGCAAAACGCCGGCAGGAAAGTGTGATACCTGATCCCGCCATTGAAGAGACTAATATAGTGTGTAATGATGGGTGTCAGCTGTGCAAACCATGATGGAAGGTAATTGCACTGTGCTGTATGGTAATTGCGAGGCCAGGTGTGGGGATGGTGGCTGAGAGGCCACAATATACTATCCCCAGTGTTGAGATCTCAGATGCGGCGGCGCCGCGCGTCGACACGTCCTGAGGGGGCGTGGCCTCGTGCGGCGTCGGAGCGTCACCGACGCGGGCAGACTAACCCCTCCCCGTGTGCTGGAACGCAAGCGGGGGGGGCGCGTGTGGTGGCAAGACGTGCGCCTCAATGGGTATGTGTGGCGCATGCGCCGTATGGAATACGCGCATGCGCACATGGTCTTACCCGCGCCGGGCAGCCAGTACATCAAATGGAAGCAGGGAAGTCAGTATATGTATTGGATGGATGTATTGAAGAGGAGTATAGTAATATAAATGCATTGCAACTGCATTTTAAACAATATGGTATTTTCAGCGAGTGGGTCACATTACCATAGAGATAGGTAGGAGGCCCCCTAGTGGACAGAGACAGACACAGCATTTAGAATAACAAAAACAGCAATATTCACATATTTGCAAAGAGTAATAGGGACATATGTATATATACAGTAAATTAGTGTCATTGAGTTTGGATAGATATAGAGACATTGCAAACACTTCGATAAGGTCAACATAATATAACAAAACATATTTGTAAAACATTACAGCAGGTACATTTTTATTGGGACAGAGCAGGGTGACCATGATGTGGGTATGTAGGTTGGACCAGGTGGAGAAGGGGTTCCAGAGGACAAAGTACTCGGGGGGCCCGTCTCGATACCTGTGAAAATTATAAATCAAGTTCACATACCCCTGATTCGAAGCCCTCAAGATAGGGCTTGAAATTAAATGCCTCGTTGAGGCCAGGGGGGGATGTGGCGTTGAGGTGAAAAATCCATTTAAGCTCACTTTGAAGTAGAGATTTGTTATAATCACCCCCTCGGTTGGGTGGGGGAATATGGTCAAGTGCTCTGAATGTGATCTGAGGGGTTGAGTCCTGGTGCAATATTGCACAGTGTCGCCCTAGTGCTAGGGCGACACTGTGCAATATTGCACCAGGACTCAACCCCTCAGATCACATTCAGAGCACTTGACCATATTCCCCCACCCAACCGAGGGGGTGATTATAACAAATCTCTACTTCAAAGTGAGCTTAAATGGATTTTTCACCTCAACGCCACATCCCCCCCTGGCCTCAACGAGGCATTTAATTTCAAGCCCTATCTTGAGGGCTTCGAATCAGGGGTATGTGAACTTGATTTATAATTTTCACAGGTATCGAGACGGGCCCCCCGAGTACTTTGTCCTCTGGAACCCCTTCTCCACCTGGTCCAACCTACATACCCACATCATGGTCACCCTGCTCTGTCCCAATAAAAATGTACCTGCTGTAATGTTTTACAAATATGTTTTGTTATATTATGTTGACCTTATCGAAGTGTTTGCAATGTCTCTATATCTATCCAAACTCAATGACACTAATTTACTGTATATATACATATGTCCCTATTACTCTTTGCAAATATGTGAATATTGCTGTTTTTGTTATTCTAAATGCTGTGTCTGTCTCTGTCCACTAGGGGGCCTCCTACCTATCTCTATGGTAATGTGACCCACTCGCTGAAAATACCATATTGTTTAAAATGCAGTTGCAATGCATTTATATTACTATACTCCTCTTCAATACATCCATCCAATACATATACTGACTTCCCTGCTTCCATTTGATGTACTGGCTGCCCGGCGCGGGTAAGACCATGTGCGCATGCGCGTATTCCATACGGCGCATGCGCCACACATACCCATTGAGGCGCACGTCTTGCCACCACACGCGCCCCCCCCGCTTGCGTTCCAGCACACGGGGAGGGGTTAGTCTGCCCGCGTCGGTGACGCTCCGACGCCGCACGAGGCCACGCCCCCTCAGGACGTGTCGACGCGCGGCGCCGCCGCATCTGAGATCTCAACACTGGGGATAGTATATTGTGGCCTCTCAGCCACCATCCCCACACCTGGCCTCGCAATTACCATACAGCACAGTGCAATTACCTTCCATCATGGTTTGCACAGCTGACACCCATCATTACACACTATATTAGTCTCTTCAATGGCGGGATCAGGTATCACACTTTCCTGCCGGCGTTTTGCTATACTACAGCTGACTACAAACCCTCCTTCTACCAGGTAATACTAGTATCTTACTTTTTGCAATCTATTTTGCACTAACCTACTCCTCTTCACTACCAAGTGATACTAATGTTACTCTACCTACTCCTTTTTACTCTATAGCCATTTATCACCTTTGGCCCAGGCACCACTAGCCATTGCAACTTCCTATTGCATGGCTTGGAGATCTTGCAGCCCTTCAAATGTTTAGCAGCCGTTTGCTTTTAACAGCACAAGATCCATTGTATACTGCATGGACACACTGATACCATACTCTTGTACCCCAAGACCACTGGGCTCACCCCTAGCCCTTTAACATTTTGCAAGTGAGTACCATTACCATTTAGCGGTGCAATTCACAGGTTTACACCTATTAACACATTATGTTGTATATTAATGACTCTACTCTGTCTTATACAGTATTATTGAGCAAACACAGGAACAGATATTGCCTTGAAAAAGGACGTCCGTCCGAAACATGTCGGCATTTTCCTGAAAGACCCCGATATTATTGCAAGCTGCTGTGCAATTTATGCATTTTTGTACATGTCTATGGTTACACATGAATACCATGTATATACACTGCCTTGTACATCTATATGTCTATTTACCTATTCATTGATTTACCTTTGGGCTTGTAGCCCTTAATAAAAAACTTTTGTTCACATGCATATACTCTTTATGTCTATCTGTTTAAGCTTCTCTTTGGGGTATAGGCCGTGTTAATGCACACTAGGCCTCACAAATTTGCTATATTCACCCAGGGATTAGGGGAGAGTCTTTAAATATCCAGGCCTCATTTCTGCCCCTCCGCCCTCTAAGTTCTAGAACTTTCCAGTAGTTCTAAAAGCCAGGGGGAGGCAACAGAGATTCAGCAATTTAACCCTGGCTCCTCTGGTGCAACAAGAGTCCATTTGTTTAGAGCTAGGTTGGAAGAGCTCCAACTAAACTTACCTACTGTACACAAAGCAGATGGGTCAGGTACTGAAATAGGGCTTACAGGAAGTGTATAGCTCAGGGTGAACATCACCAGTTCATTCATACCAAATATCTGACCAAACAAAAAATAGGAAGGGGTTGGGGCAGTGACATTGGGAGATATGCTAAATCCAGCACCCAATTTGGCGAGATTAGCGACTGCAGAAAAAAACAGATGTCACTGGGTTGCATGCAAAAAAAAACAAAAAAAAACTTTGCTTTGAAGAATAATACAACTCGGACATACAAAAGATGTAAAAAGATAACAATTGTAGGTAAAACACAGATAAATGTAAAAGAGATCTCCCAATGTATTTACTCTTACAGATGCCATTTTGTGCAGCCATTTGTTAGAGCGTTTCCGTTTATAATGGGTATTAAAAATGTTTGGCTTAGTACGAGCAGCAATGCTAAGTGGCAAAAATACATTTACACAAGTGCCAGGAGAGAAGGTGTGAGCAGGTCATTAATACTTAATCAGCCCCCAACCTCGGCTCAGGGTAATGCCACAGGTCCTCTGTAAATGTTGGGTCAGGAGACCTGAATTACAACTTGGCTTATTAATCAGAAGATTTTCAGATAACTCAAGAGTATTGGGCCAAAACTTTATTTCCATTTTGCTATACACCCAAGAAGGAGATGTTTGTTCACACGCAACTGAAATGGTTGACCCAACCTCTGTAGCTGCAGGCCCTGTGGAACAATGTGACCTCAAAATTCACAGCAGAAACGCTGAAGTAATTGAAGTGGCTCCCTCAGCAGCTCAGCTCACCTTACCAGAGCTCCTGTCTGTGTTTACATTAAAGATTTAGAAGGCTAAAAGGCTGCTGGGCCACTGCTGGGGAAGGGGAGGGGCTGAGTTGCTGAGGCACTGCTAACATGGGGGAACTGAGCTGCGAAGTCACTTCTGGGAGGAGAAGCAAGGTGAGCTGAGCTGCTGAAGCAGTGCTGGGAGTAGGGGAAGCTGAGCTGCTAAAGCACTGCTGTGAGGGACTATCAGGGGAGCTGAGTTGCTCAGAGAAAACAGTATTTCAGTGCCTCTACTGCGGGATTTGAGAATTGATTGCTCCACGGTGCTTGCAGCTACAGAGATTTGTAAGGGTTTGCTTTTGAAGCCCATTTACTACTTTTTAAGAATACATAAACGCATCCTTTTGGCAAAGGTTCATTTTATGTCCACACTGTGAACAATGCAAATCAGTGTGTTCCTGCCCTCCCATTAGTCATATTACTTCTGGTCATTTCTGACCTTCCCGTAATGATCTAGCCTGGACCTACAGGCTGTGGGCAGCTGTGGACGCTAGCCATGTCATTAGGCACCACCTTTAGTACCACCCACAGCTCCTGGTAGCAAAAGCTGAAGCAACAATCCTGTCCTATGTTACACTTCAAGTAAGCTGTAAGCCAGGGGTGCCTAACCAGTGGCCCGCGGAGCCCTCTGATGTGGCCCTGCGGCCTCCTGCTCTGGGATGGTGGGTTGGCAAGCACAGATCGCGGCTTGCCGACCCGCCATTCCAGAGCATCAGTGTTGTGAATGAAGCCGGCGGTAGAGGAAGCAAGTGGCTGTAGAGCAGAGCTGCATAAGCCTGTATAGTGCTCCTGTCACAGGCAAGGAGATACCAAATACACTTTGCCTGTTGCAGCAACAGCCGGCGATAACTAAATGGAAAACTATTTTAAAAGTACGTTTATTACTAACATCAGTGTATATATGGACATATCTGAAAACAGCCCAGCAACCACTGCAGAACAAACTGATCCGCAGGTGGAGCGCAGTGCACCTGCGGGTTACCTGCACTGAGCCATAAACTTCTATTAGCTGTGGGTTTGGGGAGCTTTCAAAAAGTGCACCACACCTGCAGGACCCAATCAGATCATCCAGTCACCTCTATGGAGTGGCAGATGTAAACTTACTACATTCAATACGATCCGCAAAAAAAAAAATAAGAGGATTTATCCCCTTCCGTCTGGGAAGATCGGATCCGAGGGCCCATAGAGTTTAGCAGGCTGTATCCGAGTCTGCTTTACATATGCGGAGTGGACACGGACCTGTCATCCGCCCGCTGCGCTCTTTGTGGCCCGTGATGGATTACCAAGTCACTTAAGTTGCCCTGCTCTTCAAAAGGTTGGTCACCCCTGCTGTAAGCAATAGGGGAAGAGGACTGCTGTCGGCAAAGTTTACAGCGGTGAGCAGTGTTAAGAGAATAGGGGTGAACAGTTTTTTAAAAAGGGTAATGGAGGATACAGAAGTGAACAGTGTTCAAAGAGGCAGCAAAATGTGCAGAAGTGAACGTTTAAAGAGAGTTGCAGGGGTGAGCTGTATTGAAAGGGGTTGCAGAAGTAAGCATTTGGAAGTGGGTTGCAGGGGGTACAGGGGTGACCAGTGTTGTTAAAGTCGCAAACCCCAGTGCTGGGGGTGCACCCTCTTAGTTGTTGGAAGCTGGGCTTTGGACTGTCTAAAGGACCAGTGTCTCTTCACCTGTGGCAGCAGAGTGAGTGCATACTGTAGATTAGAAGACACCCGCACTGAATGACACACCCGGGACTGTACAGTGATCTGCAGCTGGATAGATATGGTGCCTGCTATGTATGTCGTTTGAGCTACCTTGCATTCGTGTAATGATTACATTTTGAATGGGTTGCCTTTACGCAACATTGCACATACTAACACGCAACATTAATGCACCAGAAAGATGTAAATGGGACCTTATTGGTGGGGCAAGGAAGGTTTTGGAAAAAAAATTACCGGGCCTTGGTTTAAGTAAGGTTGAGAACCACTAATGTAAGTGATGTCTGGCAGAGGATAAGAGAAGACATTAGTAGTAGTAGTAGTAGTAGTAGTACACCTTGCACCTTCCTTTACAGCCGGGGTCAGCAACCTTTTTCAATTTAGGGGCCGGATTCAATGTATGTGAATGCATAGAGGGGCGCACTCACCTGCCATTAAATGAAGATCATAATCTGGACCCCTTTTTATTACACAGCCCCCCGCACATCTGGATCACTTTACATTACTGAGCCCCCCTGCATATTTTCACAGCCCCCCCATGTTATCCTTTAAAATTGCACACAATCGTGGAATAGCGACAAACTATGCTACGTAAAAATCTCCAAAGGCGACGCTTTAAACTGGTAACCTGCAGACATTTTTTCAGATCGAGCGAGAGCAATAATTGTAGCACAAGACGTCCTCTAACGATCGCAGCGATACCTCACATGTGTGGTTTGAACACTATTTTACATTTGTGGTCACGACCTACGTATGCATTTGCTTCCGAGTGTGCGCACAGAGGGATGGAGCTATTTAGAATAAAAGAAATACATTTTTTTATTTTTTATTTTATTTAATCACTTTTATTGCTGTCAGAAGGAATGTAAACATCCCTTGTGGCAGTAATAGGCAGTGACAGGTACTCTTTATGGAGGGATCTGGGGTCTATAGGACCCAAAATCCGGGACTTACTAAAACATTTAATGTGAAAATGGCTTAATGTAGCTTAACGTGTAATAAAGTGCCTAAACCTCAACCAATTGCCCTGAAACTTTGCACAGCCTAAGATCTCAACTTCCCAAACGTATCCAAGAAGTTTCATGCGATTCGGAGTTCCACAAGGCAAATTAAGGACATTAAGCTTGTTTTTTGGGGAGCTTAATGTGGCTTAACGTACAAAAAAGACCTTAAATGTTAACCAATTTCCTCCAAACTTCACACAATAGAAGATTCTATCCATGCCAACATATTTTGAAAATTGCAGCTCATTTAGTAAATCACACCAAAAGTTATTCACATTAAGCTATATTTTACAATGCTAAAACGTTTAATGTAAAGAGCTTAACGTACCATAATGTGCCTTAACCTCAATCAATTGTCTTGAAACTTTGCACAGCCTAAGTTCTTAACTTCCCAAACCTATCCAAGAAGTTTCATGCGATTCGGAGTTCCACAAGGCAAATGATGCCTGGCATTAGCCATGATAGGCAGAATTTCAAATTCAATATTTTTTTTTAAACAAATTTGCCCACATACAGTACACTGACCCTAATCCTGTATGCAGCACATTGCAAGGACACATACTAGAGAACATAACAATGTAACCCTACATCACACTCCTAAATAACACAGAGCCGTCAGTTAATTATATAGCCAACAAATACATGTAAAGACACCATCATACAATTTAGCAGTTCACAGATGTTTCTGAACTGACATCAGCATGAAAATCATTCATGAAATTAACCTGTGGACCTCTCCTTGTGAAAATGCCATTTGCCTGGCTATTACACTGACACTTTGGAGGAGAGTTACTAAACTTGTGCAAACAAAATCTGGTGCAACTGTGCATAATAACCAATCAGCTTCCAGGTTTTATCATCAAAGCCTAATTGAACAGGCTGAAGTTAGGTTAGTATGCACTAATTGGTTAGTATGCACAGCTGCACCAGAATCTTCGTACACCTGTTTTAGGAAATCTCCCCCTTTGGCATTTGCTGACCAGGAACCGGCAGGCAGCAAAGTCAGAACTTTGGGGGTTATTTACAAAAGGCAAATCCACTTTGCACTTGTAGTTTGCACGTGTAGTGCAAAGTGCACTTGGAAGTGCAGTCGCTGTAAATCTGAGGGGTAGATCTTAAATGAGGAGAAGCTCTGCTGATTTTATTATCCATTCATGTGCAAGCTAAAATGCCGTTTTTTATTTCTCTTGCATGTCCCCCTCGGATCGACAGCGACTGCACTTCCAAGTGCACTTTCAGTGCAATTTCAAGTGCACTTTGTAGTGCAAAGTGGATTTGCCTTTAGTAAATAACCCCCTTTGTTTCAGGAGACTGACTTGGAAAGTGCTGAAGTGAGAGGATCAGCCAGGCAAACTGAAATCTTCAGAAGATCTTCAGGTAATGTCACATTTTCATTAGAGAACTCCTGTCTAATAAAAATCAGATGTTATTTTAGTACATAGAGGTGCCAGTATCATTGAATACAACCAAATAACATTTTTAAACTAGAGAAAATTCATTTTATAAATGATTATCCCAAAAAATGCAGCCCGTTTAGATAGCTACCAGACTCAGCAGAGATCTTCCTAATGTCTATGATCCACATAAAATAGAATTGTTGACTTCTCTGTAGTACAGTACAGAACACAAGCTTTTTAAATCATTACGATTGGGCTATATGCAGCTACCTTCAGCTGATTGGACGCTTGCAAATAAAGCTGCAGGGACCTGACAATGACCCAAAGCACACAGCAAAAATAAACCCACAGTGGTTGAAGGAGTTGAATGTCCTTGCATGTCCTTGCATGGCCTAATCAGAGCCCAGACTTAAATACCATTGAAAATCTGTGGAATGACTTGAAGACTGCAGACTGGTTCAGACCAATGCATTGGTGTGCTGTGAAAAAAGATCTACATGGACTACTTTTGCTCAGTGTAGCGCAGTTCGAAGCAGTCCTCTGCCTGGTACCGCTCTGGAGCCATCAGAACATAATGAAATGTCACTGTGTGACATTGGAATAAGGTTTGTCTGTAAAAAATTAAAAAGTGAACAGTGCCATACGATATAAAAAGCGTATCGGCACTGCTATCATCCCACTGCACACCATTCACTTTGTTCTAATGAAGCCGCTGGTGTGAGTGTACCCTAAAGGTCATACAAGTTATTTTATGTTTCTGCTTTTATAATTTATTGTTTTACATTTGTGAATCCATTCATAGCTTTGATCTCTGAAGTGAGTAGAGTGTCAGTCCCCATTGTCCTCAATTCAGCTTTCTACATTCATATGAATGGTTTTGTTTACCTTCAAACCCATTCATACACAATCAATGGAAGTCTGAAGTTATTCATACACTCAGAGTCTGCTGTCAGATCAGAAGAATGAGAGCAGAGGGGGACTGTTTTAAGGCCACCCAGCGCATGGGATTGTGCCAGAATGAGTTTCAAGTTCCCCCCACCAGGTGAAGATTAAGTAACCAATTAAGGTTTTAGCATATCTGGGGTCTCAGGTCAGCTGACCGCTGTAGGTCAGCTGACCTTTTGGGAATCTTCCAGAAGGTAGAGTCACCTGACCCCCTGGATGCTTCTAGATTGGACAAAAAGCTATATAAGGCAGTGCATCAGGCATAGTGGCTGCCAGTTTCCTCAGCAATCCACCTGAGGAGCTATCTCTCTGCTTTATGATGAAGAGCCTTGTGCAGCGTCTATGGGAAAAAGAACAGGTGCTGAGGATGAGGAGGGGTGGATGCAGAACTGCCTTGCCCCTGTCTTTACCGCTCTCTCTGGATCCATTGCCTCTCAGCAGACACGTCAGAGTCAGCATCAGCCATGTCAGCCGACCCCATCTCCGCCTCCGCTTCAGCCGCCGCCTCCGCGTTTTTCCTCCGCCTCTTTTGCAGCCTCTCAGGACACAGACACACAGCTATCTCCTCCTTGGTGTGAGAAATGACACAGCGCAGCATAGGAGCCGGGTACCTGCCAGCAGCAAGAAGGAAGGAATGGCTACAGTCCGGGAATGGAGGTTCAGGGCACAGCAGGAGCAAAAGGGACACCCACAGTGGTCCCGCCTCACACTACAGACAGGCCAGTCAGCTTAACCTGGGGGCACCAACATCTGTCACACCGGCCGGCACCTCCCCAAGCCTGGGCATCCCTGCCAGGGACTGCAGCAGTCAAGGACAGCAAAGCACCAGGGAGAGTTTGCATGCAAGCTCTTCTGGACCCAGCATTCAGGCTCAGCTAGACTCACAGCACATCCCTGCAGTGTGCTCTCAGCCAGCCGCGATTGCTTCTCCAGGTAATGTTACATTGTCTCAATTACAACTGCTGACATCTTTATCTACTTCTTTGTCATCTCTTATAGATAGTTTTAAAACTGTCCCACCTGTGGTTACTGACAATGTTGCTGCAGTTTGGTCTACCCCAGCTGCAGCAATTAGCAGTGTTAGTGCTGACTCTAGTAATGCAGTTTCTGGGCAGATTCTGACTGCTCCATTGCCAGCTGTCAGCAATAATACTGTTCAAAACAAATGATTTTGCACAAGCTCAAACTAATGTCCCTGAAATATTTGGAAAACATTTCCTTGTACTCAGCCCCCGCTAGGCTACCATTTGCCTTCCAGTTTTAAAGATAAGATTATACCGGGGGGGATTTTGTAGATCTGCTTTCTCTCCTTCCATCTTCAAAATAATTTTTATTTAAAAGTGACAAAAAGGTAAGAGAACAGTAGATGGTAGACACAGGCCAGTGCCTAGGAAGTTTAATAATTGGCTACAGGCATTCTGTATATATGCTAGCATTATCGGTGGAAATGATCCAGGGAAGAGTGTGGGTTTATTTAAGCATCTGGACATTGTCTTGGAGGCTTCAAAAAAAAAAAAAACTCAGTTCATCCCAGTCTGAAATGGGGTTGTAAGGATATTGGTCTTTGGCTTAATCTTTTTTCTTCCACAGCGATCATTCACTAACAAACCATTTCTTCCAGTACCAGCGCAGTTACCAATTACAAGAAGGTATGTTTTTCTTTCATATGATACACAATGCAAGTGGCCTGTTTCCTGTAGGTATAGACACGAATGTGCATTTGCGCAGGGGCACATCCCGTGGCAAAATGCTTCAAAGAAATGGCAGTTAACAATCACAAGGTAGAGACCTTTTTCAAAAGGCCCCAACGCCAGTGAGGCTGCCAAGAATGGCCCCCTGGCTGCAATGGTACACAGACAGACAGATGGCCCTTATACTGTTTGAGGGGTTCAATGGGGGTTTTTACTCCCCCCTTTTCAGGGCCAAGGTTGTGAGTTTAAAAGGAATTTGTAATCCACCTTGGATCTGCCAGAGGTGGTGAGGGAAAATTTTCAAGGAACTTCAGGCAGGTAGGGTTGCTGGAACCTTTTCATGTCCTCCTTTCAATACTTCAGAATCTCCCCACTGGGGGTTGTGCCCAAAAAAGAAATGGGTTCTTACAGGCTGATTCACCACTTGTCATTTCCTAAAGGGGATTCCTTGAATGATCAGATAAGTGTTGAAGCAGCCTCAGTGCACTATTCCACATTTGAGGATGCATCGTCTTTAATACGTAAATTAGGCCCTGGAACTTTTCTGGCTAAAGCAGATGTCCAGTCTGCCTTTCGTTTACTGCCCATCAATCCTCTATCTTTTAATTCCCTAGGTTTCGTTTTGACGATTGTTTTTCTTTGACCACTGCCTCCCCATGGGATGCTCACTCTCATGTACTTATTTTGAGGCTTTTGCTACATTTATTGAGTGGGTGGTAAAAGTCGTATCAGGTTCATGTTACTTACTACATTACCTGGATGACTTCCTTTTTTCTTGGTCACTCATTTCAGGACTGTAATAATGTGCTGAATTCCTTTTTGAAGGTTTGCAAGGACGTTAACATTCCATTAGCTAATGGTTTTCTTGGGTATTATCATTGACACCGTCGCTGGGGTTTTTTTTTGAACTCCCAGCTGATAAGATAGTCACTTTGCGTTATATGATTAATTTCATCCTGCGAAAAAAGGCCACGTTGAAAGAAATGCAGAAACTGCTAGGTCTATTGGCCTTTGCCTCTAGAGTTTTGCCGGTTGGCAGAATATTCTCTAGACGCTTATATTTGGCTATTTCAGGGCTCAAGTCCCCAACATCCCACGTTAGAATCACGTTTGAGATTCAAGAGGACCTTTTGGTATGGGCTCAGTTTTTAGAAGATTTCAACGGTAGAGCTATTTTTCAATCAGAATTTATAGAGGACAAAGATTTCTGTTTATTCACAGATGCAGCAGGTTCAGTGGGTTTCTCAGCATTATGGAACACTCACTGGTGCGCCTCTGGGTGGCATTCAGATTGGCGTACCAAAGGTTATTTAAAGAATATAATATTTTTGGAGTTATTTCCAATTATAGTAGCATTAGAGATTTGGGGGGAGCAGTTCGTGAATAAACGGATCCTGTTTAGTACTGACAACAAGGGGGTCCTTTTTTGCCATTAACTGCTTGTCCTCAAAATCCCCTCCGGTCATTGTTCTGATTCGGTGCTTGGTTTTCAAGTGTTTGAGTCTCAACATCTGGATAAAAGCCCGCTACCTGCCTGGTAAGTTTAATGGCGTTGCGGATTCTCTTTCACGTTTGCAGATGGTGTGATTCAAGTCTCTGTTTCCAGCTGCGGACGATTTAGGAATCCAGTGCCTTTCACACCTGTGGAGCTTGATCTGAAATGTGTTTGGGGGAATATTGAGAGATCCATCGCCCCATCTACCTTTTCGGCTTATTCTTCAGCATGGCTGCTGTGGCTGTCTCATCTAAGTTTATCGGGCAACCCACAGCCCCCATTCTCTGAGAGTTTAGTGTTGTCAATTTTGGACAGTTTAATGGCTAAGTCACTATCTTGGTCTCACATTAACAAAACTTTGGCGGGTGTTTCCTTTTTTCTCCAACTACAGGGTTACCCCTCCTGTTTCTTCCCTATTTTCAGTTCGGCAGGCCTTGAAGGGCTTTAAGAAGGCGACGTTTCGGCGGGACTCCAGAATGGCGATTACGCCTGACATTCTTTCCCGGTTGTGTTCAGTGGTTAACACAGTTTGTTTTTCGCCCTATGAAGCAGTTCTTTTTCGGGCCGTTTTTTCATTATTTTGTTTCGGGGCTTTGAGGATTTCGGAGGTGCTACCCCCTAATAAGAATTCAGCGTCGGGGCTCCTATTATCGCACGTTTTATTGGTTGAAGATAACGTCAAGTTATTTATTCCAAGATCAAAAACTGACCAGTATGGGAAGGGTGTTTGGGTTCAACTTCTCCCATTCCCTGGGTCACCTATTTGCCCGATCATTCTACTCCGGAAGTTTCTTAAAATTAGGTATGAGCACAGCAATATTCAGTTCGTTCATTGCAATGGCCTCCCACTGACCAAGTACCAATTCAATGCTGTTTTCTCAAAAATGTCTGGCCTTGCTGAACTTGGATAAACTGTCATTGTCTTCCCATTCATTTCGTATTGGTGCAGCCACCGAGGCCGCCCGGTTGGGTTTCCAAATCGGTGTTATTAAACGGATTGGTAGGTGGCAGTCCGATACTTATAAGTTATACATTCGTCCTAATTGTCTATTTTAATCCACAGGTCAGTCTCTGTCCGTTTCGATCATAGGGCATTCATACATATTCTGGGCCGAAAGGAGAGCTTTGCGAAGGATTTATACCGAAAGCTTGAATTTTGATCCCTCATTGGTAAATATAAGTTGGCACGGTAGGAGAGGTATGAGATGGTCGGACCTATTTGATAACTTAAGTTTGCTATTTCAATCCTTACCGGTCCCTGACATTTTGATTTTGCATCTTGGGGGTAACGATATCGGTACTGTTAAGACTCTGGACTTACTCTTTCAAATCAAGAACGATGTGTCTCTGTTTCAGCTATCATTCCCCAATATACGTTTAGTTTTTCAGAAATTATCCCAAGATTAGTTCGGTTAAATTCCCCTTTGGACAAGGTCAGGAAACGTATCAATCGGGCACTGGCAAAATTTTTTGCCTACGATTGGTGGTTTTTCGTTTAGGCATATAGATTGGTAGGTGGTTTAGTCGGCCTGTTCAGAGATGACGGTGTTCACCTCTCTGATATCGGGTTGGACATATTTAATAATAATTTGCAGGCTATGGTGGAGTTGGCCGCGCTATGGGGGTCATGGGGCCAGGCTTGTGTTTTGTATATAGATAAAAACACAACCCTGGCTTGTGGGAGTGGTTATTTAAAAGTTGATTATAAGTTCATCAACCTGAGTCATAGTGGCTGGGTTGTTATTGGAAGTTGGTTGATTAACAGTTGGTTGGTGATTTCATTTATCTATCTATGAATACTTTCATGTTTATTTATACCAATAATAAAGACCGCGGCCTAGTTTACTCCACCATGTTGTCTGTTATTATTTAGTACAGTTAATCAGTTCTGGCTACATTCCCATGAGAGCAGAGGGGGACTGTTTTAAGGCCACCCAGCGCATGGGATTGTGCCAGAATGAGTTTCAAGTTCCCCCCACCAGGTGAAGATTAAGTAACCAATTAAGGTTTTAGCATATCTGGGGTCTCAGGTCAGCTGACCGCTGTAGGTCAGCTGACCTTTTGGGAATCTTCCAGAAGGTAGAGTCACCTGACCCCCTGGATGCTTCTAGATTGGACAAAAGGCTATATAAGGCAGTGCATCAGGCATAGTGGCTGCCAGTTTCCTCAGCAATCCACCTGAGGAGCTATCTCCCCTCCCCCCCCTCCCTTGTCGCGGCCTATAATATTATGTGGTTTTATTACCATCCTTTGCTCTAAAGGAGTGGTTATTTAAAAGTTGATTATAAGTTCATCAACCTGAGTCATAGTGGCTGGGTTGTTATTGGAAGTTGGTTGATTAACAGTTGGTTGGTGATTTCATTTATCTATCTATGAATACTTTCATGTTTATTTATACCAATAATAAAGACCGCGGCCTAGTTTACTCCACCATGTTGTCTGTTATTATTTAGTACAGTTAATCAGTTCTGGCTACATTCCCATGAGTACAGTGCTGTCAGCTTATTGGTACAGGCGCACTGACAGATCGGGACTTTGCACCCTGTAGTTAAGTGCAAGGAGAAGCATCCACAGCAGAATCCAGTGCACGAAAGCAACATTACAGTACAGCCCTGCATCTTCCATCAGGAGGGTCCCAGGTATGGTCCCCAGGGCTCTGCCAAGAAATCAACCGATCTGGAAGTTGCATGAAGAGCCGAAACATAGGGGATCTTCATAGGGGACATGGCGCAGACTCAGGGGATGCTATGGTGCAGTTGATTTATAGAAGAACAATTTTGGAATATATTTATCCAGAGAGACAGAGTGAGAGAAGCCTTCAAAGGTAAGCTTCTGTAGAGAAAAAAGGTGCGTCACCTAAAGACATTAGGAAAAACTGAGGCTAGCTGAGAGTGGGAGATGTGATTTAGAGGGATGTCCCAGCAGCTTTTTTTGCCAGTGTCCAATCGCCTGCATATAACCCCATTTTTAATAATTGAAGAAGGCTAAACTAAATCTAAACTGGATTGAAATTGTCATCTTGCAGCGCTACTATGGCGATAACATCTGTAAAAATTTAAAAAGTAATACTGTGTATGGTCACCCCACATTTTGTGTTTGCAGGTCTCAATCAAGAAAATAGGTTAATCTTCTGAGATACCGCAACAGCTTTCCCTAATCTACAGACTGGGAGCTGTGCTGTAATGAAGGGATCAGGGCACAGATAGAACTTCATTAGACCCCTTTCACACTGACAGCGCCCACCGTTAGCGATAAAACGCTGCTCATGTGCAGTTTTGGCGGCGCTTTTTGGCCGATAGCGGGCGGTTTGGAAGAGCTGCCCATTCATTAGAATGGGCAGGGCGTTTTGAGAGTGCTAAATGCAACGCTCCCAATCCGCCCCAAAGATGCTGCTTGCAGGATGTTTTGGTAACGTCCCGCAAGCGCACCGCCCGAGTCTGAAAAGTCACACTGTAGTGAGCGGTTTTCAGGCGCTTAGCAGAGGCTATTTCTAGCACTAAAGCGCCTGAAAACCACCCCAGTGTGAAAGGGGTCTTAGGGTGTCAATGTCTGGCCTATGTATCATCTGATCCCCAATGAGTTCTTTAGAATATCTAAATAATGTTTATTTGTATTTGGGGTAGAATGGGGAAGGCTCAAAAACCCTGTCAGGGTCATTTCCTGACCTAGGAACACAACAGGGGTGAGGGGGAAATTCCTCATGTCCATATTTCTCATAGCTTTCTGCCCCGCTGACCTTTGTAGTGTTCAAGATAGTGTTAGATCTTGTTTAGATCTTGTTGGTGGTCAGTAGTGAGTTCTTGAAATGGGTCCCTTTGAACCTGTGAAGTTGGTTGAGGTAGGTGAGGAGCACTGTGCATAAATGGAAAGTCTTGGAAACCCCAGTCTGATAGAGATCAATGATTACTGTATTAGTGTAGGACATGGTTGCTCAATCTGTGGCCTTCAGCTGTTGCAGAACTACAATTCCCATCATGCCTTCGGGAGTCATGCTTGTAACTGTCACCCTAGCAATGTCTCATGGAACTTGTAGTTTTGCAACACCTGGAGGGTTACATGTTGACCATTCATGGTGTAGGACATAGAACATTGCTAACGTGTCGGGTAATTCAGGATTCTAGTCTTTTAGGTCTTTGGTGGTATTAGTCCAATGAAATTATCACTTTTCTGCAACTGGTTAACATTTCCAAGACTTTCTATTCTATGTACAGTGCTCCTGACCCACCTCCACAATTTTCCGTTTCAGGTGACAAAGGTCAACTGGATAAACAAATCGAGAAAAAAAGACAGCAATAAATATCTCACAGAGGTTCTCTAGCGTTTCCCCACAGTATTAAACATTAAGTGTTTTTGCTGCTGTCTGTGTCCATACTGGGGTGATTTTGCACCACTTTCCATCTGTCCCCTGCCACTAAAGCAGGAAGTGAGCAGAAATTACTCTAGTGGGGACAGAGCAATCTTAATGTAAAAAACACTTTTGTCTGAATTTGAAGACAATGGGGGTTATTTACAAAAGGCAAATCCACTTTGCACTACAAGTGCAAACTATACTTGAAATTGCACTGAAAGTGCACTTGGAAGTGCAGTCGCTGTAAATCTGAGGGGTAGATCTGAAATGAGGGGAAGCTCTGCTGATTTTATCATCCAATCATGTGCAAGCTTAAATGCTGTTTTTTATTTTCCTTGCATGTCCCCCTCGGATCTACAGCGACTGCACTTCCAAGTGCACTTTCAGTGCAATTTCAAGTGCACTTGTAGTGCAAAGTGGATTTGCCTTTAATAAATATCCCCCAAAGTCAGTCTGTTAGTTTCTTGCAGGCACAATGGAATAATGCCCTCCCTCTGCTGGGCACACAATTAAAGTTTTGGTTTGTACGTTGCTGTCCCTCACCTGTCTCTGAGAAGGATGATCCTGTCCAGAAGTTGGTGAGGTGGCTCGGCTGTGGTCAGAGTGCCGGGGATGCCCAGAATCTCGGCTGCCATATCGGTCACATGAGTAAAAGCGCTGCTTCTCCGATGAGGACGGTGGTTGCTGCTTGCGTTCCTGGGACCTCCCTCTCTCCTGTCGCCTCTCCCGTGGCGGTGCTTCTGCTGACACAAAATTCCTCAAGTAAGTTAGTAAGCAACTTAAATTGTGACATTTCACTACTAAACAGAGTCCCAGGAAGATACTGTATAAGTTGGTGGGCAGCTTTACACCCCCACCACACACTGCCCAACTCTAGCAAAACCATTTTTTAAGTTTTTGGATGGACTAGGTAAGAGTAAATATTTGTGTCAGGTTTTTAATATGGTCTTCATCCCCACTTGAGAGATTTCTTATCACTTCCCATCCTGACAATAAGAAGAAATCTTCACAGTGACGACACAGATAAAAACTCAGGCATTCCTATTGTGTGTGGGGCCAGGGTGTACAATCAATTATTGCCCTTAGGGGTATCATCCCTCTAATCTATTGAAGGGGGGGGGGGTGCATCAAAACTGTGACTTTAGTTATACCACCCAGGGTATAATATAAACCTTCAACCCGCACACCCTGGATGAACTCAAGGAAATTATTAAAGAATTTTTTAATACTATAGGTGTAATAATGAATATTACATATAAAATATAGAGCAGCTAAATCATAAAAATAAATTATTAATTTTCATACCGAGCTCTCAACTACTGACATCTAATATAAACCAATGTATAGAACATGAACAAATGTGAATGAAATTAAATATGTGCAATGTCCATACACCGCCACCAGATGTCTCCAATCAAGTGAAAGTGATATCTTCTTTAAAAGTCCATGAATAAAATGAGTGCCTTCTTCCACCAGCCCCTAGGCAAACATCCTACGCACCAAACGTACATGACACCCAATACAGGTAGTCATAAACAGCATGTCAAGCAGAGATGTATCCTCCAGGGAAAAGGAATACAACCCATGAAGTTGCACACCCACCGAGCAAAGAGTATGGTATATCGCATATGTCAAGAAGAAGAAAGGCTCCTCAATTTATTATATCATAACTAAAAAAATGCACTTGCAATGTTGCCGATCAAAGAAAGCTCATTAAAACAAGCAGGGATGCTGATCGTGTTTCACCAGCGTACCAAAAGATGGGGGAAGTGACGTGGCATGTACTACTAATTGTGTTGGTGACAAAACGCGTCGGATTGGGTAGTACGTGCCACGTCACTTCCGCCATCTTTTGGTAAGCAGGTGCAACACAATTGACATCCCTGCTTGTTTTAACGAGCTTTCTTTGATCGGCAACATTGTAAGTGTATTTTTTTAGTTACGACATAATACATTTTACATATTGCACTATGAGGAGCCTTTCTTCTTCGCCTTGACACATGATATACCATAGCGTTTGCTCGGCATGGGCCCAGCAGACCTTGCCACTAGCCATTTACCAACAAGTCTGTTTAACCACTTCATCCCAGAGCCTCTTTTTGACACTTGTTGTTTACAAAATAAAATCATTTTTTTTGCTTGAAAATTACTTAGAACCCCCAAACATTATATATATTTTTTTCGAACACCCTAGAGAATAAAATGGCGGTCATTGCAACACTTTCTATCACATTATATTAGCGCAGCGGTCTTACAAGCACACTTTTTTTTTAAAAAATACACTTTTTTGAATAAAAAAATAAGACAACAGTAAAAATAGCGCAATTTTTTGTTTATATTGTGAAAGATAATGTTACTCCGAGTAAATTGATACCCAACATTTCACGCTTTAAAATTGCGCCTGCTCGTGGAATGGCAACAAACTTTTACCCTTAAAAATCTCCACAGGCTATGTTTAAAAATTTCTACAGGTTACCAGTTTTGAGTTACAGAGGAGGTCTAGGTCTAGAATTATTGCTCTCTCTCTAACAATCGCGGCGATACCTCGCATGTGTGGTTTGAACACAGTTTATATGCGGGCGCTACTTACGTATGCGTGATCTTGCGGCAAATATGCCACTTTTATCTTAAAGAGAAATGCACGGCGTTCCCAAAAATACTGGGGTTTATGGCATCTTATTTATTGTAATATACTTTGTACGTTCAAGATTTTTTTATGAAAGAATACAATAATAATGTAATGTATTTATATGTATTGTTACAGCAGGTCCTGATGAAGCGAGGTTCCCTGTAAAACGTGTCAACCTTATAGTTTGATCTCAAGACCACGCATACAGTAAACCTTGGATGGCTAATTTGTATATTTGGTTTTAAAATAATCTTTTAATGGATATGTCCAAAATAAAGTGTTAATATTTTAGATTTGCATCATTTGTGTTTATATTATACGCTGGATGGTAAAATTAAAGTTCCAGTTTTGATGCACCCCTACAGATAAAAACTCAACAGATGTTCTAACCTTTCTTTGCTCTGCCCAAAATATAAAAAAACTTTTTTCCTGGGGTTTAAAGTTTTGTTTCATGTGAACATAGCCTTTAACTCTACATCAAGATGCAAATATTAAAGCGTAACTCCACTTTTGTTGAGAAAAAAATCCCCCCAGGGTGATCTATGTACATTGCAAGGATTTTAACAAACTTTGTTGCAGATGCCTACCTTTTGTTATTCTGAAGAAATCCATGTGTGTTTGTCTGTGTCCATGTGGGAAAGTGAGTATAATGGGAGTGGTTTCATAATTATCAGTCAGCTGTGGCAGCTGCAGAGCACTAATGAGAAAAGTGGCAGAGCCTGCATCCCTTTAGACGTGTTCATATTGGGTGTATCTCACCAAAAATTACATTTTTGTTGCAGGGGGTGCCTGAAATCTGATTTGTATCTTAGTGCAGACTTCTGGAAAAATCAGTGAGCCAAATCACACAAGCAGGAAATTATGCTTCTGGGGAGTGGTCAGTACACATTCTGTGTACAGAACACCTCCAGGCAGCCATATTGCATTGCATTTTCAGAAAATTTTAATTTTTAATAACATTCAATTACAATACGATTTGTATCACAATTTGTTACACGCTATTGTTTTTTCTTTATTTGCTATTTTTTTCCCCACGAAAGTGGAGTTGCCCTTTAAGCTTTACCTGGGTCGTCATTCTGCGGAGACCTGTCCATGGACTTTTGTTTTCTCTCTTTGCGCCGGTGACATCTGTGGTGGTGCTGATGGCCGCGGTCATGCTGCACCCTATCTAGGGAATATTCGTACAGCTGGGGCCGCTGCGGGGGAGTCAGCGTGGACACAGAGCGTTTCATCGGGCTTGTATCAGTTATAGGCTGCAATGACAATTCACAAACACTCAATACACTCAAAGAAAGAGGACACTGTTACTTATTACATTTGTGTTATTTTATAATTCTATTGGTCATATTTCTATAACCATATTAAGAGACCAACATATTTTACAGAGTTTGGAGTAATATTTTTGTGAATTTATGAAGATCCACATTTTAACTATATGACAGCCTAATTAATTTGGTATAAAGCTAAGGATATTGAGAAATGCAAGCCTGAGGATTGGGGGCTCCCTGAACATACACAGGAGGCACCTTGTGTTACCTATTTTTCAGGACTGTTCCATTTTTCTGTCTAGAAAGTTCATGCTAAAGTAAAACTGCTTAAGAATTGAATGCTAAACCAGCTTCCATTCCATGCTAGGCATCTTCCAGTGCCTATCTTTACAATTACCATCTGTTTCCAGCACTGTGATACCCAGCTATAGTGCAGAAATGTTGGTGAGAATTACTCATAATACTCAATCTATATGGTAGACCCTGTGCGCCTCATGTCACATTGCTAGGGTCCGATGATTGGCCAGGACAGAGGCTGTATCATATGTTCCCAATCCCCAGAAGTACCGGGATAATTACTGGGCAGCATCAGAGGCAGTCAGTCATAAACACTGGCTGGTTTGGATTCCTTGAATAGAAATGTCTGAAGGCTTTTCATTCAAAATCTTTGCAAAGCAGAGTACAGCCTTAGTACATTCTAAAATGTACATTTGGGACTGTAGCAATACAGTAAATCCCGACATGGATATGAATGCACTTCTGCCTTCTAGTGGGTAAAACCGGTATAGCAAGTACTTACTGATGTTGAAAGAGGCCCTTAAAAATTGAAAGAAAATTTTGGTTAAAAGGAAACCTGTCTGGGAACCCATAACAGTTGAAGCTCACATTCAGGCTGAGTTCCCACTAGAACGCGCAGCAGCTCATAGCAGGAGTCTGGTGCATCTCCATTCACCGTTTCAGGTCTGAATTTTGGGCTGAATCTGAAACGGACCAAAAGATGCACAGGGCTCCTGTGAAATTCACACCAGAGCTGCTGCAGGGATGTGTGAACCATCTCCATGAAGAGCCGGTCACACTCTCCTGCTATGTGAATTGGATGTGGGAAAACCCACATCCAATTCGCAAAAGCCTCAAGTGCTTGAAGCTACTAGAGCAGATTTCCAGAAACCTTTCTAGTGATCAGATATGACTCTACCCTGGAACTGGGATCACTTCCTCAAGTCAGCAGTCACCAGCCCTGGGTGAGACCTTCAGCTGTGCAAATAAACAGAAACCTCATCTTTTCGTTGGGTCTGCACTGGGCTCCTAAAACAGCCCATAGCTAATTATTCCAATATTAAAAGTAGGTGATGAATAAAATTGATTTAATTATCTCTTAAGTAAAATCAATCATCAGGAATTTTATCTGTTAAATTCTATAATCTTTACCGTAACAGCGTGTTTTGTTGTTTTTGGCATCTCTGACCTCAAGTCCTCCCCTTCTGCTGAGATGATGAGACCAATACCTAAGCCACCGTGGGATATTTATTTAATAGTATGGTAATACTTTTAATAAGAGGAAAGAAAGGTATCTTCCATCTTCTGCTACAGTGCCTTGAAAAAGTATTCATACCCCTTGAAATTTTACACATTTTGTTATGTTACAAACAAAAACTTAAATGTATTTTATTGGGATTTTATGTGAGAGACAAACACAAAGTGGCATATAATTGTGAAGTGGAAGGAAAATGATAAATGTTTTTCAAAATTGTTTACATATAAATATCTGAAAAGTGTGGTGTGCATTTGTATTCAGCCCCCTTTACTTGATACCCCTAACTAAAATCTTGTGGAAGCAATTGGCTTCAGAAGTCACCTAATTAGTAATTAGTCCACCTGTTTGTAATTTAATCTCAGTATTAATACAGCAGTTCTGGGGCGTGGCCTGGACATGAGCGAGTGAGGATGTGTGTTCCTGCAGCTCCTCGCCGATGGACACTTTCAAAGCCTACACCGGGGATCTTTAGCCCCACCGAGCCTCAGCCGGTATGTCATACCGCTGCCAAGCTCAATCACAGCTGCAGGGCTCCGCTAAGTCCTCTTGCGGCTCCATTAATGCCTTTTTTAATGATGGAGGGTGGCCGCGGAACGTGCTATCCAAGATGGCGGCCAGCCAAGACAAGGGGAAGAATGCAGCAGCTGCCCGGGCCTCCCTGCAGCCTCTCCTATTGTATCGCCGCATCTCAGAGATTGTATCTCTTTACTAATCTCTGCATTCTTATCTCCCTCTCAGTACAACTCTGCCCCTCTAACTCATCATCTGCTAACCTCTGTCCCCCAAACCCCTCATCTACTAACCCCTCCTTCCCATTCAACTCTGCACGCCTCCTCTGCTTACCTCAAACACCCCTCTTTGATTACCTCTACATGTCCCCTATGGTCACCTGTATGCTGTTTACATCTTCTAGGTTGGCAGCATGCAGAGGAGGGGGTGTAATTTGCATATAAATCAAGGCAGTCTGCCTCATTTACATAACAATGCCCGCGCAATTTACATGTGAATGACGATCCTGTGGGAGTTAATTAAAGAAAAATACCTTTTGTTTCCCTCCCTCTAGCAGCTGAAGGCAGGGGAGAAACAGGACTTAGCTGGGGCAGAGAGATGCATAGGGCATCATTCTGCTGCCGAAACGATCCCCCTATCAGCGGCTCTGCTGGTCAGTATTTGCTCCATAAGATGCACAGACATTTCCCCTTGTTTTTTGGGGGGAAAAGTGCATCTTATGGAGTGAAAAATACAGTAGGTGACTTCTGAAGGCAATTGATTCCACTAGATTTTAGTTAGGGGTATCAGAGTAAAGGGGTCTGAATACAAATGCACACTACACTTTTCAGAAATGTATTTGTAAAAAATTATGAAAACCATTTATCATTTTCCTTCCACTTGACAATTATGTGCCACTTTGTGTTGGTCTATCATATAAAATCCCAATAAAATACATTTACCGTATATACTCGAGTATAGGTCGACCCGAATATAAGCCCCTAATTTACCACAAAAAAACTGGAAAAACGTATTGACCCGAGTATAAGCCGAGGGTGAGAAATGCAGCAGCTACTGTAAGTGGAAAAGAGGATACTCCTTGTCTGTGATAGGCGGAACACTCAATTTCCCAGCAGTCAGTGTTCCGCCTATCACGGACATCCGCTCATCCTCATACCACGGACGAGGATGAGAGGATGTCCGTGATAGGCGGAACACTGACTGCTGGGAAATTGAGTGTTCCGCCCATCACAGACAAGGAGGCACAGGTCTGCATGACACACTGATCAGGTAGGCAGATGGCGGCGACTCGAGTATAAGCCGAGGGGGGTACTTTCAGCCCAAAAAAAAGGGCTGAAAATCTCGGCTTATACTCAAGTATACACGGTAGGTTTTTGATTGTAACGTGACAAAATGTGGAAAATTTCAAGGGGTATGAATACTTTTTCAAGGTACTGTACCTCTTATGACTTTAGAGTGTACATGTGGCATAAAAGTTAGTAATCCATCACCCACATGTAATAGTAGGCACCTCTTTTTTCCGTGAGCAGCTCTGGTGTCCTTAAACTTTGCTCTAAATTGCAAATAATGATCATCAATCTGTGCCCCAACTAAAAGCCAAGGAGGCCATCCACCATAGTGCTGAATCAAGCGGCATGAGATATGAGTGGCAGGGCTAGGGACCAATGACCAACTGTACATGAAGTCAAGATTTTACATATATGAGCATTCAGGGTTTAAGTGTTCACATAGAGGTCTTAGAGAAAGCTAGAAATCTGTGCACACACTTGAAGGTGCTTGCCATTATACAGATTGTGAATGACAGTTTTCTACCTTTAATTACCTTTAATACCAGTAGAGGTGTGAGCAGGACTGGGGAGGATTATTTGACTTCATGCTGAAGAGATATCACTGGGAATATACAGGCAAACGGGGCACCTGCCCAGGGCCCAATCTTTGTTGGGGGGCCCAAAGCATTGAGCCCGTGCTACCCACAAATTGGGGCCCGATAACAGCTTTGCAGAGCGCACAGAGGACACTGGAGACTGTATTCCCAAGCTAGCCAGCAGAGGGGGCAGGGCCGGGAGCTCCACTGACGCTCTGCCCCCACCCAATGCAGCCTGTATGCTCGGAACAGAGCGGCTGTAGTGAGAGCAGTGATCGGAATGGGAGCGTCAGTGGAACTCCCAGCTCCGGCCCTCTATACTGGCTGGGGAATACAGAGGTCCAGGGGCGGGGCCAGGAGCTCCACTGATGCTCCAACCCAGGGGGGAGCAGTTGTAGTGTGAGCAGAGAGTGGAAGCCCCGCCCCCGGACCTCTGGCTGTATGCAGTTTGCTCAGATGGCCAGGTATGTCCTTACACCCATAAAAAATCTGACTGCTGAAACTCTAATGTGGCGTACATACCGCCGGACAAACCGCCGGACTTTCCAGAGGAGGTCCGCCGGACTTTCCGAGCGTGTGGACTTGCCCACACACACCCGGACTTTTCCGGCGGACAATCCGCGGGACTTTTGGAAATGAACGGACTTGCCGACACACGATCGGAAAGTCTGTTCATTTAGAACGTAACTGCAGGTAGACGGGACTAGCGAAGGCAGCAAATGCCGCCGCGCTAGCCCCGTCACCTGGCATGGATTTAAAGGGGAATCCATACACCGAAAAAACGGCGTGGGGGTCCCCCCCCAAATCCATCTCAGACCCTTATCCGAGCACGCAGCCCGGCCGGCCAGGAAAGGGGTGGGGACGAGCGAGCGCCCCCCCCACCTGAGCCGTACCAGGCCATGTGCCCTCAACATGGGGGGTGCCCTGGGGAAAGGGGGGCTGTGCGGCCCCCCCACCCCAAAGCACCTTGTCCCCATGTTGATGAGGACAAGGGCCTCTTCCCAACAACCCTGGCCGTTGGTTGTCGGGTTCTGCGGGCGGGGGGGGCTTATCGGAATCCGGGAGCCCCCTTTAATAAGGGGGCCCCCCTCCCTATGTGAATGAGTATGGGGTACGATGTACCCCTACCCATTCACCTAAGGTGTAAAAGTGTAAATAAAAAAAACACAACATTTTTTTAAAATATTTTATTGCACTGCTCCAGGGGTCTTCTTTCGTCTTGGGGGGTCTTCTCGCCGGACTCCTCCGCTCTCTTCTGCTCTTTTACCTAGCTCTTTCACGAGTGGAGGAGCCCGGCTTTCTTCTTCGTAGTCGCCGCCGTCTGGGGGTCTCGTTCCGCCTTCGGGGGTCTTCCGGGGTCTCTTCTGTTCTTGCCGCTGTCGCCGCCTTCTGCGCCGCCTTCTTCTTCTTCTTCTTCCGATGTTGACTCGTAGCTCTCTCTGGCCGGAATGGCAGAGACGCGCGGTGTTGTAACTTATATACGGACAAGGGGGCGGGGTCACATGATCATGTCACATGGTGACCCCGCCCCCATATGATGTCACAGTCCCAGCATCCCCCTTTCCCCAGGGCACCCCCCATGTTGAGGGCACCCGGCCCGGTACGGCTCAGGAGGGGGGGGGGGCGCTCGCTCGTCCCCACCCCATTCCTGGGCGACCAGGCTGCATGCTCGGATAAGAGTCTGAGATGGATTTGGGGGGGACCCCCACGCTGTTTTTTCGGCGTAGGGATTCCCTTTAAATCCATGCCAGGTGACGGGGCTAGCGCGGCGGCATTCACTGCCTTCGCTAGTCCCGTCTACCTGAAGTCACGTTCTAAATGAACAGACTTTCCGATCTTGTGTCGGCAAGTCCGTTCATTTCCAAAAGTCCCGCAGACTAGCACACAGACCGCAGGATTGTCTGCCGGACTCGCAAATCCAGCAGACAATTTTAAGTCTGAACTTAAAACTAAGTCCGCCGGACTTTTGGCAGGAAAAAGTCCGCCGGCGCCCACACACGGGCGGATTGTCCGGCGGACTACACTCCGGCGGACAATCCCGCGGGAAAGTCCCGTTGTGTGTACGCCGCATAAGCTGTGTTATTCAACAGTAAAGCTCTGCATTGCTGAAACTTCTCTGACCATCTCCTGTATAATGTCCACAGTCTCTGATTGTCACCTGTAGTATGTCTGCAGTCTCTGATTGTCACCTGTAGCATGTCCGCACAGTCTCTGATTGTCACCTGTAGTATGTTCGCAGTCTCTGATTGTCTCCTGTAGCGTGTCTGCAGTCTCTGATGCTCTCCTGTAGTATATTTGCAGTCTCTGACCCTTTCCTGTAGTATGTGTATTAATGTGCAACTTTACTTGCTCAATTATTTGGAATTGCTCCAGTGCTCAGTGAGTGGTAATGATGTGCATTAACCTGTAGCACCCAATCAGTGTACAGTAGTAATCTGCTGTAATCTCTAGCAACCAATCAGTGAGTGGTAATGATGTGCTGTAACCCCTAGCAACCAATAAGTAAGCGCTAATAATGTGCAGTAACCTCTAGCAATCAGTCAGCAAGCAGAAATGTGTTGTAACCTTTAGCAACCAGCCAGTGAGCGGTAAGGAAAGGCTGTAACCTCTGGCAACCAATTTCAATCGCTGTGTGATCTGCTGCAGTAAACTGATTTTGAGTCAACCTGCTATTTTCTGTATGTCTCAGAATTGAGGGGGGGGGGGGGGGGGAGAAAAACAATATGAAAGACTGCCCTGGGAATATATCACAGAGACCTGGCTAAGATTCTGCATCGAGATCTGAAGGTGTTTAGCTACGCCTTTATTCTTACTTTGCTCCAGCTTTTCTAGGTGAGCCCAATTATCTCTAAGAATCCTCTTCGGTGTCACGCTGATCTTGGAAAGCTTTGTCTGTCAACAAGATATCTCTGTGTTTTCATAGTTTAGACTCCTAGTAAATTCCCTTCTTGTTTTACTGCATTGTATCCTACAGACCCGTAGAAAGAATACTATAGAAAAGGATACAAAGAAAGACTTTTTGGGAGACCATGATCACCTATAGTCTGCGATGACGCCCATGTAATCCAGGATATAGTACTCATTCATTGATTATTTGTATTTGGGGGCTAATGTGAAATGTAAAGAGCATGAAGAATTCTTGAGATGCTTTTGAACATGGCTTATCTCTATGTACACATTAAAAAGCCGCTGTTAAACAGGACCTGTAGTGCTAAAATAACGGATGTCTATTCTCACTTTCAGCCTGTCTGATATTAAGAAAAGTTAAAGCATGTAACCTTGCCCTGTAAAGTCAGTTTTACGTGATTTTGGTACCCAGTAATGTGACCAATACCATGGAACTGCTCACATAGTCTCCACTGAAGTTTAGGTTGAGCCAGGCAGGAAGTTTACTGATATCAATCCTTCACTAGTAGAGGTCAAGTGTGAAGTGTTTTCTTCTGATTGCTTCATCCTTCTTTCTGTCTTCTTATAAGACCAGTGCTGGTTAACACCTAACTCACCCACAGCCCCATTCATTTTAAATCACATTTTAAAAACATAACTGAAATAACTACAAGGCAACTGCTAACTTTTATCGAACTTACTCTTTTTCAGAACCAGGACTCTTTCACAACACCGTAGCAAAGGCTATATTCTGCTCTGAGTTTTCACATGCAGCAAAGGTCTAATTCGTTATAATCAGCCTCATTGTTTTAGGTAACAAAAAAAAGTTCACATTGGGTTTTTGCTATAAATCCATGGGTATTAATCACTAGTTTGATTTATCTGTGACAAAAAATTGACAGACATTGACATGGCTGGCAGAACTGAATGGAAGACTCTGGTTAATGCACATGGGTTTGAGCTACGGTCAGAGCACTACACACACGTGAGATGTGAAATAATAAGTCTACATACGGGTAAGTAACCGTTCCTGGGGGAGGAAGCGCGGCTTCGTGGCTGATGAAAGACAAACAGGTGGTGAAGCGGTTCAAACGGCACCAACGGAGACCAGCGGCAGACAGCATGGAGGAGGGAGTATCGGAGGGAAGGGGGATAGGAAAGGCCAAGGGGTGACAGGAAGAAGGAGGAAGTTGGAGAAATAAATTAAGGGAGGGCACAGAAAACAGAGGACAGAACCACAAAAGCAACACAAACACAAGTGAAAGTGAAAGTTAGAGCGGAGTTGGACATAGGTGAGGTGACAATGGGATGACAACGAGGGCAGGAAAGGAGAGTGGTACAAAAAGGAAAAGAGACAAGTCAGCAACAGTTACATAAGATGAGATACATGCACCAGAATACAGTTAAAAACTGGACCATCTTAATGTTATAATGGGTAACACCATTTTCACAGACCTGTATGGGAGAATGTTAAAAGCCTAGGATGGTGGTGTACATGTTAACTATACAACACCATGCCAGGCATCCTGTGGCAGGTCAAGAAGATAAACTATCCAGTCTGAGAGGAACAGACACAGGACTTCTTAAAGAAACAGTAAAGACAGCTGCTTTCTGGGTTGAGCTACTATCCTGAGGAAAGCAACCTATCTTACTATCCTGGGACAAATGACAGTTTCAGACAATGATAGGGGACGATTTACTAAAACTGGAGAGTGCAAACTCTGGTGCAACTCTGTAAAGAAACCAAAGCTTAATTGAAGTTAGAAAATGGATTGGCTACCATACACAGTTACACCAGTTGTTTCACTCTCCAGCTTTAGTAAATCAAGCCAACAGTATTTTCTGTCAATTCTCTAGGGACCAATGACATCACTTTCAGTGAACTATGAAGTAGGTGGACATTTTGTGGCTAGTATGTATGATACTACAGTCTCCAGAACCCAAAAGACATAATTTCATAAGCAGTATTAAGAATTAAATTTGGTGACAGCACAATCTATCCATTTTCTAAGGGACAACGGCATTACTTCCTGAGAAGTATTAAGAAGTCTCCAGTGTTGGACATGCAGTGTTGGTGACACTGCGGTCCATCCATTCCCTAGGGTAGGTAAAATAACTTCAGTGAAGCACTAAATAGAAATGTAAAAGATATAGGTGTCACTCAGGTTAGGAGGTACAGTCCAAAGCCAACCTCGGTGAGTGCTGGTTAAGATGGGAGCCGTACCGGCTCCGAGCTTCAGCAAGGCAGAAAACGTGTCCGTGAGTCGCACATCACAAAGCAGACCCATGTTAAAGAATGAATGGCAGCCTCAGCCTGGGCTCTGGCCAGGCCACCCCCCCCCCAATGTGTTTCACTCCGTCCCCCAGAGCTTAATTAATGGGGGTGGGAGTTATGAGCAAGAGGAGGGGGGTTTAAGTGTATCATTGGCTGTCATGTGTCAGCTGATGTTGCACTTAAAAAATCCCCTCTCTAGTGCAGAATTCCCATCCCCATAATTAAGCTCCGGGGGCAGAGAAAAATGCATTGGTGACATAACCTGGCCAGAGCACAGGCTGAGGCTGCCACTCATTCTTTCACATGGGTCTGCTTTGTGATGTGCGGCCCACTGGTGCATTTTCTGCCTTACTAATTAGAAATGTTCAGGTTGAGAACCGTGTTGGTGAAAATGTAGTCTATGCTTTCTTAAGGGTCAGTGACATACCTTCATAAGAGTAGTGAAGAAGCATTTTGTGGTATAGACCAATGTTGGTGACAAAACAGGCTATCCATTTTCAAGGGACCAAACACCATCTCTTCCTCAGGTGTATGGAAGAACTGGACATGCTTGGTTTGGGATAGTATTATTATTGATATGGTCCAGTTATCCTCCAAAAACTTAAAACATAATTTCTTGAGGAATACAGAGATGGACATGGACTATGGACCAGTATTGGCGATAATGCAGTCTGTGCATTCTATGGGACCTGTGACATCACTTCATGAGGAACCTGACAGACGCAAACATTTTGGGACCAATTGACAAAACTGAAGCAAACAAATATGGAGAAAATGTTAAGCAGCTGAACATGACAAACTGATGCCTTGACCTGTTTTTCAAGTGAATAAAAAGGTATATTCTGTTTGGTTCCTTGCCCAGGTTTCTCTACTCCATTTTTCCTACAAAGCCCCATTTGTGGCCTAGGCTGGTATTTTTCACATTAAAGTCTATTCATTCTCCAAGTAGCAGTGACATCACCTTTAGAAGACCAAAGCAGAAGCAGCCATGTTGGAGCTTAAACATAGCTTAGAAATCAGCTACTACGTAATTCACGAATATTGATTCTGTCCAAACAATGGTTCCATAGTCTTGGTAGGCAACAGATAGTTTTTTTACATAAAACCTAGTAAAAGCTAAATTATATACAGCCATATACTTACATGAGCTTCTGCAGCCAGGCGCGGCATGGACACTGCTCGCCCTTGTGTCTCCAGTCCGATCGAGTGCTCTCCACCATTGGATAAATTTTGCCCAATTTCTTTCATTTCTACAGACTGAAAAAGAAAGTACTCTAAACTAAGATACCTATATTAAGATGTTTAAATGTTACAGAACAAAGGTACTCATGTTATTTAATAGAGACTTGAACATTTTCCAAATGTCAGGTTTTAGAAATGGTTACTAATGGTTCTGAATTCCAAACTTGCTTAGAAAACTTGCTTCTGGTGCTGATCTGTATGTGTGTTTTTATTTTGAAGAGTACTTTGTATATTGTCCACATTCCGAATTGTTAACTTTGCAGATAAACACAAAAAAAAAAAAAACGAATTTAAAAAGAAAGGCAGAATGATGGCAAGAATGGAAAATGTAGGCATACCTGCTTGACCTGCCCCTGGGTGTGAATCTCCTCTGAGTGGCCCCTTTGGAATGCTGTGCTCCGTGGAGTGGAGAAAGGGTCTGGGGCCGGTTGCGTCCCCCATGAGCTTGATTCCCGGATTCCAATCTCCTGGTTGGGTCTGCAATAAGGTTAATAAATTCCTCATTAATAATCTGTAATCAAGTAATCCCTTTTAAAGTGGACCTGTAGCTTTTGAAATATCAGTGCACAATATGATTTTTTCTAATATATCTTTTTTTCAGAATGGCTTCTTTCAGGGCTACATTTTAGTAGCTGGCTAGACACCATCTCAAAACAAGTATGCAGATTAGTAATTTTGGTTTCTCTCTGACTTTCCTGATCTACATGCTTGTTTTGGGACAGCGTCTTAAAGTGATCAAGCTAGCCCTCTTTCCAAAAAAAAATAAAAAATGCCTCGTGCAGGGAAGAATCACTTTGGGACTTTTGACAGTATCAAGTCTTTAAACTGGAATACTCACACCACGCCACCATTGTTCAAGGATGCCGAGCTCTTTTGTCGTAGGAAGATTTTGCTGTTGCCAAACGGGCTCGGAATGTTCTGTTCCAGAGTGGCTTTTAGTGGCTGGAAAAGGGACACTGTTCCGGTCTGTAACATGCAACACAGATCCAAATATAAGAGCTCATTCTAAAACATTTCTGAAGCAACAATGAAAAGGTTTTAAATTTTGCTTACAAAAAGGTCTCAAGAAATCTTTAATGTCCACTATTATCTTAACATGTTTCTGTACAAATACATCTGTAGAGACAGACATATGTTCCTTCTGCATAAACGACTTTCAAATATTACTGCTTTCAGAAGGAAAAACTTAGCCACCTTAATTGTTTGTAAACCTCAGATATGACAAATAAATAAAGCACATCCCACTATAGTGTTTACTAGCCTGAATCCAAAGCACAGAACTTGGCTTCTTTCTGATCTCTCATTTCTCTGCTATCGGCATGATTCGCTTCTGACAGTTTTTCCTAACACAACAACCTCCCAGGAGGCGGCCTTCCCCCCTCCAGCACATAGCTGGAGACTGATAGCCCTAGCTTTGTGAATTTTTCTATGAGCATGTAAGCCTGTGCAGAGGCTTTCCTTCAATTAGCTGTCAGCTGCCCCTCACCCCTTAGGCACCTGCAACACCAACCGGCACCTGAACAGCTTAGGTAACCCTCATTCGATGGTGCTCAAGTGTACCACCTTAATTTGCTTGGGCAGATCGCTGCTAATCTTGTTTTTATATAATTGCATTCTTTCTGTTGCACCTCTTCTTTTTTTCCCTCTTCTTTTTCTCTACTGCATCTTTTCCCTCTTCCCTAGTGGACATTGAGACACTGGAACTTCTGGCATCCTGTATGAAAAAAGCCTTTGCTCTTTTGACGCACCACCTTCTTCAAACCTTCATAATGGCTTCCTCAAAATTCATTATTATCTTGCATAAAGTACAGGGTTTTAACAACCTATAAACGTAAGTGTGCTTTTACTTTTATACTTCACGACAAGCCAACACTATAGGCTTATGGAAACTCGATCTTCTGTATCTTCCCAACCAAAATCTATGCATAGAAACTATACCCAAGAGCTCCAGACTAGCTTTAGTGAACTAGAGAGGCATATTGATAGCATTCCACAAAAACACCCCCTTTACATGTTACCTTAAAATAGCAAACTCCACTGGGCGCTATTTGAGAATCTTTGTCATGGAAATAATTATTGTAAATGATTACACTCCCAATACTCACTCAGAGTTCTCTTTGCATAAGAAAGGTACCTTAATACTCATGGACGACAGTAACACGAGTCTAGATAAAAAACTCAACACATCCGTTTCCAGTTCAGATCCTTCTTACAATTCTGAATCGTTGGTCCAGACCCAATTTGGTGGATACGTGGAGGGAACTGAATCCCAGTATTCAAGATTATACATACTATTCACAACAGCTTTACATGTATTGATAATTTCTTTGTTCTTCCAGATGTTTTGAATCTCAAGGTACTATCCACACTGTGGTGTGACCAGTCACCAATCTCCCTCGACTGCAAATCCATGTTCCCATCCCTGCAGACCTACACGTGGGGCTTAAATGATTCCATGTTATCCTTTAAAGATACGGTTGATGCCAGCCATACTTTCACTTCTGCATACTTCAATAAAAATGTTGACTCAGCCACATCTCACACAAATCTGCGGGAAGCCCATAAGGCTACTATGAGGGGCACCCACATTCAAATTGCTGTATGCAAGAAAAAAGAAAGGGAATCTAAAATTGCTTCATGGTCTTCCCACTTAAAACATTTGGAGACACAATGTAAAGCATAAATTGCATCACTATGGAAAAAAATATATGCAACAAAAATAGAGCTTCAGCTTAATGACAGGTCAGAAAAACAGTTGTGATGGTCCAGGAGGAAATTCTGCACCAGTGTCAATAAACCAGGACCCATGTTATCAAACTTACTCAAAGGATAAGTTCACCTTTGGTAACAACATGCTACATGTTCAATCTGTTTTTAGGCTGGAACATGTAACATGTTTTAACTGTTGTAGCCTCTCCCTGACTTGCTTTTAGTGACAGCGAATTTGGGGAGAAGATCCCCCAGCTTGCCATCACAATAAAATAAGCTCCACCCAGCCGGCAGCGTCCTTCATTCACAGAGTTATGGCAATGGCAGAACTACAAGTACCGTCACCCTTTGTGGCTGTCAGCTTGTAGTTCTCAATAAACTACCAAGACTACCTGAACACTCAGTCCTCATCCTCATACCACGGACGAGGATGAGAGGATTTCCGTGATAGGCGGAATACTGACTGCTGGGAAATAGAGTGTTCCGCCTATCACAGACAAGGAGGAGGCGCGGCTTTTGAATACAGTTATGGCCACCGTATGTAATTATTGCACGCTGATCGGTGCAATTGCTAGAGACAAGGAGGCTGAAGAGGGACACCGAGGCTGCAGAGGGACACAGAGGCTGCAGAACAGGACACAGGTAGGCTGTGACCCTTTTTTCCACTTACAGTAGCTGCTGCATTTCTTACCCTCGGCTTATACTCGGGTCAATCAGTTTTCCCAGTTTTTTTGTGGTAAATTAGGGGCCTCAGCTTATATTTGGATCGACCTATACTCGAGTATATACGGTATGTCAATTTATACTTAGGAAGAGGAATGTTTGTTTTGGAATGGGAATTCCACTTGATAATGATTTTCCTTTTAGAATAAAATAACAAGATATTAATAATTTAGTACATCTAGGCCTTTGGTCATCATCTTGAATGCCTAGGAGAATCAATTCAGGGGTAGTCAGAAGGGCCAGCTGGAGACAAACATTCGTGAGTTTAACCATCTCTCCCCAGAAACGAACTACCCCCGCACAGCTCCAGAACATATGAGGATATGTACCAACATCTCCCCCACAGCAGGTACATTCTGGAGACCTCCGGGAATATATCCTATGTAGTCTCTGAGGCGTGTAATACACCCTGTGCAAAAATGTAATTTGGATCAATTTATCCCAAGAAGAAATTAGCAGTTTAGTGCTGTCCTCGAGACATGCCTAAGGTAAGTCAGCCCTCGAGTGATCCCACAAATGCTCCAACTGCATGACGTATCTGGAAGTAACTAAAAATCATCCAGCCAGGCAATTTAAATTTGGCACTAAGTTTTGCAAAAGAAAGAAGTGTACCTGCTACAAATATGTCATTCAAAGTCTTAATCCCATATCTAGCCCAGAGCTGAGGGTCAGGGATGGAGCCAAGATGCAGGAAATTTGGGTTGCCCCACAACGTGTTAAAGGGAGAACATCTATTGGGTTTGTGGAATCTCCTCCTAGCCACTGCCCAGACTCAGAGTGGTCTTAGTGTAACATGGCAAGATGGGATAGGTCTGGGGACCCTCGTAAACTAAATTCCCTAGCTCCTGGAGGGAGCCCAACATAGCGGCCTCAAGGCACACTGCTTCATTAGCCTGGGAAAGGGTATACCACCAGCAAACAGTGACCAAGACAGCCACCCAAAAAGAAATCCTAAGATCCAGTAGCACCAAACCACCACACCGCAACAGGAGAATTAGGGTCGACCTGGCTAATCTGGGGAAGACACCCCCCCCCCCCCAAATAAAAGTCCCTATACACCGATCTACGTCCTTAAAGAAGGAATTCGGCATCCAGGTTGGGCAGTTATGGAAAACTGTGAACATCTTCAAAAAGGTTTATACGTTCCAAAAGTTTCAAAGGCAGAGAAGTCCACGAGGCACATCTCTCGCAAAGTTGGAACAACAGTGGGAATTACATTGAGTTCAGAGAAACTCACCGGGTGCCTCCGAACCTGGATGCCCAAATACCTAAATTGTTTGACCGATACCAGCACGGTGTCTGATACATCAGCACGTGCCTGGGGATCTAGGGGGAATAACATGGACTTGTCCCAGTTAATGCGGATCCCTGAAAAGTGACCAAATTCATAAAAAAAAGGCAGCCTTTAGAGAGGAATCTGCATCCTGTAAGTGAGAGCATCATCAGCGTAGAGAGAAATTTTCTCTTCCAAGGACCCCACCCCACAGCCCCTTGACCAACCTAGAATCTCTAATAAGAATTGCCAATGGCTCCAAAGCTAGGGCAAAGAGAGATGGGGACAGATATCAGCCCTGATGAGTGCTACGCTGCAACGGGAAGGGTTTAGATAGTCTATCATTAGTATGGATCTTGGCCTTGGTGGCACTATATAGCATCCGCAGCCACTGAAGAAATCTGTGTCCAAAGCTGAATGTGCTCATCACTTCCCAAACGCATTTTCGGCATCAAGGGAGGCAATAACTCTTCGTCCGCTGTTCTCATGAGAAATTCAAAAAGAGACGCTGGAGAATAGGTGTGCACAGCCTATTGCATTAGGGTGTGCACCCCAAATATCAAACACATATGGATGGTGTCAGTAGTTTTTATTTTTATTATTTTATATGTTTATTATTTTTATTGCAATTTGTTTAGGAGCCCTGTTAGGTTTGGTGATCAGGGATCTAAGCAGGGGGAATCTGCACCACACAGGGTGATTAGGGTGTGCCCAGGCACACCTGGCACACCCTGTGTGCACGCCTATGCGCTGGAGGTTAATGTCAGTACCCTTCCCAGGCATCAACCCAGTTTGATCCACATAAATGATGTCCTTAAGAAACTTAGAAAGATGATTTGTTAAGATCTTAGCATCGACATTAAGAAGAGATATTGGACGGTATGAGGAGCATTCCTCAGGGTTCTTATCCTGCTTGGGCACCAACACAACCACTGCCTCTGACATGGAATCAGGCAAAGCCCTCAACCGAAATAACTGTTCAAGTAAGGAGGTAAGTCTAGGAGCAAGTAGATCTAAGGCCGCGTACACACGAAGGGACAATCCCGCGGGATTATCCTCTGGACTGAAGTCCAGCGGATAATCCCCTCGTGTGTGGGCGCCGGCGGACTTTTTGGCGCCAAAGTCCGGCGGACCAAAGTTTTAAGTTTGGTTTTAAAATTATCCGCTGGACTTGGCAGTCCGGCGGACAATCCCGCCGTTAGTAGGCAAGTCCGCGGGACTTTTGAAAATGAACGGACTTGCCGCTCATCGGCAAGTCCGTTCATTTAGCACGCGACTTCAGGTTACGTAGCTAGCGTAGGCAGTAAATACCACCGCGCTAGCTCCGTAAGCTGGCATGGATTTAAAGGGACTGCCCACGCCGAAAACCGGCGTGGGGGTTCCCCCCAAATCCATGTCAGACCCTTATCCGAGCACGCAACCTGGCAGGCCAGGAAAGGGGTGGGGAAGAACGAGCGCCCCCCCTCCTGAGCCGTACAAGGCCGCGTGCCCTCAACATGGGGGGTGCCCTGGGGAAAGTCTGGGGGGTCTCGATCCGCCTTCGGGGGTCTTCCGGGGGTCTCTTCTGTTCTTGCGGCGGTCGTCGTCTTCCGCGCCGCCGGCGCCTTCTTCCTCTTCTTGTTCTTCTTCTTCTTCCGATGTTGACCCGATGCTCTCTCTGCCCGGAATGGCAGAGGCGCGCTGCGCTGGGACTTATATAGGGACATGGGGACAGGGTCACATGCTCATGTCACATGGTGACCCCGCCCCCTTGTGATGTCACAGTCCCAGCATCCTCCGGGACTGTGGCCTGCGGCCTGGTACGGCTCAGGAGGGGGGGGGCGCTCGTTCGTCCCCACCCCTTTCCTGGCCTGCCAGGCTGCGTGCTCGGATAAGGGTCTGAGATGGATTTGGGGGGGGACCCCCACGCCGTTTTTCGGCGTGGGGATTCCCTTTAAATCCATGCCAGGTGACGGAGCTAGCGCGCCGGAATTTACTGCCTACGCTAGCTACGTACCTGAAGTTACGTTCGAAATGAACGGACTGCTCCGTGTGTGGGCAAGTCCGTTCATTTTCAAAAGTCCCGCGGACTTTGGCCGGCGGATTATCCACCGGAGAAGTCCGTGCGTGTGTGGGCAAGTCCACGCGCTCGGAAAGTCCGGCGGACTCAGCTGGAAAGTCCGGCGGATTGTCCGCTGGACTAAGTCCGCCGGCAAAAGTCCGCGCGTGTGTACGCGGCATAACTGTTGCGAATAGAACTCGGTGGGGAGTCCATCTACCCCTGGGGTCTTATTCTTAAATATTTTAATAACAATTTATTGAAAGTGAAAAAAAAAAAAAAATGACTCATCTATGGCCAGCTCAAATTTTACACTTGAATACCCAATAACTTGTTGATGAAATAAAGGAACGTAAAATATACCCGGCATATGTACTTTTAGCTCGTGAAAGAGCTAGGTAAAAGAGCAGAAGAGAGCGGAGGAGTCCGGCGAGAAGACCCCCCAAGACGGAAGAAGACCCCCGGAGCAGTGCAATAAAATATTTTTTCAAAAGTGTGTGTGTTTTTGTACTTTACATTTTACACCTTAGGTGAATGAGTAGGGGTACATCGTACCCCATACTCATTCACATAGGGTGGGGGGCCGGGATCTGAGGGCCCCCTTATTAAAGGGGGCTCCCAGATTCCGATAAGCCCCCGCCCGCAGACCCTGACAACCAATGGCCAGGGTTGTTGGGAGGAGGCCCTTGTCCTCATCAACATGGGGACAAGGTGCTTTGGGGTGCGGGGGCCGCACGGCCCCCCTTTCCCCAGGGCACCCCCCATGTTGAGGGCACGCGGCCTGGTACGGCTCAGGAGGGGGGGGGCGCTCGTTCGTCCCCACCCCTTTCCTGGCCGGCCAGGCTGCATGCTCGGATAAGGGTCTGACATGGATTTGGGGGGGACCCCCACGCCGTTTTTCGGCGTGGGGATTCCCTTTAAATCCATGCCAGGTGACGGAGCTAGCGCGCCGGCATTTACTGCCTACGCTAGCTACGTACCTGAAGTTACGTTCGAAATGAACGGACTGCTCCATGTGTGGGCAAGTCCGTTCATTTTCAAAAGTCCCGCGGAATTTATCCAGCGGATTTTCCGCCGGAGAAGTCCGGGCGTGTGTGGGCAAGTCACACGCTCGGAAGTCCGGCCGTGTGTGGGGAAGTCCCGCCGGACTAGGTCCAGCAGACAATCCGCCGGACTAGGTCCGGCGGACAAAGTCCGCACGTGTGTACGCGGCATAACATACGCTTAGATTGTAAACTCTAACGAGCAGGGCCCTCTGAACTGTATTGTAAGTGTACTGCCCTTATGTTGTAAAGCGCTGCGTAAACTGTTGATGCTATATAAATCCTGTATTATAATAATAATAATTTCAAGCACCAGGGTTGGATTAAAACATTTAGTTCAGAGAACAGGAAGAACCTCAACATGCTTATTCTTAGCACAATGAACAGGCAGGAGGGAGAAGTAATGGAGGAAGCTGCAGATTGTAAACAGTAGTGTCAGTCTTTGGTTACATACTGCAGCAGGGATGTGTAAATCACCAATGTGGTGTTTTGGCAGTAGAAAATGATCATTGCTTTAGCTGTTTAGCATTTTATTAAAGAAGAACCTCAGCCAAATACATGACCTGTTAGGTGTATTGGACAATGGCAGCTGAGAAACACTGGCCCACAGGGATACTTAAAACTTTGGTCTGCTACGTTTAGTTGTATTAAAACAATATGAATATCACGTATACAGGACATGATCCAACCACAATGCAAAACCCTCAGTGTTCTGCTGCCCTCTAGTTGCGACTTCAGCTAACTGCTCATAAGCAAGCTACCTAATGTTTTAGACTGGGGTTTTTTTTTCTTACAGTATTAGATGTACCATACAATTTTATGAATAAGAACAATTACTACATCAGAAAAGATCCAAGTTGTAGTGGTCAGATGAATTAGGATCGTAAAAAAGTAAGTAAATGGATAAAAAGAAAGTAGTGAAGAGAAAAGAGAAAGGTGGGAAGGGGTTAGTAAGAATGGAACAAGAAGGAGGTAATCCCATGTGGAACAAATATTGGAGAGAAAGAAGGGAATGATCAATATTCGAGTATTTGATATAAAGCCACGGTTCCCATACTTTTAAGAATTTAGTGTGGTTATCGTTGAGGATAGAGGTACATTTTTCGTGAACCATAGTATCTAAGAGGTGTTTGACTTCAGAGAAGGTTATCAATTTCAATGCTTTGGCTAATGTATGTCGTGCTGCCAAGAAAACAAATCCTACCAGCTTTCATTTACAGATATTTAGATGTGTAACAGTTTTGTGTAAGAGAGCAGCCCAAGGGTTTTTAGTGAGAGTGATATGAAGAATTAAACATAGTAGATCATATATCTTAGTCCAGAATCGAGAAGCTACAGGAAATGTCCACCAAATATGTAATAAAGTGCTACGGTCAGCACAGCCTCGGAAGAACTGTGGTGAAGTGTCAGGATTAAAAGTGGATATGCGACCTTGGGTCATGTACCAACGAGACATTCATTTATAAGCATTTTCTTGAGCAAGTATATTAAGTGAACATTTAGAGGTACCCAGCCATATAGATTCCCATTCCTGTATATCCAAGGTGGATCCAAGATCATGTTCCCATTTTTCCATGTAAGCAAGTTTATGTGGACCTAGGGAGTTTGTAAAGGATGCGTAGAGAGCAGACACTAGGCCTTTAGAGTGTGGGTTTAACCTGCACCAATTTTCAAAAGGGGTCAATTGTTTTGGCATAGAAGTGCAATGAGTGATAAGGGTAGAGAGGTTATGATGAATTTGAGTATAATAAGAATGTTCTTTTTCTTGTAGATTCCAGTGTTCTTGAAGAAAAGTAAGGATTTAATACCATCAAACCAGTAAAAATCATATATACATATTTAATTTATTTTGAGATACCACCAGCGGAATGCAAGAGGATTTCCATAAGCTGGGGAAAAGGAAGGGGTGTCATGTATTCCAGATAATGGTAGATGTGGAGAAATAAGATTGCTGGAGTATTTTTGAAGAAAGTGTTTCAGGGAAGGATCAAAAATTTTGGATCGTAAGGATGGAGGCATCCATAATAGGTTGTATATGGGGAGAGGGCAGCAGGCCATATGTACTTGGTATGTCCAAATGGGGAGTTCATAAGTAGTATGTAAAGAAGCAAGTTGTGATATCTGTGCTGCTAGATAATAATGTTTAAGGAAGGGTACAGCTAAGCCCCCTTTAAGACGAGTACAGTAGAGAGTGGAAGACACGGTGGTTTGTGGTGGTTCCAAATTAATTGTAAAAACTTCAAATGTAGTTGTTTACTTGGGATAGGGACAGGCAGAACTATAAAATATTATAGTAATTTTGGTAGATAACTCATTTTAATGGTATGAATTTTACCAAACCAGGAGAGAGAAAGAGGTTCTCATGATTCAAGAAGAGAGGCCAAGGATTTAAACAAAGGTGAATAATTGGCTTTAAAAAGGGAGTTGAAGTTGGAGGCTAATTTGACTCCAAGATATGATAAAGAATCGGGCCAGGTAAATGATAATTATTTTGAATAGTTTGAAGATGAGTGGTGGATAAGGTAATGTTAAACGCTTTAGATTTCGATTCATTGATTTGTAGATTGGAGATACTACTAAAGCCTTTCAGTAAAGTAAACAGATTAGGAAGTGAAGTATGAGGGCATGAAATGCACAATAAAATGTCATTGGCGAACATCTTTAGTTTGTGATGGAAAGTAGACAGTTGAAGTCCACGAATGTCACAATATTTACTAATAGCTATTGCTAAAGGTTCAGGGGCTAAGATTAATAAAATAGGAGAAAGTGGGTAGCCTTGTCTAGTGCCTTGATGTATTGGAAAGGCGTTAGAAATATGAACTGCATATTTTATAGTAGCAGGTCTGTAATTGGACCAAGAGTAAGGGTCTGTATGAGATTTAGGAAGCATAAAATATATTGCCCAATTGAAGGTTGCTGAAAGTAAGCTGTAAATGTGGAACAAGGCGATCAGAATTTTTTTTATAAAATAGAGCAGTATAACCATCTGGACCTGGGCGTTTGTGGACTTTAGGACTTTTGATTGCAAGTTTGATTTCTACGGTTGTAATGTCCATGCATAGAGTAGAATGGGTTTCAGTAGGAATAGTTGTGAGATGTAAATTTTGGAAAAAGGCATCAGCTTGATGTTTTGGAAATTTACTGGAACAGGAATAGAACTGAGAAAGATGAAATTGAAATTCATCTAGGATTTCAATCGGGTTACAGGTGAGTAAGGATGACCTCCGGCGTGTTCGCAAACAGCACGTGCAGAGCCCGCCAGGAAGTTGGCACGGCGCTGCGCTAATCACAGGCATTGAGGCAATGTCCGGATGTGCGGCTGCAGAGATCGGGAAATGTCTCACTGCCTGTGATTAGCGATCCGCAGTGCCGACTTCCTGGCGGGCTCTGCACGTGCTGTTTGCGAACACGTCGGAGCTCATCCTTACAGGTAAGTAGTTTTTTCCGTGTATGTAGAGAAATAGGAATCGTGTTAGATGAGAAGTGATGTAAACGTTTGGCCAACATGGTCCCTGGTTTATTACTTTGGGCATAGAATTTTTGATTAGACCAGCGTAATTGTTTTTCAGAGGAATCAGATAAACACAAATTTAGTTCTGTACTAGTTTAGCTGTATTTAATTCTGGAAGGAAAGTACGGTGTATACACATATAATCAATTCTGGTATAAACATTGTGGGAGGAGAAATAATAAGTATAGTCTTTAGCAATGGGATGTAGTTCTCTCCATGTGATTATAAAGCCTGATTGAGAAAAGAGTGTAAGAGTTGGAAGTCAGAGTGTCTTGAGTGTGTTGGTGTAGATCACGAATATGCAATTAGCGGAGCTCCAGCTGTTGCAAAACTACAAGTCCCATCATGCCTCTGCCTCTGGGTGTCATGCTTGTGGCTGTCAGAGTCTTGCTATGCCTCATGGGACTTGTAGTTCTGCAACAGCTGGAGGTCTGCTAATTGCATGTCTCTGGTGTAGATGATTTGTCAAGAAGAGGATGAATAGTCTCCACAGAGAAAGATGGTGCCTTTGGCATGAGAATTAAGTATGTTTGGTATGTGAGAAAGGAAGTCCTTTAGTATTGGGAGAATAGTAGATAAGAATGGTTATGTTGATACCTTGGAGAGAACCTTGCAAAAGAAGATACCAGCCTTGGGGATCTGAAATACATTTGAAAGGAAAGATGGATGGAAGTAGGTGGGAGTGGAGTTGGTAGAGAAATGTGTTTCTTGAAGGCATGCTATGTCAATTTTTTGAGAATTAAAATAGTTAAAGGCCATTCTCCTCTTAGTTGGATAATTAAGGCCTTGTACATTTAAAGGTCAAAAGTTTAAGAGCAATGAAAATGAGTGGATAAGATCCTCTAAATCATTTTGCAAGGATGGCAATAGAGGTATAATACATTCAAACCAACGGAGCCACATGGGAGGAGGAGGTAAGAAAGAAACAAGAAGAGAGAAAAAAATGGAAGATAGATGAGAAAATAATAAAAAAAAAAGAAAATGGGCAGAGGCCAAGGTCTCTGTAAATGCAGAGTTCATGCTATAGCCAGTACTTAAAAGGGGGACGACAAGAATCATCCGTTGGGCTAGGGACAGAAAGAGAAAGAAAAGGCTAAGGAAAAGTAGAAATTTTTCTGAAAGTGAAGAGGTGTGGTAAGATATCATATCTTAAACTGGGTATTTTTTATATCACATATATTTTCATTACATTTGTTTTGTACCTGAGATAAGACTCCAGGTGTCTGATGAGATTGGTCCCGGTTGTTTTTGTTCTGCTTGTAGAAGTCAAAGATCATAAGAGCTGCGTAAACTTTCCCAACAGTCATTTCCTCCGCTGTGACAATAAAATATTGGGTAAATCTAATGTCACACACACACTGGTCCTCTGGTTTTAGCTTACGACAGGATATGTCTATTCAATCTTTCCTATAACATTTTGGAAACTATGAGGAGGATTAAGAAGGTACAATTGTGCAGGAAACTGGCGTTTGGGGTGTACGCCACATTAACTAAGCAAACAGACTTATAAAGTAAAGGTTGTAATTGTATACCTACTTGGGGGCAGCCATATTTTCTGATCACAATATGCAGGTTCTACTCTTTTTTAAGATTACACAGTGGATATACTTTACTGCTCCTTCTCACATCGCAAGCCTATGAGTTGTCTGACATTGACTCCAAAAACAAGTCTTTACCTGTGTGGCTGATATTTTCCTCAACAGCTGTTACACAGTTGTTAGAGTCATTGTAGTAACGTGTGTACCCAAGCTTTAGTGGTCAATCAACAAATGTCTACATTTAATAAAATACATCAATGAAAGAGGAAGCTTCTTTAAAATGTGAAATCCAGATCATAAAATTTGATTTTTTCACTTATTGTACAATCAATTTCTTGAAGTTCATCAAGGGAGACATGAATTCAGAGAATATTGAATACTGGCACCTACAGAAAAATGTGGACACTGACAGAAAAAACACAAACAAAAAAAAAAACAGCGTCCAGCCCAGTATAACCCCCTCCTACTCCCGGAATGCCTCAGTTTTGGTGGAAAAGCACTGCCACATCATGATCATTATGGACCCTGAGTAGTGGGATCAGTGCCTCAAAGAATTCCAAGAAATGGATCTTGCAGTAAGTACAAAGATCCTATTTTCTTTCTCATTCATTGAGGGATACAGAAATTCAGACTGTTGGAATGTTCAAAAGCAGTATGAAGAGTGGACAACAGCAACAAAACACTAAGGCCTCATGCACACAGAGTATCTGTTTTAGACCCTCTGAATCCCAGAACTCCTAGCAGGAAAAATCTGCTCAAAAAACATGGTAAAAGCTGTGTTTAGTCCCTTTTTAGGAGGTGCTTTTTACATGCTGAAATAAAACTCTTAAAGCCTGTAGCTGCAGCGTTTTTTAAGCTGTATGCGCATGGGGCCTAAATGTGCACAAGTAAAACAAGAGAACTTGGAACTGTCTGTCTCAAAGAGCTGTCTGAAAGAAGTTGGCAAAAAATGAGGCATAAAGATCCACATGGTAAAATGTGTAGAATCTGGGAACAGAAGACCAGGTGACAGCCTTGCAAATCTGGAGAACAGTAGGCTGATGCTGGAAATCACATAAGCACTTACAGGTCCAGTAAAGTGTGCCCTGAAAGGAAAGGATTGAATCGGATGCTTAAATTGGTTGTAAACCCTTACAGACCACTTTGACCTACAGGTAAGCCTAGATTAAGGCTTACCTGTAGGTCCAAGAAATATCTTCTAAACCTACACGGTTAGGAGATATTTGCAAAAAGACAGGCACCGCTGTCTATGGAGCATACCCGGAAAGAAGATGGACACTCCGTGGAAGAGGGGACAGCCGTGACATCGCTGGCTCCTGTGTCAGGTAAGTGACACATAATGGGCTACTATGCGATGCATAGTAACCCATTATGCTTTACCTTTGTGCAGGGAAACAAAGAGGAAGTAAACCCATCAGAGTTTACTTCCTCTTTAAGGTCTCTAAACAAATGTCCATATCTTACAGGCTCTACTATAGAAAAAGAAGGCGACCATATATGCGAAGGATGCAAAGGACACGTATATCAAAAGCGTTGGTTCAGAAGAAGAAATTTCAGACTACGCCAGCATCTGAGATATATCAAATATGATAACTATAACTTTGCAAAAGCAGGAACTACAGCAGATATCACCTGGAAAGGATCAGACTTTTTACTCCGTTGTTTAGTTGATCTCTAACTGGGACCACTTTACTATAAAGAAAATCGTGTTCAAGCTTATACCCAACCACAACACAAACACTGGGGAATTCCCTAAACATATTACTGGGGCCAGATTCCTAAATTTTGACGGTGGAACTACAACTATTATTGGACTAGCAGCAACTACATAAAACTCTACTACAAGAATATTTAGATCTAACAGAACCTATACCAGAATACTCAAACTGAAAATTCACATCCACGTATCAACAGGACCAAAATGGATCCAATCAACAAGATACAGTACAAATGGATGGATTCAAAATTTGTGAATGACACCATCTGGAGAGGCCTGGTAGTCTGCACCGATCAATACTCAAAGTCTGGAACCCAACTTACCTAAATGAAGGTGATTGTTAAATATTTTTGGACTTCGAAACCTACTATACTTGTACGCTTGCCATGCATCAGGCTTGGTCGTGCCATCTGAGAAATGGTGAAATGAGAAGCATGTTTTGTGTCATGCCTTGCTCATTTCCTACACTGTTAAGCGTTCTCTACACCTCAACCCACTGCTTTTCTTGGCCACTTGCCTGCTGTTGCAACTGATGGCATCATCGGCATGCACCTCTTAAAAAGACTTCTCCTATTTACAAGAACTCTTTCTCAGCCATTGGTGCCAGAGCAGTGTTTTTGTTTACCTTCAAGCTCTCTCCAGCAACTCCTCTTCCTGCCTGTTTTCGCTTGGACTGACTTCCAGTGTTCAATCCCGGCTCTTACTCTTGGATTTGCTGGTCTATGCCCACCCTGACTCTTGTTCCGTTTTCTGGATCTTCTTTATGTCTCCAGTAGTACTCCTGAAATGCTTTTGCGTTCTTCTCCTGTTTGTATGGGTTAGTCCTACATGTTAGAGCAGGATGAACCAGGGGGTGAAACCCATTGTGAAACTGTCAATCTTTCTAGTTAAAGCAGTTCCTGCGAGGTACACAAGCAGTGCATGAACTACATCCAGACAATGGAGGAATATAATCTTTTGATGCACTGGAGCTATACATAAGGGCAGAAAAACAATGTCCTGGTTGTGATAAAAAGCTGAGTAAGACCAGAAAGGGTTGTTTGCTGGACAAAGCCACCAACTCAGACACACGCCTAGCTGTGAAGGCAACAAGAAATGCAACCTTGTGAGTGAAAGTGGAAAGAAGAATATGCCTGATAGGTTCAAAAGGGTGATTTTTGAAGAGCCGAGAGACCCAAATTCAGATTTCAGAATCACGGGGGATCCACATGAAAAATGCCTCTTTCAAATATCTTAATGTATAGGAAGCTAGCAGGTCTAAGGAATAAGATTGTAATTTAGAGATCTGACCTTTGATGGTACTCGGGGCCAAATACTATCCAGGTCTCTTTGCAAAAATGTGACAATTCATCCCACAAAGAATATTCTGATATAAAAGTTTCTTAATTCAAACCAAGAGAAGTATGCCTTCCATGTGCATTGGTTGACCTTGCAGGGAATCCCAGCATTTAACATTGTGGAACCACTGATTCAGAGATGCCTCTGTCCCTCAAGACCTGAGCTTCAACAGCCATGCTGTCGGAGACATCGACGGTGAGGCAAGATGATAAACCCGTCCCTGAGACAAAAGATTTAGACAATGTAGAAGAGCCCATAGGGCATCTACCAAGAGTCTAATCGGGTCATAGTACCAGTACCACATTTGTATAAAAAGAACCAAGCAATCTTTTGTGCCCAAATGTGAAACAAAAGATGGAAGTGGATGATCTTCTACTTTCAATTCACCATAAAAGGATCACCAGACATAATACCACATTTGCCTGGGCAAATATGGACCTATGAGAATTACCAAAATGCCCTCCACCTCAGTCCTGAGAAGCAGACAAGGAAGGAATTTCAGGGGGGAAAGGTGTTGATCAGGTTGCATTGATTCACTGAACTACCAGAGTATCTCTGCACCTGGAAACAAACCTGTCCAGTTTGTTGCTGGACCTGGAAGCCAGGAGGTTCATATCCAGCATTCTCCACCTGTGACACAGGTCCCAGAACAGCTCCTGGTGTAGGAACCATTCCACTTGGTCCAGGCACTGCCAGCTAAAATAATCTGCAAAAAACTGAGGCATGCTTGGAGAAGGAGACGTTAAACTGTGCTATTTTATTTTTTTCATTTGCCAGTGTCCAAATCCCCCTGTGGGGGACAGTATGACCCAAAAGTCTCTTAATTACTGTGTTCCGCAGTGTATGGGGAAATAAGTTACTTTAAAGGTAAACACTGTATTCATTACTCAAAATCTGTCTTTGATAAAATGACCTAAGCATTACCTATAAATCTGAACCCTTCCATGATCTCATGGTATCTCTTGAAGGGGCGGATCAAAGATTTGGGAGGGCTTCTATTCAACTGACTATGCCTGAATGGCAATGCTTCAAAACCCCTTTAAAGAGACTATGGGACCATTACCATTTTCCTAAATCCATTTTCCTGGTTCCAGGCACAGGAAAGATTTAGAACTAGAAAAACGACAAGGCAAATTTATTTAAACTTTATCCAGACTAAAGAACTAATGTTTTATATATTGCATTATATATTTACTGGTCCTTAGAAAATGAATGCAGCCATCATATCGTTCTTTCTTTTATTTTTTTGCTTTATGTTCACCTGGCTGTTCCTGTCAGTGCTCTGTGCTAGGGTGACAATGGTTACTCGTATTATACAGTGCCTTGAAAAGGTATTCATACCCCTTGAAATTTTCCAAATTTTGTCATGTTACAACCAAAAACGTAAATGTATTTTATTGGGATTTTATGTTATAGACCAACACAAAGTGGCACATAATTATGAAGTGAAAGGATAATGATAAATGTTTTTCCATCTTTTTTACAAATAAATATCTGAAAAGTGTGGCGTGGATTTGTATTCAACCCACTTTACCCTGATACCCCTAACTAAAGTCTAGTGGAACCAATTGGCTTGAGAAGTCATCTAATTAGTAAATAGAGTTTGCCTGTGTGTAATTTATTCTCAGTATAAATACAGATGTTCTGTGAAGCCCTCCGAGGTTTGTTACAGAACCTTAGTGAACAAACAGTATCATGAAGGCCAAGGAACACACCAGACAGGTCAGGGATAAAGTTGTGGAGAAGTTTAAAGCAGGCTTAGATTATAAAGTAAATATCCCAAGCTTTGAACATCTCACGGAGCACTGTTCAATCCATCACCCAAAAGTGGAAAGAGTCTGGCGCAACTACGAACCTACCAAGACATGGCCGTCCACCTAAACTGACAGGCTGGGCAAGAATAGCATTAAATAAGAGAAGCAGCCAAGAGGCTCATGGTAACTCTAGAGGAGCTGCAGAGATCCACAGCTCAGGTGGGAGAATCTGTCCACAGGACAACTATAAGTCACTTACTTCAAAAATCTGGCCCTTAGGGAAGAGCGGCAATAAGAATGCCATTGTTGAAAGAAAGCCATAATGCCACGTACACACGGCCGGACAGACCTAAATCCAACTGAGAATCTGTAGCAAGACTTGAAAATTGTTGTTCACAGACGCTCTCCATCCATTCTGACAGAGCTTGAGCTGCTTTGCTAAGAATGGGCAAAGATTTCACTCTCTAGATCAGTGTTTCTCAACTCCAGTCCTCAAGGCGCCCCAACAGGTCATGTTTTCAGGGTTTCCATTATTTTGCACAGGTGATTTGATCAGTTTGTTTTTTTATCCAGTTTGGGCATAACTAAGAGAAGACATGCCCAAATAGGATAATTGCAATTGCCACTGTAGCCAACTTCATCCTATTTGGGCATGTCTTCTCTTAGTTATGCCCAAACTGGATAAAAAAACAATTTTTATGCTCTTATCGGCTACGGCACTAGCCTCACATAAACTGACGTGAGAAGTGACATAAAAATAATTATCCAATCTATTCCCTTCTGATCTCCCTGTGTTTAAATACATTAAAAAACGCTGGAAGAGAGGAAGGACTTGGTCAATCATTGTTTGTGTTTTGATTTGATCAGTTTCACTGCCTTAGTAATTACCACAGCAGTTTCATCTGAGGGAAATCCTGAAAACATGACCCGTTGGGGCCCCTGGAGGACTGGAGTTGAGAAACACTGCTCTAGATGTGCAAAGCTGGTAGAGACATCCCCAAAAAGGCTTGCAGCTGTAATTGTGAACAGTGAAAGGTGGTTCTACAAAGTAATGACTCAGGGGGGCTGAATACAAATGCACGCCACACTTTTCACATATTTATGTGTAAAAAATTTTGAAAACCATTTATCATTTTCCTTCAACTTCACAATTATGTGCTACATTATGTTGGTCTATAACATAAAATCCCAATAAAATACATTTATGTTTTGGGTTGTAACATGACAAAATGTGGAAAATTTCAAGGGGTACGAATAATAATTCAAGGCACTGTACCTATAGAAGAACAGTGTTGCCACCCTAGCCTGCTCACTCCTGCTTTTAACTACAGAACTCTTTCCTCTCTCTATAATATGAGAGGTGTTCTGTAGTTCACAGAGATGAACTGGACAGGGCTAATAAAACTTCTTGCGATTTTAGTGGCAACAGTGTCAGAGAGCACTGGATTTCTGGTGGAATTAGCAGATACTTTGTATACTTATTGAACAGATATAACAAAACACTTTTAAAGGTATATTTAACAGACAAAAATGGAGCAATGAAGAGAAGTTCATTGTTAGGGTTTACAAATACTTTACCACCTCATGACTTAAAAAGAAAAGTATATTAAGCCTGGGTTCACTCTACTGCGAACACAGACATTGCATGCAATTCGCACACCACATTGCTGTGCAGATCACATGCGATGTAAGTGCAATGCAAATATAGCCATACAGTTGTATGGCTCAACTCGCATTGGATTCACACGAAAAAGGTGCAGGAACCTTTTTTTTCCCCCACACTGGAATCGGATTGCAGGGGTTTCACACCCCTGCAATCAAATTCCTGTCTAAATTCACAGTTCGCACTGCGATCTGCGAACCGATCTGGGGGTGTCATTAACTTTGTATAGACATCAGCAGCGGTTCACAGAGGCCAGTGGTAACTGCCTGCGAGGGAGATGCAATGCGGGAAAAGGCACTGGAATAACACTGGTTTCCGCATCACAATAGTGTGAGCCCAGACTAAGTCTACTTTAAGAATAACAGAAAATCGATAAAAAACTTGGGGGGGGGGGGGATAAAAGTAGCTTCTTACGTTTATGAGGGGGGACAAGCAAATCTAATGTTTTCTGAGACAGGTTGGGCCACACTGAGGAGATCTCTTTCCGTAAATCTGTGTCACATTCATGCTGCTTTATTCCACCTGTAAAGAGAATTGAAGTCTTTTCTGTAACTGATGCTCTTACATACAGCAGGGGTGACTGCACTTTCTGACTTACAGAGAGGTGCTACTTCTAGGGCCTACATACAGTATCTGTAGGAAAAAAAGGATTAGGAAAGATATGGCACAGTCAATCTTTAAAAAGAACATAAAAACATTTTTATTTCCATTTCACTCGGGTAATATATCTGGCATTTAAACATTTCAGCTCAACCCTGCTCACCCTTTTTACCTTCACATTTCAACAAAAGATTTGTTGATTTGGTGCCAACTGTACAGACTTTTGTTCCGTGTAATCAGGGGTATATTCATAAAAAAATTTGATGGCACAATTGTACAATGTAAAATGTAGTGCTCAGTTTTGCTAGAACTTTCAAAGGAGTCCTGTAGTGGCATTTCTTTCATGACGTGTATTTAGAACTGAAAAAGCATAACAACTACTACCAGATCAATTTGAGGAACTGTCATGTAATCATCCAGGCAATTTTTTTTTCTATTTTAAATAGAGTAATGAAGAGTCACATATTAAAGTGGAGATTTTCCCTCACTTGTCTGCTATTGTTCACCTGGACAGAACGTGAGGGAATGTCTCCCAAATGGGGACACAAGAATTACTTGACTTGATTTCCTAATTATATCCAAAAGATTTATAGGGTAACTCCACTTTCATGGGAAAAAAAATATAGCTTATTCTCTTGCCGACCGTTCAACATACATATACGGTAACGCGGCTCTCCTAGCGCTGGATCACGTCATCGGTACATGATCCGGCACTTCCGGGTAGGGTGCGCGCACGTGCGCTGCCGGCTGCGCTGTGATTAGACACAACAAATGCCGATCAGCGGGTGCCGGCAAATGGATGACCATCGACACCCGCCGATCATCAGGAAGACAAAGGACAGAGCTCTGCCTATGTAAACAAGGCAGAGCTCTGTCCTGTCAGCAAGGAAGTGATGGATTTTCTTTCCCTGCAAAGCAGCACACACAGTACACCAAAACACTGACTAGGCACACATTTAACCCTTTGATCGCCCTAGCTGTTTATCCCTTTCCAGCCAGTGTCATTAGTACAGTGACAGTGCAGTATAAGTCGCTGATTGCTGCCATTACTAGTAAAAAATAAATAAAAATTCCAGTATATATCCCATAGTTTGTACACACTATAACATTTGCGCATACCAATCAATATACATTTATTGGGATTTTTTTTTTACCAAAAATATGTAGCAGAATACATATTGGCCTACATTTATGAAGACATTCGATTTTTTATTTTATTGAATACGTTTTATAACAAATTAAAATTTATATATTTTTTAAATTGTCGTTCTTTTTTTGTTTATAGACCAAAAAATAAAAAATAAAAAACCCAGTGGTGATCAAATACCACCAAAAGAAAGCTCTATTTTGTGGGAAAAATTACATAAATTACATTTATGTACAGCATTGTATGACCGTGCAAATTGTAAGTTAAAGTAACGCAGTGCCGTAATCACAAACAAAATGGCCTGGTCATGAGGGGGGGGGGGGGAGGAATTCCACAGAGCAAGTGGTTAAACAATTGCTACAAAAGCTATATTGTATTTGAATATTATTAAAAATGACCTTTCCTTTTCATTTTGCAGCCCTGTAATTTTCTGTAAAATTCAATGCAATATGGCCATCTAGCGGTGTTCCATAAACCATTGGTGTACGGAAAACCCCCAGAAATGTGATTTCCCCAGAGGTCTCCCAGACTTTCCCAGAGGTCTGCACAAAGATATGAGTCATATTTTAGGCATCCTCTGCAACAAAAAATTTCATTTTGGTGGGATACTATCAAATGATCATTCTAAAGTGATGCAGGCCCTGCAATTTTCCTCATTGGACTGCAAGTACATTAGCTCATTAATGAAAAAGTCACTATTATTCAGATTCACTCTGCACACAACAGCTTTAACTTCAGAGCAGAAACAGCTAGGACTCTGCAACACAGTTTGTTAAAAACCCTGCAATGTACATTGGTCACACAAAGGGGAATGTTTCTTTCACCCAACAAAAGTGGAGTTACTCTTTAAGAATGTTTTGGTTGAACTTGGGCTTTAATGAAATCTACAAGCAGCAAGTCTAGATGTGTTCTTCTCAGACAAATATACATAAGCTCCTAAGTGCATAAATCCTATAGCATTCTGAGAGTTCTTCACCTTGAGGTCTAATTGGCTTTAACACTAGCAAGAGGAAATTGTACTGTGTTAGGAACAAAATGTGCAGAAAATACCTGTCAAATATAAAAAAGAAATTGAAAGAAGAATTACCATTGGCAGAAAATGCTTAAAGCAACCTACCTGCGGCTAATTTAATGTCCAGTGCTGTCCGAATTAACGCCATCAGTGTGGATGTGAAGTGGACGGTAAGGTCTGTATCAGAGATTGGCATGTTCATCCTTACCAAACGCTGCAGAAAAAGCCAAATTGTCATGGAGGCCAAAGGTATCATCGGTTTATTATACAACTACTGTTCAAGGAGGGCCAGTCTGCTACATCTCAACCAATATTTTGTTTGACTTCAAATAGCTATTAAACTGAACACTGAGTATTCCCAGTGCTGAGAGGTATAACAGTCAAACTTTTATAGAATAAATAGTAAACATTTATCTACAAAGTTTTTACGTGGTACTGTGTCTCAAAGTGAAATTCTGATAATGTGTTTCCCCTTTCATGGAAACCTATAGTGTTTTAATTTTTAGGGTGCTTATTTGAATTTAAAAAGCCTAATGTAAATTATTTTATTACATTTTGTTTATGTAATCCTATGGAAAGTTGATTCTATTACATGTGCACTCAGAGTGGCATCCATATATTCTCACTAAATGTTTACTGCTTGTTTCCTGCTTGGCAAAGTAATTGCCCTTCGCTACTCATACCTATAATGATTACTTCAAAGCAATACGGAAAAAAAACAACAAGCAAAATGTGTACACTTCATTAAGTAGTTCTTCTGTAAACTCCAAAGCGGTACTTGCTAATGTTGGTGTGTTATAGATTCCCTTTAAAAATAGGCAATTTATCCAATCAGTAGATCTACAGTTCATTTTGAGAAATATACGTTTCTTTAGTGGATGAAAAAAACAAAACTTTATGTTCAAACTCGAGTAGCTGAGAGTCACAGACTGGACACACACCTTGCACAGTAAACAAATGTTTCAGTATCCATTTTTAAGTAAAAAGGAAAGCCAGTAAAGCAACCACTGGCTCCAAATTTGACTCTTCCCCAGTCTTTTTAGATTTCAGAAATAATTTGTTCAAATTGTGTGCAAAGCATTAGGACCAACATCTGTCCTACTTTTAAGCTAAGCTGCCTCTTAAAACACTAAAATGTCTCAAGAGTGCCATTGCATAAGCGCCTTTAATGCAATGATACAGCACAGACACAAATGGCATTGTCAACTATGCCATATTGACTGTTATCAAGAGTTTTTTTTAGTTTTTTTTAGGAGACAACTAAGCTCAAAAAACAAGAGAATTTTGAAGCTGACTAAAGAATCTCCTTAATGAGTTCTCGGTCAGAATTTTGTAATATTAAGCATGTCCAGGAAACTGGGTAACCAAAGGTCAAGACCATGGGGAAAAGTCAAGGAAAATGTATTAGGACTGTCAGCCTCAGGTGACTAAAGAGTTCCTTTCAATGACTTGCCAGAAGAACGTCCCTTTACCAATATGCAAGCCTTCAGAAACAAGCAATGACAAAATGTGTATCACACATATGTCAAAGGATTGCATGGCTAATCCCCATTCTACAAAATAAGAAAATTGTTGGGCCACTCACACCTCATATAGCACTCTGTGCATCCTGCAAAAGTCTGTGACACTGTGGAGACACATCATTTTCATTTTATACATCAGGGACGTGCAGTCAGGGGAGGCAGAGCCTCACCTGGCATGAACATTAAAAAGAGGGTTGTAGCTCGGCGACCTGGGGTTACAGAGACCCCAAATTTGGTTCCGGAGATACGGGGCTCCTTGTGTAGTCTGTCAGATGCTGCGGCCAGTTTAACCGGTTCCCGACTGGCGCACGACGATGTACGTCGGCAGAATGGCACGGACAGACATAAGGGCATACAGGTACGTCCCCTTAAGAATGCGTACGCGCGCCGGTCGGGACCCCCGTGAGACCGGTCACGGGTCCCGCGGACTTGATCGCCGCAGGGATACCCGCGATCACCTCATGGGAAGGCTAAACGGGGAGATGCGGAAGTAAACAGCATCTCTCCGTTCTGCCTAGTAACAAGTGACACTGATCTCTGCTCCCTGTGATTGGAGCAGAAATCAGTGTTCACTAACACACAGCCACGCCCCCCCACAGTTAGTAACATGCCCCTAGGACACACTTAACCCCTACACTGCCACTCTCTGGTTTACCCCTTCACTGCCAGTGTCATTTACACAGGAATCAGTTTTGTATTTGTATAGCACCAATTACTGTATAAATGACAATGGTCCCAAAAAAGTATCAAAAATTTCTGATGTGTCCGCCATAATGTCGCAGTCACAATAAAAATCGCTGATTGCCACCATTACTAGTAAAAAAAAAAAATTATTAATAAAAATGTCATAAAACTATCCCCTATTTTGTAAATGCTATAACTTTTGGGCAAACCAATCAATAATCGCTTATTGTGATTTTTTTTTTTTACCAAAAATATGTAGAAGAATACGTATCGGCCTACACTGAGGAAAAAAAAAGTTTTTTTTTTATTTATATTTATTATAGCAAAAAGTAAAAAATAATGTGTTTTTTTTCAAAAAATTGTCGCTCTTTTTTTTGTTTATAGCGCAAAAAATAAAAGCCGCAGAGGTGATCAAAAACCACCAAAAGAAAGCTCTATTTGTGGTAAAAAGAGGGCGTCAATTTTGTTTGGGAGCCACGTCGCACGACTGCGCAATTGTCAGTTAAAGCGACGCAGTGCCGAATTGCAAAAAGTGGTCTGGTCTTAAGCCAGCAAAATGGTCTGGTCTGAAAGTGGTTAAATACAAGCTAACACACTCTGTTTTCAGCAAACTGAGAGGATGAGCTCACAGTGCCTCTCCTCACTTCTTGTCAGAGGCACTGAGCTTAATGGACAGCTTGGAGTCTTGGACCAATGGTAAAGTACTATTGGCCCCAGCTGTCAAATCACATTTTTGCAGTGGAGGCTCTCCTCTCACTGCAGTGTCATAGAAGGGGCATGTGTCAAACACAAATGCTCCCTTCCAGCCCAGCCCTCCTAGCTACAAGTAAAAAACATGGGTTATGGGTATACGATTTACCCATAATCCCAGGTTTTTCTCACACAATTAAGAGGAAGAATGAGAATCTGCTGCTGCTGAAAAGGTACCGTTTTAATCAAGCTAAATCATATATTATTATGCTATATGTTATAACATAATCATTTATTATTTATCTATTTACTGTGAAATTACTGGTTTGAAGTTATAACTTCAAACTTCAGTAATATGTCTGTTAAGCCACCTGCCTAAGTACAGTTTTTGAAATTATAGTAAATTACCTTATAAAGAATATATAATAATTATTTGTATATTACTTATGTGGAATGGCGCCAAACTTTAAAATTTTTTACAGGATACATGTTTAGAGTTACAGTGGAGGTCTAGTGCTAGAAGTATTGCTCTCACTACAACATTCGTGGCGTATGTAACCTGTGTGTATGGCTCTGATACTAGGCAGTGCCTCACCAACCACTGACCTCACCGCACGTCCCTGTTATACATAGAAATGTATGTAGAATACACTGTGTGGCAGTTTGCACAGGCAATCCTGTTTAATATGGCTAAATGTAGAGAGGCTGTGAAGGCCCCTCTTCAATGTTAGACATTGTGCAGCAATAACTGGACACTGCGCAGTGCACCAATGTATCGGATTTGTTGATGTCTCTGACCCATATTTACCTACATTTCACAGATTGTGCTACAGTTTTTCAGAAGAGGAAGTCGCCATAGCAGGGTCTGCAACTTCTCTCAGAATCCCTTTTTTAAGCATTGATGGCTAGTATGCTATTCTTTAAATCTTTGTTTTTGTAACATTCTTTCCCAAAATTCCACTGGATATAGTTTTGTGCTAAAATTAGCTTATTTTTAACTGCCTTCCTAGCTATGGGTTACTTTTGTAGGTTGGCCAGAAGCTGAATTTTTCCATTTTAGCTATTACAAAAGTTTGTACATTATCAATTTAAGGGTCACCTTGACCACCTTGATCTGTCTTGGAACCTGTTGGGGGGCTTACTGGCAAATTTTAAAGAAAAACTCCCTTGTACCTTTTAGTAATCTGAGGCTGACAACAGTCAAAGTAAGGTCTATTAGCCAGGCAATTCCATAATACATAGAAGACATGCATCCGAACTTCATGCAACAGGATATGCACATGACAGCATGCAAGTCAGGTGTCGTTTTAGAGGACTATCAGACTATACAGAAGGAACTGGGATAGTGGTGGTAAAGTAGGAAAAAGTGAAAAGAGTTGGGTTTATAACTAAATTTTGCATCTAAAATCAGATGCACTGTAAGACTAAAAGACGTAAACAGCTGTGTAGAGGGTTCTGGTTAGCTAGTGTAGCCAGCAGATGTACACAGACCACCAGATAGAGAAATGGGAGGGGGATGTACAGATTACAAGATAGATACACAGCACGGCCACAGTACACAGACCAGCGAGTCACTGGCACAGAAGAGGAGGAGGGTGACATCTCTTCTACCTTATATGCCACACGTGCAGGGCATTTCTTCCCCAGGCCAAGGGGAGGGGGCATATGTCGCAGCATCTCGTACATATCAGTGTAGCCAATGCGCCCACTGCATTGATGGGAAAGAAGGCGACATAGGTGCAGCAGCAAAGGACAGATGTACAAGGATGGAGGATGCACACCACGTATGGATCCAACAAGAGCCGGAATGTGAACAAGTAACAACAAGGATGGCAAGGAGACAGGAAGAGTGCCCAAAGATATGGACAAGCATAGGAAAGGCCATTGATTGGCACATAGTTATGATAGAAGTGATAAGGCAGAAAGGTTAGGTAAACAGAAAAAAGTGTCCAGGCCATGATGTAATAGAAGACACATGAAAGAGACCCAATGAGGCATAATGAAAATGGCAAGACCCAAAAACATAGAAAACAAAAAAAGTCATAAGATCAGAGATTAAAAGAATGGAAGAAGAAAAAAAAAAAAATGAAGCGCAAATTAAAAAGATTGCAAAACCATGAAACAAGGATGGAAAGCAAAGTACAGACAAGAGGAAAGGGAAGATGCCAGCCAAGGATGGGGTTCAACATGGGAGGGAAACAGACAAAAAAAAAAAACATATCTGATTAGCATGAAACTGTACACCCTTGACATTCAAGCACAGGTATGTTTTTTTGTACTGTTAAGGGTTTGGCGGAGGTTAGTCAGGTGGGTGAGGGGAAGGGGACTTTGTTTTCTTTCTGTTCAAACCATTTCACTGAAAGATTGACATTCAGCGGGCAGTGTTGAGCAGAGAGTGTGGCACGCAATTTCAAGGTGACATAACCATGCCCCTTGTTTTTTACCACAAAATGGGTGCCAATTTCAACCCTTCAATGTCTGATGCATCACATTCCCCTGCAGCATTGAAGTGGTGGAGTGAAATTTCTAATCATCATGCTTGTTAAGAGGGTCCAGGTAGCCTCACCATGGAGAACACTAATGTATAAATCCAAAATGTTACAAATAATATAGATGGATACCCTAGACCCGGCTCATGACCCTCTCCAAGTGAGGCCACCTGAAACCCTTGTTGGCAGGGTTAAAAGCATGATAAGTTGGCAGCGGGCAGTACTGCTGGCCTTGCGTTGGCATGCTGGCGCAGCCCACCCTGGAAATTTCTTTTAGACACCCCCAAGCTTCCTTATGGATGCAAACTGGCTTTCAGAATTGCAAACCTTGTAGGCTACCCGCGACGGGCAGCGCTTCCCCAGCCCCAGTGGAGGGGCAATTACACGTAATAAATTGTACATATCCTTATAGTGAATTCGATAACTAGAAAGAGAATAGCACAGTGTATCAAGATCAAACATTAAACGGTCACCTTTTTACTGTCTGGCAGAGAAAAAACACATATACACAACAAATACAATAAAATGATAATCTGTACTAATTAACCTTAGCAAATCAAAACTTTCTATTTTAATAAATGTCAGATTCATCATGTAGATGGCAAATTAAAGAGTTATATAGTCCAAATTGACCTTGCATTTACAGGTGGAATCTGGCAGACCCTATTATCGACTGGCTTTTACATATACTGAGGACCTAAACAGATAGAGATTACTCTGTCACAGCTCCTGGATCTATTGCCATTCACCCATTCTGCAAATTTTGCAATAAAGCATAAAATAAGCATTTTTGTTAAGTGTGGCTGTGCCATGTTTGCCACCTTCAGGATCTCTAGGGGTACAAGAAACCATGAGGGGTTTAAAGAGAAACATTGGTTGGTTGCATAGCAGGCACACTCCATTGCCGACAACTGCCCCCCTGAAATTTCCATATTATGTCAGCTTTAATGTGTACACAGGCTTTGGAGTCTCCCCAAAATGACCATGTGATAGCACTAAGACCCTGGAAAAGTCCTGTAATGCTTTCAATGTCACAAAAAAACATAACTGTATAACAAATTAAATATCTGCTGGCTTGCCTTATATTAATTATAATTATCTAAAGCTGAAACCTATCCGGCCATGATTCTCTAATGTGTGTTTATATTTGTTATTGTGATTCATTTACCATTTAAATCTTTTATGGGTATATTAAAGTGATTGTAAAGGAAAATATTTTATTTAAAAAAACAAAAAACAAATATGACACAATTACCTGCTCTGTGCAATGGTTTTGAACAGAGTAGCCCTGACCCTCCTCTTCTAGGGGTCCTCCCCGCTCTGGGCCCCTCCCCCTTGCCAAGTGCCCCAATAGCAAGCTTCTTGCTGTTGGGGTACTTGTGCGTGCTCACTCTCGAGCCAGCTCTCTGTGTCCATAAGATGCAGAGAGCATAGCTCAGCCCTGCCCCCGCCTCACTTGCTGTGATTGACAGCAGTGGGAGCCAATGGCTCCCGCTGCTGCATCTCAGCCAATCAGGAGGGAGAGACCCGGGAGAGCCTTGGGTCTCGTGCACATTACTGGATAGGGTTCAGGTAAGTATTAGGAGGGGCTGAGGGGGGGGGGGGGAGCTGCACACTAAAGGTTTTTTACCTTCATGCATATAATGCATGAAGGTAAAAAACCTTCAGCCTTTACAATCACTTTAATAAGTAGTTAATATAGTTAAAGTGGTTGTAAAGGTAGAAGGTGTTTTACCTTAATGCATTCTATGCGTTTAAACCTTCTGTGTGCAGCTCCCCCCCCCCCCCCATAGTTACCTGAGCCCATTCTTGATCCAGTGCTGTGCACAAGAGCAGCAGCTCTCTCCACTCTCTCTCTCTCTCCTTACAAGGCAAATTGATAGCAGCGAGAGCTATTGGCTCGTGCTGTTGTCAAGCCAAACCTGCATCTATTGACACAGGCGGCACAGCTCGGGATCAAGCCTGAAGGGCTGCCACAATAGGAAGCCGCTTCCTATGGTGGCACGCAAAGGAAAGGAGGAGCCAGAAGTTCCGGAGGGGAACCTAAGAAGAGAAGGATTGGGACTGCTCTGTGCAAAACTGTTGCACAGAGCAGGTAAGTATAACATGTTTGTTATAAACAAAAAATAGGGTTTACAATCACTTTAAAATAACTTCCACTAAAACTATTTAGGGGAAAGGCTAGATCTTTTTTCAGGTATTTATTGCTGTCTGAGGAGAGGGAAAATCTCTGATGAGGACACAGACAGCAGTAAAGAGCTTACAATAATATTAGATAAACATGGCCATGATACTTGCATGATCAAAGTTTTATAAAATGAACAAGGAGGCATTGTACAACAGGCATCAAAAGCAACCTTGAGATGCTGTACTACTGTTACATTCTACACAGGGTTGCCAACCTCCCGCAGAATTTTTTACTGACAAAACATTGAAAATTTACTGGCGGAGCACATTTTTTTACTGGCAACCTGAGAAATGACAGAACTCCTATTAAAAAACTAACACAGTGAATATTTAAACAGTATAAACATGATATGGAACACACTGACAATACCTATAACAAAGTCATTTGCTTGATTTACACTTAAAAAGTCAACACAGCATGAAAAGATCAGCCCTTGATATTTACTGGCAGTTGTAAAAAAAATCTCAGATTTTTACAAACTGTCAGTAAATTTACTGGCGGTTGGCAACCCCAATTCTACATACTGCACTACTGTTACATTCTATTGTAACTCTTTGGTAGAAACAACCATTCTGTATCTCACAGGTTGCATGCAAGTTCTGCTGTAGTGACACTGTATGTTACATGTGACATGTTGGCCTGGAACTGATCTGTGGCTCGTACAACCATGGGAGGGTCATGTTTGCCCACACAAAGATGCACAGGTGTTCCACATGCATCCCTGTGCAAGCAGTTCCATTCACGTCAATTGGCTGCATGCACACGGCTGCTGCTGCCAATCTGAGATCCCTGAACTCACACTGTCTGCATTTAGGGAACACAAACACGTGCCTTTACCCACATGGATGTTAAATTGGGAGCAGCAGCTCTGTCCATGCAGCTATTGTGTCCCAGTTGATATGAATGGGACTGCCTGCACAGGGATGGAACACGTGTGCATCCCCGTATGGGAACACACAGCGGTCGCAAAAGTATACGCTCAGGTAGTTCCATGTAAACAAGGCCTTGCACAGGTATTTTTTACAATAAATCTGCAACAGACTCAGCCAACTGAAGTAAACAAAAAAACATAAGCAGATGTTAAGTACACATTGCATACAAAAATAATCAACAGATTCAGATAAGTAGGCAGTTAAAATTCCTTGCATGTCAACATTTTCTAAACAAGTTTACTTTAAATGAATTGAAAAATATAGGGGTTGCTGTTGCTGACCTGCATTTAAAAAGGCTAGCTGGCTGTCTCTAGCATTGACTCTTGGGGGTCACTGGCCTGGAACAAGCATGCAGCAAATCAAGTCAGATCAAAACCGGAATTCTATTCTGTATCTTTGTTGCAAGTCAGTGATAGCTAGCATTTTCAGGAGAGGTCAGCAACGGTAGCCTTCTTTTCTTGGTGCATGTCTCCTTTAAGATTCTGTGGGGAAACCAAGTACAGCATCTAATCCAAACCCTTCCACATAATTTTTGTCACCTGATGACATATTCGCTTAAAAATGGGTAAAATGGGTTTTAACAAGGTCAGTTTTCAATCAGTATACAAAAAGTTTTTTTTCTTAAAAACATACCAAGCAGCTGGATCATACTCTGCCCAAACACGGATGAACTCATCGAGATGATGTGGACCCAGAATGGAGGAGTCTCGAGTCAAATACTCAAAATTATCCATGATGACGGCCACAAAGAGATTGAGCATCTACTCGCGGTGGGAGAAGAGTTAAAAAAAATGTCAGATGAAATTATTCAAAACAAACAGCATCTGCAAGTAAAATTGACAACCATTATATATATATATATATATATATATATATATATATATATATATATATATATATATATATATATATATATATATATATATATATATATTTTTTTTAGGGAAATTGGTCCAATGCAAGTCTTCCCACACACTGAGATTAAAATAGAATGTATTGTTATGTTTATGTGATATGAAATATCACAACATTTTATATTTGCTCTCCAGCAGGAGGTCACTGCAGGCTTTTTCTACATCTGTGGTTTCTTAAAAATAGATGGAGGAATGAGTCAGAGGAGAGGTTGAAATGGGCTTTCTAATTCGTATACGAGGGACGCCAACAAGAATGCAGAAAGCCAAACATACTGTGCACTAATGGAAGGGGTGCCAAATAAAATGTTTTAGTTTATACTAAAAAAAAATTCAACACGTTTCGGAGCTCAGAAAAATCTCCCCCTTTATCAGTATTTCAGTTAAAAAAGAGCTTTGAATGTGTCATCTGTGTGCACGTCAATGATGTCCATCCCAGTGGTAACTGTTTCACTAAGGGTTGGGGTGATGCTGGGGTTGCAATCAGATCTGTTAATCAGGGCAAGGCTACCCCATATTTTGGGAACCTCTGATGAAGTCACTAACACCACACTTCAACTTCAAAACAAGGTTAATGTGTGTTAGGAGAAATGTGAACCTGTTGACGGACCTAAGTCCGCTGAAGGTGCTTGAAGGATTAGTAGTGGAGGCCCTCCATTGAGCCAGGCCTGCCCCATTTTAGGGTCTCTCAAAAAAAAAAATGATCTTGAACCATTCCAGGCCACGTGCGTTCAACATGGGGGAGAGGGCCTGGCAAAGCACCTTGTCCCCATGTTGATGAGGGGGGTTACTAATCAGACTCTAGAAGCCCCCTTTAGCAAGGGAGCCCAAAGACCTTGGCCACTCAACCATGTGAATGAGTAAGGCCTACATAGTACCCCTACTCATTAAAAAAAAAAAAATCTCAAAAGTGAATAAAAACAAGACTGCCCTTTATTAAAAAAAAAAAGGTCCACCGATGTAAATCCATTGTCAATTACAATGAACGTCGGATGCCGACCCGGAGTATTAAATATCTTTATTAACTGATGTGTTTATTGCATATCTGTGAGTTTTACTGCTGGTCTTTTGATGCTTCCATGGAGGATGTGTTTAGAGTGCTGCTTTTCTTAAAAGTTATATAAAATATCAATATATACACTTGAAACTGATTAAAAATCAGTACTCTGTCCACAATAACATGTGTATTTCAAACTGTAACCTCCACCCAAAGCCCCACTTACCAGGAAAGAGCACAGGAAGATAAAGGAGACAAAGTAGAAATATGCAAAGTCACTTCCGCATTCCGCTGTGGTGTTACCGGAGCGCGGGTCACAGGATTTGTTGCTGAGACAGGCCAGCATGATCTCGTGCCAGCCCTCACCAGTGGCACTCCTACAAGGAGGGTTAGAACAAGCCATATCAGAATCCACACTGACTTACAAAAGGTTATCTACGAGGGGACAAAATCCTGTAGAAAGGTATATATCACACTGGTGGCAAAAACAACAAGAAGTACAATTAAACAGAGAAGACATACAGTACATAAATGAGAAGAAGAGTGGGAAAGAGATTTGAAGGCGCTGAAGGTGGGATTTTTCTTTATCTTAGGAACCTTTGCCCTCACTTTCTGCTGTGCCTCCAGAACAGGAAATTAAAGGGAATCTCCCCTGCAGGGGCAGGGCAATAAGACCTTATAAGAGGTTCTTACCCTTCCCTAATCTAAAAATGTACCTGAACAGGAGCATCAGTGCTTGAAAGAAGGTGCGGAAGTTGTTATGCCGGTTGATGGCGCTGTCATCAGACAAAGCAATGTTGCCAAATACCTGAAAATAAAGAAAAATTTATAACAGGAAATACACATAAAACATCAGAATTTTAACTTAGCTCTGAAACAAGAACAAAAAAGAATAACTATTGCATTGGAATGTAAAGGTATGCACTGTTTTGTTTGTTTTTAAATGACCAGTTACAGGATAAGTTCATCTTTGGAACATGTTACACGTCCCACCCATATTTAGGGTGGGACATGTAACACGTTTCAGCTCCTGCCATGTCTTCCCCCCAATCCTCCACTCCCTGTAGCAGCAGGTGGGGGTTCTTCTCTAAACACCCACTGTTACTTCTTAAAAACAGCACAGCTGTCCGGGACTTGGTTCACACCACCACGTCATCCATTCACAAATTCCTGTTAATTAATAAACTACAGGTCCATGGCAGATGGATTTGTATTTTTCAGGGTCCATGCACACTATGAGCAGAAAAAAATGCCAGAACCTATGTCAGAAAAAATGCTCATAGTAGCTTGTATAGCATTTTTTTGTTTTTTTGTGCTGAAAATGCCCCCCTCGGCATATACTTGAGTCAAGCACTTTTCTGCAGCAGAGAATGACATTTTCCAACCTGACTTTGGGGCCCCGTATCTCGGGGCACTTGGTGCTAAGAACCCAATTTGGTGTGCAAACCCAGTGGAACCAACACTACAACATATCCAAATTTGGTGTTCCTAACATTAAGAGGCCCAGAGATACGGGGCCCCAAAGTCGGGTCAAAAAATGTCATTCTCTGCTGCATAAAAGTGCTTGTCATTTTCCGACCCGACTTTGGGGCCCCGTATCTCGGGGCCACTTGGTGCTAGGAACCCCAAATTTGGTGTGCAAACCCAGTGGAACTAGCACTACAAATGGCCCCAAAGTCGGTCAACTGTGTCCATCTGCAGCAATGTCATTTCGGGATCCTTTGGGTCCAGAGACCCCAAATTTTAGCTGCAGCTAGGGGGCATCTAGGAACCCTTAACTACCAAGTTTGATGGTAGTTAAGTTATGCAAATGGGCACAGTGCGACATGCAAATGGGCACAGTGAGGCTGCAAATGTGCATTGTTCTCTTTGACCCTCTTTTCCACTTACAGTAGCTGCACATTTCTCACCCTAGGCTTATACTCGAGTCAATACGTTTTCCCAGTTTTTTGTCGTAAAATTAGGTGCCTCGGCTTATATTCGGGTCGGCTTATACTCAAGTATATACGGTAAGCGTTTTTCCAAAACATTTCCTTCTGCTCTTTTTAAATTATAAACAATGTACACGTTTAGCTGCATTTATAAGCAATTAGCTTTTTTTCTGCCTCAAAACTAAAGGTGAAGTTAACCTTTAATGCAAGGTATTTTTTGTATTTTTTATTCAAACACACTACTTTGACTGCTTACCTGCATACCAATAATGGCATAGATGAAGAACAGCATTGCAATTAGGAGGCAGACATAGGGCAGGGCCTGTGGACAAAGGGAATATACCTCATAGTTATTGAAAATATTTTTTACCAACAAAAAAGTTACATTAATCTGCCACAGTTAAAACTCCTGACCTTGAACGATTGTACGAAAGTCCACAGAAGGATGCGGATGGTGTAACCTTGACGTAGCAACTTAATCAGTCGAGCAGCTCGAAATAATCTTAAGAAACTTAGGTTGATGAAATTTTCCTGTGTTGGGTGAAAATGTTAGAATAAGTCAACAAAAGGCAAGGACAAAATGTTGGTATAAAATTCCACATTGAGACCCATGAGCAAAGAGAAAGCCAAGCCCACTTCATTCCTAAGTCAAGCAAAAAACTTGCAGCTTGCTTGGTGTTTACATACCAGAAGGTAGGACCAGGACCCAGACACATGCAAACATTCTTTCTGCTTCTCCTACTCTTAAGGTGACCATACACAGAAAGTTCTCATTAGTTGTTAGCAAGCAGGCTGATGATAGAAATGACATAAAAACTTGTGTAGGGCAAACTCTGCGCCCCATCAGTTTGTAACAAAGGGGAACCTCTGTGCATTGTTCTGTCATATGGCATGCACATTTAAAAAACAATATTAACAAAAAGTGTCAAACTATGGGTCCAGGTTATAAAATTTGTTTTTTTACACTATAGTCCCATAAATGTTATTACCAGTATAACATAAAAAGGGGGTGGAGGGTGTGATTTTTTTTCAATACAGAGACTCTTGACCATGCTAGGGTGTATTTTGGGGTTTAAACTGGTCAAATATTATTATTCAGGATTTATATAGCGCCAATAGTTTACGTAGCGATTTACAATGTAGAGGAGGGACAGTACATTAACAATACAGAAGGAATAGGAGGGCCCTGTTAGTGGAGCTTACAATATATGAATACTGTTGGTCATTCATAAGAGTCTCAACTGTTAATAAACATCCACCATTCCATTTGTGGGATTTTGCATTAACTAGAAATGAAATTTGATTGGCTGCCTTGGTTTAGTGTCCTTTTGCTCCTCAACTTGGTGAACAAGCCCCTTGTGTGTTTGGTTATTGTAAGAGAAGTAGTAGTAGAGTAGCAATGAACAGGTGCTCCACATTCTAGAACTGCAAAAAAAATGTTGGACAAAAACATTTGACCTAACCAGGTGACTTCTGATAAGAGTTCTTCACCTATTGTTTACATGCATAATACCAAAATATATTATTGCGTATGGCCAGCTTTAGACTCAACATATATTATTCTAGAGGTAGTTATTTCCAGAAGCTTTGAAACAAGAACCCATCATTCTTCGCTTTTAGACCCTATTTTCCCAGACCATGGCATGCTACCCACACATGACCCTTGGTGCCATCCCGCACATTCTTTGTAGCTGATTATTAGAAGCACAAGCATAGCAAGCCCACAGGCTGCAATCTGCAGGGTAAAGCAAAGCAAGGGAGATCATGATAGATGCATGATAAAAAAGAAATTGAGAAGGGAACAATGGAACAGAAATGGTAACTATGCAAAATATAAAGAGGAGTCAGCTAAACAAACCATCATGAACTAAATGTTATGCTTTAAAGTGGTACTGCAACATACACACTTTGCAGGCCTGCATTTTGTCAGCAAAAGCCAATAGAGTCTCTGAAGACTTGCGCTTGTGAATTTTTGCAATGCAAACAAAACTGGAAGCCTTGTTGTGTGTAGGTCAGAGATCCACTTTAAGATGAACACAGTTATTTACACTTTTGATTTAATTGAACACAACTGTGAAATAGTTCAGGTGGGAAATTTTTGAAGGATAACTTTCATTCAGGAGATGAAGGCTTTATCACAATGGGCTGATGATCTCATACTAACACATGTTTGTATCCATCTGTGCTGACTTCAGCCATGTCAACTACAAAGGTCTGAAGTAGAGGTGCTGCCGCTAAAGTGGGAGTTCCTGGGATGTACCCTTATGTTGGTCACGAAGGGCTACTCAAATTGGTGACGTCAAGAAGGTGCCATAGCTGTCAGGACCACAAATTGACCTGAAGACTCAGGATATGCTCAGAAAGTTACTAAGCAGATACATTGTGCCAGAAGTGTAGGTAAAAGCCACAGGTCCTGATGCAAAATCTGAAAATAGGCCCATCACATTATTATACAAATGTCTGTAATAGTCCCATGACCTTCTTTTATAAATGGAAGACTTATGTCCAGTGGTAAAATGGATGTGACGCTATATGTGTAATAAATTTAACAAATCATTAGACAGCAATGTATATCCTCAGCAAATTATACTGTGCCCTTGTTGTTTATAAAATATGTATATATATTAGTATAAATACATATACCAATGAGTTTTCGGTATCTAGAAAGGCAAAAACCTTTGTCAGTAAAACAGACTTTATCTGTCCCCTAAACTGAGTCACACTATCCCCTACAGTTGACCTGCTTGCATTGCTTCATGCAGTGGTTGAGATGACATGCAGAGGAACAGGTGTCACTGCTGTCTAGACATATCTATAACAACCTTGATTAAAACTTTTTAGGCTGGAGAGGCCTTTTCTCACCTTTAAATCTTCACTCTGGGCCTCATTCACATTAGAATTCTCCAGAGCAGGCAAAATGTGCCACCATAAGAATATCTTTTAGCATTGAGGTGCCCTGTAGAAAACTCCTGTATGATGCATTTTTTTTTCCACTGGAGTGAATTTTTATTTCAAGCATTCTAAATAGTGTCCTTAAAAAAACATCCAAAATGCACATGCAGCAGCATGCTATATTTCATGCATTTCTACCATGATGGAGCCCTAATTATTTTTCCTGTATGTTACTTTATGAGCACAAGTTGAGGAGTGTCAACAAGCAGCGACTCCTGTTCCCCTTTTGCTGTGGAAGAGGGGGCATTCAGGCTGGGGAAGGTCTGAGAAGATGTTTCCTGAGCAATACCAAAAAAACAACAAGCATATTCAACACATCACAGTCTTTCAGGCAGCAAAAGACAGAGTTGGTTATATTATCCATAGTAGCCATCAGTCTTAAGTGAAGGCCACTGCCAGTGGCTCTGAACCTAATTTTGGGGCATGTTTTACTTAGTGGCTGGCAAAACTTTGCAACTCAGGTAGCAGCTCTCTTGTTCAGCAGTGCAGAAACACTGTTCTTGGAATATATAGAAGGGAATTGTTTTTATAATCTAGTTATTCAGGCACGAACACATTGGCAGACATTTTCCTTATTTATTGATATTTTTCTGTAAATTACATTGGGTTTTATACTGTATGTTGGATATGTTGTACTATAATTTATGTTCACTGGGGGGTAAATAAGTATACAAATATAAATAGAAAACCTTGCGCTTAGTTAAATATACAACCTGGAGCTGCTGCACGCAATTACACCTGAATACCAGAGAGAGAACCAATAAATCACGTGTAAAAGAATAATTTGTGTAAAAAAAAAAAAAAAAAAAACCTTCTCACAGTTTATATAACAAAGCAAGTCACCCTGCAATGAATGAGCCTTAATCTTAATAAATAACATTTTAAATTCATGTGTGAACTATAAAGATTTCATAAATTTGAATTCCTTAACCAAAAACAGGTTTTGTGACTGGGAGTGTCGGCTCCTTGGACATATATTAGTGCATATGATCTCTATAATTTGATATCAGTGCAGTCCAGTAAGAGGCCATTTCTCCTCACGGGCCCTTTGAGCACAATTGCACTTTGGTTCTTGAGAGAACTGAGCATGTTATGTTGAACAGTTTATGGACTTTTTAAGGACTGAAGCATTTTTCTTTTTGTATTATTTATGATTTATGTAATACTGATTTTGCATATATAAGTTCACATCAGATGCTAGATACCCTTTTTTTTTTGGTTAATGAATTAGAATTTATGAAATATTTATTGTTCACACATGAATTAAAATTTTAAATGTATTAAGATTGAGGTTCACCCATTGCAGGGTGACTTGCTTTGTTATACACACTGTAAAGTTTTTTTTTTAACGCAAATAATTTTTTACACGTGTTCACTATAGATTATGACTATGATTTTAGAAGACTGTGCACCATTCTTTTTGATTCAAGTTAAAAGGGTGGAGTCTATGTCTGAACCAAGGTATATACAAGTAGTTTTTATCCAGGGAACTACTATTTTAACTGCTGATTGTTTACTAGATTGATGTAAGTGTTTCGTAACCTTTTCTCTAAATAAAGTGGTTTACGGTTTTACACTATGTGGACCCCTTTTTTTTCCTTATTTGGTCACGTCTGAGGAGTACTAGGGATCTGTTTGGCCAGCCATGTTACCATCCTTTCCAGTCTTACCACTGAGGAATTTGTTTCCAACTGCCCGGTCCTTATCCAAACGCTTGTGTAGACTCCTATAATGTGGAGTCTAGAGATCATTTCATTTATTTGTCACTATTCACTCCAGTGTTCAAGCACTTTATGGAATATTGTTTATGGACTAACTTTTGAATATTATATAGTGCGGTAATTTTTATTTTGTATATTGGTAAAGTATAGTCTACCCTTACATCGTTGGTCAGAGGTGTAGTGTTTCTGTTGTCCTAATATGAGTGATTATACAGCATTCAATATGAAGACCATTTAGGTTTCAAAGTTAACCTCGTGGACTATGGCTAAAGCTAACAATACACTATGAGAATTTTGGCCTGTTCTTAATGAACCGGACGCAATTTGCTATGTGGGTGAACCTCTTGGCTCCCCCCTTCCTGACATCCTGCAAATGCAAAATCTAAATAGCCAGATGGAAAATTTTTGACCAAACAATGGCTGTATCCAGTCAGATGTACAACAGTCAGCTGAATGGCCAGTCCTACTTTCCTGTCAGATAATATAGATTGGTTAACTTAAGTCATCACATTTTTGTGGCAGTGTCCTCATGTACCCTCTCATCTACTTGTTTTTTCCTAAACAACTTCTCGTATAAATTTAAAATCTTATTTAAATCCTTTTCATTGGGCAAATGTCAAAGTTACGGTTGTCACATAGCTAAATCCTTGGGACTTGGTAAATGTTAAGTTACAAATAATAGCATTTGTTCATTTTTGGGCATGTGAATTCTTGTGAGTAAACCAGCTCAAGCGTGTCAATTTTTTTTTTTTTTTACTTGTAAGAGATACTAGTTTTTGGTCTTTTGCTGTTGAAAGATGAGGCATTTTTTAAATTATCCATGATGTGTTGTCTTTATACACAAAACGAAGTACTGAAAGACATGTCAAAATAAATCCCCCTGGAATTGCTCATTTAAAGCACCTTCTTGGAGGTATGGAGCAAGAAACTCATCCATAAGCAAGCAGAGACATCAGAGGAAGGTCAGGATGCAAAACATAACAAAAAATAAAAATAAAAAAATAAGACTGGTAAAAACAGAACCAACCGTGTTCTAGGTATGAGGTTGTCATGGGTGATTTTGGTACACGAGAGTTGAAGGTAATACAACATACAGAGACAGTGGGTATTTTTTGGGGGAAGGTTGAGATTATCCCGTATTGTATGTTGATTGAATAGCATGATTCGGCAGGCCGTGAAATAAATAAAAAAAGGGAAAAAAATATAAAACAAAGGACACGAACACCAAGACCATGTACACACACAAAAGAAAAGATGAATTAAATCAAACAGATCATAAGACAAATACGTTCGATGATTGCAAGTAAAAATATAGCTTTTCAACCATATTTTCAAATCGGGTTTATGGCTCAAGAAATACATAATACTGAAATACCAAATTAAATATTGCTGTGGAACAGTACACAGGATAGTTTCCTTCCCGGAGAAGGGGGTGTTAGTTGTTATATTTTCTTTGTAATTGCTGGAATTCGTACAAGTCTAGAACCCCTATGCTGATATTTCAGTTTCAAGTGTATGTTGAGCGACTGACCTCTCGTTTCCTATACATTATTTCTCTGACTCCTGTGTTCATGAGTTTACTGAGGCATGATCACGCAGACACAACAATTCTTTTGTCACTTCTATAAGAAGTATTTCTAAACCTTTCCAACTGAAACTGAGGATACTTTAAGAGCCTGAACAAGTAAAAGGGAACTGGATAAATACAGTTTATAAATTACCGTATATACTCGAGTATAAGCCGAGTTTTTCAGCACATTTTTTGGTGCTGAAAATGCCCCCCTCAGCTTATACTCGACTCAAGCACTTTTCTGCAGCAGAGTGACATTTTCCGACCCGACTTTGGGGCCCCATATCTCGGGGCCATTTGGTGCTAGGAACTCCAAATTTGGTATTCAAACCCAGTGGAAGTAGCTGGGGTTCCTAGCACCAAGTGTCCCCAAGATACAGGGCCGCAAAGTTGGTCAACTGTGTCCATCTGCAGCAATATCATTTCGGGACCCTTTGGGTCCAGAGACCCCACATTTTGGCTGCAGCTAGGGACCCTTAACTACCAAGTTTGAAGTTCTGTGAACCTATGGCTGCAAATGGGCACAGTGAGGCATGCAAATGGGCATTGTTGACCCTCTTTTCCACTTACAGTAGCTGCGCATTTCTCACCCTAGGCTTATACTCGAGTCAATACGTTTTCCCATTTTTTGTGGTAAAATTAGGTGCCTCTGCTTATATTTGGGTCAGCTTATACTCGAGTATATACGGTAGATTATTTTTTGCTGTCCAGACTTTTAATATCACATTTGCCAGGATGGTACAAACATTTATGCTTTAAAGATTAGCATCCGCTAAAATTGATCTTTTTTCTGGCCTTGACTTCCTGGTGAAAAAAAACATGGCAGGTTATGAGTTTGGCTTTTTAACCAAGCTGCTGTAGCCACCAGCCTAAATAATCTGTGTAGTCCTCTAGGGAACTCATTAGGGGTGCAAAAATGCTGCATTATGCATTCTCTAGTCAGGATTCTCCATAAAAATATAGGGAGAACTTTGTGATAACAGCAGCTCAGTCGAAAAGCTGAGTTCCTTGCCTAAGTGACAGTGCACCCACTGTGGGAAGGAAGGGGGTCTCAAACTGCAGGCTCGAAAAACAGTTGTGATACCTTGGACATCATGGGAAGTCTCTGTTCCACTGCAATAGCTGCCTGTTTTTCAGCAGAGCTGGGTTGTGAGCATCTCATTACTTGTCAGACATAGATATAAGTCAAGCTGTTCATGACAATGTGCCTGTTTATAATAAGGATCTGTTTTCCATTTAATACGCCAAACTTTCTGAAAACCAAACCCTCCCCATTGATGTGTCAGCAAATCCTCTTACAAATGAGATTAACATTCTTTCATCCCAATACAGTAATTAAACTTTTTCTCTGTGACCCATTAAGCATCCGTTATCTGTGTAATTAGCATACTGAGGCTTTTTAGGGAAGAATAAGTAATGGAAGAGGTTTCAGCATGTGTCCTATGGAAAGTCACATCGCTCCATAATATAGAATGTAATCTGCTTATATGCGATATCATCGGCTATTAACAATTTACAAATTGCCAGCTGCAGAGGACCACAAGTCCCAGCTTTCCCTGTCTGTACAACAAACAGGGATTTGTTAGAACTCTACAGCTACATGTAGAGGCTCTTTAATTGTGCAACATAGGTCTAAGACCCCTTTCACACCGACAGCACCTGCCGTTAGCGCTGTTTTAGAGGCGCTTTTCGGCCGCTAGCGAGGCAGCTTTAATGGCAAAAAAAGGGTTAAAAACTCCTTTTGCGGCGCTTTCAAAATGCTTTGGAATCACTGCCCATTCACTGCAATGGGCAGGGTGTTTTGGAAGCACCAATTACAGTGCTCCTAGACTGCCCCAAAGATGCTGCTTGCAGTAACTTTTGGTAACGTTCAGCAAGTGCACTGCCCGAGTGTGAAATGTCACACTGAAATGAATGGGAGGCCGTTTTCGGGCGCTTAGCAGAGGCTATTTCCCAAGCTAAAGTGCCTGAAAACCGCCTGAAACCCGTCCCCGTGTGAAAAGGGTCTTAATGAAGGGGCCAGCAAGACCTAGATTAAAGCTGGTTTGGATTACAGATTATTTAATAATGCAGGTGTAGACATTTCAGGTCTTTATCAGAACAATTTCATGTATAAGCAGCAACTACCCTATGGCAGATTTCTATTGGATACAAGATTAACCAAACCATGTTGAACTGCTTTTGATCACCCAAGATAAGTTGGTACTGAAACCAACCGCTCACTAATTCCTTCTACCCTCTACATTCTCTTAAAGAGGAAGTTAACTTCCTCTACCGACCTTTACCTATAGGTAAGCCTATAATATGGCTCACCTATAGGTAGTGTAAATATCTCCTAAACATGTACCGTTTAGGAGATATTTACATTACATGCAGCTAGTGATATCAATGGCACATGCGCTCTGAAGGAACTGGTCCCTTTTCTTTCGGAGCCCTGTGCCGTAAATAGCAGCTCCCGCGTGCATGTGTGGGAGTGACGTCATCACCGCCCTGAGCAGTCACAGAGCTGGAACCCGCAAACCCAGAAGCAAGACGGGTGAAAGTGTAAGCGGCTGCAGTGCTGACATTGCGGCACTGGAACAGCTTAGTTTTTAAGGTAAGTTTCACATAATGTGCTAGTATGCGATGCATTCTAGCATATTATGACTTTACCTTACAAAAAGAAAGAAAAACTTCCAGCGGCATACAACCGCTTTAAAGAGTATGTAAACCCTATCAATGAACATCTTGCTTGCTCCCTTTTGGTCTCCTAAATATACCAATGAAAGTGTTTGGTTATGTATTTTCGATAAGGGAAGAAAATCATTTTTTTTACCAGAATTATACCAGAAATTGTTTAAGGTAATAACTATCAGTTTTTTCTGCCTGTGCAGCTGGGAAGAGGTCTTTGTTCTAATCTCTCAGGGCTGACAACATGTGCTTAAAAATTCAGTGCAGAAAATATGGAGCATAAACAGTTTTTTTTTTTTTTCTATGTACTTGTAGCGTGCTTAAAGTGATAATGCTTGTGGCAATGTGCATGTACTGCACAGGTGTACTAAATATATATATATATATATTTAAGTTTTGCCTTGACATGCGCTTTTATACATGTATGCTGGGGTGAGCAAAACATACACCTCCGGCTCATCAAATTGCGCCTGCATAATTGACTGATTTTGTGAGGTAATAAGCTGGCTATACATGGGCAAATATCTTCCCAGGCATATTTATGTGGAAAAGTGAAGGATCAGAATTTGTGGTTTAAAAAAAATCTCTGTCCAATATTGAGCTCTGAAGAAGCGGTGAAACTGCCCAATGAAAACTGGGGCCAATGCTGGCCTTCATCAAGCTGGACAGATGGTTGTCTATAGACACAGAAAGTTCAGAAGATTTGACAAAAAAAGATCTTTATTCAGAGAATTGTTTTGAATATTTCAGGCCAACATTCGTTGCCAAGTCTTATGCCGTGTACACACGAGCGGAATTTCCGTCCGAAAAATCTTGGATGTTTTTTCCGACAGAATTCCGCTCAAGCTTGTCTTGCATACACATGGTCACACAAAAGTTCTCCGAACTTTCAACAGTCAAGAACGCGCTGACGTAAAACACTACGACGAGCCGAGAAAATGAAGTTCAATGCTTCCGAGCATGCATCGAATTGTTTCCGAGCATGCGTGATTTTTTGCGCGTCCGAATTGCATACAGACGATCGCATTTTCTAGGAACTTTTCCAGACCAAAAAATAGAGAACATGCTCTCAATCTTTTGCTGGCTGGAATTCCGCCAGCAAAAGACCAATGGAGCATACACACGGTCGCATTTTCCGACAAAAAGCTCTCATCAGAGTTTTGCTGGCGGCATTTCCGATCGTGTGTACGCATTACTTTAGTAAGAACAAAAATGATAATCAAAATTTTTATTTAACTTTATATCAATGTTAAAGAAAATATAGAATTTTTAAAAAAGGTTATGCGTAAAAAAAAAAAAAAAGATTAGCTTGGTGTACATTTATTCATGTGTTGCTAACATTTAAAAAAAAAAAAAAAAAACTTCTATGTATAGACAGTGGAAGCAGTCATATTTGTTAATTATACAATCAGGTTCAGCTTTTTTTCTTTGTAGTGTTGCACAATGGCTATGCTTTACTTTTGCAATTTTTTTTGAGTTGGCTGACTCACCAAAATCAGCACATTCCCTATGTTGCTTATCTTATCTCAACTTTTATTAATGGAGATGGAGTTATTGTACTGAAACACTAGAGTTCCCTCTAGGGGCTAATTTGCATAGAGTTACAGTTAATACAAACAAAAATATGAAAAAAACAAGCATTTCAAAGTCAAATCATAAATTACACTACAACAATAATTCAAATGTGCTCAACAGAAATGCACTATACATTCTATGGGCAGGATCATCTTCCCTATTGTTTCTTGTTACTGCTACACTTTGCTAAACAATTGTATCTACTAGAATTTGGTACATTTATGTATTGTATTATCTGTTCTATGTTCCCTACTTACATGTAGTACCTTGTACAGAGCCAGGGTGGAAATAATTCATTTATAAAAAAAATTAGATGTAGTTGTATTTTAGAATCGCTAGTTCTTCAACATTCAGATTATACAGAGGTCTTAATGGAACTTTCCTAGGACACATGGCATTTTCATGAAGATGAGTGATGCTGCCCTTGTTATTTGCATGGCAATTAACAATGCAAATTACAAGGCAATTAGTAACCAGGACAGGGGGAAGGGTAGCAGTGTTACGGCTTTATCCTCACTGACCAATCAAACAAGACCACCAACTTACACTTGACACCCTGCCGCACGTTTCTCAAATCCATTAATGGGGATGTACAAATAAGTGAACACCAAAAGTTTACATAAAATCAACAGCACAATTCATTTTTTCATTTCACCTTAAAAAAACACTGGTCTGTGGAGCATTACATTCAGAAGATATTTACTAAGCCTAGTAGTGACACCAAGTTTGCTGGTTGCATGCTGAAGCTTGGTAGAAACGTGTTTAAGAAGTACAGCCAGAACATCTGTATTCAATACCCCTAAATGGCTTAAACAAACAAAATGGTGCCCTTTGTGTTGGGTTTCTACCAGTGTTAATCAGCTACTGCCCAGTTTTTACCACATAGATTATACCCCTAAATGGCTGCTGATTGATATTTAATAGACTTCATGAAGGCTGTCCAGTGCTTTTCATGTGATGCTGAATGGGATGGTTTAACAAAGAAAAAAGCCCATGTGTTTTCACCTTAAAGCAGAACTAAACTCACTGATTTAACAGTTTGCCAAAACAGTTACAATCAAGGCATGGCATGAATGATAATGGTCACATGTTCTTGTGGTCTCAACCAAACTGTCATGCCATCAACGGCTGGCATCATAATTAATCAAATGTACAGCACCATGGCAACTTCAGTTCAAACAGAAGCCAAGATGGCAGCTTCCTTGGCTGCAAAGGATAGAAGGGTTTAGTTCTGATTTAAAGCCATGAGACTGTTTTTTCCCTATACTGTGGCAGCATCTTACTCTAACCCTTCAAGAGTAAAACATGTATGATGATGGCAAAAGTATTTGCAACTTGTACACATTTACTATAACTGGAACATGCTAAATCTGATGCAGCTTTGCTTAGAAACCAGTCCAGTCCCAAGTTTTATTGTCAAAGCTTAATTGAACAAGCTGAAGTTAGAAGTTGATTGACTACCATGCACAGCTGCACCAGATTCTGAGTGCTCCAGTTTTAGTAAATCTCCTCCAATGTGGATTTGTATTGGCTATAAAAAATTTAGACCACTCATATAGTTAGATTGGATAGATTGTTATGTACTAGCAAGCCAGGACACCCATCTGTGCTTGCATCAAATAAAAATCTCCCCTAAAGTTTTGTACAGTATATAATATGTACCAATCAGCAGTGAAGCACAGTAATTCATGGCATCTATATTTATATTTCAACAAAGATAGTGCAAGACAGCTGCTGATTGGTTGATCCATGAGGCATCCTTGGCAGAACTTTGTAAAGGGAAAAAAGCTGTTAACGCATATTTGTTGTAAGCCTGTTGTTCCCCAAGACTAGTGTGCTATGGGGGTCCACAATGCATCTAAAAGAGTATGTTCATTGTAAAATAGAGAACTGATTCAGCCAACCAAATAATGCTGTATGTATTTCCTATGAGACAATGTTTACTGCAGTTCTAGAGACATTTTGCTATTTCCACGCTTCGCAAGTGAAACACCTAATATCAGTATACTTACCGCTATCTCCGTTACTAATATATCAGTTATACTTCCCAAAACCGTGACAAAGTCAAACACATTCCAAGCATCCCGCAAGTAGTTCTGCACAAAAGACAGAAGATTTTTTTAAGAGAAGGAAAGTAAATGATTTTGGTAAAACACATCTCCCAAATCAAAGATGCCCATAAACCATCAATTCTCTGCTTAATCCAAATCTGAGCTCTGCTTAAGGCCCCTTTCACACATGCGGACCGTATGTCTGTTTTTTCATCCATCCGTTTTTTGGATGAAAAACGGACATACGTGCATCCCTATGGGTTAGCGGGTGTCAGCGCATGAGCATCCGCTGACACACGATATCGTCCGCCTCCGCTATTGTCCGATTCTGCAGACGGAGGAAAATCCTATTTTTCCATCCGTCTGCAGAGCGGATCGGATGAACACGGACAGACGGTCCGTGCTCATCTGATCCCCCATAGAGGAGAGCGGAGATCTGACAGGGCGGTCCCTGCACAGTGTGCAGGGACCGCCATGTCATCAGCCGGCTCAGCTGGGATCAGCTGAGCGATCCCCGCTGAGCAGCGGATGTTCACGGGGCGGATCCATACGGATCCGTCCCGTTTGAAAGGGGCCTTACAGGTTAATTTATCACGTGTCACAAACCGAGTGAAGCACAGCGAGCTGGACTCCACTCTGTCTTTGACTGGACTCAGCTGAATCACTGAAATAGTAAAGGGTGGTCCAAAGAGCTTCCTTGTTTTAGGGCATCCTGCATGGCCGAAGTGATATAAAGATTGCCCAGAAGATAATCTGTATATTTTGCAAGGATTATAGCTTTATATTATCTGCTTCTGTTCTGTACATATTGAGACAGGACATTCTGGTGCACTTGCTGACTGGTAAAAGAATTAGGCCCCTTTCACATGGGCAATCCGATCAGGTCCACCTGTCAGTTTTTTCTGGCCAACCTGATCGGACCCACCTGACCCACAAATGCCCGCTGACACCTGCCGCCATCCGATCCTGTCTGCCAAAAAACAGACGGATGGTGGTCCTATTTCCCATCCGTCTGGCTTATTGGATCGGATGGCATTGAATGCAAGCAGACATGCGGTCCGTTTACATCCAATTTTCCTATAAGGCTGGGTTCACACTGCTGCGGTGCGGGAACGCTGCGAATACACTGCGAGTTCCCGCACCGCATGTCTCCCGCCGGCAGTTCACACTGCCCTATGCGAGCTGCTGGGGGTGTCAATGAAATGTTAATGACACCCCCATAGCAGCTTGCATATCGCAGTGCGATCTGCAAACTCGGACAGGAATCGGATCACCCATGCGATCCGATTCTGCTGCGGAGCGAAAAAAAGGGTCCTGTCCGATTTTGGGCCGAATGCGATGCGAATTCAGCCATACTATCTGTATGGCTGAATTTGCATCGCACAGAGATCGCATATGATTTGAACTGCAGTGCGGTGCGAATCATATGCGATCTCCCGCACCGCAGCAGTCTGAACCCGGCCTAAAGGAGAACGGGACTGTGTCCGTGCATACATGGACCTGTCATCCACCTGCTCAGCGTGGATTAGAGGAGAGATCCGTCGCTGAGCAAGCGGATTTCGCTTAACGGAGGCACCCATGTGAAACGGGCCATTAGCTAATTAAAGAGAAGGGGGTTCTGGGAACATGTAACTCTATCCAAAATCGGATTTTCTTCTTTTTTTTGGTAGGTAGTGAATAAGTTTTATAACCAGGTTTTTTTTTTTTTTTAACTGTCTCAATTCCTGTTCAGTGACCACACATAAAATGAGGGTCTCTCGTCCTAGTTTTTAGTAGGGGGATACATTTTTCAGAACCCTTTACCATATTTGTTACAACCCCAATTCCAAAAGAAGTCGGGACGCTGTGTAAAATCTACATCAAAACAGCATGCAATGATTTGCAAAATCTCATAAACACCTATATTTTATTTACAGTAGAAAATAGAAAACATTTTTAAAACTGAGAAAATGTATAATTTTAAGAAAAATAGATAATTTTGAAATTGATCATTTCATTCTGTTTTTATTGTTTTTATGTATACTGTATTTTTATGCAGCATCAACTTTTTTTGAAATTGGAGTTATATTATTGGTTAAACATATTTAAAACTTTCCACAACAGTTAAGACAGTAGTAAAACCCTTAGTATAAATTTGTACCTACAGTTAAGCTTTTATTCATTTTTACCAGTAGATACCCTGAATGTGTGTCAATTAGAAGATAATCACATTGTCTGCAACCAATGACATCACCGAAACATGCGCTGTAGTTCTGCATTCATGACACATTGCGTGTGTCCCAATTGCAGAGAGAGCTGTGCCACCATGGGGACTCATGCTCATGCGCAGGAGTGAAGCTTTCACAGCCAGCCATTGGAACAAAAAGAGGACCAGGTGAAGATGGGAGCAATAGTGGTGACAGCTCAGCGCTAGAAGGTTCTGTTTTAAAGGCAAGTCTGTCATATTGTGCTGATTGGGCCTAATTAAAATAGTAGACTTTGCTACCGCTTTAAAATATAGGAAAATATCAGATGTAGGTTTCATACCAGAACACCAAAGGCAATGATTTTCAGGATACATTCCAGTGAGAACATTGACGTGAAGATAATATTGAGGCCCCGCAACATTTCTTCATAGGTACTTGATGCTCCATAGAACTGAAAAAGCAAGAGAGAGAGCCAGCAAATTAAAGGTAGAATTGTACTCAATTCTATTCACAAAATCCAAGGAAAGATAAGCTGTGATAGGCAAGATACCTGATTTTAATTTGTGATTTTATTTGGCACTGAGTGCCAGTATAATGGCATTAATGAAAATATAATATGAAGGCACTTTGCAGGAAAAGAACATCTACCAGCTTTTATATAGTGTGTTATACTGAATTGAATTGTAGCCATAAATCAAATACTACAGCATTCTCTTTCTCCTCCTCACACTGGACTGGCTGGCTACTGTGTCGGCCATCTTTGAATGATATTTCGCAGTACTGAACTGTAGCTCCCCTGCCTTCTGCTCCCATGCTGCTAAAAAGTGTCATTAGAATACTACCTCCCACTCCTAACATACAGTACCTTGAAAAAGTATTCATACCCCTTGAAATTTTCCATATTTTGTCATGTTACAACAAAAAACATAAATGTATTTTATGTGATAGACTAGTGTTTCTCAACTCCAGTCCTCAAGGTGCCCCAACAGGTCATGTTTTCAGGATTTCCCTCAGATGAAACGACTGTGGTAATTACTAAGGCAGTGAAACTGATCAAATCACCTGGGCAAAATAATGGAAAGCCTGAAAACATGATCTGTTGGGGCGCCTTGAGGACTGGAGTTGAGAAACACTGTGATAGACCAACACAGAGTGGCACATTGTTGTGAAGTGGAAGGAAAATGATAAATGGTTTTCACATTTTTTACAAATAAATATGTGAAAAAAGTGTGACGTGCATTTGTATTCAGCTCCCTTTACTCTGATACCCTTAACTAAATCTAGTGTAACCAATTGCCTTTAGAAGTCACCTAATTAGAAAATAGAGTCCACCTGTGTGTAATTTAATCTCAGTATAACCCCTCAGAGGTTTGGATTTCTTCTTGCCACTCTTCCATAAAGGCCAGATTTGTGGCGTGCATGACTAATAGTTGTCCTGTGGATATATTATCCAACCTGAGCTGTGGATCTCTGCAGCTCCTCCAGAGTCACCATGGGCCTCTTGGCTGCATCTCTGATTAATGCTCTACTTGCCCAGCCTGTCAGTTTAGGTGGACGGCCATGTCTTGGTAGGTTTGCAGTTGTGCCATACGCTTTCCATTTTTGGATGATGGATTGAACAGTGCTCTGTGAGATGTTCAAAACTTGGGTTATTTTTTTATAACCTAACCCTGCTTTTAAGTTCTCCACAACTGTATCCCTGACCTGTCTGGTGTGTTCCTTGGTCTTCATGATGCTGTTTGTTCACTAAGGTTCTCTAACAAACCTCTGAGAGCTTCACAGAACAGCTGTACTTAATATTGAGATTAAATTATCGCACAGGTGGACTCTAAAATCTAGTGGAACCAATTGCCTTCAGAAGTCACCTAACTAGTAAATAAATAGGGGTATCAGAGTAAAGGGGGCTGAATACAAATGCACTCCACACTTTTCAGATATTTATTTGAAAACCATTTATCATTTTTCTCCATGCTTTACTGTACGAATTGTGTTATTTGGATGGTGCGCTGTATTGAATTTCCAACAGACATAGAATTTGGTGTTGAGGTCAAATAATTCCATTTTAGTCTCATCTCTCACCATAACACTTTTTCCATGTGGCCTCAGACTCTTCAAGGTGCAGTTTGGCAAAGCTCAGATGTGACTGCGTGTGGCCTTTCTTGAGGAGTGGCTTTTTTCTTGCAACCCTCCCATACAAGCTACAATTGTGGAGAATATGTGATATTGTTTTCACATGCACACAATGGCCACTCTTTGTCATAAATTCCTGCAACTGCTTCAGAGTTGCTGTAGACCTCTTGGTAGCCTCCCTAACCAGTTTCCCCCTGGCTATTTAAGTTTGGAGTGAAGTCCTGATCAAGGTAGGGTCTCTGTTCTACCAAATACCTTCCACTTCTTAATAATAGACTTCACTGTGCCTCTAGGAATTGATAAAGCCTTTGAATTCTTTTGCATTTATCTCTTGACTTGTGCCTGCTCACAACTTTATTCCGAAGATCTTTTGACAGTGCCTTGCCACCCATAGTTGTTTGTTTGCTTAAGTTGCACTACCAGAGACTGAAATGCTCCAGGAAAGCTCTTTCCATGCTGAGCTACTCAAAATTACTCAAAATTATCACAGCTGATGACTGACAAATGGCTTTGTGTGCCATTGAGAAGGTGATTAGCTACACTTTAGTTTAGAAGTCATTTTTAGGAGGGGGGTGATCCTTTTTCCAACTCAGTGAGTAAATACAGCTGGAAAAAACTAAAATCTGTGTCTATCTTCATTTCCGGCTGCAAAGCAACAAAGTGTGATTATTTTAAAGGGGGGGGGGGGGTGATTATTTTCTATACCCACTGTATTTTAGCCTGTCATAGATTTTCAATAAGTGCTACACCTGTGCCTCCTGGAAAAGCTGAGATTTGATGCCGACAGGCAAAACCATTGGTTTTCATGAGGGGTTGTACTTTCTTTGCCACTAGTAGTGATAGCAAAAACTGAACAAATTATTTTCTATGTATGCTTTAATTTTAGACACAGTTCACACTATTAAAATTTAACAAATGTAGTACCTATGTATAACAAGGCTTCCAATAATAAAGCCTTTCTGATTTACATAAATCCCCAAATGGGTTGTGCGGCCACTGTTTATCTCAAATACTAGCACGAGGAAAGAAAAGAGGTGACTGTATAATAAAATAGTCCCACACTCCAAGTCCAAGTTAAGGCTTGCATAGTCAAGAGGTGATATACAGAACATTGTCAATAGCCTATCAGAACCAAATCTGTTAGAGATTATGTTTTGACATTAAAGGAGGATATATTGTTAATACATTTTTCACATACGTGTATAGGAAAGATGTCATGCATTATGTGTTTTATGTAAATTATTATAGCACACCTTATCTCAGTTGAGCCTTACCTTCATCATCAACACAATGGTGTTGAGCGCAATCATCACCATGATGAAATACTCAAATGGAGGAGACACTACAAACCGCCACATCTTATATTGGAATGATTGACGGTTCTGAGGCATGTATCGCGTTAGGGGCTTGGCACTGATAACAAAGTCTATGCAGGCCCTCTGCAAGGAAAATTGGAGAGTCAATGTGCTACAGTATATACAAAATGTTACCCCAAAACAATTCCCACTTCGGTAAAATTTAAATGAAAATCTTGATTGGCTTTGGTTTCTTTAAGCATAGCAGGACTTAACAGAAAACAGTGAGACATTTATTCCCATTGCCATATCCAAACATTGATGGCTTTCAACTACAATGAAGCCCCTGACTAAAATCAGGAGGGTCTGTAGGTGTTCTGGTTTAGTCCTTTGTCTTTTTATTGTCCCTCCCTTTGTAAATAGAATGGCAAAGAGACATTGATGACGATGGCCTCACGTCTTCCTAAAGGTGTTAAGCCTCGTACACACGATCGGATTGTTGGCAAACAAAACCGTGCCCTTATGTCCGAAGGGCGTTGGCCCAAACTTGTCTTGCATACAAACAGCAAGGAATTGTTGGTCAACAAATATGAACGTAGTGACGTACTACGTTGTTTTTCAGCTCTTTAGCACCACCCTTTGGGCTCCTTCTGCTAATTTCGTGTTAGTAGAAGTTTGAGTGTTGACTCGGGTATTTCATTTCGTGCTTTACAGTTAGTTTCTGAATGCCCATTCGTCAACAAGCCATGTTGCGGAATCAGAGGAGATAACATGTTATTTATTATTGACCTTGGAGTTATTGCTTTGACGTAATTTTTTTGGTTGAATAATGATTTGATTTGGTATATTTTCTATATTTTTGGATGCATAGAATGCACTTTTTGGTTAAATGTAAAATTGACAAGGGACACCAACATAGTTGTTTTTTTTATTTTGGGTAACTTGCCCAAATAAAAAAAATAAAAACATAATATTATTCTTGGTATCACTATAAAAAAAAAGCCTTTGAAAATTTGTTTGCAATAACTCCATCAGCATCACCAGCAAAGCAGCTTCATTATTATCCCATTAAAGAAGAAGAGAATGTGTGCTGCATTTCAAAATTTCATAATTTGCCACATTGCGAATGTTAATTCTCCATTACAAGACTGACCGCTTCTGGTTCGTCCTTGCTTCTGAGCATGCGTGTTTGTACTTTCGACTTTTGTCTGATGGACTTGTGTACACACGCTCGGAAAATCCGACAACAGACATTTGTCCGTGGAAAATTTAAAAACCGGCGATCCAACATTTGTCCACGGAAAATCCGACAACAATTGTCCGATGGAGCATACATGGTCGAATTTTCCGCCAACAGCCTGTCATCACACAATTCCCGTCGGAAAATCCGATCGTGTGTACGAGGCTTTAGAAGTGATGGTATGCAGAGAAGCAGTACATGATACAACTGGCTCCATCTCATTCTCCCTACCTCATTCTTCTCAAGACTGCACTCCGACATGACCTTGTCTCCCTGCTCCTGGAAAGTGATGATAATTAGAGCCACAAATATGTTGACAAAAAAGAAAGGAAAGACCACAAAATAGACCACATAGAAGATGGACATTTCCATGCGAAAGCCAGGAGTGGGGCCCTGATCCTCGTAGGTTGCATCCACCGAGTGTTTGAGAACGCTGAAAAGGAAAAGTAACCCTTGATATTACAATGATTGCTCAGCTGTGATGTAAGTATACTACAGAAAGCTTTCTATACATACATAGGAGCCTTTGCATTAATAGGAAGGTTCAGGTCAGACTCTTGAAGATTAATAACAAATAGTGTCAGTGGGACAGTTAAATACACATTGCTGAAATGTGCTTTGTTGCTAAAGACTAGACTTCTGTGACTTGCGAAGCCCCAATGATTAAAATGGGTAAAGAGAATGCGCTTATTAAACAGTTGACAGGTTCACTTCAAACGGCCATGATGGGTGATATGTACAGTATATAATACTTGAACGGCATTTGATTGCCGAATGGCATTTATCCCTTGTGTGTCTATATCTCTATCTTGCTAAATGCTCTTGTAGGAGAAAAATAGGGAATTTTGTTTCTGGGTATACTTTTACTGTATGGTAGTCAGAGTAGAAAGCACTCACTTGGGCCACCCTTCCCCAGTGGAAACCGTAAAGAGAGTCAGGAGAGCCCAAAGGACATTGTCGTAGTGGAACTCATATTTCTTCCATTGCCTGGGCTGTGCCCTCACATCATCATTTTCATAATTAAGATATTCCCCCCTAGACAGAGCAGAAAGATCATCAGTAGAGAGTTTTATGATCTTGAGGTCGCAATTTTCTGCTTTCCGACACTTACCGGCAATCTTTCTCCAGGTCTTTTGACTCATCTGTACAGTAAAAGAACTTGCCCTTGAAGAGCTGGACAGCAATGACGGCAAAGATGAACATGAAGAGCATATAAACGATGAGGATGTTGAGTACATTCTTCAGTGAATTCACTACACAGTCGAACACCGCCTGGGGGAAACAGTGACCATAAGAGGAAAGAATATCGGGCCTCAGCAACAACTCAACCAGAAGTCTTTTTAGAGCCGAACTAGCATAATGATTACACTGAAGATCAGTGTTTCTTAACCTATTTTCAGTCAAGGCACCCTTTAAAAATTATGGACAGCACCCCATTCTAAAATGCAAGAACTATTCTAATAGTTTTACATAATGCAGCAACATCCACAAGTCCAAGTAGAACACCCAACGTTAGAAGTGATTTATTTTTCCAAAGCAAATACTGCCTAGTATTCCAATGTTTCTCCGTCACTCAGCTGTGACACCACCGTTGATGGAGAGGGGCAGGGGAGGGTCGAACAAGGATGCTATGCAGGTGAGTGACATCCTTATCAACTGATGACGCCAATGGTCATTAGGGCGGCGGCAGCTAGAAGGTTGTAACAGTGCACAATGAAAACCTGTGACTTAGTGTAACTAAAAGGCAGCCTTCATCCACACACCCACTTGTATACAATTTTTAACCAATTTTTAGGCATTTTGCCAAGGCACCACTGAAGAAACCCCAAGGTACCCTGGTTGAAAAAGGCTGCTATAGATAATGTCTCAGGTTAAATTGCCAATTCACCTAAAATTTCGTTTTTAGTCATGGGGGGAGCAGGGGGACTAGGTGAGGATCTGTATACTTCAAAAGCACGACCTTACTGCCATAATTCCAAACTCTGTTCTTGCCCACCTGGAAGTTTTGGATGTTCTTGTCCACCTTTGTATCTTTCCAGTCCACCTTTGTATCTTTCCAGTCATCATGTGACCAGCAGACCAGGAAGAGTTCAGGAATATATTTTTTTGGTGATGCCGAGGCAAATTATAGCAGCCAAGTTCTCTACACAATAACTTACACCTAGGTAACAGTTTTACATATTTTGCTTATTAACACAGATGGGCAATTCGGAAAGTAATTTTTCATGCAAGAAGCACTTCCCAATTCTAGATCTGTCAATCCACAGAATTACACCCTTGCTAAACTCCATCCATAATCCACAGATAGTAATATATGCTGATAGTCTTCTGTATAACACCCAACCTGTATCTATGTATAGGAAGAGGCTGCATTCTAATAGAAAGGGCATCTTTATTTCCAGGAAAACATTTGCAATTGTTTCTCAGATGCAATTAGCAAGTCACCAATTTATTTTAAATTGATTTTACATTCCGGGGAAAAAAAAGACATCCTTTAGTTCAGTTACATATTCATAAAGAAGTCATTAAATGTATTTGAAAAGACTGCTAATACTAATGACTGAGATCTATTTTTATAGTTGTGCACCGTGAGCCACAAAGCACTGAATTGTACAGTGCTGCCAACTAGACATGTTTCAGGCACTGTGGGCTGGAGAGGGAGGCTTTTCAGCAGGTTACAGGGGTAAGAAAGCAGGAGAAGGACCCCAGCAGTGTCATGATGCTTTAAAAGCAAAGAGCTGTGTCACTCTGCCAGCAATGGAGTGTAGTAGGCCTGCGTCATGGAGCTGGCAGAATTATAAATATGATGACAGATAAAATAGTCAATATAGATGTACCGATGCAGACAGGCTGTAAATGCATACACTAAGTCAGAAAACAAGGCGGTAAATGAAGCCATAGAAGACAGATAAGAAAACAAACCTTGAGCTTGGGCAGCCGCTTAATGGTTTTCAAAGGCCGCAGAACCCTGAGGACCCGCAGGGATTTGATGGTGTTTAGATCTTTCCCTTTGTTCCCTCTACATAGGACACACAAAGAGATATCGTCAGTCAAATTTTACAAGATGGCACCCAGCGTGAGCGTCTTCACCCCGAGGATCAGATTCATGCTTTACCTCTCACAATGCTCTTCCCAGAATCTGGGTCACTCTTATCAGGGCTGCACTTTCATTTTTTTTTTTAGACTTCCCTTCTTATAACACAGAGAAATACCTCATAATATCATTCATGGAAAGGACAACTGACCTGATTTATCTTAAAGGAACCTCCACCTAATGTAAAATGGAGGCTGCCATTGCTGACCCTCTAAATATGTGTACTGACTGGATGTCATGCTGATCACTTGAATTCAGTACTCTCAGGAACTGACCAAGAGCAAGTATGTGACCATTAAAGTCAGAAATCTTGGGATGTGTGCTTGTTTGGGTGTGTCACTGTATAGTGAAGCCTTTGTATTAGCATGCCAGTCAGACAACTAGCATTTTCGGCAGTGCCACATACTGCAATGGCCTGCTGTAAGCTAAGCAGAACTAAAAGGCAAAACTTTTTTTTTTCTGGATATAATAAAAGGGGCTTTTTTGCCAATTTAGGAGATTTACCTTCACTTTCTGTCCCATAGCAACAACAGGGAGTGAAAAAATGAGAGAAATCTTAAAGTGGAGGGCCACCCTAAAAAACAAAATGATATTAAAATGAAAAAAAAAAATGAAAAAAAAAAAATGAAAAAATATATTTTTCTAAACTTACCAGAAATGCCTGTTGCTAGGCAGATTGTCCTAATCTGCCTCTTCCTACACCGCGGTGCTCTTTAGTCTTCTCCTCCTCGTGTTGTCTTCTGGGGAATGGGGCACGGTGTGTTCTGGGAACTGTGTATGTCCCAGAACACAGCACGCTCCATTCACAAAGTGCTGCGCAACTCGCGCATGCGCAGTAGGAAACGAGCAGTGAAGCCGCAAGGCTCCACTGCCTGTTTCCCTCAGATAGAATGCGGCGCCGGGACCCGAGAACCGAGGGGCGGGGCGGCCGACATCGCAGGCACCCTGGACGGTAAGTGTGCTTATTAAAAGTCAGCAGCTACAGTGTTTGTAGCTGCTGACTTTAAAAAAAATAAAAATTTCAGCTGGCACTCCCCTTTTATAATGGTCTCCAGAATTTTTTTCAACTGTGAATCTACCTAACGGGGACACAGACACCAAGCCTTTGGTTTTACTTTAATAAGACTATCTTTATGTGGGTCCAAGCATATGATTTAAATGATTTCTCAGATTTGAGCTTACCTTCTAACATTGTAATTATTCTATATCATTGATAAAAAAAAAGCAATACTAGGTAAGGTAACTTTTTACATGTCTGCAACTTGTATCAAAATTTACCTGGACGTATGACCATAGATACAAATAGGTGCCACTTTTGGGACTACATTTGACTGAATTTCCCTTGCACTTAATCCAATGGTCACAATGCAACAGAGGACTGTTCTGAGCCTGTGAGGACGATCCTCAGCCGAGAATGATCCAGCCTGCTTTGTGTTTCTATTTATTTACACTATTTGGACCCTTTTCAGTTGGTCTAATATACGGAGTGCTCTTTAATGTTTGAGCTCCTGCAGTGTTACTAATGAGGTACCACATATATTCTTTGGAGGAAAAAAGAATAACAGAATAAGGTGTCAGAAGTGGGACAATCTTTGGACAAGGAATTCTCTGTGTTATGTCAGGATGGTATAAAAGAATATGCAGATACACCTGATAACAGAATTGTCGCTGTAAGACATTAACCAGAGCTCCATTAACATTACCATTCCTTAGGAATGGGGAGGGGCCACAGCATTCAGTGGGGCCTCCCAGATGCAGAGCATGCTTCATCCATCATGCATCTTGGTTAGTCATGCATACCCGATTGAGTTTCATACCTGTGCTGTGCTGGCTTTCAGTTACAGAGCCCCTAGCCCCATGTGGAATATTTAACAACCTTTCCATTGGTGAAGATCATACTTCACAGCCAAAGTAAATTTAAAGGGGTTCATATAAAAAATTTTTGTCATTTCCATCCCTTGACTATCAGCGGTTTCATTTCCAATTGTAAGTGATAGAGGGTTTACTACTGAATGGACCTGCACTATGCATAATGGCTGCCATGTTGTCTGAAATGGATTTTGCCAAATTACAAACTAAAAGCTATTCAGTGGTTTACACCTTTTAAATTTCACATTACTACCTTGGCCAGGCAAAATACATTATCTATAATGATCAGGAACTGGTTTTGTTTGAGGACAGGCAAGGCCAAGCCAGTGTTTGAGCACCTGCAGGAATTGGCCTTGCATCACTGTAGTCTCTACAAACCTTTTACCTTCCATAATGCTAATGCAATTCTAGAGCATTCTTATAGAAAACTTGACCAGCGCTTGCAAGGTTGATCTTTCTTGCCTCCTCCACCTTACCACAAGTCAAAGATGCAAGTCATCAGACTTGAAGCAGCCAATAGCAAGGTGCAAGAGGTGAGTCTGAAACCGACCTTACTAGCCCCAGACATGATTTGCATAATGGTATTCAGAGCTTTTGGGGGCACTCAAACCCACACCACTAGTATTTAGAAGCTCCTGTTGCTAATATTCCTAGTGGTCATAAAGTGATGGTAAAAAAATCAAACTTTAGTTCTAAATCTAAAAATGATGTTATCACAGCCCTGTCCTTTGTCAAGCTATTGGCTGTACGTATGTATGACAAAGCCTAGAATAGTGTGCTGTAATTTTTTTGTTCCATAGCCTGGGTTCCCCAGTGTGCCAGTGCCTGGTTTATCTTGAACATGCATAGGACCCTAATACTTGTTGTTGCATTTATTCATTTGATGTTGTCAAATAAAAAAATTGTATCCCTCATTTAAAGATACTTTTGAAGCTCATAGGAAAAAAGTAGTGCAAATAATATATTATATATGATTTTACTGATTATTTTCTCCTGACTAGAAGACTTCTTTAAATTTAAGTACCCACTTTCTGAATTACTGTTTGTCATCTACTTAGGGATGAGGGGTGCTAGAAATCCTTGAGCTGCAGAAGTGCACCACTAGTTTGCAAAGAGAGGGGGAGAATACTGGAGAAAGCACAGATGAGTATGAAAGGCTTCTGTGCTCATCTGATTTATATTTACAAGATCTAAACATTCTAACCAGCACAGCACAGGTAAACTAAGTAGGTCACAGGTGCAGAATGACAAATCATTAGATGTGATCCAAGGTTATCTTGGGTGGCAGGCTTAGGCAATATGTGACACATAAGGTTGTAGTACTACTAGGAGTAAAACGTCCCACAGGTTGCCTAAGCCTGCTGTAAGGTGTACAAAATCTCTTGGCCATCTTACAGTACAGTAAAAATCTTAGTTAGCTGGGGTCAATGCATGTGGTGGATATTATATGACGAGAGCATGCGCTGAATTAGGCTGCAAAATCTAACAGCCTCTGAATCAGCCTTCAAAATTGGCCCCTAGGAGTGCCTTGTCTATTAAAGCCTCCAGGGTTTACTTAAACCTTCATCTGCAGTTCATTCAATGAAATTAATGAGATGGTTGTGGCTAGTTCTACATTGTGGTACAGGATGACAAGAAGGAAGGGTTGGTGTTGTTGCAATGGATCTACGATTATAGGGCACAGAAACAAGAATTGGAGGGACACATACAGGACCTTCCTGTATGTGTAGAAATTATATTGCATTTACCCAACAAAACTCCTAGAGACAGAAAAAGAGAATCCGGCCATGGAGAGACAAAGAGAAAGCGTAAAATCAGTAGACAAGCACACTACATAAAGCCACAAAGCAACAACAAAGTCAACAATGCCTTTAACATAAAGTCAACATCTGCACACAGTTCCTGTCCTTTTTTTCATTCCCCCTTCCTAAAGCTAGTTATATAATTTACTAAGAAGCCTGCAAATAAATAAATAAATATTTTGAAAAAAATCATTAAGTATTAACTACAAATTTCCTGAGGCAATTGCACTAAATCTCCTACAGAGGGCAGTATATACTGGAATAACAATCACTTCACGGCCAAATATGTTTGCATCAGTCAACGGTATTAAATATAAGTATTTTCAGAATACAATTTCACATATTTTATACGCATTTCTTAATTATCAAACTGTATTTGATAACCTATATTTAAATGTACCTTCCCTACAACAAATTGTATTAAGATATAATTCATTGGGTTAAAACAAATATTTCTTTGTTCTCATATGCTACATTTGGTTGGCAGGATGTATGTGTGTCAAATCTAGATGTCACAGGACACTAAATATTTCTTCTCTAATAAACAAGTGATTCGAGGTAGCCTTCCAGGGTCTACTAACAGGATCTAGGGTGGTCCTCCTATTCCTAGTGTTTTTTTTACACGATAGTCATGCTAAATCGAGTCCCAAGATCTATGGTGTAACTGTTAGGTATACTGGTAGGATCAAGGGTGCTTTGTTTGATGTTCAAGTTAAATCCAGGGCAGTCCTGGTATATCTAGCAATGTAACTGGAAGTTTAGCTGAGATCACTAGAAATAGGATTTATGTCATTCCTACTAGGTTTAGTAGATAGATCCATGGTCAACCTGTTAGGTTCAGTAGTAGGATACAGAGTGGTCTGCTAGGATTAGCAGTGTTATTGAGCATCTTCTTGTTATATCTAAAATCAGGCTTTAGTAGGGTCCTACCAAGTCTATAGTGGATTACTAGGACTAGGAAGGAACCAATGTTGCTATACTAAGTCTAGTGGTGGAATACACGGTAGTCTGCTTGATGTACTGGTAAGCTACTGGGTGGTCCTGATGGGTGCACTGGTGTGATTCAAGGCAATTCCGCCAGTAATTGGATTCAGTGAGACCTATCTCCAAGTGGTGGTGGATACTTTAATGGCTAGTGGGTAATGCTGTTGGTAGGTACTAGGGATGTTCTGCAGTGATATCCAGGAAAGTCCTCCTTGATTTAGCTAAAGTTCCAGCATAAAGACTATGTCTAGCAGGTAGAACCCTAGGTGTTTCCTAGTAGTAGGATCCAAGGTGGGTTTGAGTAGGCTGTTCTTTTCATTCTTACAATTTCCAGAATTAAGAAGATCAAAAAACAAGATGGCAAAAAAGCGATACAGTATTTCCAAAACCTGTTTTCAATCCCACCGACTTCATGTGTTTTGCGAACAACTTTACACAGATAATCCCGCCTCAAAAATGTGATTTAGTGACCAGTGTGGTTTATAAACATAAAACCTGAATTGCTGGTGGGACTTGGGATACCTTTGGAAATCACTGCCAAAATAGATTATGTAAATACAACATCTCATAAATGAAATGATTTGTGTTTAATTTGTCCAACTGAATTAAGCTAAAAACTAATTTACACTAATATAGCACATAATAATTTTTATTAAATTACATTATTTAAACATAATTGGAGAAGACTCTAAAGTTATCACTAAACTAATGTGCACACAAAAAAACCCCACCCAGACATGTTCATGCTGTTTACCACCTGTATTTATAATAGTTTTTAGGTAGATGATACTTACGAGAAGGCGAAAGCCACCAAGGCTCCACTGACCACAATAAAATCTAAAATATTCCAGAGGTCCCGGAAATATGAACCAGAATGGAGGAGAAGACCCAAATCAATCATCTGCAGACAAAAACAAATAGTCTTATGGGATAATATGTTGTAAACATCTACAATACAATTTAATGTTGGATATCCAGGGATCGAGTCCTGTGGGAACGGCGTCCCTGCACTTTTTTCACAGCAGGAACGCCGTTCCCTTTGCAGGACTAGAGCCGCCTGAGCCGATCCTTCACTAAGCGGCGATGCCCAGCATCGCCGCATAGTGAAGGACGGCGTCCTCCCCTCCCTCGGTCCTCCTCCTCCAGCAGCTGCGGCTATACTATACAGGACTGCGCCTGCCAATCTGCAGCGCTAGATCCCCGCTACAATACTGTCATTGGCTGCTAGAACCGCCATTGTCCTAACAACCAATGACATCACCTGTGCTCCCTGCCCTCATCAGCAAGTTCCTCTGCCGGGCTTTTGCCCCCCTGCAGCATGATCCTTCGTCAAGGACTTATCCAGGTACACGTTTTTCTACTTTGTGATGGCCCAGTGACAACTCTGATGGGGAACTCTGGGGACACTCTAATGGGGGGGGGGGGGGCTCTCTGATGGGGGGCACTCTGTAGGGAACACCTGCTCTCTGGTGGAAGGAATAGTCCCCCATCATTGGTGTCAGTGGGAGGAATCATGCCCCATCATCATCATTGGTGTCAGTGGGAGGAATAGTGCCCCATCATTGGTGTCATAGGGAGGAATAGTGCCTCATCATTGGTGTCAGTAGGAGGGTTAGTGCCCCATCATTGGTGTCATAGGGAGGAATAGTGCCTCATCATTGGTCTCAGTGGGAGGGATAGTACCTCATCATTGGTGTCAGTGGGAGGATAATTAGTGCCCCATCATTGGTATCAGTGGGAGGAATAGAGCCTCATCATTGGTGTCAGTGGGAAATGATTCTGTTAGTTTGCGTTAACATATTTTGTTTTTGTAAACTGGCACTTTACAATAAATGTTGCACTGTATTTTCTGTAAAATATATATGCATATGAGCGGATCATTTTCTTTTTTTGGTGGGGGAGTGGATCTTGGGTGGGAGTTCCCACACTTTTTTCCCCCAGGACTTGATCCCTGTGGATATCAATCCTGCTACCAACATTCTTTCCTTTTCTAATTGTTTTTATCTCAAGGGAATAGGCTACTGCTCAAAAATGCCATACCCTACCTTATGGCAGTTCAGTATTTGAGGTCTGGGGCCCTAACTGAAAGAAATGGTCAAGCTCTTTTAACCCTCCCACCTGTCACAACTTCCCCATGGCTAATTCAATCCTATCCAAGACAAGTTGACCCCAATTCACCACTTACACACATGCATGACTCCAAAATCATGACCCAGCAACAGCTTATAATTCAAAGTGCAAAATTAGAATTAGAGGGCTTTAATCTGCTGGCTTTGGTCATACAGACTAGGCCAAATTACTCTGCAAAACACCTTGGTCATTGTTTTTTAAGAACACCTATTCCTGAGGCTGTGACTTTGCAATATAGGCATTTACCTTCACTCATCAGAGCCTCTCTATAATGTAATTATGCATATGCATGTCTTTAGTGCTGCCTCGATGGGTTCAAATTGATCACGCAAATTAAAAAATCAAACATTTTCATGTCCTATTCTTACTGCAGTCTGCAGGAAGTACTTGTGGAAACAGTTGCAATTCTTATATAAGAATCAGTAGCAAATCTCTAACTTTGCTCAGGAGCCCTGGGAAAAACCTGCACCTCTCTGTGCAGGGACGGACCTGTCAGAGCGCCGCTCTCCCCTATGGGGATCGGATAACGACGGACCATAGAGTCCGTCGTCACCCGATTAGATCCGCAGACCGATGGAAAAGTAGGTTTTTCCTCCGGCACACTTTTTCAGATCGACATGTCACCGCTGATATCCGTCCCTCCATAGAGGTCTTTGGAGCATCCGTTCAGGTCCGCCTAAAAAACTGACAGGCGGACCTGAACAGATCGTCCATGTGAAAGAGGCCTAAGACTTTTATTTCCTTTTTTAAGTGTCTAAAAAACCTGTACAATAGGGGTTCTGTGTGAAAATGTGTATTGCTGGCTATAATGCTGATCCTGTGAATTTTTTTATTTTTTATTCTTTGTTAATTTTTCAAATATATTAAAACAAGGAACAGAAAGAAAAAGTAGAGCCATCCCCAATCCTGCGGATTCTGTATTTTAAGCTGATCTGGAACAAGAGTCAGAGTAAAGTTAGAAGTCCTTACCTGTATATTTGTTTCAGGTCAGTCACTCCAAGTTTTAAAGGCAAAATGGGCATACTGTAACTAGTGCAAGACCCAGAATGCATTGCTACACAACAGTCTACTGAAACTGCAAGTAACAGATGATGCTGGTCTACTGTCACTGGGTTGTTGAATGACGTGGCGTGATCTTAGACACATGATGTGAGTTTTCTCCATCAGGAGGGTGTGTTTCCCAGTCCCAAATGCTGACTAATCTTAGAACTTTCCATATTTTAATTAGCGAATGAATAGGGAAGCGCCTTCTCAGAACGACCAAGCTTTTAATTAGTGCACAGAAATGACACAGCTATTATTAATTAGATTTTGCTGGAAGTCTACGGAAAACACTGTAAAGGAGGTTCTGTGTGGCTTCACAGCACAGGAACTGTTCAGTAATATCAGTCGAGAGTGTTGAAGGTGATGTCACAAAGAGGTGTAAGTTTTAAAGTACACCTGTCACTTCACCATTCTAGACTAAATGAAAGGGGCCATTGAGAGCCTATTCTTCCTTTCAGCTGGTACTCTCCTTCAACATCATTCACCTTAACCTTTGGAAAAACTTCCAGTTATAGGGTAACAATTGACCATCTCTCTTTCCTCTCGTGATTTAGGCTCATTTCACATGACTATTCAGATCAGGTCAGCCTGTCAGTTTTTCAGGTGAACCTGATCAGATGGTCCATTCACCCCTATGGACAGTTTACATCCGCCTACCTCCGATCCAATCCGCCCCCCTCTATCTAGGCAGATCAGATCGGAGGTAGTCGGTTGTAAGCTGACAGCAGAGTCCGTTTACACCGAGCAGCCCATTGAGCAAAGCGGGCGCTGTCTGTGTTTGCTCTGCATAAACTGAGCAGACACAGAACTGTCATCCGCCCGCTCTGCTTGAAAAGCAAAGGCTTTACTACAAGCCTAATTCCACCTTTCAGACAAGGTTTGGCAACTAAGACTGGTACTGTATATTCAATTAATCCAATTATCCATTGGGTGGCACAGTGGTGTAGTGGGTAGCACTCTCGCCTAGCAGTAAAAAGGGTCGCTGGTTCTAATCCCAACCAGGACACTACCTGCCTGGAGTTTGCATGTTCTCCCTGTGCCTGCGTGGGTTTCCTCCGGGTACTTCGGTTTCCTCCCACACTCCAAAGACATGCTGGTAGGTTAATTGACTTCTGTCCAAAATTGGCCCCAGTATATGAATGGGGACCTTGGATTGTGGGCTCCTTGAGGTTAGGGACCGATGTGAGTGTGCGATGTACAATGTACAGGAATAGGGACAATTGTAGACATGCACCCACACTCACTCAGGGTTGAACTGGATGGAGTGGTGTCTTTATTCAACCTTACTAACTATGTAACTATGGTATACATTTGACTTGATTAACAGACAACTGCACATTAATATACAAGATAGAAAGCTTTCACCTGTGGATTGTGTGTAGTAAAGTGAACTCATGTAGAGATTACGCTTACCTTTATCACCATCTCAAAAGTGAAGACCCCTGTGAAAATGTAATCCATATATTTCAGCACCTGCAATCACAAGGATATTCAAAAACTATTACCAACAGAAAAAATAAATAAATAAAAGGTAACTGTGGCAAAGCAAAAACATTATTTCTTATTAGGACCCTTTGTATCAGAGGAACTAAGCTCTGGAAGCTGTGATAAAAAAAAAAAGGGCAGGCAACAGGCAAAGGACTAGTTAACAGTATTGCCCGTGGTCTCCCTGCAGCTGATCTTTCCCACATTACTGACTTACCATGTCTTCTTCGTAGTGTCTCTTTCTGGTCGTGACCATCTTGGTAGAGGTAGAGCTTTGCTTCCCTATCTTAGAGCCTCCAACAAGAACAGTGAACAGTATGGTAGTAACATCACCTGATCTCACTCCAAATCTTCTGAGACTAGCAGTCAGTGGCAGCAGCACCTTAGATCTCACAATTCATGCTATACAGTTATGAGGCTATAAGCAGAAGTGTGCCTAGTCGAATACCAGGAAGTGGGAATTCAAGACAAAAGGTCAAATATTCAAGGTACCTAAAATATTTAGGAACAATTAATTTCTAAACGCTCCCTATAACATTCCAAGCCTTCTCTTTTTGGGTTCAGGTCTAATTAAAAATGAAACTATAATCATACGAAGTACACATATTATACAAATGATGGCGATTATTTGTGATGGTTGTATGAATGCTTGAGACATTCACACATTTTTTTTTATTTTTTATAAGCAGACCTTCTAGTCTTACTATAGATCAAAAAAATATTTTTTTTACAAATTTTATGTACTATGAACGAAAATAAAAAGGTAAATTACTAAAGATAGGAAAATTAAATAAATAAAATTCATCTGAAACAATGACCGCTAAATAAGGGCTAAAAAAAATAAAAACACTTTTCAGCTGACATGTGCAGATCAAAGTAAAGTAAAAACTAAAAGAAATAAAGGTGCAACAAGAAATCAGTACCTGACTGTCAAACTACTATCTGATCCTGGCAGTTCAGGTATGCCCATGGTAATTCAATTATGTTTTTAGGGTGTAGACCTCTAAGGTTCATGCACCTGTCATACAAGTGAATGGCTGTACATGGCCATACCTAGGGATGAGCCCGGTGTTCGATTCGAACCCATGTTCGAATCGAACATCGGGTGTTCGCCCGCTCGGCGAGCCCAGAACTATTCGGGCCGCTCGCATCAAATTCGTGTGATGCGAGCGGCCCGCAATGCACTGCGCCAGTCGCAGTGCATTGCTGGCTGATGATTGGCAAAGCATGCACTGTGACCCACATGCTTGGCCAATCAAAGAGCCAGCAGCGAGGAGAGCCATAATTTAGTACACGCCCCACAGTATAAAAGGCCACCGCGCCGGCGGCCTCGCATATTGTGTTGTCAGTGTTAGCGTGTCAGTGTTATGTGCTGCTAACTGCTGACATTATGTGCTGTGATTCTGGGGATTAGTGTGTGCGTGCTGTTAGTACAGCATTGCAGTATCACATCTGGGGGGTGTCTATAGTATGCCTGTGAAGGGGCGCATGTTTCCTGTGCTTAGAACTGTCCCTGCACAAAGTGTTTTTTTGCAGCAAAAAAAGCTATTTAAAATCACTTGCGGCTAATGAATTGACGGCTCCCGTAACACAGAGAACAGTCATTCATTGAAAGCCATTGATAAAAAAAAAAGCGTGGGGGTCCCACGCCCACAGACCCCCACAACCAATGGCCAGGTTTGTGGGGACGAGGCCCTTGTCCTCATCAACATGGGGACAAGGTGCTTTGGGGGCCTTAGACCCCCAAAGCACCCTCCCAATGTTGAGGGCATGTGGCCTGGTACGGTTCAGGAGGGAGGGGGGGGCGCTCTCATCCCCCCTCTTTTCCTGCGGCCTGCCAGGTTGCATGCTCGGATAAGGGTCTGGTATGGATTTTGAGGGGGACCCCACACCATTTTTATTTATTTTTTTTGTGGCTGGGGTCCCCCTTAATATCCATAGCAGACCTGAAGGGCCTGGTTATTGAATTTGGGGGGACCCCCACGCTTTTTTTTTTTTTATCAATTACTTTTTTTTATCAATGGCTTTCAATGAATGACTGTTCTCTGTGTTACGGGAGCCGTCAATTCATTAGCCGCGAGTGATTTTAAATAGCTTTTTTTCCTGCAAAAATTACACTTTTTGCAGGGACAGTTCTAAGCACAGGAAACATGCGCCCCTTCACAGGCATACTATAGACACCCCCCAGGTACAAAATTTAAAGGAATATTACACTTTTATTGTTTCACTTTAAGCATTATTAAAATCACTGCTCCTGAAAAAACGGCCATTTTAAAAAAAAAAATTTGCATTGATACATGTCCCCTGGGGCAGGACCCAGGTCCCCAAACACTTTTTATGACACTAACATACATATTAGCCTTTAAAATGAGCACTTTTGATTTCGACCGTTCGCATCCATTGTAACTAATAGGGTTCTTATGCTCGCACGGACTTTAGGTCCGTTCGCGGGTTCTGGTGCGAACCGAACCCGGGGGTGTTCGGCTCATCCCTAGCCATACCTTTGTAAACACAGATGCTTCTTTGCATTTGTGTTTACCTGTTTATGCACATCGAACATATTTTTCAAACACGTAATATGAGGCTATGGATTTCTGCTGCACAATGGGCTTTCTAAAGGGAAAGCCAAGCTGTTTACCACCTTTCAGGCACGCTGTCTCTAACTGAAACCTCAGACGGAGCTGTACTAAGAGAGTGCAAGAAGTCATTGGGGTTGATTTACTAAAACTGGAGAGTGCAAAATTAGCTGCATTTCTGCCTAGAAACCAATCAGTTTCACATTTTTTTGGTTAAAGCTTAGTTGAACAAGCTGAAGTTAGAAGCTGATTGGCTACCATGAACAGCTGCACCAGATTTTTGACTCTCCCATTTCTTTTTTTTTTTATGTAATCTTTATTTATACAAGAAATAGGCGCATGAAACCGAGTGAAAGGGTGCAAACGTCCTAGTATGATGTAATAATAGTTCGCAGCACAATATATGCATATCTAGAAACCAACAGGTAGTATGGTACTACTCCAAACATTCGAGAGTAGGAATGTATGCAATGAATGCACCCGAGCATAAAGATATCTCAGAAGGCAGACTGGGTGACAAAATAGGTGACAAGGAAATGCAGTCAGGATAGGCCCAGGATGGACTACAAAGCTTCTTCCATGATCGCATGAGGCTGCACTCTCCAGTTTTAGTAAATCAACCCCACTGATCCATTTCATTCACTTGTGTTTGTTTAAATTTCAGTTTGAACTACTGTGGTCTGTAAACAACTTGTTATTTACAAGAAAAGAACCCTAAAACTCCACCTTCTCTAGTAGGCACAAATGATTTATTATGTATTAGACTAATAAAAAGAACAAATATTTAAAAAACATATATATTTTTGAAGAAAACAAACAAAACCACATTATTTTTTAACTCTCCATTTCAAATTTTGAAATCCTTATAGATTAGTGTAGAAAAACAAACATTCTGGACTTTCAGGGTTGCTTACATCATTGTGAGGGGCATCGGCCTGTACCGGGTCTTCCGCAGCCAGTGCAATGCTGCTCAGGGCAATGACTACCAGGATGACCATCTCAAAATAGCGTAGGTTGACAATGTAGTGACACAGACGACGGACTCTGTCAGGAGAGTGAGAAGGAAAACCATCAGGCGTTTTGTCTTTACTACCTCACATGCCTTCCACACACTAAACTCTTCCTCTGGTTGATGAAGCTCCTGTCAAACCATTTTTCAACAACTAAGCTAAAGTCTGACGCAAATGTCCTCGGCATAGAATGGACTGCTGACAGAAATTGTTCATATGACAAAGTGACCCAGCCTTTCTGAAACACAGATGAGGTCTAACAATGACAATTGAGGAATGATGGTGAATGTGTTGGCAATTCGAAAGCACTCACGGGTTGGTGGAGCTGAAGATGAACATGGAGCTGTATGGCAGAATCTGCTTCGGCCCATTTTTCGTTAAGTCCTCTGCTTCCATCTCCTTCTTCTCCTCAGACTTGACGTCGAATTCCACGTTATTGACTGTAAAGGGTCATTAGAGGATGTATTGTTATTCTGTGTGGGATCCATTATGTGTGCTGGTAAGCAGATCACCAAGAACTAGAAACAATTCTACCACTACATGTTACCCAGAGAAGTCCTGAGAGACCAGTATCTAGAGTGATAGGGTACTGAGTGTGCTGGGGCAAAATGTAGGCTGCGCCAAATTAACATACTTTTAAAGTTTTGGAAAGTAGGAAGAGCTGATGTTTCTTTTAGGCTACTTCCTGTCTGTGACCCTATTGGGGAACTTCTCCCTCACCTTCTGCCCCCGTGATTACAAAAATAAAGGGTGTGGTTGTTTCAGGCAGGGGCAGAAAAAAAATAATACATTATCAGAAATTCTCACCCTTCCTCAATGTGTATTTGTGCTCCCATTGGAGAGATTTCACATTACTTACTGTCCTGGCAGGAAGTGAGGGGAAACCTCCCCTATGGGTACACAGCTGGTGGTAAAACTAGACAGAGGTTTAAACACTTCACCAGACGAAAGTATATACTAAATGGAGGGAGGATATTCCCTCTCTTGGGGAGGAAGATTGGGAATCTTGTGTCTCCTCATATGTTTCCACTCTGATCTCTGCTAGGGATCGTTTTATACAGCTGAAATTTTTGCACCGGGCCTATTATACACCTCAGAGATTGGCGGTTATTTATAGGGACAGGTCCCCCAACTGTGCTAGGTGCGGGGGGGAGGAGGCCTCATTATTACATATGACCTGGGCGTGCCCGGCACTGCAGGGATACTGGGAACAGGTCCTAGCTGATATTAACCTTGCGGCGGAGACATCTCTCCCACTAAAGCCAGAAGTTCTGCTGTTGAATGTGATTGACGATCCCACTGTAGGGAAATTTAAGAAATTGTTTGTGGCATTCGCTACATACTATGCTAGGAGAGAGATTTTGCTGAAATGGAGGGCTGAGCTTCCACCCACCATCACCACATGGAGAAATACTCTGAACACTGTTTTACCACTGTACAAAATAACATATGTCAATAGGAATTGCCCGCACAAATTCGACAAGATATGGTCGTCCTGGATAGACTCTTGGGGATCATTGCCCGTAGATTTATCCCCCCCTGAACCAGAGGCAGATGCATGATCCGGTAGCAGATGACCCGATTAGTACCTAGCTCTGTCTCCGACGCCCTCTCCCCCCCCCCCTCTCCTCCCCCCCTATCCTCCCCCTCTTTCCTTCCTTCTTCCCCCTCCTGCCCTCTCCCTCCACCTCCCCCCCTCCTTCAGGTGTCCCCTCATCTCTCCCCTCGGCTACTCCCTCCCCCCCCTTAATATACCCTTCAAGGATATTGCTAGTTCAGGATGTAAGAATTCAATTCCGACAACTGCAATTTGACTACGAAGTTACCAGCCAATGTGTGTGCGATGGGAATTTGTGTACCGACAATTTGCCTTGCTTGTATGTACTGTACGCTGACCTGTATGTATTTAATTTGAATAAAGTTCACCATTTGTTAAAAAAAAACACTTCACCACTCTATCCAAAACAAAATAAAATGTTTGCTTTTGGTTTAATCAAAATGGTTGTAATACTAGAGATATATTTATAGTATATACTATAAATATATAGAAACATTCCACACAAAAATGCTACTTTCTGTGCACAATAATTACAATATTGTTACTTATATTAATATAACAGTATTAGTAGTATTTCTTCTTCTTCTTATTGTATAATACGATTTCCACTGAGCAGCAGTCTGCAGCCTGCTCACTCCAATGGCTTTTTTTTCTCTACAGTAACATGTCCACAGCCACTGATATCTACAATAAAATGTCAACTGCCTTTGACTGGGGAATTTTTCCTTGACAGTAGTTTAAACTGTTGGCCAATACTACTATGGTAGTTGTGGGTACACGTGAGGATATCAAAGGCAGCAGGTAGTAGTTACTGCAAGCTGGTACTCTGTGGTGATGTTGAGTGATGGAGGAGAGGGCTTTAGACACGTCCAGTGAAATCGATCGACCTTATGAAGAGAGTTATCAGATGAGGGGGTACAAATTCACCCAGAATTATTGGGTGGCCATCACAGAACTGGTAGGCCTTCTCTCATCTCAAGCAAAGAAATGCCTGCCTTACCTTTTATTGAGGTGACTGTCCAATTTCCTACCCTGGAGACCATTATGTGATGAAAGACTATTGGACCATTTTTATGGCCATTTATTCTGACAAATAAACCTGATTGCCGAGGGTGCTACACACAAGTGTAACTACAGACTGGTGACAGCATTCCGCATCAGTAAGGCCAGCCAGGCATGGTTCGAATTTAGGCCGGTTCAACAGGAACCGGTCAAGATTAGAACCGTTCATGAGCAGGCTGAATGTACCAAGTTGATCGCTCGATCAGCTTGAATACAACCAGCCTGCAGTATTAGCTTGTAATTATTGTTAGTGACTGCTATAGCCGCTAGTGATAATCACTGTCTCCTACCTGCGGGTAGCCATCCCCGCCAGAAGAAGACAATAGCTTGGCAGAAAGGGATTCCAGCAATAACACTGTCTGTGTTAATGGGGAAATCAAGCAAATTGCTTTCCTGCAACCTGTTGTTACAGGAAAGAAATCTGTTCTGCGTATGGTCAGCCTAATTAAGCTTATAGTAGATCATAATACTCTATTTCTTTTTAATCACTGGCATATTTATCTAGTGAAAGAAAACTATATTATACACGCAATTTTGTGCCGGTTTTGGAAAGGGATTATGAAGATGAAATTGACCCAGAGACTTGGAGGGGACTGAAAAAGATAGAGATGCTTAATGTAGCAAAATGAAATGAGCATAATTAATAAAAATATTTTTGAATAACAGATATATTTTATAAAGCTATACAGGCAGTCCCTGAGTTACGAACACCCCAGTTACGAACGACTCCTACTTATGAACGGCCTCAAATGCCGGCCACTTGTGCTTTACGCTGGTCCTGGATACCTCCGTACACATCCCATACTGCAGTACTGCATGTACTGCATGGCCAGAAGAGCCCCAGATAACATAACAAGCACCCGGAACATCCCACATCCATGCACAGGCGGACGTTACACTTACAAATGCAGTGTTATGACTTACGAACAACTTCGACTTATGAACAAACCTACAGTCCCTATTGTGTTCGTAACTTGGGGACTTCCTGCAAGTACATGAAATAGCCCTATATTTTCATTGCTTCACGCCTAATATTCCAACACAGTAGCTGATCTTCAAGTGATTGTAAAGGCTTGTTTTTTTTTTTTTAAATAACAAACATGTTATACTTACCTCCTCTGTGCAGTGGTTTTGCACAGAGCAGCCCGGATCCTCCTTTTTTCGGGTCCCTCTTCACTGCTCCTAGCCCCTCCCTCCTTTGAGTGCCCCTCAGCCAGAAGCTTGCTACAAGGGGCACCCAAGCCGAGTCAGAGCTGTATTCATTCAGACACAGAGCCCTGACCTGGCCCCGCCCCTCTCTCCCCTGATTGGCTGACTGACAGCCACGAGAGCCAATGTTGCCGCTGCTCTGTCTCAGCCAATCAGGAGGAGTGTCCTGGGTGGCTGAGGGGATCATGGACATTGCTGGAGTGAGAAGGGGCTCAGGTAGGTAATTAGGGGGGTGCTGGGGGGGCTGCTACACACAGAAGTTTTTTTTATCTTAATGTATTCTATGCATTAGGATAAAAAAAGCTTCTGCCTTTAAAACTTCTTTCACTGATCCTCTTTCTTAGTACAAGTTTTTTTCTGGAGGTTTGAATTACCTGACAATGTCTTCTATTGATATTGCTACGCTGGGTGTCCTGCGCACCTGCTGAACCCACTATGAGGGGTCCCCACTTTTCCTGTTAGATTTTTAAAATGTATTTTATATTATGGAGACATGAGGACCAGAGACACCCAAAGGGGGGGGATCCAAAACTCCCTGGAAAATCGGAAAGGAGTTGGGAATTATGGCAAGGATATCTCATTGGTGGAGTATCCTAAACTGAATCAGATCACCAAGCTCAACTTTTTTTGGTGGATGGGCTCTTTAGAGGAAGCACATGAAAATCTGTTTAAATAAAATATGTAACAGTAAATAGGTTATAATGTGAGCAGGATACAATATTGCTTTAGGGTTGGTGTTTCAGTGATTATACAAAATGTCCGCATGTGAATAATTTTGCCATACTATATCCTAGGGGGGTTGCCAAGTAAAAACAAGAGATGAGACATCATATGTCAGCACTGTGGTTGTAGTGCATACATGACAATCCTTATGGAAGAGACGCAAATCAGAGCTTTGGGTTTACCTAGGAAACAAACTGTGTATAGAATAAACACTTCAATCTCCACATAAAATTAGGTCTATCAAATATAAAGGGACACTGTCCTTTAAAAGGTTTAAAGTGTTTAAGCTAACTCCTGCAATAACATCTGAGGTTCATTATTTCTTGAAAATTAAATTTTATGTCTACAAAGTATAAACAATCCTTTTAACTAACAAATAATTTGTTGATTAAGAAGCGTAATGTCATAGATAAATGAGTGTGTACTGTATAAATATCCATTTTAAGATTTGGCAAGTGCAGTTTGTGCATTAACCTTTAAACCCTTGCTGATGGGAATGTCATAGGCGTTGTATATAAATTAACATTTTGGCATGGGTACAATGATGGTGATGGCACATGCCAGAAACTGCATCTCTAAGCAAGAGTTCTCACTTGGTATGACTGCGGTGTCTCCGGGCGGTGCTGTGATGGTGACGGGTATATTAACTGTGCTGGAGCGGTCCGTATGCGGCTGAGACATTCGGTTCACATTTTTCTGGTTATCGGCATCTTCTGATTGCTCCGGCAGCTGCTGTAGACCCCCGACAGGGACCTCAGCCTCGTTACGGTGGTCCCTGCAGTGATGGATATATATATTATTAAACAAGACTTCCAAGCAGTTTGAACAGATGCAGGAACAGGTAGAAGGGGAGAGAGCTTTAATAACACAAGATTAACATTGAAAAACTGTCACATGCTGAGTTCAGGCTTTGAAAAAGCTACAGTAATGGTTACACTTCAAAGAGACACAACCTGTAATCCTTACACTGATACCTCCTTATCATACAACATCATTTCTTCAACACTGCTTCAATGAAATACTGGTGCAGTCAGAGTCATGGTGATTGCTTTGGAGCCTGCACCTCTACAAATCAAGTTTGCAATGACAGCTCCTATATGTCCATCCTCACAGATTCACTTTAAAAGGAATAGGTAAATTAATAATTTGCTGTACCTCAAAGGAACTTATAATCAGAAATATGGGACCACTGACTTGTCATCATTTTTCTTGCTCCACTATCTAGTGTTTCACTTAACAAGCATGCTTTCCCCCAAATGTAATCTTATGATTTAAATACCTGTTTTGGATTAGTGACTCATTAAATTATTGGCACCAGCAACAATGTCATCATGCTCAGAGATTATTGAGTTGGAATCCTTCAGGACCCTCATATTGTGTTTAGCTTTATTTCCCACTATGCAACTCACATATCGATGTGTGTGATAAAAGACATGTCAGTGTTGCCTCAAACAACCAACCAGCCTCTTATTTCCTATTTCTGCCTAGTACTATATCATTAAGAAGGGAGAGTTGACCAGTTTCTGGGGACAACACAGTCACTTCTAGACACTCCGAAACTTTAGGCCCAGAGTCCTTGCATTGATATATGGATGAGTTACCTGGGTCTGTGATTTCGATGTTCCTTCTCAGCAGATTCTCCATCTTTATTTTCTTTTTTCTCCTCTGTGTCATATGTAGAAAGTGCTTTGTGCCTGTTGCGATGACGTGACCTAGGAACCTCCTCCCCATTTTCACCACGAGTTGTGCCATCTCCGTCTCTGGTGCCTGATCTAGACCCTCCTCCTCGGTGCCGAGACTTCCTCTCACCTTTGCTTCCAGAACCTGGTTGTCCATTGCCATCTTTGCCTTGTCTTTCTGCAGAGTGGCGGTGTGTACGGTGCCGGCGGTGTTCCCTTTCCGTACCCTCTTCGGGGGAGGCCCTGCGGTGGTGCCGCTTCCCCCTCTCTTGGCTTCGATTCCGCTCTCCCCTTCCTTCCTTCCCACCTTCCCCTTCTTTACTGTGACTTCTATGCTGCCGATGGCGCTCCTCTCTATCATTACTACCTGAGTCTCCATTATGGTTACCATTCTCTCTACAGCCACCATTGGTTTCGCCTGTGCCTCTCTCACGGTGCCGGTGTTTCCGCGGTGCTGGCTCCGTAGCCTCCACAGGCCCTGGCTCTATCTCATTGGGTGCCAACTCTTCCGGGCTGCCATCTTTGGTCTCTGTGGAATCTTGCGGCTCCACCAGCAATGGTCGATCCATGTGACTCTTCATATCTGGCCGCAGTCGCAAAGTAGTAGCATAGCGCAGACGGTCTTCAGGCTCTAGCTCACTGTAGAGTGCCTCACAGCTAGCCTGGAAGTTGTGCATACGGATTTGGGTTGTGCGCTGCTCCCATACAGACCGACATTTAGTTGAGTTTTGCTGTCTGCTTAAGAAACAGAAGAGGTTATATTTCAGAAGTCACTCTAGGCAGAAAAGATACCAAATAAACAGATCAACCATAAAGTAACAAAGAAAGAACAAGCTAAAGCAATTCAAAAGTTGTAAAAATTAATGAAAAATGTATAACTAAGGGATGAATAAAGAATGAAAGGGAAGGCATTCAGAAATCAGATTCATGGCAGAGAGAAAATATGGTAGGGAATTAGGGACAATATTGGATTACTATTACTACTGTAACAACAAAACCACACATAAATTGGGATTTGCGAGGCATAACAATCAAACACTTAACAAAAGCAGATAAAGAAAGGAGAACAAAGGCTCCTAGCAAAATAAATAAGGATAAATACTGATAAAGTCACCCATCTATAGATGGAAAATATTTAATTTGGGCCCCCAGTAATAATGTACTAGCCTACACATTTTTCCTAGATTTATTAATATGTCGTTTATGATGGAGTATGGAATGGTTAGGACCCTTTTGTCTGCTGTCAGTTCCCATTAAGGAGACTTTCCTTAACTGTTCCAGAGACACTACATGGGGAAATTATTTCTTATACAGGTGTCATACCAAAAAATGTCTCCATTGGAAGGTATCTCCTCAACTCCTGTTCCAGTGACAACTGTAAAATGTTGGAATTACCATTGCCTTCTCTTTTGGTGACAATTTAAGGCCCAAAATGGGAAATTTAAATAACATTATCTATCAGTAAGTGACTTGATTTTGCTGCTGTGGTAGGGTTTTTATTTTATTTTTTTTAAGGTTTTTATATGTAGAGAGCAGTGATGTAAGTAACTGAGTTAAAATAAACTGAGTTACCTAACGCAGTTACTTTAGAGGGTAACGAGTAATCTGATTACTTTTCCCACCATGGTAACTCAGTTCCCATTACTTTGGCTTAGTTACCCCAATTACATCTACTGCCACTAGATGGCAGTAGTGTAATTCCGGTGTCCTGCCGAAAAAGTTCCCCCACCGGATAAGGACCCCCTGTACTGCTCAGGCGCAGCGCTTGCGCAGTACAAAGGACTAAGGAGCTTCCGAAAATTGCCGAACCTAAACAGTTCTGAGTGAACTCTACACCGCGCAGGTGCAGTTAAGATGTAATTGTACGAGGTGATGCCGCACGCTCCTGATGCTCGTGCTACTCTGCAAGGGGCGTCTATCTTGTAAGTAAGGGGCGGGTCTAGTATTACTGTAACCAAGGGGCACATTTATTATTATTGTTATATATCGAGCTCTGCCCATTAATTTAACATTTGTCCTCTTCTGTAGCCATCCGCCCCTTACACGATATAATAATAATAGACCCGCCACTTGCTTACACGCTATAACAGATCTGACCCTTGGTTAGAATAATAATAGAGCAGCCCATTGGTTACACGATATATAACAATAATAATAAATGCGCCCCTTGCTTACAGTAATACTAGACCCGCCCCTTAGTTACACGTATAGAATATTTAAAAAAAAAGTCAATTACTTTGCTAAGTAACTAATTACTTTTCCAATGTAGTAACTGAGTTACTAACACAATTACTTTTTGGGAGAAGTAATTTGTAACTTAACTAATTACTTTTTTAAAGTAAGATGACCAACACTGGTAGAGAGTAATGTGCGTGTGTTGTGGCTGTTATATGTTTACATATGTGTGGCGTTTTTATAGAAATTTGTAATTTGCGTTGCAATGACAATAAAAGTATTTATCTTATTTTATATCTTAAATTTTTGGAATTACCATCACTTTCTCTCCTGGTGACAATGGTCAGCAGAACATACAGAAGGCAAATCTGCTTAATGTGAACACTGACATGCATCCATACTCTATTTACTCAATAGTAATTAAACAGGTCACTGAGGAAGGTGGATACATGCAAAAATCGTGCATGCTGAATCTAGGCTCTGTGATCCCTATGTGCTGGATTATGGCAATTGTAGCAATTCAAAGAATGTGCCCCAGGCCCCCAGGACATGGGACACATCAAATATCATACTTATGTCAGCGCCCCCAACCTTAGTGTCAAACAACCCTCTGTTGTAATAATATTAATATCTTATTAATGAGATCAATATTGTATAATATGAAATATTGTAACCACCCAAACATATATTTTAGGTTTGAATAGTTTATGGCAAATTACATGCTGGAATATTTTATATCTCCGCATATAGATCTCTGCATTAGAATTGCCAGTTCTGCTGGGGCCTTTACAAAGCCAGATGATGGTGCCACCATGATGTAGACTGATGAGTTTATCTGTGAATGACAACTTTATGGTGGTCTTGGAAGGCGAATAGACACAACTACTTAACTACTGTAGGAAAATCTCACCATTGTGGGAGAGGCAGAGACACAACTACTGCAAGGAAATCTCACCATTGTGAGAGGGGCAGAGACAGAAGTACTGTATGGAAATCTCACCATTGTTGGGAGGATCGAGACACAACTATTGTATGGAAATCTCACCATTGTTGGAAGGATGGAGACAAAACCACTGCAGGGAAATCCCAGTATTGTGGGAGGGGTGGCGACACAACTACTGCAAGGAAATCTCACAATTGTGGAAGGGGCAGAGACAAAACTACTGTATGGAAATCCCACCATTTTGGGAAGGACCGAGACAAAACTATTTCAGGAAATCTCACCATTGTGGGAAGGGCAGAGACATGACTACTGCAGGGAAATCCCACCATTGTGGGAGGAGTGGAGACACAACTGTATAGAAATCTCACCATTGTGGGAAGGATGAAGACAAAATTACTGCAGAGAAATCCCAATCTTGTGGGGGGGTGGAAACACAACTACTTCAGGGAAATCTCAACATTGTGGGACAGGTAGTGACACAGCTACTTCAGGAAATCTTACAACTGTGGAAGGGGCAGAGACACAACTACTGCATGAAAACCTTACCATTATGGGTGGGGCAGAGATACAACTACTGCATGGATATCTCACCATTGTAGGAGAGGCAGAGACACAACTAATTCAGGAAATCTCCCAATTGTGGAAGGGGCAGAGACAACTACCATTTTCGGAATAACGGAGACAAAATTACTGCAGAGAAGTCCCACTACTGTGGGAGGGGACGAAGACACAACTACTTCAGGGAAATCCCACCAATGTGGGACAGGTGGAGACACAACTACTTCAGGAAATCTCACCATTGTGGGAGGGGTGGAGACACAACTACTGTATGTAAATCTCACCATTGTGGTAAGGACAGAAACAAAACTACTGCAGAGATATCCCACTGCTGTGGGAGGTGTGGAGACACAATTACTTCAGGGAAATCTCAACATTGTGGCACAGGTAGAAACACAACTACTTCAGGAAATCTTACAACTGTGGAAGGAGCAGAGACATAACTACTGTATGGATATCTCACCACCATTGTGGGAGAGGTGGAGACAAAACTACTACAGTGAAATCTTACCATTGTGCGAGGGGCGAAGACACAACTACATCAGGAAAATCCCACCATTGTGAGAGGGGCAGAGACACAACTACGTCAGGGAAATCTCATCACTGTGGGAGGGTTGGAGACATGACTACTTCAGGAAAAGCTCACTATTGTGGGAGGCGCACACACACAACTACTGCAGGGAAATCACACCATTGTGAGAGCAACAACTACTTCAGGAAAATCTCACCGGGGGGGGCGCAGAGGCACAACTACCTTAGGAAAATCTCACCACTGTGGGAGGAGCAGACACACAACTACTGCAGAGAAATCCCCAACGTTGTGGGAGGGGTGGAGACACAACTACTGCAGGAAAATTAAATGATGAATAAATTGGTCTTTAAATCAGCTACATGAGAAATAGTATTTCTGGACTGCTGATAGTACATTTTTCTTCTGAAATAAAAGATATAAATGGATGACACCTTCCATAAAAACATACACAACTAAAGTACTGATATCCATATTACAAAACAATAAACCCATATCTTAAAAATTAAAGCAGATCCAATGGCATAATCAGTAATATCAACATATAATTCAAGATAACTTCCCCATTTTGGTAATGAACTCAAAGACCCTACCCCCAGGTTCAAGATCCTAAAATATCCAAAACGTAAGAAAGCCCCCATGTGATGGAAAGGTGTCAAACCCTCTTCTCACTACCCTTTTCCCCTTATCTCCCCTCCCGAAAAACAAAAACAAAAAAAATTGCACCTATACTTAGAGCTCTCCTTAAACGTGATATCCCTCAAGACAGTTCTCTTTTTTTTAAATGGTGGCATTAATAATCAGGAAAATTTACATCTATACACCAGTACAGAGAAAAACTACTGCTACATAAGATTTTTCTCCTGATAATTAGTGTGTGATAAAATCTGATAAAACTTTTAATAACCATTTCTCACGGTGTTTAATAAGCGGCCGGTGGATGGAGAGATGAGCACAGCTATTCTTAGTAGTTAAGGATGTATTATTTAAATACAGATCACTCTATTTCATATTCTTTCAGCACTGAGCCCAAATGATTTTGCTGGAGAGCCAGAATAAAATAGGAAAGTTTAATGAGCGAAACTGCAAAAGATAGATTGCGACTGAGTAGCTTGAAGGAAAGATTTTCCAGACAAGCTCTGCAGTTATAGGGGAACCAAAATGCCCAGCATTCAATGCCTGACAGTTGGCTCTGAGCAACAACATTCTCAAGAAGAGAATTAATTAAAATGCCCTAACGCCACTTTACCGGTGGTTTGGCCCTTAAGAATTGCCTGCACCTGTGCTGTTTATAAGTACTTGAATCTTTCGATTGCACTGACATTTGTCGTACAGAGGAATGATGGAATTCCAGAAAGTGTTGTAGACATTCTTTATTATGAATCTAGATGGGACTGTTCTTGAAAAATCCAGTACTGAAGGCATTTTGGGCCTAAAAATACTCTCTGGCTGTCATGAAGTATCAACCACTGTTTAAGCTACTGCTCTGAAATACGTATACAAATTGAGGATTCTAATGTTGTTGTGGCTTTCCTGATCTGCATGCATGTTTCAAGTCAGTGACTTAGAGAGTATTAAAGCCATAAACAGCCAGAGAACCAGCATTTTCAGAAAGATGATATCATTGCAGCCTTGGCAAAGTCCCTAGATCGGAGCTCAAGGACTGCTTTATAATGATAAAAGATACAACTTTTGTTGAGAAACGATACTTCTGTATATGGTGACATGTCAGACATGCGTTCATGCAGACTTATACAGTTGAAGAGAGGCCCACCTAATCTGTCGACATGCACACCTACTGTAGCTAAACTGTGTTTGGTTTCCCTTAAACTTTGTGTTTTTTTTTTGTTCCCATTAAAAGCAGTATTCTCCTTAACAGATAGTAAATTGCTTTGTGTAAAGCCAACTGTAAATGTAATGCACACAGCATTCATGTTCCCTCCTCTCCCCTGTATCTTCGAGATACGTTGATCTATGGGAGCACAGTACATGCAGGATTTAGGGGATTGGGACTCAGCAGGAGACGGGAAGAACTGGGTAATTTGCATAGTGATGAGGTCTATTTTTAAGCTTGGCTTTAACAAGGGCAGCGCAATTAAATGCTCGGGGGCACCTCCGAGGCATGGCTGGTACAGGAGATGGGTCTACACAGAGGCCCAGCGGTAGACTCACATTTGGAGAAAATAAAATACCTAAATGTAAAATATTTCAGCTGTGCAAGCCAACCAGGATGAATTTGAAGAAAAGAGTTTCTACAACCATAATTTACAAAATAGCCATGCTGTATGCCTGCAGCGACAATGCAGCATTTAAGATAACCTATAGTGAAAAAATACATAAGCCTACTATAATTACAACATGTTCTTATACCCCAACTGTTGCAAAGCAGTAACAGATCCCAATGATGTTGGAATAATCAAAATAGAGACAAAGAAAGGGGATCTGGGACTTTACTATACCAAATAGTAAAGGGAATGAACAAAATTGAATGAATAAAAAGTTTTACAAATCTTTGTTAATGTTAAACAATAAAAAGCTCTACAGGCGCCACATGTTTTCTAGTTGGCATTTGTACTTCTTTAAAATACTTACAGTGAGGAAAATAATTATTTGATCCCCTGCATATTTTAAGTTTGCCCACTTACAAAGAAATGAAGGGTCTATAATTTTTATCATAGGTTTATTTTAAATGATAGAGACAGAATATCAACCAAAAGTCCAAAAAAAAAAACAATACAAATGTTATAAATTGAGTTGCAGTTCAGTGAGTAAAATAAGTATTTGATCCTCAAGCAAAATATGACTTAGTACTTGGTGGAGAAACCCTTGTTGGCAAGCACAGGTAAGATGTTTCTTGTAGTTGGTTACCAGGTTTTGCACACATCTTAGGAGGAATTTTGGTCCACTTTTCTTTACAGATCTTCTCTAAATCCTTAAGGTCTCTTGGCTGGCAACTCAAAGTTTCAGTTTCAGCTCCCTCCATAAAATGTCTATAGGATTAAGGTCTGGAGACTGGCTAGGCCACTCTTTTGTTGCCTTGGCGGTATGTTTTGGGTCAGTGTCATGCTGGAAGACCCATCTTTAGTGTTCTGGCTGAGGAAGAAGGTTCTCATCCAAGATTTTACAATACATGGCTCTGTCTATTGGCTCCTCAATGTGGCAAAATCGGCCTGTACCTTAAGCAAAGAAAGAGCCCCAAAGCATAATGTTTCCACCTCCGTGGTTGACTGTAGGGATGGTGTTCTTAGGGTCATAGTCAGTATTTTTCTTCCTCCAAACATGGCAAGTTGAGACAATGCCAAAGAGCTCAATTTTGGTCTCATCTGACCACACACTTTCTCCCAATGAATCATCATTATTCATTGGCAACCTTTAGATGGGCCGGTACATGTGCCTTCTTGAGGAGGGGGAAATTGCGGGCGCTGCAGGATTTCAATCTATGTCAGCGTATTATGTTACCAGTGGTTTGTTTGGTGACTGTGGTCCCAACTGCCTTGAAATCATTCATCACAAGCTCCTCCCATGTAGTTCTTGGTTGATCCCTCACTTTTCTCATGATGATCCTTTTACTCCATGAGGCAAAATCTTGCATTGAGCTTCAGACCGAGGGCGATTGATGGTTATTTTGTATTTCTTCCATTTGTGAATAGTCACTCCAACAGTCGTCTCCTTCTCAACAAGCTTCTTGCTGATGATCTTGTAGCCCATTCCAGCCTTGTGCATGTCTACAATCTTGGTCCCGATGTCCTTTGACAGCTTTTTGATCTTACTCATGATGGTGACGTTTGAATGGAAGAAAGATTCTGTGGACAGGTGTCTTTTATACACATAAAGAGTTGTTGTTAGGAGCACCTTCTTAACCGGTTCCCGACCGGCGGACACAGATATACATCGGCAGAATGGCACCTACAGGCAGGAGGGCGTATATATAAGTCCCTCCTTAATGCCTGTCGTGCCTTCGGGAGCGCGGCGGGAGCTGCGCGCTCCCGCGCGGCTCGGGACCCCCGTGGGCCCGTTCGCGGGTCCCGCGGACTCGATCGCCGCGGGGACACCCGCGATCGTCTCACGGGAAGGCTGAACGGGGAGATGCCGAGATAAACAGCATCTCCCCGTTCTGCCTAGCAACTAGTGATGCCGATCTCTGCTCCCTGTGATTTGAGCAGAGATCAGCATTCACTAGCTGACAGCCACGCCCCCCCACAGTAAGAAACACACCCCTAGGCATACTCCTACACTGCCCCCTTGTGGTTAACCCCTTCACTGCCAGTGTCATTTATACAGGAATCAATGCATTTAAATAGCATTGATTGCTGTATAAATGACAATGGTCCCAAAAATGTGTCAAAAATGTCCGATGTGTCCGCCATAATGTCGCAGTCACAATAAAAATCGCTGATCGCCGCCATTACTAATAAAAAAAAATTATTAATAAAAATGCTATAAAACTATCCCCTATCTTGTAAACGCTATAACTTCTGCGCAAACCAATCAATAATCGCTTATTGCGATTTTTTTTTACCAAAAATATGTAGAAGAATACGTATCGGCCTAAACTGAGGAAAAAAAATTTTTTTTATATATTTTTGGGGGATATTTATTATAGCAAAAAAATAAAAAATAATGTGTTTTTTTTCAAAATTGTCGCACTTTTTTGTTTATAGCGCAAAAAATAAAAACCGCAGGGGCGATCAAATACCACCAAAAGAAAGCTATATTTGTGGGAAAAAAAGGACGTCAATTTTGTTTGGGAGCCACGTCGCACGACCGCGCAATTGTCAGTTAAAGCGACGCAGTGCCGAATCGCAAAAAGGGGCCTGGTCCTTTGGCTGCAAATTGGTCCGGTCTGAAAGTGGTTAAATTGACAGGACTAAAACTGTGTACCACATGAGCACATACTGTAGCCAGTCTGTGGGCCAGAATTATTGTTGGTTGGTAGGGATCAAATACTTATTTTGCTCACAGAACTGCAACTCAATTTATAACATTTGTATCATGTTTTTTCTGGATTTTTGGTTGATATTCTGTCTCTATATAAAATACACCTATGATAACAATTATAGACCCTTCATTTCTTTGTAAGTGGGCAAACTTACAAAATCAGCAGGGGATCAAAACATTTTTTTCCCCACTGTATTAATAAAAAGTAATGGAAACGAAAAACCTCTACAAACTAATCATATATTAAGAAACATTGAAAACATTTCATAAAAGCATCTACGGGCTTTTATGGAACGTTTTCAATGATTCTTAATATATAATTAGCTTGTAGAGCTTTTTAATGTTTTTAACAATAATAAAGATTTGTAAAACGTTTTATACATTCAATTTTGTTCATTCCCTTTACCATTTGGTAGCGTAAAGTCCAGGATCCCATTTCTTTGTCCCTTTTTTTGATTATTCATACATAAGCCTACTACTAGGCTCTCCTTAGCATTACTAATACCAAGGAGAGTATTACTATTACCAACACTAAGCTCTCCTTTTGAAAATGATAGTTTCCTTGTTGCCATGCTAATCCAAAGGCTTCCATACTTTGCGAGCCCTAGACCTGGAACAACTGTTCAGACCAGGCACTCTCACTTCATAGCTACATGCATATTGTGGATCAGTAATTTAGAATGTACACCAGCTTCTTACATATCAGGGACTCCAGTAATGAGACCTTTCCAAATCTTTGGCCATTACAAAGCCAAATGGTGGTGTCACTCCGTCCAGGTATGCTGTGTATGATGCAGAAAAAAAAAAAGCAGAAAAGTCTGGCTACAAGACAGCACCTCCTTTATGGCCTTATGGTAGGGGTAGGGGCAGGAATACAGTTTGCCATGCAATGTCGCCAATGGAATATATATAACCAGCCAGGGAGAATTAGTGCTTACCTAAAACTAGAATATCAGCTGGCCTTGAAGTCATATATATTTTCAAATGCACAATGGCTATAAATACAGCTGTCACATTTTAAAGAACATATTGTAGGACAAACGTTCTACTGGCAGGTTTCTCTCTGTACCATCAATTTCTAATTTTGGTTCTATTTACTTTTAGCACGGCAGAGATTTGGCACCCCCGCAGCTGTAAGAGTGTGTAGCAGCTCCGCTTGCCAGGCCACTGTCTTGCCAGATATCATTCTCCGTGCCTCACAAAGCTTGTATTTGAGGTGGTTTGCTTTTCCTGCCAGCAAGCACAGGAGCACAGATCCGCACACATAATACAATCTGTTCCACGCATGTTACAAAGGCAGCCTAACACTTCACAACATCCTACAAGTCTGTGCAATCCTAAATCTTGGCACTCTCCATGCAATGAAAAGTGTACATTTCTATAGGTACCTGTTATAAAATGGGAACGATATGTTCCCTTTAAGATTTAGATAAATGTAAAAGCGATGATTAGAATTTTTGGATTAAGATCAATATGAGTAAGGCCGGCCAAACAAAGTTCAAATCTTGGCCAGTCCAGCAGGAACCAGCGATGATTCGAATGGTTAATGGGCAGGCTGAATGTACCAAGTTGATCGATTAATCAACTTGGGTCCAACCAGCCTGCCAGATTCTCTTCCAAATTATCGGTAGCAGCTGCTATAGCCACTAGTGATAATCAGGAGGGATTCCCGCATTAACACTGTCTGTGTTGATGGGGAATAGAGAGAGAATTTATTTTCTGCAACCCGTGGTTGCAGGAAAGAAATTTGCTCTGTGCATGGCCAGCCTTAATGTTTTATGATCCTTCTTCACCTATAATAGGCAATTATGTATGGCATGGGACAGGCATACTTTCTCAATACATACATGTTTTGCAGTGCTACACAATGGATGTGCTTCACTGCTTCTTCTGACAATGTAAGGCCTCGTTTACACCTGCTTTGTTATGGGAAATGCGTCCCGAGCTGTTGCGGGGGGGGGTGGGGGGTCTGCAGCGTGGCCCCATTCACTTGAATGGGCTGTGCTAGGTGAGCTGCCCACCAAGCCCAACAGGGGGTATAATTTCTCTGCCACTGCAGCAAAGCAACACAGACACACAATGCCTGCCATGTCACACCTCTGCTCTCAGCAAACTGACAGACAGCTACAGGAGCCTATCATTGCCTGGCTTTCTTCTCTACAACCCTGAGGTTCAGGGAATGGCACAGATGATTCTGGACCCGCTGGCAGTGACAAGGGGCAGTAGGTAGGAGTTTAGGGATGCGGGGGGGGGGGGGGTTACATGTACTTGCCTGTGAATACATGAAGATAAAAAAAGTACTACTTTAAGGAAGGGCTTGTGTGTTTTTTCCCCCCCCCGAGGGGGGAGATGGGAGAGGAGGTAGGGGACGAAAAGGGCTGGGGGAGCCAATCTCCAGATTGGACATATATTTAACATACTAGAGTCAGTTCTCTTATATAAGTTATGATAATTGCATGTAATTGGTAAATGTAATAAGAGAAAATGTTTAACAAAGACTGAATTATTAAAAAAAAAAGGAAGGGCTTGTGTCAACTGGCTTTGTAATTGGGTTAATAAAAAAAGCAGTTTGCTTTGTGGTGCATTCAGTTACATTTGAGATCAGTTTAAAATGTTTCCTAGATCATTGACAGGTGCATTTTGTTGACAGAGTATTGAAATCATGCGCTGGAAGCTTCTTGGATACAGCAAATGGCTTTACTTTTATGGAGGATTAGCAGAACATATCTTTACAGCATGTCTTTATCATAGAACAGGAAGAGAACACAAACAAGTGCATAAAACACAATAAGGATGGTACTTTCTCTGATTACCTTATCATAGAATACACATTATAACACTGCAGTGCCACCTACTGGTAAAGACAGACAGTTGGAGACTCTTTACCGAGATCGTAGTTGCGGGGTGTCAGACTGACACCCCGCAACAATGATCATCGCGAGGCGCGCACCCGGGGGCGCGCATCGGCTCAAAATGACGTCCGGTCAGGATTTTAAAACCACTTTGCGGATGTCAATAGGGCGGACGGCAAGTGGTTAAACAAGCGTGATTTAACTGTACTTCTGTCTCAGTCTGATTCATGGTTTCTGACAGGATCTGACTATATAAAGAGGGTGGATCCCTGTTCTGACAGGGGAGGAGAGAGCAATCAACTGTTCCTAGTGATCAGGAACATTGATCTCTCGCTACTCCCAGTGAGCCCATCCCCTTGACAGTTTTACAGCACCTCCCTAGGAAACACTTAACCGTTTGATCTCCACTAGTGTTAACCTCTCCCCTGCCAGTGCCATTTATACAGTGATCAGTGCATTTCTATAGCACTGATCGCTGTATTGGTGTCACTGGTCACAAAAAAGTGTCACTTCGCAATGTCGCAGTCCCACTAAAAATCGCTGCTATTATTATTGAAAACAATAAAAAAAAAAAAGTCCCTAAATCTTTCCCCTATTTTGTAGATGTTATAACACTTGCACAAACCAATAAATATACGCTTATTGTGATTTTTTTTTACCAAAAATATGTAGCAGAATACATATTGGCCTAAACTGATGAATACATTTGTTCTTTTATGATTTTTTGGGGGATTTGTATTATAGCAGAAAGTAAAAAATATTGTTTTTTTTTTTCAAAATTGTCGGTCTTTTTTTGTTTATAGCGCAAAAAATAAAAACCGCAGAGGTGATCAAATAACACCAAAAGAAAGCACTATTTGTGGGAAATATGAATGTATGAATCGCATAGTAGCCCATTATGTGACACTTATCTGCAGGATAAGCCCGCATTGCCCCCGTCTTCCTCGCTAGTAGCGAGCGTCCATTCTTCACCCCTCTTCCTTCCAGGGCCACGAACTCCGGCTCTGTGACTGCCCGGAGTCGCAAGACGACGCGTGACATCACTCCTGCACATGCGCACAGGAGCCGCCTTTAACGGCATGACCCGAGCTAGAAACGGCACAGCATGCCCTGTCTAACTCCGGCGCATGCGCAGAAGAAATCGCTGTACGGCGATATGCAAATATCTCCTAGACCGTGCAGGCCTGGGAGATATTTCAAGCCCCTACAGGTAAGCCTTAATCTAGGCTTACCTGTAGGTTAAAGTGGTTGTAAAGGGTTTACAACCACTTTAAGCGGGTAAATCCTTCCAGGGCTTAAGTGGTTAAGGGCTTTACCTCTCCAGTAGCTGTCCGTTTCTGACTGCGGTACTGGGCAGTGTGGTATGCAATTCAGCGCATCACACACAGCTCCCTCTTTTTAGGGGTTTATACAAACTTTATATGAAGTGTACAAGGCACACTTCATTCATGTCACTGTACCGCTGCACTGCTGTACAGTGACATGCAACCATACACAGTGTGCCGCAATAAAATGCAACATCTCTGCATTCATTTTATCGCAGCTTGCTGTAGCACAGCTCTGGGCTGCATTGAAGTATAAATGGGACACACACAAAACAATTGCTTTGTGTGTGTCCTGGTGACCGGCATTTTACAATGCAGTCACCACACATAGTGTGAAAACAGCTGCAGGCCATACGCAGTGCAAATTTCTTTCCTACAACCATGGTTTGACGTCAAAATGAACACTGGTAATACATCACAATGGCTAAATCTGTGTCTGTAGTGCATGTTCAAACCTTAATATCATAAATAATAATATGTTATTAGATTTTTACTCCAGGAGTATATAATGAGGTTGGAAATTTTAGAGAAATGCTAAAACTATTTATTACAATTTAACTAAACCCATTAGAGTTCAGTCAACTAAAATGTACTGGAGATTTTAGTTGTCTAAAATATGACTAAAACTAAAACAATTTAGATGACTAAAATACGACTAAAACTAAAATGCCATTTTAGTCAAAAGACTATGACTAAAACTAAATTAATACAGTGTAAATTTTGATGTCAAATTTCAAATAGAGTGGCTATTCTCTAGGGAATAAAGGTGAATGCTTGCAATGTTTGGGGACTGCCAAAAGTTAGAACCTCATCAATACACAAAAGTTACTCAGTAGTGGAAGAGAGATTTGCTGTGTACTCATCAAACTAACTAACTGTCAAATAGACTTCAATGACATGAAGAATTTTCTTACAGGTATCCAGCTACAAAAGCAGCGAATGACTGGTAAAAGGATCGTTTGCTGTTTTATGAATATGCTCCATAGATTTGATCATTAGTGGAAGTCTTGAAAAATTTGTATATGAAATAAGACACGGAACAGCAACCAAGTAAAAAGTAATGTGTCACGCAAAGGTTTTTTTCAAAGTACTACCCTAAAATGCCATTACTGAAACCACACTAGAGATTCCCTCCAACAGCAATGAAATAATGAATGCATTGGAGCTAAAAAAAAACTGCCTATTTTCCACTCGTTGAAACTCAATCCGACTGAAAAATCTTGTTTGTGCAATAAGAATCAAAGTACTGCTAGCTGTCAAGGGGAGAGGATGGGAGGCTGTGGTCATCGTAGGCCCCCTTTCTGCCACACAGGGGTCACTGGCTCCTGATAAAGCGAGCTCTGGCCTCCGTGCCCTTTTGACGTAATAGAGGACGGATCTGTGTCATGCTTCCCGCCCTGGAGGTGCTGGAGGAAAATTCACATTGCCATCACACAGAGCTGGGCTGACAGAGACACAGACCCGGGGCTGAGCCGTAACACAGAACATTGACAGGCAGCAGAAGATATGACGGACAGGGAGCAGACAGCGGGTCAGAGACTGGCACAGACTGAAGGAGACACAGAGGCACATGAATCTTGATAGACACACATAGACCTCGATGGCTATGCACTGTGAACTCACACCCGTTAAAAAAAACAAAAAAAACACTGTTTATGCACAAAGACCTTTCTATCATTGAAGATACATTTCCGCAGAGAAAAAAAAGCATTTGACTGAGCTTTCTAACAAAGCACGGGGTGATTGTAGCTGTATTAGTGCAACAGAGACAATTGAGTTCTGTCCGTGATACTTTTTTTTAATAACCAATGTGGCTTAAAAAAGTGTATAGAGGTGACTGCAAAATCATATTAAAAAAAAAGTAAAAAAAAAAAAAAATATATATATATATATATATATATACTGTATAGGTATATACATTTATTTTGACATCTGCTACAAAAATATATTTCAATTACACTAAAATGCAATATTTTTAACTTGTCCGCCCATGCCCACTAGCATTTTTTTAAATCCTAGAAGCTGTTATTAGCATTTTTTTTTTCTGCTCCTAGAAGTTAAATATTGTTATCCTATGTGTCCATGCACACTACTTTAGGCTATTAATAGCGTCTTTTGAGCTTTTTTACATTTTTTTTTTTTAAAGGAACTGCAAAAATGCTTCTAAAACGTTACTACAAAAAGCTATTAGTGTTTTTTCCAGTGTTTTTTTTTGGCTTAAACAAAATGCTAGCGTGCATGGATTCTCAGGGCAAAAAAATATAACCCTGATTTTACAATTTGTTTTTGTTTTTTCAAACAAGAAATACAATTTTGTTTTAAAGCTTTTCCTCTTTCACATTTTTTCTACACCTCACTTTTAGCTTACAACCATGTATCCTCCAGCAGACTATTATTTCCATTAGACACATCACCAAGCTGCTTTCTGGATACAACAGGGTCTTAAGCAGAGCTCACAGATTTGGGTCCCCGGGCAGTGGGAATTAATATTAAACTGATGATACAAAGGCAGGTTCAAAGAGCACTGACAAAGTAAAAATGTAAACAATGAAGAAATTACCTGGTCTGAACAAATTTAGAGAAGAATTCTAGATATGGATATTTTTACATAGCTACATGGGTCCTGCTTGGACTTATGCAAGTATGCATATAGCATTCCTGTAGGATCCCTCTAGAAGCTGGAAATTACTGTAATAGACATTGCTATGAATTGGACGAGGCAGAGCATCTGGGTGGTGCTTTGCCTTAATGGAGAAAATGCAAACCCCTCTCTGAATGGCACCTGTGTTGAGTGCCCCCCACAACAAGCAACCTCCTATAGGGGCACCAAAGCCGATTCACAGCTCCCTGTGTCCATTAAGACATGGAGCCCTGACCCGTCTCTCTCCTGATTGGCTAGCTTACTTTAATTGACAGCAGCGGCAGCCAATGGCGCTGCTGCTGTGTCTCAGCCAATCAGGAGGGAGAATCTCGGGTGACTGAGACACTTGTGGACATCGCTGGACAGAGAGGGACCTCAGGTAAGTGTTAGAGGGGCTGCTACACAGAATGTATTAAGATAAAAAAAACTTCTGCCTTTACAACCCCTTTGAGTAAATATTGTAATGCTGTATTAAAAAAATTAAAACCAGTGTGTGACACTGATTTAGGATGCAGAGAGACTTACAGCGGAGCACAGCACTGGACAGGGGAGCAGGAGCTGCCAAAGTTAAATTGTCCTATTAACAAGCTGGTGATTGGTTTTATAGGTGGTCCGAGCAACCAATCAGGTAATAGGAAAAGTAAACTCTGGCAGCTCCTGCCCAACCCCCCTCCCTGCCCTGCCCCCACCTCATCTAGTTCTTTGCCAACTTACACCTTATGCCAGACCCTGCTAAGAGAATGATAGAGGATGCAGGCTGGTAGGAGAACTGGCTCCCGTTCAACCCCCCCCCCCCCCCCCCCCCAGTGTGGCTCCACACTATACTTCCATTCAGCCAATTTTGGGGGCTGTACTACAGTGTTTTCCAGCTTCTAGAGGGATCACATTGGTATTGTATATGCATAGATACATTGGTCCAAGCTGAACCAATGTAACTATGTACAAATTACTATACCTGGAATTCTTCTTTGAACCTGTTGGGTTATCATCTGGACAGTAATACACAGATTTTTAAGGCACCCCCCCCAAAAAAAAAACCAAGACAGACAGAAAGAAAAAGACGAGCTAAAGAAGTACGAAGAAAGTTACAGTGGAATGGAAGAAAGTGTGAAAAAGAGAAGGAGAGAGAACAGGAGAGGTGGGAAAGAAGGCAGGAAAGAGAAGGACGGAAGAAGACAGAAGGCATCTGAAGAAAGGAAAAAAAAAAGATGCATTTTCAAACGTTAAATGAAACAAACAGATTTAAACCTAAAAGATTGATAATTCACATATGCCCACAAAACATCTCTCACTCATACTGTACATAGTAAAGCAGCCAAACAGAGATATAATCCAAGAAAGTGGCCATCTATATCATATACGTAGATGAAAGTCCACATTAATTAGGAGGGGGAAATGGAGCATTAGAGGTGATTACATAGATACCATTGTCTCCAACTGGTAGAAAAGAGTTTGGGAAGGAGGCGAAAGCAATGTGAATGAGAACAGAACAAAAATAATGCAGAACAATTAAAGTTTTGGACAGTAATGAGGTGTAAGGCTGAAAACTTCTAAACAATGTAGTGAAAGTTCAGAAAGTTTGAAGCGATGAAACACCTGTTTGGTGCTCCACTCAGCATAAAGTGACTGGCACCCACAAAGAGAATGAAAGTTTGATATGTGAGGGAAAGAAGGGGCTAGAAGTCAATATATACACACACACATATATATATATATATATATATATATATATATATATATATATATATATATATATATATATATATACACACTTTCTACATATATATATATATATATATATATATATATATCATTTTTCATCTTTGTTCATATATAGATACTGTCAAACCAGAATTCTATACAGTGAATATCGTAACATAGGGCAACTCACGGTAAATTTACGTTGCAGATAGATGGGCTGCGAGAAATCGGACCTCGAGTTTGCTTTACAAAACTGCACATGCAAGAAAAGAAAAAGTGAGAAATAAAATACATCAAACCATAAAGGATGAGGATAACGGAAGGGGAATCAACGTTTTACTCCAGGGTGAGCATTGAGGTGGAAAGTTGAGGAGTTGTGGACTAAAACCTTGAACCTCTCCCACCGTATGAAAATAAAAAAACAAAAAAGGGGAGGGATACCAGGGCAGTTTGGGCTACACAAGGAGGACAATGAAACCAAGGATGAGAAAAGCATAAGGAAAACTGTGGGGTAAAAAGAAAAGACAGGATTTGAGTATGTGAAAAGGGAGCAGATTATAAATGTGTTGAAGAATGGGGTACACAAGGCAGGCATTGATGTGCATATCATTAAAAAAAACAAAGATGGGCAAAGAGCTTAAAATTAACAGCCAAGCAGAATTTGCCTTTTGTAGATCTAACTTATGAAAGCTGAAATCTGATTGGCTGCTTTGTGTTCCTGCACAATCCTGCTTTTTTCACTACCTTATCATATGAATTCAATAGCGCCATCTAAATAAAGACACTAACCACTACATAATCTGCATGATTTATAATGGCACATATTTCTCTCCTTCACTTTCTCTGTCTCCCCCATCTGTCTTTCTATAGCCCCATTTCTACAAACATAACGTTAGCATCAATCATATGGATTAAAGCCCAAACCTAGCCATAACTTTCTGTAATATTTTTATGGTACCATTGGAGAAACTTCCACTCACTGCCTAAGGCAGAGATGGGAACACAGAAATGAAATGCAGGTTTTAACAATTCATCACTCTACTAAAAATGTAAAAAGTTTTGGATGGAGTTTAATAATCTTTACTAGGTCTGTTTCCCCTTTGCAATTTCCATCCCTATAGGGCCTTCACATATAAGTTTGCTAATAATAAAATGTATTAAATTTCTTTAATACCCCACAGTGTGTAGTCCACTTGAAAGTGGATTTCAAGTGGCAGGAACTTAACCCTTGCCTGGCAGGATAGTTTGAAAAATGAGGATCTCTGTCTTGCAAAAACATGGATACTTGGCAACTATACTCTATCACAGCCCGCATTAAAAATTATCTAAACCCAAGAACAAAAATGTCATATATTGTAGCTATTTTATTTTGGCCTGGTGATTCTTCCAGTAACACACTTCTTGTGCTAGGATGACAACACTTGCTCACTGTACTTTATCTATGGAGGAGCAGCATTGTCACCCTATCACGCACCTCCCCTTGCCTCATTTCCATAATATAAGGGGAGGTGTTCTATAGTTCACATAAGAGCACTGGGAAGGCTGGTAAAAAATTTTGATAATTCAATTCAGTGCACAAGACGTTGCAAGCACACTGGATTTCTGTCTCGATCAAGTTATTTTTCTGTACTTGCAGAAATATTTTTAGATTGAAAACTGATATAGCCACCAGTCTTATGCCACGTCCACGCGATCGGATTTTCCGACAACAAATGTTGAATGTGAGCTTGTTGGCGGAAAGTCCGACCGTGTGTATGCTCCATCGAACATTTGTTGTCGGACTTTCCGCCAACAAATTTTGGCTAGCAGGTTCTTACATTTTCTTAAAATTTTTTTTAGACTTTCCGATCGTGTGTACACAAGTCCATTGGACAGAAGCCCACGCATGCTCTGAATCAAGTACGAGTCAGAAGCGCTCGGTCTTGTAAAACTAGCGTTCGTAATGGAGATATCACGTACGTCTTGTACGTCACTACATTTGTAATTGTTGGCCAACATTTGTGTGACCGTGTGTATGCAAGACAAGTTGGAGCCAACACCCTTCGAACAAAAATCCATGGTTCTGTTTTCGGAAAGTCCGATCGTGTGTACGGGGCATAAGGATTGAGAAACTGCAATATGTTGGCATTTTTGTTCTCGGGATTTTATACACTTTAATTTTACAAGTGGATATTATTGTTCCCTAGGCTTTGATAGCTCATCCTAAAGTATACAGTCAAAAGCAATATGAAAGTTGAGTCACAAGTTACTGGTTGAGGAACACTGTCAGGAATCCATGGGGCATGCTGGGAATTATGATGAACAGTACAAGGACCACAATAGGAGCAGAAAAAAAAAAAACACAAAAGAGAAAAAATAAACAGAAAAGAAAAAGTATACAAACCAGAAAAGAACAAAAGGCAAATCATAGAAAGTGTCAGCTCTTCAGGCCAGCAGCCTGTCTGTATCACTTCCGTGGTGTGCCTTGTATTTTGGTCTAGATAGAAACTCTTGAGGTCATTTTTTTTTCCAAATCCAGAAGCATTTTGGGGCATGAATGTAAAATATCTACATCATCCCTTACTCCTGATTCCCTCCTTTAAAGAAAACCTATCATGAGAAAATTATGAAGGCTGTGTTGCCAGTCTTTTTTTCCTTAAGCCCAATTCTTGGCCAAAACTTTTTTTTTTTATACATGGGATTAAAACATCAATTTCTTTTATTGCTCTTTGTGTCCCTGTGGGGGAGATTTACCCACACTACCTGTTCCAGTGACAAGGTATCACATGGGCAGCAAGTGATGTGTTATTTCCTTAATGGTGGCAGCAACAGCAACAAAAAAATTACAGTAAGGCCGGCCATAGACTAGTTGAAAACCAAACGTTCTGCCGATTCAAAAGACAAAAATGGCGCATAGCATGTTGGATCAGGCGCTTTCCACTGGGGCACAAAAAAAAAATGCATATCGCAGCTGGCACACTGATGATGCGAGAAAAAGAAAAAGCAACCAAGAATTTTCATACGATTTGTGACTCGTCTATGGCCAGCCTAAGGGCTTTTTTTTTGCTCTGTGTCTTCCCATCCTGGTGACAACTGCATCGTCCTCGTTACTTATTCTGTGTCACCATGATAGGACTGAGGACACAATAAAATCTTCACAGTGGCTGTGATTCTTACCCGTGTGGTTAAAAACTAAAAAAAAGTTTTGGCTGCAGTTGGGCTTTAAAACTCCAGTTGTCTGGCTGTCACTATAATGCTTTGACTTTATTACATTAACCTCTCGCTCACCTGGAGCAGGTGACTAGAAATACTGAAATTAGACACAGCCAGCAACTAGCATTTCCAGAGTAAATACAGCAATAACATCCCTCATGACATATAGTTTAACATCTCCCCTAAAATTCAAGATTTACAAAGCTGAAAAGCCTCTGGCGATAAAATTGTTAAGTGGAGTTTATTACCAATGTTAATATATCGATTAATAAAAGCGTGAAAAAGTGAGTCATTGTTGGCTGCCCCTACCACTAGAATTGGCTTCAATGTCTGTGCTAAGCAGTAATTTGTCACCTGATAACTTGTTAGGTCCCTTGACATTGAGTAAAGATCCTCTTTATCACTTTGACTCATCCTCATAAATCTTGTTTGTTTGGCCAGTGTTTAGGTGAGGAAATCACTTTCCACCAGCTCACAGGATAGCAAGATATATATATATATATATTATATATATATATATATATATATATATATATATATTTTTTTTTAAATGCAGTGTTTTTACAAAAATAATCTATGTTGCCTTAAGAATGACAATATGATTTTATATTTTAGAGCTTGGTGGGGGTTAGTTAGCTGATGACAGATCAAATGAGACTAAAAATAGTTTTAACTAATTGGCAGTCCTTGCTAATTCTAGCGCTATGCACAGATGATAAATTATTTTTAGGTAAAGCCTTGTTACAGCATCTCTGTCCTAAAACGGCCATATGTTTCTTAGAAAAATATTATAATAAAATGCATGGGCCTTTGGAAACCTAAAAACAGGTATTCAAAGGTGAGACCTGGCAGAGGGGCAATGAACAGCAAAGGTTGGATGCCTAAGCTTGCCCATACATTATACAAATTTTTTTGTTAATTTTTCCTTTATATTTATCAAAACCGTATAATATGAGATCAAACTTAAACAATTTCAATTTGTATGCAATCATACAGGCCCTAGCAATATATAGTTGAAGATGAATTAAAAGGAAATTGAACAAGAAAATCATATAATGTATGACCAGCTTAACGCTCCCTTAATAGAAATTTGTGGGCTCCTTACTGTTTCACTCTTTCTGTAATTATGCCTCAAAAAGGGAAATATGTTCAGCCATTATAATGCCGCGTACACACAAAGGGACAATCCCGCGGGATTATCCTCTGGACTCAAGTCCAGCGGACAATCCCCTAGTGTGTGGGCGTCGGCGGACTTTTTGGCGCCAAAGTCCGGCGGACCAAAGTTTTAAGTTTGGTTTTAAAATTATCCGCTGGACTTGGCAGTCCGGCGGACAATCCCGCCGTTAGTAGGCTAGTCCGCCGGACTTTTTAAATGAACGGACTTGCCGCTCATCGGCAAGTCCGTTCATTTAGCACGTGACTTCAGGTTACGTAGCTAGCGTAGGCAGTAAATGCCGGTGCGCTAGCTCCGTCGCCTGGCATGGATTTAAAGGGACCCTTATCCGAGTACGTAGCCCGGCCGGCCAGGAAAGGGGTGGGGACGAATGAGCGCCCCCCCTCCTGAGCCGTACCAGGCCGCGTGCCCTCAACATGAGGGGTTCCCTGGGGAAAGGGGGGCCGTGCGCCCCCCCCACCCCAAAGCACCTTGTCCCCATGTTGATGAGGACAAGGGCCTCTTCCCGACAACCCTGGCCGTTGGTTGTCGGGGTCTGCGGGCGGGGGCTTATCGGAATCTGGGAGCCCCCTTTTATAAGGGGGCCCTCAGATCCCGGCCCCCCACCCTATGTGAATGAGTATGGGGTACGATGTACCCCTACCCATTCACCTAAGGTGTAAAATGTAAAGTAAAAAAACACACACACTTTTGAAAAAATATTTTATTGCACTGCTCCGGGGGTCTTCTTCCGTCTTGGGGGTCTTCTCGCCGGACTCCTCCGCCATTTACCATGCTCTTTTACCGAGCGGAGAAGTCCGGCTACCTTCTTCGTCGTCGCCGCCGTCGTCTGGGGGTCTCGATCCGCCTTCGGGGGTCTTCCAGGGTCTCTTCTGTTCTTGCGGCGGTCGTCGTTTTCCGCGCCGCCGGTGCCTCTTCTTCTTCTTCTTCTTCCGATGTTGACACGTCGCTCTCTCTGGCCGGAATGGCAGAGCCGCCATTCCGGCCAGAGAGAGTGACGTGTCAACATCGGAAGAAGAAGAAGAAGAAGAGGCGCCGGCGGCGTGGAAAACGACGACCGCCGCAAGAACAGAAGAGACCCCGGAAGACCCCCCGAAGGCGGATCGAGACCCCCAGACGACGGCGGCGACGACGAAGAAGGTAGCCGGACTTCTCCACTCGGTAAAAGAGCTTGGTAAATGGCGGAGGAGTCCGGCGAGAAGACCCCCAAGACGGAAGAAGACCCCCGGAGCAGTGCAATAAAATATTTTTTCAAAAGTGTGTGTGTTTTTTTTACTTTACATTTTACACCTTAGGTGAATGGGTAGGGGTACATCGTACCCCATACTCATTCACATAGGGTGGGGGGCCGGGATCTGAGGGCCCCCTTATAAAAGGGGGCTCCCAGATTCCGATAAGCCCCGCCCGCAGACCCCGACAACCAGCGGCCAGGGTTGTCGGGAAGAGGCCCTTGTCCTCATCAACATGGGGACAAGGTGCTTTGGGGTGGGGGGGGGCCGCACGGCCCCCCTTTCCCCAGGGCACCCCCCATGTTGAGGGCACGCGGCCTGGTACGGCTCAGGACGGGGGGGGGCGCTCGTTCGTCCCCACCCCTTTCCTGGCCGGCCGGGCTGCGTGCTCGGATAAGGGTCTGAGATGGATTTGGGGGGAACCCCCACGCCGTTTTTCGGCGTGGGGAGTCCCTTTAAATCCATGCCAGGTGACGGAGCTAGCGCGGCGGCATTCACTGCCTACGCTTGCTACGTATTCCTGAAGTTACGTTCTAAATGAACGGACTGCTCCGTGTGTGGGCAAGTCCGTTCATTTTCAAAAGTCCCGCGGACTTTGGCCAGCGGATTGTCCACCGGAGAAGTCCGGGCGTGTGTGGGCAAGTCCACACGCTCGGAAAGTCCGGCGAAGCCAGCTGGAAAGTCCGGCGGATTGTCCACTGGATTAGGTCCGCCGGGAAAAGTCTGCACGTGTGTACGCGGCATAAGGTTAACTAGAGCACAATGATTTACACATGGCAGAGAATCCTATCCAATGTCAAAAATTTCATTAGGGAATTCTTATTTTCTCACAATTGGAGGACCACTTTGCCAGTTCACTTCTGGAAGAAGGAGAGAAGGCTTATGTTTTTTTTTGAGCATAGGGAATGGTTAGGACCCCAGTTAGATTTTTTCATCTGTGTTTCATTGGAGAGAATGGTCTTTACGTTCCATTCCAAAAACAGAAGAAATTATAAGAAATCTGTCCAAAGTGTAGGGAAAATCCCTCTTAGGCTATGGTTCACACTAGTGAAGCTATTTGATTGAATTTTTCATGCAATGATGACTTGGTTGCGTTTGGATGCGTTTTCATACTACCACTTTTTTTTGGCAGTGGAAGGAGACTGGATGCTGGTTGTTATGATGCCGGTGGGTGCCAGAGTCTTAACACCCAATGACTCATCCCGGCTGACAGCAGAATGTAAACAAAGGAGCCTGTCAGTAGAAATAAAAAAAAAAAATAAAGTGTTGGGGTCCTCCCCCCCAATCTTTACCAGGGCCTTCAGGCCTAGTATGGATTTTAAGAAGGACCTCATGCCGAAAAAATGGCATGGGGTACCCTCCAGGCCCATTGGGTCTGGCATGGATTTTAGGGGGGACCCTGCAGCAAAAAAATAAAAAATGGTGTGGGCTCCCTAATCTGAAAACACGTAAAAAAACACATGTACAGTACATGCATTTTGGGTGCGCTTCTACTGAAGTCTGCGGGGGCCAAAATTGTGCTGTAATCACACCAAAGTAGCACCAGACCCTTTTCCGAGCACACGCCATGTTATACTCCATTGATGTGAAAGGGCAAAATAAAGAATAATGTGACTTCCATTGTACTTTGATTCTGTGTGACGAAAATCACATTTGAGCTTGCACTAGTGTGCACCAGGCCTTAAGCTCACTACATGTCCAATATCCTTTAGATCTACCAATTATTTAGTGTAACGGCCTGCCTAATTGTATACAAGTTGAATGGATAGTTTATGCAGGTCATGATATTAGTTTTGGTAAATCTAAGGAAGATTGTGCAAATATTGTACAGCCAGATTGTAATGTGTATGGATAACTTTAGAGGGTTGTCAACAAAACCGGTATCGTAATTAGCAGATTTCCTCTGTTCCAGTGACAACTATAACATTTTCACAATTACTATCTACCCTAGTGACAATGGTCACCAGGACAAATAAAGATGGCGAATCTTACCAGCAGGAACACACACAGCAACAAAAATCTGACAGGCGTTCTAACCTTCATCTAAACAAAAATGTGTTGGCTAGAGATGCACTTTAATGAGTTTTTCCGGAATCTAAATAGGTTTTGTGAGGATGTAATCGGTAATGACATTTTCCATGCTTTGCCATCCTTTTACTCTCCTCCAGCCTCTATGTTGGGAAAGCATTGATAACACATATGTCTTGGGCTCAGCATGGGAAGGGCTGTTGTTCTATCTTCTGGGACCCTGATGACTTTATTTTTGCAGTTTTTTTTAAAAGCACATGTTATTTTAGAACTGGTGTGACCAACTTCTGATGCCAAGAACAGCACATTGCTCACTCTTCAGTCTTCTGTAAACTGGGGATTTAAAACAAATGGTTTGAAGTCCCATCCTGATTCCTAAATCTACAAGCCGGTAGCATCAGAGTTCTGTTTTTACGTAACTGGCTCTCTATAATGTGGGGTTAAACTCTGAAATAGATATGTGCATTGATAGTGCTGGGTGTAAAATGAAAACGCAGTACTGAGCACCAGCACAACACAGGGAGTTAAGCAGCCGTCTTGCTGGATTCATCACTAGTTTAAAAAAAAAAAAAAAAAAAAGCCATCTGCTCAGCAAAACCATCCATCTGACGTCCATATCTGCTTTTTAATCTTTTTATGTGCTGGAGGGAGCTGTGACAGATTGTCCTGAACTCCGGCGCCAGTTATGGATTTAAGCCTGTGTCTGCAATATGGACGGACCTAAACTAAAACTGTCTGGTGAGGGCTAGAAAAACCAGGAGGCCTGCTGCTTTTGAGGAACTACATATCCTAACCCATCCTGTCACCCAAGGACTGTGAAACTCCACTGGATTCTTTGCTGTCAACCAGCCAGAAAAATGTATGGAAAATGGGATCCAAAGGTTGGTGGAATCTCATATAAACTGTCAGCATTTGTTCTTTAACTCTCACCAGCTTTCTGTCCTGTTATGGGTCAAAGGTAAAATTTAATTTAAAGTTTATCTAAACATTCTCAACCAACTATGTAAGGCTCAATCTTTACAATTATGGGTTATTGGTGCCAATGGCTAGAAACAGGCCAGAGTGGGAGGCAGCCATACAATTACCATCAATGTGCTCTATAGTACTGAATAAAGTAGAGATGCCAAACAAAGGGTTTGATTTACTAAAGGAAAATAGACTGTGCACTTTGAAAGTGCAGTTGCCCCAGAGCTTAGTAAATGAGGGCAAGCTCTGCTGATTTCCATTGTCCAACCATGCTGTTTTTTTTTTTCTTTACATGTGATTGGGTATTCTTTGCAAAGCTTTGCCTCATTTACTAAACTCTGGAGCACTTGCATTGCAAAGTGCACAGTCTATTTAGTAAATCAACCCCAATGTATTTTTAAATTGTGTCCTTTATGTAGACTTAAATTGTGCCCCACTGCCACCATCAAGTAAGATATTCAGCTTTGTAAATGCTACTTTTTCCTACTTTATCCTGTTACACCAGTGTAGGCTCATGATAGGAAATGGATAACAGCTTGTTTTTTCCAAGCTGCTTTCCTCCCCTCTTGTGAGGAGTTACCTCCGATCATGTGCTTGAAGAGTAATGCCCCGTATGCACGATCAGAAATTTCGCTAGCTAAAGTCTGATGTGAGCTTTTGGTCGGAAATTCCGACCATGTGTATGCTCCATCAGACTTTTGCTGGCAGAATTCCCACCAGCAAAAGATTTAGAGCAGGTTCTCTATTTTTCGGTCGGAAAAAGTTCCGATCGGAAATTCCGATCGTCTGTACCAATTCCGACGCGCAAAAATTCCTACGCATGCTCGGAAACAATTTGACACATGCTCAGAAGCATTGAACTTCATTTTCTCAGCTTGTCGTAGTGCTGCACGTCACCGCGTTCTTGACAGTCAAAAGTTCAGAGAACTTTTGTGTGACCGTGTGTATGCAAGCCAATCTTGAGCGGAATTCGGTCGGAAAAAACATCCATGATTTTTCCAAAAGGAAAATCCGCTCGTTTGTATGGGGCATAAGTGTTTCCAAGAAAAGTTTGTCTATGTGGGTAAAATGTGCCCCATAAATAGTGCGATTCCTTACGCTGTGATTGAAAGGTTGGCGGCGGACATGGGGCTGACTTCTGCCACTTCTTTGGCTTTCTGGAGTGCCAGCTTCTGATTGGTAGCCTCCTCCATCTCCTCCTCATCCTGCAGGAAACATACTGTTTAGGTTAGCAACATGGAAACATGGGGCCAGTAGCAGGGAAAGGAGACATTTTGCAAAGGTGTTACCTACAGAAACCAATTACCGTATATACTCAAGTATAAGCCGAGTTTTTCAACACATTTTTTTTGTGCTGAAAATGCCTCCCTCAGCTTATACTCGAGTCAAGCATTTTTCTGCAGCAGGGAATGACATTTTCTGAACCGACTTTGGGGCCCCGTATTTTGGGGCCACTTGGTGTGCAAACCCAGTGGAACTACACTACAACATGTCCAAAACTGGGGTTCCTAGCACCAAGTGGCCCCGAGATACAGGGCCCCAAAGTCTGTTCGGAAAATGTCATTCTCTGCTGCAGAAAAGTGCTTGACATTTTCTGAACCGACTTTGGGGCCCCGTATCTCGGGGCCACTTGGTGCTAGGAACCCCATTGGATATGTTGTAGTCCTAGTTCCACTGGGTTTGTACACCAAATTTGGGGTTCCTAGCACCAAGTGGCCCCGAGATACTGGGCCCCAAATTCAGTCAACTGTGTCCATCTGGCGCAATGTCATTTCAGGGCCCTTTGGGTCGAGAGACCCCAAATTTTGGCTGCAGCTAGGGGGCATCTAGGAACCCTTAACTACAGAGTTTGAAGTTCGGGGGACCTAAGGCTGCAAATGAGCACAGTGAGGCATGCAAATGGGCATTGTTGACCCTCTTTTCCACTTACAGTAGCTGCGCATTTCTCACCCTAGGCGTATACTCGAGTCAATACGTTTTCCCAGTTTTTTGTGGTAAAATTAGGTGCCTCGGCTTATATTCGGGTCGGCTTATACTTGTGTATATACGGTAGTTTACATACAAATACTGTTTAAAAAAGTCCAGTTGTATTACAGTGGCTATCTAATGCATTTTCCAATTTTTTTGGGAGATTTTAAAGCCTATGTAAGAGCAATCACTCATATAAGCATTAACATGTTAGTGTATTATCAAAACTCATTTTATACCTTTCCAGATCTGCAGCTTTCATTAAAAATAATACCTGGTGCTCTCGCAATGAAGGTCTTTGTTCAGGCACTTCCTGTTATAGGGTGACAACGCTCTGACCCTGCCTCCAAATTGGGCATTTGCTTTTGATGGAAACTACAAGTGGCCATTCTACTAGGCATTGCGGAGGCATGGTCCACTGTGGTCACCATCAAGATCCCCCCCCCCCCCCCCCCGAGAAATGCCATGCAGCCATCACTGGAGTACATGTACACAGGAAGTGACTGCAAAGAAGCTGCAGGGGATCAGCAGCACTAAGATACAACAAAAGGTGAAAAAAAGATGAAGATGTGTATTTTTAAAGACAGTTATTTAGGATACACAATGCTTTAGCAAACAAAATGTCACTTATTTAGGGTTTACATCAGTGAGCCCTGTACCTTTGTAAGTTCCTGTGCGTTGGCCAGATTGTCGACAGCAATGGCTAAAAATACATTCAGGAGGGTGTCTGATTCAGGCTAAGGATTGAAAACTAATTTTGCACACATAATAAGATACATGTAATGTTGTAGTATTAGTACAGACACCGAAAAATACTGTAAGCAGTGATGCATAACCAGAGAAGCCTATACACAAATACGATTGTCCCAGCCAAACGTCACAGTCCTGCACGTTGGTGCGATGTGTCTATGCATTGCCTTTTCAAGGTGTAACCCTGTAACAAGGATAGTTTACCGGCTGGAGTTTCTGCTTAAAGACACTTTCCAGTCAAGTATGAATATGTTGTATTCAATGGAGATTTAACTATTTCCCAAAAGAAAGCTCAAAATAGAAAGTTTAATAAATGTAACAAAATCCATAAATCAAACATACCAATGTTGTTTTCTGCACTGTTTTCATTTACATTCTGTCTATTAGCACATGCACTGTGTATGCTAAATTCAAGGCATATCCCTGATGCAGGGGTGGACTGACCATTCAGTCACTCGGGCACTGCCCGAGGGCCCCGGGCCAATAGGGGGTCCCATCAGGGTTGCCAGCCTCAGTAAAACCAGGGACAGTATGTAAAAATCTGTGGGTTTTTTTTTACATGTGTCTCTGAAATGTCTCTTACCGACATCCTTTTGGTCTAAAAATCCTGAGATTATAGCTGCCCCACCTCTCCAGTACCTTCTCAGCCAATAGAAACATGTCTGTGTATACTGTGTGATTGTATACTGTGTGTGTGTGTATACTGTGTGGCCCCATAATATCTGATTGCCTGGGGGCCCCATAATCTCCTATTGCCCCGGGGCCCCATGAGTTGTCAGTCCGCCCCTGCCCTGATGACAATTGTTACAGTTGCCAGCTATGTTAAAGTTATGTCAGCCCTGAACCAGTCTTTCAAGGCCTCAAATGGCTCCAACACAGCAGTTCTTCTATCTGATCACAGCTTTATCAGTTTAAAGTGGTAGTAAACCGCTGTGTGTGTTTTTTTTTTGGAACCTGCTAGGTAAAGCCATAATGTGCTAGTATGCATTACATATTAGCACATTATGTGAAACTTACCTTAGAATCTCGTCCTTTCAGTGGCACGCTGTCACTGCTGACAAGGCATCCATCTTCACCTGTCTTCCTTCTGGATTTGCAGCCAGAGCCGCGATTACTTCACTCCCATGCATGCGTGTGGGAGCCGACGTTTATGGCATAGGCCTGGGTGGCCGTTCCTTCAGAGCGCATGCGCCAGTGACCTAGCCAGCAGCAAGTACAGTAAATATCTCCCAAACGTGCACCGTTTAGGAGATATTTACAGTACCTATAGGTAAGCCTTATCATAGCCTTACCGATAGGTAAAAGTCAGAGATGGGAGTTTACTCCAACTTTAACACTCTCCCTGTCTTCCACCCCCTATCCTCCTAATCAGCAATCAGTTGCCCGTAGAAACCTTTACCGCTTTAACCCTTCTCTTCTCTACTATGCAACACACTACCTCTGTGAAAAAAATCTCACCCCAGCCTCGCTACTTCTGTCTACAACAGGTCACTCCCATCGTCCCTGACTCCCATGTGCTCCATTAATTACACATAGAATTAGTCCCCAACTGCTACAACCTTTTCAAACACACGAAACACCCACGCTCTTGAACGAGTGTGACATAAAATGAAACTCCTGCAAGACTTCCCTCTGTATAAATATGCCCTCCTAAAATGTAATCTCCCCCACCTAACATACTAGGGTCTACCACCATACTCAACACTTTCCTCTTTTGATCCTGTTACTTCTGAATGCTATCCCTTCACAATTACTCCGGTCACCCTCTTGCTCTGGTCTGCACTCTCTAACTCACATATCCAATCTCTCCTTCTCTACTGGCAGCTTCCCCTCCTCTTTAAAACAAACATTGGTCATCCCATAATTAAAAAGCCCTCAATGGACTCCACTAGTCCAAACAGGACCCATCTTTTTGCTCCAGATTACCTCCAAACTTCTAGAACATCTAGTCTACAACTGTTTGTGCTACCACCTCACTGATAACATTCTTGACCCCTTACAGTTTTGCTTTTGATCACAAAATCCAACAGAAAACACCCTGTCTAGCATGAGTGCTGCTGCCCGACTTATCCACCCTACCAACCATTCAGTGGCCGCCACCCCTCTCTGCCAATTCCTTCACTGACTTCTGCTAGCCCAATGAATAAAATTCAAAATTCTAACAACAACAACAAAATACAAAGCCATCCACAACTCTTCCTTGAACTATATTAACAACCTGATCTCAAAATATCACCCAAATATTGTCCTTTCCGTTCCTCCCAAGGCCTCTTGTTCTCTAGCTCCTACGTCACATCTCCCATGCTCACCTCCAAGTCTTCTCCAGAGCCTCTTGTTTCCTCTGGCACTCCCTAACACAATCTGTTTGGCTATCTCCTAATATGTAAGCTATTATTCCTGAAAACCCATCTCTTCAGGCACTCGTGCCCCACTTCCACCTAAAAACTGTACTTTTACTTTTCTCCATCAGCTGATCCCTCACAATTATTACCTTTTGTATTACGCCCTCCATTTTTAGATAATAAGCTCTTACAGGCAGGGCCCTCTGAACCCTCTTGTATTGATCTGTATTGTAACTGTACTGTTTCTCTTTATTTTGCTCTGGTCCATAAGGGGCTTATAGGAATGGGAGTTGAAGTGACTGGACTATCTTGGCATCAAAGGATACAGTTTCCAAACAGGGTCAATATGATGAAGTAAATACAGGAGTACATTCCTTTGCTGACACCCCCTTGTGATTCGATTCCAAAGTACATGACATTGTTCCAGTCCTCCCCTGTCAGGATCTGCAAGCAACATTATTGGCATAAGTAAGAGATCAGAGAAGAACATTGTTTCAAAAGTAAGACAGAAAATCTAAAGAACATTATTGGGTGGCTTAGTGGTGACACCAAGACAGACAACAGAGGATAATGGGACCAAAACATTACTCCAGTATATTTTCTGGATTCTGGGAGGGAACCATACAAAAAAAAAAAAAATATATCCCCGATGTAACCTAGTACAGCAAGGCAGGATGCAAATCACTTCATCAGTGTGCTGTTTGAGCATGCCTAGTGGTACTAAAATTAGAGACACCAAACAACACACTAAAAATGATGGTCCAAGCTTTTTCATTGTAGTTCTATGACAGACAGATAAGTCAACATACACAACAAATAACCCAAATGTAAGCTACAACATCATTAAACCCACCTGAAAAACGGTCAAGATGGCAGTGGGGAAGGTGTCAAAATTTGTGTTTCTTGTTTCCTCTTCAAAGTAAAATCTGAGTAACAAGATAGAGTTATACATTCCTTATTTTAAAGCATGTCTAAAGCCAAACCTTTGTTTTTGTATTTTATAAAGTAGAAAATAGTTAACATTGCATAGATAGGGAAACTTAGGAAAATCCTTTCTAAAAACAGTTGTCATTAAAACAAGTGTTACAGTTAAACGATTTCCCTTCTATACCTGTTCCTGTTTCAGTATTTCAGCTTCTCTCTTACTCCCCTTTCACACAGGCTTTCCGATCAGGTCCGCCTGTCATTTCTTAAGGCCGACCTGATCGGACGCTCCATTCACTCCTATGGATTCGATGTCAGCAGTGACATGTCCGCTGACACCCGCTGCTGTCCGATGCGATTCTGTCCGTGAAATCCAGACGAAAGGGGTGACCCTATTTTCCATCCGACTGGTGGATCAGATTGGAGGAAAATGGACAGGTGGTCCGTTTTCTTCCAATCTCCCCATAGAGGAGAGCGAGATTCTGAAAGGTCCGTCTCTGCACAGTAAGCGGAGATGGATCTGTCATCCGCCTGCTCAGCGGGGATCAAAGCGGAGTCAGCTGGGCGAACCGCCCGTGTGAAAGGACCCTAACTTTCTGTCTATGTAACTTGCTTTTTTCTATGTGTCTTCAGCTTGAGAGTCAGGGAATCAAAATATCAGACTTGAGGAAACCTCTAACCCCTATCAAGAAACTGTTCTTGCAAAACATCTACCAGTTTCTGAATGTGAATACAAGCATATGACTTCATCTATCTTTTTCTGCATAAGCTCATTGTTTTGACATGTAGATTAAAGCTTACGTATTTTTCCATCATATGCGCAGTTTAAATTTATTAGGGTTGGGACAGGTTTATTTGAAAGGTTTAATTTTGGAAGATGTCATTAAATGATGGGCAATTTTGGGGAATTAAGTGTATATAAAGCCACAACATTGTATTATTAGATTGTGGAATGGTTAAAACTGCAGTAAAGTCATTTCACACAGGCTTCAGCTTGTATAAGAGCAGTGTGAACCGCAAGCTTTGACAAGCTATATTGAAGCTTTTAAAGTACCATTCATCTCCAGTTTGTAAATTGTAAATAAGCTGCTAGCAGGCTTCAGCAGACTTTCAAGTGACAATGAACTCTCCTATTAGAATCTGTGTTCAACATTTACAAACTGAGGTTCAATGGTACGTTGAAATCTTCAACAAAGCTTGCTGAAAGCTCTGCAAATGCTTTGTCAAAGCTTGCTGTTCACACTGCTCTTAGACAAGCCAAAGCCCATGTGAAACAGTGGAGAGAGAAGGGGCCCCAGACAGAAAAAAAACACTATCTGCTCCGCACAACAAGAAGTGAGATGAGCTCTCTCCAAAGTTAGAGGAAAGACCATATGCAACAGATGTCTCCAGAACAAGTGTCCCCATTGGAAAATTTCTATTATTTCAGTGACAATTGTAAAAGTTTCCCATTGTAAACATTTCTGTCCCAGTGACTATGGTTGCCTGGACAAACAGAAAGGATGAATTTCCCTAGCATGGACAGAGATGGCAGTAAAAACCTGACAGGAGTTCTAACCCTTCCACATTACATACACAACTGGACACTAACTAAATATACACTTTTAACAATCTAACAATGTAAAGCCCCATACACACGGTCGGACTTTTTCATCAATTTGGTCCGATCGGACAAGGTTGTTGAAAAATCAGACCGTGTGTATGCACCATCGGACAGTGTTCGTCGGTTTGTCCGTCGGACAAAGTCTTATCTCCTGCTGGAAAGATTTCCCGTCAACCCAGTCCGATCACACCAAATCGAGCGTGTGTACGCTTGTCCGACCGGACAAAGTGCTACGCATGCTCAGATCACATTACAAGACCAAAGCTATTGGCTACTAGCCTCTACATAGTCCCGTCGTAGGCAACAAACGTCACCACGTTCAGAATGATCGGATTTTCCGACAACTTTGTCCGATCGTGTGTACGCAAAACCAACATCAGACAAAGTATGACGGACATGGTCCGACGGACCTGGTCCACGGATTGTCCGCGCGTGTGTATGGGGCTTTATATATTTCTAGGGCAGTGATGGCGAACCTTGGAACCCCAGATGTTTTGGAACTAGATTTCCCATGATGCTCAACTACACTGCAGAGTGCAGGAGCATCATGGGAAATGTAGTTCCAAAACATCTGGGGTGCCAAGGTTCACCATCACTGCTCTGGGGCCTCCAGTGGTGAGATATCTGCACTCCCAAAGACATATCTGAGAGCCTTAGGTTACGTACTGCCATGCTATATGTTACACTAATCATGGTAACATGTATCTAAAGAGAATGGAAATTATCCCCAAAACTATGACTGACACTTACTGTCCCCCAAAAAGCTGCATCCCCAAAAGTGCGAAGACCACGATGAAGAGGAAAAGAAGGAACAAAAGACTGACGATGGACTTCATGGAGTTCAGCAAGGACACCACCAAGTTTCTCAAGGAATTCCAGTACCTGCAAAACACCGGCAGCAAGTTTATAACCCACATCACACATGCAGGTCACAGCATGACTTAATGGCCAGACCACCATGGGCAATATGAGATCACACCATAGGCAGATGGAGCTCTTACTTTGTGACTTTGAAAATACGGAGAAGCCGCAGTGCTCGAAGTACACTGATCCCAAAAGAGGTCCCTGGTTTTACCGCTGCCCAAATCACTTCGAAAATACTTCCCACTATCACCTGTAAGAACAACACACAGTAAAATGCTCTTGAGACTGCATTACATAATCATGAACTGAAGAAGTGGATGAGGAAGGCGATTAACTAACAAGCTAAATTTTTTCATTATGATCTTGCAAGAGGGAAAAAAGCTGGAGAACCACCATGGCTGTCCTTTCTGCCTTCTTTCTCATAATCTGCTGCTGTATCCACATGACTATCCTGCATGAATATAAAGCCACTGAACCAACTTCCAATAATCACCAGTAATTCAATCTTTATTTTTAGCCAAATGTTGTCAAAATGTAGGCAATACCTTTTGCATGACTAACTGAATATACAGAAGGTGCATGCTTTTATAATCACTTTGTTCTCTTCTTCAGGCATGGTTTTAACATTCTTATTTGGCATTTAAACACAAATTTGGCTTTAGGCCACATGGGCAGAAAAAAACATTGCGTTTTTTTTTTGTTTTTTTTAACAAATCTGAACAAAGAAGCATTGTTAGAGGCTAGTGAGCAGCGCCAACGTCCCATCCGGCCTCTAACCCGCACAAAACCGAGGCTTGCACCACACGCCGGTTCCTGGAGACGGAACCACGAGCAGAGGCTCCGCTCGGAATTCTGGATAGACTTGTGCCCGTCTAAAGGCACCATACCATGTGAGTGCACATTTGTTATATATGGTTTATAGAAAAATAAAAGTAAGGAATGTTGTGCAATGATGGTCGTTTGTTTTCTATGAGGATTTACGATCACTGAAAGGTGGAGATATATGGAATGAAAATTACTACAATTGTTATGAAAGCCGTGGCATACTTATACAAAAGGTACTAATCCAGGCATATATTTGAGGTGTTTTGATTATTGCTTTCTGGTGAGTGCAAACTTTGGAAGGTGGTGGTGAATCACGAAATGGTGAAATATATAAACATGGATTTGAACCTTGAGCATGTGGGTTAAACTACTTGTGAAAAGGAGCAGCACTGGGACTTTTTTACGTTTATTACTATTTAAAAAAATAAAAAATCCCTGTGGTTACAATTCCCGTGTACATATTTTGAATCACTACTTTTTAAGTGTTTACATCATGTGTTTATTCTAATGCATGTCCCTGATGGATGCACACAGTGTTTACTGTCACAGATACAAATATTAATTTGAGGTTGGCGCAGTTATCCATCATATCAATTTAAAGATGTATTGTTGTCTATGGGAGAAAGATCTGTTATGCATCGATGCGCTCAGAGCCGTAAAAACAAAATAGAAAATGTTATTTTTGAGGGGAATAATTTAAGCTTATATATACAAGCACCAATGGGCATATGTATGCGTAAACTGAAACACTGGTAGCTAGAAGAGGTTGTATTTTGCGTGGTCTTTTAGGCGGAACTTCACCCAAAAGGGGAAATTCCGCTTCTTTGGCACGCCCCTTCCACTTTAACCCCTTCTTGCCTAAGGGTAAAACAAATCTTAATGCCTAAGCACAATTTTGCAACTTTAAAATATGTTAGTAAAACCGTACATGTCATCATAACTACTTTGTGCATCCAGGTGCATTATACTGCTTTTTTTTTCCAGGACAAATTGGGCTTTCATTTGGTGCTACATGGTAATGGAAATCTCCTGATTTTATTATCAAAGGAAAAGTAGTAAAAAAAAAAAATATATAGTTTGAAGAAGCACTGTGTTCAGTGTGAAACGCGTCACCTCCTGGGTCCTGTAACCTTGTCCTTGTGGCTGTCAAGTGTCATGTTTTGTAAATAAACATGTTGGATTAATTCTTTGGTGTGCAGCCGTTTTCTTCAGTTCTGTGCTAGAAGCGTCAGGACAAAGGTAGATACGCAAATATGAGGCCCCACATAAAAAAGGCCAGTCTACGGGTGCTGCATATTAACATATGCTCAGAGTGAAGGGGTTAATTGTTGGAAGTTGCTGGGGAGGGTGGGGTGATAGCAGGTACCTGATTGTGACAGGTACCCGCTCCCCCTCCTGTTCAGATAGACGAAGTTCGGCCCCCGCAGCCTTTCGGGACACATCACAGGTCCCAGAAGACTTTGGGACCATTCACAAAGCACAGCGCAGCTCACACATGCACAGTGGCAACCGGCTGTGGAACAAGGTTTCCCTAACTTAAGATGCCGCCGCCTGCAGCCGAAGCTGATTGAAGAATGGGTTTGGGTAAGGACAATGCTGGATCCCTGGATGAGTAAGTGTCCTTATATTTGTGGCGTTTTATTTTTCTGGGGCAGACTGGAGCTCCTCTATAACATAACTTGTGCTTGAACATGCATATAAACATTAGTAAATTATTACATCTGTGCCCAAGAAGTCTTACTAATGGAGTGCTGTCTGTCCTCCATGTCAGAGATTTCCCTTCACTTCCTGTTCCTGTTCAGGAGACACTACAGGAAGTAAGAGGAAATCTCCTCTGTTTTGTGTCGCTATTATATAGATTTCTCCTTTTCCATTAAAATGTCTAGAATTTTGGACCTACCATCTCTTTCAATGGTTGCCAGGACAAAGAGAGAATGTGTACCTACCTAGCAGCGACATAACCAGCAACACAATTCTGGCAGAGGTTAGACCTTTCCCTACTCTACCCATAACTATAAATATATATATATCGTTTTGAAATATTTTTACTCCATTAGAAAATGTGAAATCATCCTGAACATAACTGGATATCCAAGTTTTAGAGTATTCAAGTGAAATTAAAAACACTTTCCCAAATGTAAACAGTTACATTTAATCTATGCCTCTGGTGATAACTGTCAACGTTGCCAGTGTACTTATGTTAGCTCTCAACTGAACTATCAAGCCATCAATTGGCTGGTGTCATAGGTGATCACATGAAGGGCCGGTGCTACCACTAGGCAAACTAGGCAGCCGCCTAGGGCGCCATGCTGCCTAGGGGGCGCCCGGCCACTGGTTTTCCTGCTCTCTTCTCTCTGCAGCAAGCAACTAAGTCTCAGCATCATCAGACAGCCACCCTTCTGTTCACAGATTGTGTCAGAGGCGCAGCGGCGGTGAAGGACTGTGTCTGTGTCCCGACTCCTGAATGAATGGAAGCAAGCAAACATTCATTGATGGGCACTGGTAGGCTGCATTTGATGGGTTCTGGTGAGGCTAAATGTGATGGGCGCTGGTGAGGCTGCATTGATGTGCGCTGGTGAGGCTGCATTTGATGGGCGCTGGTAGGCTGCATTGATGGGCGCTGGTAGGCTGCATTTTATGGGTGCTGGTGGGCTGCATTTGATGGGCGCTGGTAGTCTGCATTGATGGGCGCTGGTAGGCTGCATTTGATGGGTGCTGGTGGGCTGCATTGATGGGCGCTGGTAGGCTACATTTGATGGGTGCTGGTAGGTTGCATTTGATGGGCGCTGGTGGGCTGCATTTTAGTGGGTGCTTCGTTTAAAAAGGTGGGGTTTACATGGGCAGGGAAAAGGCAGGGCAGGGGTGGAGTCAAGGGGGCGGCAAAATTAGGTTTCGCCTAGGGTGTCAAAAATCCTTGTACCAGCCCTGATCACATGTGCAGCACCATTGCAACTGCAGGCCAAACAGAGATTAAGTGGCAGCTTCCTAGACTGAAAAGGATAGGAGACTTTAGTTTCGCTTTACCATCCTGCTGCTCACGTAACCCATATGTATGGCAGCAAAGAGGGTAGGCTTTAATGTCCACATGCTGCATATATACATCCATGGTTTCTGTGCTGAGAGAGCACTCACTGCATGCTCCCCCCAGCACAGTGACTGAACTGTCATAGACAGCTCTCAGTCTCTAGTATGGATCAGTGTTTTAAGTGATAGAAAAACTCACCCCAAAATCGAAACAGTTAAAAGATGAGTGAAAGTAGTGTCGAGGACCCAGACCATACATCTTCATAGACATTTCTGTTAGAAAGAGGCCTAGGAAAACAAACTCTGCAAAATCTGTAAAAAACAAACAAAAATTAAAATGAACCCTATCTATTTAATTTATCTCGGATATTGTATTTTGTAAAGCAATACCAATCAGTGGCGGCTGGTGGTTAATAATTTGGGGGAGGGGTCGGCAAACAAAACTATCCCCCTTCCCCATGGGAGATGGATGGTGGCGATCGGTCCACCCCCCTACAGGAGACAGACAGCGGCGATCAGTGCCCTTACCTTAAAAGGCTGATGCTGCTCCTCGCTCCAGAGAAGAGCTGGGGCCATTGCTTCTCCTCCCGGCTGAATAGGAAGTGTGTCCTGCGACTCCCTGGCCAATCGGGTCTCAAGAACTGCTTCCTGATTGGCCAGGAGGAGAATCAGGAAGACAGTAGCGAATATTAATTTGTTATGTCACATAACTGGGTTAGCTCAGGGCGCAGTGCTCTGTGCCCCAAGCCCACCCATTTTTTAAGCCAATTAGTGCCTCGGGCTCTAATCACGTGCTTCAAAAAAAAAAATCCATTGGAATCCATGCATCTGGCACCCTGCATGCAGATTAGGGACCGGGCGTATGAATTAGGGGGGCGGCACCCCTGCACCCCTAATAGACGAGCCGTTGTTGATATACATTGATATAGGGCTACAAAAAAAATGAGGTTAAACACCAAAGCTATTGGGCCAAATTTGCACTGGAATGAACAGTTGCCAGAGCTCTTTACCTTTGCGGCAGCTGTCCCTTGTGACTGCGGTAGGGGACAGTGTGGTACATGATTTATCCCAATCAATCCCTCAATCACTTTATTTGAAGTGTACAAAATGACACTTTGATGTCCAAAGCGACATAAAGTCACACCCCATTCTTTTCAATGGCATCCATGCAAATTGGTGCGACTTAGGTGCCTTCACTACTTTTGTGCGATGTTTGATACGCCTTAGATCCATTCAGTATAAAGCCAGATCAAAGTCGCACTGGAAATCGTGTAGCTTTGGAGATGCACTAATGTGAATGGAGCCTTTAAGCTCTTTTATTGCTCATTAACGATATGTAAATGTCCATAGCATGATGGAAAGTTCACTTTCAAGTGGAAGAAAAGCCCAACTGTACCTATTCTTAAACATGTTTCTCCTCCTCCTCCTATATTGCTTTACCTATGTAAAAAGATATTTGTACTACCCATTTTTCTTCCGCCCCAGTCAGGTCATGTGATCCCGCAGCTCCAACTCCCCTGTGGCAAGGAGAGAGTGCCAACAATGACTGGCCCACTGGACCCTGTGGGTGGCATCATGTCTCCTGGAATTCACAGCCATTGTCCCTTACACAGAGCTGCAGGATCATGTGGCCTGCCAGGCTCGGATTAAAAATAGGTGCACAGATCTTTTTCCTTCAGGTTATGCAGGTTAGGTAAGAAGAGTGGGGAGGAAACATTTTAAGAATAGTTGGGAGTTTTCTTCTACATTGAGGCCTTTCTTTTTATCTAATTTTGAAATTTTTCACATACAGGTAAATCAGAATTTTTTTGCTAGAAAATTACTTAAAACCCCCAACCATTATGTATTTTCTGAAAGCAGAGACCCTGTAGAATAAAATGGTTGTTGATGCAAATTTTTATGTCACATGATATTTGCGCAGCCGTTTATCAAATGCAAATTTTCAGGAAAAAATACACAAATACAATATATTACCCATTTTTACTAAAGTATAAAAGATGATGTTATGCCAAGTAAATAGATACCAAACATGTCAAGATTTAAAATATGCATGCCAATGAAATGGTGACACTTTAAAGTCCTTCACAGCAGCCTTTCACAACCTTTTTTAGACAGAGGAACCCTTGAAATAACTTTCTGGTCTCAGGAAACCCCTGCTAAAAATGACTATATCTACAACTCATGATACAATAGTGCGATGATCAGTGGGAAGAATGCTCCTTACACTTGTGGTTAATGGGAAGAATTTCCCACTTACAGACAGCTAAAAAGCTCAAAGGTGTCAGTGGGAACTTATCCGAGAGGCAGAAATTGCTCATAGCGCAAGGAATCCCTAGGAACATCTGGAGGAAATCTGGTTGATTAGCCTTGCTTTACAGTGTACCAGTTTAAAGTTAAATGTGAGTTCTGGCACTAGAAGTATTGATCCCTCTCTAACGTTTGTGGCAATTCCTCACATGTCTGGTGCAAGTACAGTTTACATATGCATGTGGGACATAAGTGCACAGTCACATTTGCGCTGGAGCATGGGGGACAGCATGTGCATTTTTTGAAAAAAATTCTAAAAATTGTTTCTTTAATTCACCTTTATTATGATCACAAGGATGAACAGCATGCCTTGTGATAGCATAGTCAGTGATATGTACTCTTTATTGAGGATCTGGGGTCTATGAAACCCCTGATCACTCCTCTGCCTTCCAAGGGAGACAATCAAAACTGTAAAAGTGATCGGGCAGCGCTTAATCACTTTTACATAAAACAGGATCACTGGATCAAAAAAATTATACAAGGATCATGGCTGCAGCTGCACACATATAACCATTTGTTCCTGAGGACACATAAGTACATCCTAGGGATGGAAATTTGTTAAAACAAGGATACATACTAATGATCTACTGTAGCAATAGTGTACAATGTAGCTGCTATAGGGTGCTTTTTAGAGAACACTAGAGGGAATAAGCAAGCACAGCTGTATGAACTTCTATGCTACTCAGCTCCATCTAGTGGCCATATTGCAGTATTCTACTACTGCCCATAACAAAGGAACATTAGTTCAAAGAAGAAAATAGCCTAAAGAACATTCCTTTGTTCTGGTGTACAAATGTAAATTCGGTAGAATTTGACCCCTCAGTATTGCAGTGGTTCGGCTTGTACATTTTCCCTAAATAGCTGACATTTCAAAGCCTCACTGTCCGAGACCCTTAATTCTATAGGAACCTGTTTTTTTAAGTTCCCCCCCCCCCCCACCTCTGCCTGCAGCCTCTTGGGACATATCACAGGTCCTGGGAGGCTGCGAGACCAGTCACAGGGCGCAGCGTGGCTCATGCATGGCTGTGAAGGCACAAGGAGTCATAGCTGGCATAGAGCCACTGTGGACCTGAAGACTGGTTAAGAACCAGCCCCGGTGAGGACAACACTGGATTCCTGGACAGGTAGGTATCATTTTATTAAAAATCAGCAGCTACAGTATTTGTCTTTTTTTTTAGGGGAGGGGGGCTGAAAAACCCTCTTTAAGGAATGATTGTGGGCGAAGAACTCTTACCTTTCTGCAAGAACTTTAAATCATTTATTAATATTAAGACTAACATAACATTAATATTAAGACTAACAAGTAGTGTGGAGGAGCTACTCACACAGGGCTTTGGTGAGCCATGCTGGCTGGTTGTAGTGTACAATGGCGACGCAAAGTGTGTTCAATGCAACCACGCACAGCACAAACCAGTAAAAGCTTTGTGCCTTAACCATGCGGCGAATGAAGAACCGGAACATCTTTTCCTTGCGGCGGAGGTAGGATGAGCTCTCATTTTTTCCACTTTTCAAGCTTGACCGGGCAAAGGGGGATCCTGCAGATAGAAGGAATCATTACAGACAAACTCTTGGCAAGGAAGAAAAATACAGTTGAAATACATACAGTATATGGGAGATGATGATCCCTGCTAACTATATGTAAATCTGTACAGTTAGTCCTGTGATAAAGGTACCCTGCCAGACAGCGCAGCCAGGTGCCTGACTTTCACTGTAGCAGCAACAAAGCTTGGTCATGAAGCACACCTCCATTCTGCTGACTGGTGAAGTTGTGAGTTAAGAGCGAGGCTTGGTTGTCCTTGGCTCTGGCTTCCTGTGTTTCCCAGCTCCGACGCGTGACATCATCCCACCCAGTGGGCAGGGTGGCACCCCGTGTCACCGCCTCAGGGGGGGGGGTCCTCTGGTAGGAGTATAGCAACACACAGCATTGATGACCCACCTTGCTAAGCCCTGCCTGCTTTATTTGATTGGCCTGCTTTCAATCCCGGATTCCCTATTTAAACTCTGCAGCAGGTGCAGCCTTATTGTCACCACGGGTGCCCAGCTTGCTCCATGCGCTGTGCAGATCTGCCTCTGGTATATGATGACAGAAATTTTAAATACTTCTTCCTTTGCTACTATCTGGCTTTGCCCTATACAATGCTGCTTTGCTTGCATTGGTTTTTATAGGGCTTTCTTTACTTGCTATTACAGACTGGTAGCGAACAAGCTACAGACTGCTATAGACTGCCTGTTAGCAGCTACTTCAGCACGGGTTCACAACGCATCCTGCATGATTGCACCAACAATCTTTTGAATCTGATCCTTCTCCCTATGTGAGCCATACGGAAAAGGTAAAACTTCAATATTAATCTGAAATATGATATCTGTTTGCATGTCATTTTGATATGCACATATATTGTATATATTCATATATGCTTTTTTGGTTTTTAGTATTAATTTGGCCACCTGTTTGCAGATTCCAACCTACTGGGCTCCCTCAGCTAACCTATTGCTTTGGCCCGACCGGGCCCACTGCGCCCCCTGTGGTGTGTTTTGTGAGCGATAGCTCTGCGTCTTCATTTTTGCTTTTAATCTATCCAACTGCGGCTATGCACATCACTCCATACAGCATGGTTAGTTACATTATTCTATGTGACTTGGATATTATTGTATACTTATCATGTCATTTTAGAAGTATACTTACCTAATGGTTTACTTTGTAGAACATCTTCCTTCTTTCTACATAAGAGCATCCCTGAAGAAGATATATAATACTGCATTATTCGAAACGCGTCGGAGGTCTCTGTAGTCCTTTTTTGCTATATGAAGGTTAAGTTCAAACACTCATGCTGTAATCTCTGTATTTTGTATGTTTTTAAACACTTTTTTTTAATGCTTTTTTAATGTTTGATTTAATAAAGATTTGTTAATTATTTTTCTATACCAGTTTGGAGTTCATTTGTCTGTATTGCTACTTTAAATTGTCCCTTAAACAAGGAGGGTATTCCTGTTTCTTTGGACAATGAATGAGAAGAATAACACTGGTGAGTCATTTGGTTACTCTATTCCTTGTCAGCTTGTGCACTACATAGAGCCTGATTGGCTTCCCTGAGAGCAGGGGATTACAGAAAGTTGATATAAACACAGATTTAACTAATTACCCTACTGTAATTTTAAAAATATTTAGTTTTTTTTTGGACTTAAGAGACCATATAATTAGTTATAGGGAGTCACTTTAACAAACCACAAGGCAGGTCAAGCTTTGCTCCTACAAAAGCAATGTACAGTTAATCGAAGTTGGACTGCTTTAAAAATGTTTTTTCACGACAAAAGTAAAATTACACTCACATGGGCGATTATCACATCCTGTGTGAACAGTTAAGGATGGCTGCATATTTTTGCTGCAAGAATTTGCAGGGAATGCTAACTGCTCATGTGAGTGTAGCCTAAAGCCATGATCAGAAAATCATGCAAAAAATACCGCTTTCGAAGCAATCGTACGATAATCTGATCATTAGTACACAGCTTTCGTCCTATAATCTTCCGAAGGGACAAACACGAAAATTTTTCTCGTACGATACCAGTTCGTACGATTTTTGTGTAATCGGTACAGTTTTCATCTGAAAATACAATACAAATACATTACATCACTTCCGAATTTTTATTCTGTTGTATGAGAATTTTTGTACTTAGTAACCTATCCGTTTTTGACATACAGACTAGCATGCAAAAAAAAAAACAGACAATCATTGGTCCGATAATCTCATTGTGTGTATTAGGCTTAATCCTGGGAAATTTAGGCTAGGGCTACATTGGTTATTAGGGATCAGCCTAGGATGGTTTGCATCCTATTCCAAACCCACCAGAGAAATCACGCCAGCAAGTTATCAATGTACTTGGCCAATATGCTCATGTATCTTGTATATGTCCAGCTGCAAGGCATGGAATGCCTGGGCCACTTATGATTGACCAAGTACATTGCCTTGAAAAAAGTATTCATACCCCTTGAAATGTTCCACAATTTTTCATGTTACAATCAAAAACTTAATGTACAAGACAAAATGTGGAAAATTCCAAGGGGTATGAATACTTTCCATTTTGAATACAGTAAAGGAGGCTGTTTTTTTTTTTTGGAGGGGGAGGGGGGGGGGTTGACATGTGTGACCCATTGGGATTTCCCTTCACTTCCTGTCCCATATCCAAAACCAGAAGTGAGAGTAAATCACTCCAAAGTGACCATCAAAAAAGGGCCCCAAGTAAGCTAGCAAAAGAAAAATTACAGTTTGGAGGCAATCTCTTCTTGTCCTAATTATTAGACTTTTCTCGTTATTTATTTTATTAAGGATCCTTTTTTTATTTTATATTTCAAATCCCTCCAGGCAGCTTTGATTTAGCAGGGCCATCCTGAGTCTCAGAGGTAGCTTAGCTCCATGAAGTTTTAACATTCTTGTAACTACCCTGTTTGGAGTCTGGTGGTCCTGTTACAAGTCAAGTGATAAACATGACAGAATCTCGGTCAGGTCACCCTTAGGCCCCTTTCACACTGGGGCGGGGAGCCGCGGTGACGGTAAAGCAGCGCTTATTTAGCGCTGCTTTACCGTCGTTTTAACCGCGGTATTCGGCCGATCGCGGTGCGGTTTTAACCCCCGAGCGGCCGAAAAGGGGTTAAACACGTAGCGGCGCTTTGCGGCGGTATTGCCGCGGTTTCACCGCGGTGTCCCATTCTATTCAATGGGAAGGAGCGGTATAGGAGCGGTGAACACACCGCTCCTATCCCGCTCCAAAGATGACTTTTTTTGTCATCCTGCTAGCGCACCGCTCCAGAAAGCCCGCCGGCTTTCACACTGGAGTTAAAGGGGCAGGATTTTTTCATGCGGTGAACAGGCTATTTTTAGCGCTGCACCGCATGAAAAACGCTTAGGTGTGAAAGGGGCCTTAGTGAGAAATTTCCATATTTAAGTCTGTTTTATGACTGATTGTCACCAGAACCTCACTGGAAGATTTTCCCTCTAATACTGTTCTTTTGACAACTCCATAGGGTGTGACTTTCTTTATTTTCTTTCACTTTTATTGTTTTGCCTTTAGTTAGACTTTAAGTATTTGCTGACAGTCAGTTAAATAGGTAAGAGCTACACGGGAGATTTTTAGTAGGTCAATCTTGCTACTAAAACTGCTGTGTAACAAATGTCTGCTAAAAAAATGGAACACATGGCTCCCCTATGGAGCAGGTTACACAAGTAGAATGCAGTAGCACCTTGCAGCAGTAATCAATTATGATCAGCTGACACTGATAAATACTAGAGTCACATTATTTGATATACAGACCACCACTAGAGAATGCCAGTGTTAATGTCATTGCTTATTATACAGAGGACCAATATTTGGAGGGAGGAAGATCACACTGCTTCATATACAGATGACCACTAGAAAGAGGGAGCACAAATCACATTGCTTGACACACAGTAGAGCAAAGGAAAGCTAAAACACATTGCTTAATATATAAATCCAAAACTGGTTTAGAGGCAATCATGGGACTTGCTTGATATATAGATGATCGCTAGAGGTAGGGGTGCTGATCACACTGTTTATTATACAAATGATCACTGGAGCAAGGTATAATCTAATTTCTCGACATACAGATGACCACTAGAGGGGGTGAGAGATTAATCACATTGCTTGCTTTACAGATAACCACTACTTGGAAGGAGAGGAAATCGCAAAGCATGATATACAGATGACCACTAGAGGGTGTATTCACAAGTGTGCACATGAAATGCATTCATGAAAATATGGAAGATTAGGCAAGTATAAATATGGGAGCATTGTCAAAACTTATTGTTAGGTAAAGGATACAATAATAATCACATTTTTGGGGGTAGGCATTTTAACATGGGCACTTGGTTTCCTGTGTGACATGCAATTTAGGGTTAGTTAGCCCCAAACTATTTTAAGACACCTGCTTTTTTTTCCCCAAGGCATAAAAACAATGCATTTAAATGTACACAAATCAAATTGATATTTACATTACTCCTTTTCACCTACTGTAAAATATTGGGTAACAATATGCTTAAAGTGATTGTTAAGCCACTCTGTCCTCTTTATACAATCCTCTCTGTTTCCTAATGCTATGTGCCCCAGTGTCTGTGTTTTATATATAAAGAAAATGCTGTATATACATTATTTCAGAGTGTCTCTCGGCACTTACGTGACTGGCCGCCTCTCCCCTCTCTTGATCTGACTGCTACAGCGGGAGGTGAGGAGAATCCCCTCTAATGTCAGTCGGGAGGAGAGGAGGAGAGAGGCAGCCGGTGACATGAGCCGCTCTGAAATAAGGTATAAAGCAGACACACAGGGACACATAGCATTAGGAAACAGAGGATTGCATAAAAATGTAAAAGTAATTTTAGCAGCAGGAGGAGAGTCATGAGCTGACAGGTAGGGAGGGGGGGGGGAGAGGAGGACATATAAGAGCTGTGGATGATGGAGGCACGTAAACTGACCACGGTGTCAGGGCTCAGCAGCCACGATAAACTGTGGTCAGTTTACAGGGGGAGGGCAGAACCAGGCAGGATCAGCCAGGTATTCCAGGTGATACAAGGGGCCAAATTACACAGCACAAGTGCTGTGCTGTATAACATGCTTTAAAAGGAACAGGATCCATTTTTTTTTTTTTTAGGGTTACAAACCCTTTAAGAATTTGTTATTGAATCTCTGACTGTAGAATGCAAAAAATCTTACCAAATCCTTAAAATGTTACCAAACCCAGGACCCTGCATTCACTATATCTGGTCTTCCACAGTACACAGAACATGGAAATGCAATTATTTTAGTATATATAAACTGCTAAATACCTTTTCTCATTAGCAGTATATAGAAGTCTTGTGACTTCTATCATTGTCTGGTTAAAGCTTGTAGGAGGAGCTTTCGTTCTCCCCTGATTGTCCTATAAGGCTGCAGGACCCCCTGACCCTCTGTCTGGACAGTGCTGATTGGCCCTGTGCTGATCACATGCACCCTCCCAAGAAAACAAAACTCTCTAGCAATACACATCAAACTGAGCATGTGCAGAGTGGCTCTGTCTTATCAGGAGATGGATTGGGGACAGTGGAAGATGGGGAGGATCAGAGAAGATGAGATCAAACATCCTTTTTACACAATGTGGAGGATTAACCCCTTAGGTCCCACAGTGAATATGACAAGCATGCTTTAGTGCATATACAGACTGATTTTACTGTTGTGGGTTTAGTAACAATTTAAGTATGTTCTGGATCCTAGTGGCGCCATGTCTGGATGTAGCGATACCTCTAAAGCCCCATACACACGCTCGGATTATCCGAGCACCAGGTCTGTCGGTTCATGTCCGTCGTACTTTGTCCGATGTTGGTTTTGCGTACACACGGTCGGACAACGTTGTCGGAAAATCCGATCATTCTGAACGTGGTGACGTTCGTTGCGTACGACGGGACTACGTAGAGGCTAGTAGCCAATAGCTTTGGTCTTGTAATGTGATCTGAGCATGCGTAGCACTTTGTCCATCGGAATTCGCTACACACGATCGGATTTGGTGTGATCGGACTTTGTTGTCAAAAAATCTATCCAGCAGGAGATAGGACTTTGTCCGTCGGACAATCCGATGGAAACTGTCCGATGGTGCCTACACACGGTCGGAATTTCCGACAACATTGTCCGATAGGACAGAATCCATCGGAAAATCCGACCGTGTGTATGGGGCTTTAGGCATTTGACAGGAGTTCATCCATTTTCTTTGGTTCAGTGCGCTGACTTGTGAAAAAAAAAATCATTGTAAACAGATGGCCTTCTCACTTTATTTTATTTCCTGGTCTTTTTTTATTTTATTTTTTAATAAAACATTTTTCCTTAGCCTGGATGTCTCTCTAGATGTGATAAATCTTATGAGATGAAAGGATCGGTTACTTCTACATCGTCATTATAATGGATGTGTCTTTCCTTATCACATTAGCAGTGGCTATATAATCCGCAATCAGCCAGTAACATTGTTAACCACAGGCCCAATCGAAGGTGTCCTTAAATCCGGGGAGACACTTCCCACCTTAATTATACATTGCCTGTCCAGAGTTCATTATTCATGAGTCTGGCCGCTGGAGCAGAAACTCCGGTACACACTGAGGCTACAACAACAGGAAGGAATAAGGGGATTTTGCCATGTCCAATATCTGTAAGACTCAACAAACAGAAGGCTCTCCTTGAATCATTTCTCTACCAGCTCTTTGTTTCTGTGTCAAAAACCAAACATCATACATTACCTATCTATGTATTCAGGGGAAAGAGGAGCCTTTTATGGGGTCTAGGTCTACATTTTAAATCATTTTAGATCATAAATATTGGGTCAAGGCAGGTACTTTGTGTGTCTATTTGGACGGCCACAAGACAGGATGGATGGATTGGATAGACAGATAAAATACATAATTCATACAAAATCCTAAATATTTTACTGGGACTGTGTGCCATACATTACTCTTCTGTATGCATTCATGGGAAAGAGGAACCTTTTGTTGGGACTAGGTCTACATTTTAGATCATAAATATTGGGTCAAGGCAGGTACTTTTTGTGGAAGTCCAAATAGACACACAGATAGGATTGATGGATGGATTGGATAGACCGATAAAGCCCATAATTCATACAAAATCCCAAATATTCTACAGGATTTGTATACTAGACATTATCCGTCTATATATTTGAGAGAAGGGAAGCCCCTGTAGAGCCTTTTTTGGGGTCTAGGTCTACATTTCATATCACGAATATTGGGTCAAGACAGGTAGACTTGCGAAGGACCAGACAGACAGGACCGACAGATAACTACACATAATTCAAACGACTTTTTGATGGTACTTGTCAAAAATCAGAAATGTTATATTATGATATCTAGGTGCTTTACCTGCTTTGTTCCTGCATGACCTATTCTTTCAGTTTATCAGAATGTGACGAGGATGTGGGGTGGGGGAGATGGCACAGACATCTAGCATGAGGGCTCTTGGTACTGAAGGCCTGCTCACCTCCGTATGGTTTGCACTTTTAAAACCACATGAATTTTTACAACCCAGGCTTATTGATATATTACTTTTTGTATTAACAATGAAAAGGGCGCTTAAATCATGCAAAGGATTTTAGCCACGCTCAACGTATACATTCTTACGCTTTTCACAAAAATTAACCAGGGACTGAAGTAACCAGTTATGCACAATTCCTGTGCAAGCACCAGTGGAAAAGGCTTATGGGGAGAGAGTTGAGCTGAACCCATGAAAGTCTAGCAGGGAAAGGGTTAAAGCAGGAGTCTCCGTCCGCCTCCAGGAACTAAACGATCGATGAGGCATTGATTGGTGAGTGGGGGGGCTGGAGCGGCTGGCACAGTCTATCGTAATCCATCTGTAATGGACCCTGGATTCATGTCATTATGACCGGCAAGCTGGCCGAAGCATCGTGCGCGAGGGTTGTGCAGGCATCTTGGACTCGGCTTCTTCTGATGTTCCTACAAAGAGCTTTCTCTCCACCAGCAGCGAGTGCAGATTCAGTGGGTGTCTCTCTGCTGAATAAACAGCCGCCTTAACCTCACGCTTCCATCGCTCGTGACTTCACAGTCCTCAGCCACTCTCTGCTGTCAACAGTTTTATACAGTAAATAATATCGGATATGTTACTCAGGATAAGCCTTACCTTACATAAAGGGGGATTCCATTATTAGATGATTTCCATTCTTACTGTTTTCAAACACTACTGATGCAGCTAACTAGAAAATAACATTTAGATCAAGTGTATCTTACAAAAACCTTGTTTTTTTGGATAGTGTAAGGCAGGAGTGTCAAACTGAGCCACATTAGCATTATGGTTGCCCTCAAAGGGCTGGTTGTATCCTCTATGGTGTTTTATCTGAGCAGTCTCCAATAAAGTTTCTTGTGCATGATACCAATGGTGTGCAACCCTCCTTTTCAACTGGCATAGAATTGTACTATCCTAAGGTGTTGGGTTCAATAAAAAAATTGAGTGACCAAGACCACGCATGCTCGGAAATGAAAGAATACTATCAGAACATTTGGAGTTAAAAGAATTTATATTCATATATATATATATATATATATATATACATATACAGGCCTTTCTATTATGTATATTTTTGTGGAGGCTTTGAGTAAACCCAAAGCCATCTTGTATCTCTTTTTAAAGTTGAGATTAAGTTCATAGATAAATGAATAGACAAGGCAAGAGTTATTTTCTCTCTCACAAGACATTGAATTATAACCTGGGAGATGGCACAACCAGACTCTTTGTGGAACAGAAAACAAAGGTCTTTGACACTTATAAAGGGAAGATTCTACAGACGAAATCTGAGCTTACAGACCTAATTGGTATTTCTAGAATGAGCCACAGAAACCAGAGGGCTTATTCACAATTACTATCGTATTGTATTTTAAATGATGTTTTCTTTTATAATATGGTTATAAGTATATCTGTATTAGTTATTCAGATATAAACCCATTGAATACATACATATTATTATTATAAGGTTGCAAACATGGTATCTTATTTAGGGAACCATTCATGAATAACTTTTTAGGCTAAGAGTTATATTCTGGTCACTTCACTCTCATGGAATTTACAAGAACAGTTAATGGTGTGGGTACCTTGTTATCAAACCCATATATTTAAGCTAACGCCAGTGTGTCTGGGAAAATTGACACTTGATTGTCAACCATTACACAATTAATGGTGTTTTGCTAAGCCAAGGTCAGAAGGTCATGCCAATCACATTTAAGGTGATTTCTGATACAACACTGCCCCCTAAAGGGGAAAATAGTAAGAATCCAAAATGGCCACGCATGCATATCGTCATGGTGACGTGGAATTTCCATCGTCATATGACATCATGAAATTATAATAAATGAAATACGCACCCACTTTTAGGGTAAAATAGAAAGTAGCTACAGAACACAGATGGGAAAGAAAGAAAGGTAGCTGAAGGAATGTAGTGAGGTTGGAAGAGGTCCCTCTGGGGGAATCATCATCGCCTAACTGAAGCTTCTCAAAATGACAGACATCTTAAAGCTCTGGTAACATATTAGTTTGTTTATTATACCTTTTTGGTAATTGAATTGTTTTGACATATACATTACTAAGACCATTTAAATATATGGCATAGCAAATTGGAGTTGTATTATTTTTAACTGCAGTATGAAATAATTCATTCCAAATATTTAAAGACATGCACAGTTTTATTTGTCTTTAAAAAGCTAAAAGCCAACATTTGTAAAATGGTTTTATCGAGATCTATGTAAAATAAATTCACTCTAAATCTAACAGAAGCCTTGATCAAATTATCAAGCATGTGTACAATATAACATTTTGTTTGTGCACATTTAAGAGTGAAAGGCCCCTTTCACACTGACGGACCGTTCATGTCTGCCTGTCAGTTTTGACGGCGGACCTGAACGGGCGCTCCATGCTGGTCTATGGAGCGACGGATGTCAGTGGAGACATGTCCGAGGACATTCGACCCGGTCCGATCAGCCAAAAGCAGACAGATGGCCCTACGTCCAGATCTGTCACTGTCGGATCGGGTGAGATCTGATGAAAACGGACACTCTGTCCGTTTTCATCCGATCTCTCCATAGAGACCAGTTATGCAACAAATGTGTTGCTATGGGCATTTGTATAGTGACTTTATTGCAATAATATAGAGTTTAGATGTAGTAACAGCATGTCCACAGAAGGCCTCTACCCCCTCCATTGATATGTAAATAAACCAGATAGATGAGTTGGTGTTTGCAGGAAGTGGGTGGGAGGGGCATGGAGAGGGTTGGAAAGAGACATGTGTTTTGGGACAGAGACACAGTGGTGTTTTGGAAGGACAAATAACAAGATGGCTTCGAGGAGCTGGATAACGTTGGAGAGGCTTTTGTGAGTTGGACTTTGAACAAGGAACTATGAAGGACATCTTAACCCCTAAGTTGAGTAATTGTTTAGTTTACTTAATGTGTACATATTATACATGCTTATATGTGAAGCTATAAGTTGTGTTGTATTGTATTGTTCATCCTACAGTTTGTATGTGCAGATTTTTCCCTGTTTAGTAAAGCATTGATACACTTCAGAAGTCTAGGTTTCCTTGGTTTTACCACAAGAACTTAATAGATAAACGCAAGCGAAACAATTGGGGGCTCGGCCGTTATTTGTGCTAAAATTTCAACTGAAGCAGACCTGTTTTATATTGTGTGTTTTTTGTTGCTTGTGCTGGGGGAAAAATGCTGCGTACACTGTTTAGGAGGAGTAAGGCTGCAAAGATTTCTGGTGTCCAGGAGGACTTGAAGGCGTGCACCCTTCCTATCTGGGCCAGAAATAGTCAGTGGATGCCTGTTGCAAAGGAGCTAGCTAGATATGCATCTGCTTTGAACAGAGCTTGGGGGGATGAAGTCTGTGATCTTTCCTCAGATTTTAGTCTTAAAAGTTTTGGGTTCAGTAAGGGAGAGATGCGGGCAGTTGCTGTGTTTGGTTTGCACTTCCTGCATGCTCTACATATTGAATCTGAAAAGAGGGAAAAGGCGGAATTAGAAAGAGATTTACTGAAGGAGCAGCTTGCAGTGGCATCCAAGTGTTTGGAAGAAACTGCAAGCAAGGCAAAAGATTTAGGAAGGAGGGTAATCAAAGTTAAACCTGCAGTGGCTTCGAAGTGTGTTCAAACCCCTGTAGGCCGAGCTGAAGATTTGAATGAGCGGTGTGCAGCCCTCATGACCAAGTCTAATGATGCCCTAACAAAGGACAAAGGCCCAAAGCCTGTAAGCAGAAGTAGGACATGTGCCACTGTTACTTCTCATAACCGGGAAGCAGAGGATTTGATCAGCTCAAATGACCGAGTTGAGTCAGATACAAGGAAGGCAAAGCCTATGATCTCCAGGAGACACATGTGGATTGATTTACTTAAGGTGGGGGTCCCTAGAGAGGAAATAGATGGGATTCCTACACCAGCATTGTTTAAGAAGTGGAAGCAAATGGTTGGGAATGGTAGATTCAGTCACATTAAGTGTTTCTGTTGCCATAAAATGGGGCATTTTGCAAAAATGTGCCATGCTGTGAAGACTGAACAACAGCAGGCCTGTGTGCTTCCCAGGATAGCACGGAGAGACATGCAAGTTTATTCGTTACGTTGGAAGTCAATGCCTTTCCGTGAATGTGTTTCAAGGCAACAGTGGGCACCCTACAATAGTTTTGCAGTTAGAAATGGGCAGATAGAGAAATGTGAGCAGTGAGCTATGTTTTTTGGCACAGTTGGAAGGAACATATAATCTGCTTTGTCTCTTACTCTTTTCAGGTATTGAGCATCGAGAGGTGGAGCAGGCAGAGCAGATGACCATACTGGATGGGAGGAGACAGACCAGAAGAGAGCCTGAGGAACGGTGGCTGAATTGGAGTGGACTTCCATCTGAGCATTTTCCTTATGACCAAGAAGAAAAGAGACTTTTCATCTGGGACTTTCTGTACAAACTGCCAAAAGACATTGTTAACCCTGCTCAAAAGTCAGCCTTCCAGGGACAAACCAATCGTCTGACCGCCCACAAGATGGGGGTCGAAAGGGAATTTGTTCCTCCCATTTATACGGGGGGTTTATTTTGCCCTTTCCTGGACAAAAGGCTTTAAGAAGTTTCCTATATTATCCTATAAAGTCAAGAGGTGGTATGTGTTGCTATGGGCATTTGTATAGTGACTTTATTGCAATAATATAGAGTTTAGATGTAGTAACAGCATGTCCACAGAAGGCCTCTACCCCCTCCATTGATATGTAAATAAACCAGATAGATGAGTTGGTGTTTGCAGGAAGTGGGTGGGAGGGGCATGGAGAGGGTTGGAAAGAGACATGTGTTTTGGGACAGAGACACAGTGGTGTTTTGGAAGGACAAATAACAAGATGGCTTCGAGGAGCTGGATAACGTTGGAGAGGCTTTTGTGAGTTGGACTTTGAACAAGGAACTATGAAGGACATCTTAACCCCTAAGTTGAGTAATTGTTTAGTTTACTTAATGTGTACATATTATACATGCTTATATGTGAAGCTATAAGTTGTGTTGTATTGTATTGTTCATCCTACAGTTTGTATGTGCAGATTTTTCCCTGTTTAATAAAGCATTGATACACTTCAGAAGTCTAGGTTTCCTTGGTTTTACCACAAGAACTTAATAGATAAACGCAAGCGAAACAGGCGCTGGACAAGCCCCTCCCTGCTCAGCGAGCAGAGAGGGACCTGCCATCCGCCGACTCAGCGGTGATCAACGGAGAGATCTCCCACTGAGCCGCGGACAGAGGCGGACTGCGTGGAAGCAGATCCGCCTCGTGTGAAAGGGGCCTAAGAGATAAGGAGATCTGTTTGTTTGAGAAGGATCATATAGTTTAAGGTAAATAAAATTGTTTACATAAGCCCGTGCAGTCACGGTAGCTACGGCTCTAAATGTTACCAAGTCTAAAATATACCCAATCATTCAAGAATTGAAATGTGGTATCTTGTTATAGAGCTTGTAATAGAAATGTGAATAATATTATCTTTATCATCATCTATCTCTGATATGTAGAAGTACTGTATATAATTTTATTTGTTTTATTCACAAAATATACCTGATATTATTTGCACTGTATTTTTTAGTTAATAAATATATATTTTTAAGCAATATCTTTTGTGTCACTTGTCTTCAAAATAGCATGGAAATTATATTATTGTATTGTTAGAAAATTGTAAATCTCCCAAATCAAAGATTTGCATATTTTCATAATTACAATACTATTTTAATATTTCAGTATAAACATTCTGACAATACATTACAATACAATACAATAGTATTCTTTCTTACGAGAACTTTCGTAACTCTAGTTACCTATCAGCTGGCAGCTGATTCTTTTATTTAAATCCTCTCTCGTTGGCGGAGCAAGCCATAGTTGTGACCTCGGATCCAGGAGCAGCTGATCCATAATGGGAGCAGGGGCGCCGCCACCCTAGTTTGCATGCGGGGAGGCATGCGGGCCGCCAGGCTCATAGGTTTCTATGAGTTTTTTTTTTCAAGCCACATGATTAGAGCCTGAGGCTCTAATTGGCTTGAAAAAGGTTGGGCTCGGGGCGCAGAGTAGTGCGCCCCGAACCTACCCACTTGTGACACCAGCTAATCAATATTTGCTATTGTCTTCCGGCTTCCCTTCCCGGCCAATCAGGACAGGAGGCGGATCAGCTTGGCCGGGAGGAGAAGCCGAGGTGCCGCGACCGCGAAGGGGTGCGTGCGGACCTGGGGGGGGGGGGGGGTTTGTTTGCCACCCCCCTAAAATGTTTAGCACCAGCCGCCACTACTCCAATCCAACTCAGAGCTTTGGCCCATCCTCCATCAGAACACTTCATTGATCAGTAAAGTTATCTTGTATTGTGGGTTGGCAGGGGAAGTAACGGCCTTGCAATGCAACAGAAATTGAGGTGCAGTTACAGTTTAATTGAGGTGCAGTTTATAGTCCAAAACCGAACATGCAACTACAGGAGCAATTGTCTGCATGATGGAAAAACCAGCCACAGGGACCCACTCCACCCCTTTCAAAAGCCTGGTAACACTGATTCTGCCCCTTACTATAAGAGGTCCATCTGTTGAGCTTTTTCCCATGGCAACCAATGGTGCCACCAACTATTGCCAAGAAGAGGAGGGTAGACACCAGCACCTAGAATACTATGTGTGATCACTGAGTGTGTGAGCATCCACTACCCTCATTTGGAAAAAGGTGACAGGTTCCCTTTACACTAGTATCTCACATGCAATAACAAGATATAAGATAAATTCCAATCCAGAGAGCCATTTATATTGTTATCGGCTCTTCTGTGGAAGTTAATGAGCTCAGGGCTGCAAATCACTTAATAGCATCAGGGAGAGGATTGCTTGTACTATAACTAATTAAAGGGAAACCTGCTACATTGTATGCTGTATACATTGCTGACCTGTGCTTTTACAAATGTTAGTGGTCTGGCTGTCAAGCTGATCCACTGGTCTCAATACCTGTGGAGTCACTGACCTGGTGTGAGGATTAGGAGTTTGCGTACTTGTTCCCTGTTAGTGATTAAGAAAGTACTGCAGCTACGGACAGCAAAGCAAAAAACTGTTTTTCTTTAAAGTGTATCTGACCCCAAAACCAAAAATGTTATATATTGCAGCTTAGCAGTCCTTATCCACTTCAGCTCCGGAAGATTTTACCCCCTTCATGAGCAGGCCATTTTTTACCATTCAGCACTGCACTGTTTCTTTTTTAAATGGCGAATGTACGTTGCAACGCTGTACACAAACTAAATATCTTTTTTTCTTTTTTTTTACACAAATAGAGCTTTCTTTTGGTGGTATTTGATCACCACTTGTTTTTTTAAACTGTAATTTTTTGCAATATAAATGACAAAAGGCTGAATATATTGAAAAAAAAACAAAAAAAGAAAACAATATTTTTTACTTTCTGCTATAAAACATATTCAATAAAAAATTGACTAACTAACTGCCACTGACATCACCAGTAACATTAATACGATGATCACTGATAATACTATACACTGTCACTGTACTAATTACACTGTCTGGGAAGTGGTTAACATCTAGGGCGATCAAGGGGTTAAATATGTGCCTAATTATGTGTAATGTGTGTACAGTGTGTTGCTATTACTAATTGATCTCTCAGTTTATCATCCCTGCTTTGCAGGGATGAGAAACTGACAGGCTGTTCCCTTTCTACAGAGCTCTGTGTTGTTTACCAACACATGAGCTCTGGACTGTGATTGCACACATCAGCAGGTTGCGGCCATGAATCATTGCCTGGGACTTGCTGACAGGCGGGTGGGGAGGGGGCAATGCACATGCCCTAAACCCAGAAGTAGGCAGCGACGTACGGTACATTGTTTTGCCTACAGTGGCTGCTCCCCCGGAGTACTGGAGTACACTCCATTGGAGGGGGAAGGAGGAGTGGGACTTTTGGGACCCCTGTGGTTGTATGTATGCTTACAGGCACTTACACCTGACCTGAGAGGGAATATTCCAATGTAATATGTTAAATAAACTGTTGTTGTACCATGATATGGTTACTCAAAAGTCTGTTATTTCATTTAGATGGCATGTATTGAAAGTCTGTATTGATATCTCCTGATGAAGAGGACTTTGTCTGAGAAACGAGTTGAGCTGTAAAGACCACTATGCATAATCATTACAGCATTGAGATCGACTGTTTTTCTAAAACTGTATTTTATTAGTCTATTGTAAATATGGACCATATATTGTCTAATTTTAGTAAACTTGAATAAATGTTATATTTTACCACAAAATGTGCTGTGCCTTAAAAATCCCATGCCTATACTATTAATTTAGTTTCGATGTACCCTTAAGTTCGGTCCCTTTCACCACTGATTTCATAGTAAAAACACAGGAAAAAGACTTAAGAAAAACATTTCCCTTTAAACCCTATGGGACTTTTTACACCACTGCGCTGTGGGTGTGGTGTGTTTTGAAAAGTCCTGCCTGCTTCATTTTGAGTGCAGTGTTGAAAACTGCACCAAAAAAACGCAGCTTCCTATTGAAATGAATGGAAATTGCTGCAAAATTGTGGTAAAATTGCGGTAAAAATGCACCGCAATTTGCATTTTTTGTGCATTTTTGAATCACATGTCCATTTTTCACAGGTGCAGGCAACCCAAAAAAAACGCACCAGAAAACGCATAGACAGTTTTTCCGCAATTTTGTTACAGAGCAGTGTGAAACGGCCCTAACTGGGGCAGCCATTTGGCTGTGGAATCAGGGTGGTAGTCATATATTGCTGTTTTCAGACATGGCCGGCATCTCACATCGATCAGTAGCTTTAGGAGTAGCGCAGTGGTAGTACTAGGGGCCTCATTGGGCTCCTGAGCTGACAGCTAAGCACCACTGGGCTGAACAGATGTCTCTGTGAAAGGTCACCCAGAATTATTCTACAGGCAGTGTGTGTTTCCTATTAAATTTAGAGTGAAATTTATTAATTTTTCACCACATTGAAAATTGTATCCTGATAATAGTTTTCCTGTAATAGTATGCAGTTACTCAAATCTGGGCTGTAATTATTCTGGCATTAATTTGAGTTCTCAGCGTGAGAATTCTATCTCAGTGAATAGTAAGATAGATTAAAATGGATTAAATGTTGATCAGGATTGATTAAAATGGATGTGTGAAAGCGTTTCCTCTAGACTGGAGCTGTCATTTAAAGGAAGACTGTTGTAGTAAAAAGAAACCGTACCCAGGGCGGTTTTCTCCCATCACCCTGCCAAACATTACCCCACACTGCCACAAGTAATACCTTAGAAATGTAGTAGCACTCATGTAGTGCCTCTCGCTTGAATAAATCACTCATATATGGCAGTTCCAGAGTTCACCATGACCTGAAAAATTATGTTCTGCAGTTGCTGGGGAGCATGCATATAGTCGGGATGTAGCTGTAAAGAGGATGCAAGGGATATGCAGTGCTGACATGCATATATTTTTAATTATACAGCCAATGATGGCCACCAGAGCCAGGTATTGTTGTTGATATAACGTTAACATTACCACCATGCCTTACAGTGTACAGACACAGAGGTAATCCATAATAACAAAACTCCACTTCACATGCAAACAACTTCTGGGTCAGATTCACACCTTTATTCCTACAAGTTCTCAATCCTGTAAAACCTGGCCTTGCAGACAGCAGTGAACTAAGATAAATGTCTGAAATCTATCTTTATAGCTTCCTCTCCCAGCCGAGAGACGTGATGTTTAGAGCCGCAGCCATCTTGTCCGTTCTGGAAGATGCTGATGCTTATGTTCCAACCTGAAGCCTGACAGGCTCAGCTAGACTTCCACCAAGAACTCTGCTTCAGCTAGCCACACGCCTAGAGAGCTCTGCAGCCTTACGGTGGTCCTATGGAGGTCTGTATGGGTCTATGACAAGCCTTGATCCACTTTTAACTAGTGAGTGCATTTTTATTGTTTTTTATATTTTTTTTTATACATCGCTACACCTAGAAGGAGGCGCCCTCTTGTGTTTGTTTTTTATATGTGCACTTGGATCTCAAGACATAATCTGAGACGAGCTGCATCCACTTCACCTGGTGTTCCCTACCACTCTCCTGGCCCTCTTATGTGCCCCGTTAAATGATGGTTGGGTTCCAGTTAATTTTCTTGGGCATCACGGCCGGTGTCACAGAAGCTGCAAAGCTATAGTAGTGAATAGCTGTGTCACCCTGCTGCCTATGTAGTGAAGCAGAGTTGTCCACATGTCTAAACCAATTTTTTTGTTGGGCAAATCAGATTTTTAGTTTTGTTCCTTTACGTTTCCGTTGATGTGTAACGATTCTTAATTTTCGTAAGATGCGAGTTTTCATATTCGGACTTGTTTGTATTTTCATAATAGATATATTTTCGTTGATACGAAATGATTCATAATTTCATTAGTCTAATGATTCGTAATTTTGTAAGATGCGAGGTTTCATATTCGGACTCGTTCGTATTTTCGTAAACGTTATATTTTCTTTGATACGAAATGGTTCGTAATTTCGTTAGTCTAATTTTCATTGATTTGAAATTCGTAATTTTGTTAGATAATAATTTTTGTTTATTCGGTACACTACTCGTAATTTAGTTATTGTTACTTTTGTGAGATTGCCTTTTTCATTGATTCGTACTTTCGTAGGAAATAAAGAATAATAATCCTATGCTTGCTTTTCTAATAAATCCTGTACTTACTCCAGTCCACTCCCTCAGTCACGAGACCTGACTCAGTCTCCTCCTCAACTGAATCTAAAAAGATTCAGGAATGCGGTGTGACTCAGACACAAAAGGGATAAGCTGATTGGCTAAAGATATTAAGTAAGATACATCACTCACTAATACATTGCCCATTCGAAAGAACGATTTGAGAACACGAAATTACGAAAATACGAAAATACATATTAAGATACACTTACAATGTCCATTCAAAAGAACGATTCAAGAACACGAACAAACAAAATTACGAACGGACGAAGAAACGAAATTAGGAACACACAAATGAAAATACAAACATACGAAATTATGAACAGACAAAGGATTGAAAATGTTCTTTCTCTTACTGTATCGGAGTCTCGTATTTTCAGAAGTTTGTCTGTTCGTAATTTCGTTATTTTGCTTATTTGTAATTTCATAGTTTTTGTATTTTGTTTCTTTCAGCTATTCGGATGTTAGATTTTCGTACAAATTTGTTAGTATTCATACATTCGGATCACTTCAATTCGTTACGAACCAAATCGCACATGGCTACTGATTTTGATGAATCTATGCAGTGAAGCGAGAGTCGGGTGAATCTTAGCAGTAAAGCAGAGTTGGGTGAATCGGAAGGCTGGCCGAAATGGATTACAAATAATTTTGCAAAATTTTTTTTTAGCTATTACATTTGTATAACTAGTTATTTAGCCAGAAGTGAACTTTAACATGTGTGACCACATTTATCCCTGCTACCTACTCTTTAGGTAATACATTCAGCATGACATTAGATGACCGACCAGAGCTCAGGAACTCAGAAGATTCATCTTGAGAATGTAAAGCAGTAACCACAGGCTGACCGCAGGCTGGAAAACTCACCTACAGAGCAGATATCATTAAAGTGATCCTCGCCCTCCTCTGCGTGGATGAGATCGTTTTTACTTTTCTTAATGGTAGCTCGTTTCAGCACTAGGAGGAAGAGGAGAAGATATATTATTCATTACATTGCAGCATGTTACAACGTAGCCGTTTCCTGTGTGCGGAAGCGTCGGGCCATGGAAGTAACAAGCAAGACTCGGGATGTGTGCATCTCTGAGCTGAGCAGAAAATTAAAAGTGACTGGTGGGATTAAAACACCTCATAAGATGGAAAACTGTTTAAATGACCTGTCAGTCATACAGGACTGACAGCCAGGTCTTCCTCAAGCTATCATGGCAGACAAACGTTCTTCCATGATACAAACTTGAAAAAACAAAACAAAAACAAAAAAAAGAATAAAACTGTTTCCACTTCTGTATTTTGAGTAGTTAAAAAAAAATCTATCCCTGCCTAGGAGCAATTAGATATGCAGCTATTCACCAAACAGACTAAAGCTGCTCGATCAGATTTTCCGACGGGAATTGTGTGATGACAGGCTGTTGGTGGAAAATCCGACCGTTTGTACGCTCCATTGGGCAATTGTCGGATTTTCCACAGACAAATGTTGGATGGCAGGCTTCAAAATTTTCCGCAGACAAATGTCTGTTGTCGGATTTTCCAAGCGTGTGTACACAAGTCCGTCGGACAAAAGTACAGAGCGGTTGGTCTTGTAAACGTAGCGTTTGTAATGGAGAATTAACATTTGTGACGTGGCAAATTATGTAATCTCGAAAAGCAGCGCACATTTCTTTTCTTCTTTAATGGGATAATAATGAAGCTGCTTTGCTAGTGATACTGATGGAGTTATGGCAAACTTATTTTAAAAGGCTTTTATTTTCTATTGATAAAGAATATTATTATGCTTTTTTTTTCCGAGGTTTTGTCTGCAGAAAATCTGATCGTGTGTACGAGGCTTTATGGGCGTTTCTACAATGGATAAAAGTTTGAAATGGAGATGTAAGTGCTCATTACACCAGGTGTGTTATTTGCTAGGCAATTTCCAAACCAGTTTACATCGGGCCGATTTGACATGCGAAATGTCACATTGCATGACAAGTCGGAGCCTATTGCCGGCAATGGCTCCGTCCAAATCGGTGCGACACCAACTTTGCAACACAACACCGATTCCCAAATGTAGTTCCTGCACTACTTTTGATGACTTCTGGGGCAATTTCAATAGACATCTGTGCATGAACCCACACAGATGTCTTTCAAATCGTCCCCAAATTTGCACTGAAATACGGGTTTGAAATTGATTGATTTCAAACTCGCCCTCAGTATGAACGAGGGTAAAGTGATACTAAAGTCTAGGGGGGGTTTTTGTTTAAAAATAACAAACATGTTATACTTACCTGCTCTGTGTAATGGTTTTGCACAGATCAGCCCATATCCTCCTCTTCTCAGGTCCCTTGCCGGAGCTCCTGGCTCCTACCTCATGACAAGTGCCCCTACAACAAGCAGCTTGCTATGTGTGCACCGAGCCCAGCAGCTTCTCTGTGTGTCCATTCCGACCCGGAGTCGTGGCTTGGCCCCACCCTCTCTCTCTCTCTACAATGTCTCACTGACTTTGGCTGAGACACAGGCGCCATTGGCTACTGTTGCTGTCAATCAATCAGGAGTGAGAGTCCTAGACAGCCGAGGCTCTGATTCAATACCGCTGGATCGAGATGGGCTCAAGTATTAGGGGGACTGAAGGGGGCTGCTGCACACAAAAGTTTTTTTATCTGAATGCTTTAAGATAAAAAAAAACTTCTGCCTTTACAATCAATTTAAAAGCTTAAATCAAATTTTGCTTGTTCAGGCAGTCGTCTAAATGCCGGACCTTTAGCCCTTTGTGCGGGAGCAGAACTTTATATATAGCAAGTTTTTCTCCTGCTTATATACAGTATTTTACAGCTTCCTTCTTCCGCTGTCAATTTTTAGGGAAGCAGCACCCGGGATTCTCGTGACATCATTAACAAAATATGGTCATGTCTATATTTGGTCAATGACATCACCCAGGAGTATGTGACCTGGTATGCACCCCTCCTTTCTGTCGTCCCCCCCCCCCCCATGCTGCATGCACAGATAAGGGTCTGGTGTGAATTCTTGGGGGAAGGGGGACCCTATGCTTTTTTTTTTTTTCTAGATTTTTGTATGGGGTCTTCCCTATAAAATCCATACCAAACTGTCATTAAGGGTAAGGGCTTAGTATGTGTTTTGGGGGTAACTCGATTAACATTTATGCCAGACCCTCATTGATATAGTCAGGAATTCTCTTAATATATAACAAACAGAAGTGAAGAGGCTGAAGCTGTCATTTGCCGGAAATTTAAACAGCATTATTTTTTCTTTTGTAAAAGTCAGTTTTGCTGTAGTAGGTTGTATACATCGAACAGATGAACCACTACACAGTCAGGACATCCCCCAGGAATGCTTTTTAACCCGTTCCCTACTGTGCTGTAGCCAAAAGACGGCTACAGCGCGGCTCTCATTGGGCATGCTCTCCTTTGGACACAGCTGATCACAGATCAGGGTAAAGGGACAATCACAGCGACCCTTTACTATGTGATCAGCTGTGTCCAAGATAGCTGGTCACATGTAAGCAGACTTGCCGGTTATCTACATTCCTTTCCTTACACGTTGTCTCCGTGTGAGGAAAGGAGAGACGATAACCAGCAAGTCTGACAGGGCACAGTGAGTAGGTTGTTTAAACTGATAATCAGTGCAGCTCATTAGTGCCACCTTATGAGTATAGCCTTCTCAGTGCCCATCAGTGCCGCCTCATTAGTGCCCATCAGTGCATTCTCATCAGTGCCCATCAGGGAAGAAGAAAAATTACTTATTCGCAACATTTTATAACAAAAAAAAAAGACTGAAAAGTTTCTTAGTTTCTGTTTGTTTAGCAAAAAATAAAAAACCCAGCAGTGATTAAATACCACCAAAACAAAGCTCTGTCTGTCTCAAAAAATGATATACATTTTATTTAAGGTACAGTGTTGCATAACTGCGCAATAGTCATTTAAAGTGTGAAGGCACTGAAAGCTGAAAATTGGCATGTTGGAATGATAATGTTGCCCTTTAAACATTATTAAAATTGCTGCTCCCTGCCAAACCTAATTATTAAAACATTTTTGCTTTGGTTCACGTTCCACAGCCCCAATATCATTTGTTTGGCAATCCTTTGCCTATTAGCCTAGAAGATTGCATTATTGTTTTTTTAACATTCGACTCCTGTTGATTTTAATGGGGTTCAGATTCGGCACCTGTACTTAATTGTTGTTCACTGAACCCATCTCGAACTGAACTCAGGCATGTTCAGCTCATCCCTAATTGGCAGTACTACACTGATCAGCACAATCTTCTGGGTCCTGTACTTTTGTGGCTTCCCCTCTGGATACTGACCACAGGGGGTCACTCACTCACTCAGAGAATGCCTTGTATTAGTTGAAAAAATTCAAGGTGTTTCATCAGTGTGTACATGGCACAGGACCCGGACGATTGATGCAATCACTGTCGTGCCCACAGGTTTGAGATATACATGCTTACATGGTGCCAAGCTGCACCAATGTAACTATGCAATAAAAATCATACCTGGAGTTCAGCTTTAATGAAAGCAAATCACTTCATTTTGAGAGAAAAAAACCTTCACCAAAAATAACTAATTTAAGTGGAACTATGGACAAAATAAAAAACGGACAGCATGTCAGTAGCATTAACATGGCAGATTTCGTTTTTTTCAGATCCCCCTCTTTAATATATTTTTATTGTTGATTCTGGATGTAAATCTGTATTTGTTATTATTCCATTTTTTTGTTATATAGAACTATGGCCTTGTAAAAAATATGCGCTGTAGCACTTATTTATAAGGGTATCTGCACTCAGTTTTCTGTTAGTCCCCCTGCAAAGTCCCATAAATACCTGTTGATCCTGCCGGTGAAGTCCACCTAATGCAGCTTCCTGTGACGCCATGGCAAGGATGCTGCACTGCTCCTGAATTCAAAGCAGAGTTGTTACACTCATGTAGGTTGTGCCTACTTGCACTACAGTGAGAAGAGATAATGCAGGGTGTGTGGCTATCAGCATTGTCACTGCAGCGTGTCAATCAGCACATTGGCCACACCTTGTCCTCCCACCTACTGCTATTGGTGTAACCCTCCCATTGTGAGCTGCAGTGTCTGGGAGGCAGAGTGTGGGAGATGCAAACAATGGATAATTTGGCTTAGTCACAGAAGATAAAGGAAGTTTCCCTGAATTTACGAGGCTTGTGCATCACATAGTAAGTGCATTTAGGACTTGTTTACAGGAGACATCAGTTGTACTTTTACAGGGTTACTATGCTGCCTGTTCTGCAGTGATATTGCACAGCATCACTGCCCCTTTTAATGGACAGTAAAATCTTTAGTTGGGCATACACTTACTAAAATTTAAAATTTTGATTAGTGTGTAATTTGATAATTTGAGTGTTTTGAGTAGTCTATCTAGTCTGCCCCTTTTTTACATTTTTTTTTTTAATGCAACCTTTTTGTCTGAGCATAGATCTGTTTGAATACACTTACTGTTTACTGAATGTTATTATTAAGGCCCATACACACGATCTGACTTTTTGACAACCAACATGCAAATTAGCTGTTTTGGACCAACATCCGACCGTGTGTACACTCCATCGGACCAACTTTTTACAGGTTTCATCGGACTTTTGTTGGCTGTGCGAACGGACCAACTTTCTGCCAACAAAAGTCAGATGGACCAAAGTCCGACCGTGTGTACGCAAAACCAACGGACTTTTGTACAAACCAATGCAGAACCAATGCAAAAGATCAGACAACAATACAGAAGTTGACCAAAGGTGGCGGTAAAGAGCAGAAAAACCAAGTGATTTGGTGAAATTTGCTGAAAAAGTCCTGCGTGTGTATGCAATACCAACTTGGGGCCAACGCCCTTTGGACAAAAATCCACGGTCCGATCGTGTGTATGAGGCTTTACAGACACAAACCACTTACAATGATCAAAATACTATATTTTTGCTATAGTAGTTCTTTAAAATAGGTGCAATAAAAGGCATATTGACTTTAAATAAGCAAGTTTTATTTAATTAGAAATCAAAGTAATAGCAGTTTTGGCTTTTTTAATGTTTTTTAGTGTTTTATGTTTTTTGCAATCAGTATTTACAGAATAGAGAATAGTGTATAAAGAGAGGGAGGCTGTTGGATTTTCTTTGCGGTCTCTCCCTGATGGAGAGATTTCCCCTCACTTTCCGCTATTGTGACACAACAGGAAGTGAGGAAAAATCTCTCCAAGGAGGACACAGACAGCAATAAAATTCTAATGAAAATTCTAACCCTTCTCGATATCCATATGTACCGTAACTAAAAAATAGTTTTGTCCAGAGTTGCGCTATTATCCTCTTAGAAATGTATTTTTGTCATCTAATTTTTTTTATTTCTTTTAAACTTGACATTTACAGATGCTTTTATTTTAAATAGATATTGTGATGTAATAGCAATCCCATCTTACCATCTAAGGGGGATTTCTCCTCAGCATTCTTATCTTCTTCTGCAAGCATGACTTCCTCTGCAGATAAAAATAAAGCAGAGAGAATAAGGGCGAGAAGTGATGTTAAGGCCCCTTTCACACTTGTACAACCTGAAAGTCGCACGACTTTGACGCAACTTGAAGCAAAGCTTGTGAAATTTTGAGGTGTATGGACCTCAAGTCGCATTAAAGTCGGACCAAAGTAGTGCAGGGACTACTTTCAAGTCGCACAGATATGGTACTCATTGGAAATCATGGGGTACAACTTGTCATGTGACTTTGCAGTCCCAAGACGCTGGACAAGTCGAACACGTGCGAAAGGGGCCTAAAAGTATTATTTACTTTATTATTTTATTATTATTTGTGTATATACTGGGTCTATGCAAAGGAATTTTTCCATTTGCCGATAAATGTGGAAAACCTCTACACTCCAGTACTGACGGAAACAAATCGCTCTGTTTTGTATTCCCCACCAAGTATCCATTTTCCACGTACTGCCCAACAGCTTCAGGGAACTCAGCACCCCTGTCTGACTTTTTTAGGGTATCACCGCCCACTCTCTGCAGCCCATTGGATTCCAGTACAGGCCACTGAAACCACACAAGATTCTGAGGTCAAATAAAGGCATCCAGGTAACTACACTGAGCAGCGGTAGCTTCAGAGCTGTGTGCAAGGGCTGATAAAATGGCTAAATAAAGAATTTATATAGTTCTGACATATTCTGCAGTGCTGCACATTGTAGGACTGGAGCAGAAGATCTTACAATCTAATGTCCCCAGCAAAGTCACACACTTTTATTATTTTTATATATTTATATAACTCTGACATCTGATTCCGCAGTGCTGTACAAAGAACACTGTGACATTCACATCAGTCTTTTTCACTATGTGTAACTATGGTGTAGGCATTAAATTATTATTAGTAGTAGTAATGTATATAGCTTTCACATATTCTACAGTGCTGTACAGAGAACACTGAAGAAGCTACATTAGTGTATGCACCAAAGAAGCTTACACTCTAATGCCCATGTATATAGTTTTGGAATTTCCCACAGTGCTGAAGAGAAAACACCCAACCACTCAAATGTCTCTGCTCCAAAGAAGCTAACACTCTAATGCCCCCCTAATCAATCACACTCTAATTATTTTTATTATACATTAATATACAGTAACTCAGACATATTCTGCAGTGCTGTACTAAGAACAATGACCCATTCACATTACCATCTGCACCAGAGGAGCTTGCAATCTAATTTTCCCTCTTAGGGTTAATTTTCTCAGAAGCCTTTTGATCCTACAGTGTGTTTTTAGACTGTGGGAGAAAAACACACCTACATAGGAACACTGGAAACAAACAGAACACAGGACCCCGGTGCTGTAAGGCCACAGTGGAAACCACTAGGTCACCATCCAGGAGCTATTTTGCTTTGCAGCCAGGCCATCTCCTCCCGGGCCACAATTATATATACATACATACATACATACATATATATATATATATAAAATAGAATTACCCCCTGAACTCTGGAGTTAGGAATAAAATTTGTTGTATTTGAGTATACAAGGCTGAGATACAATTAGCTTACCTGCCTTGAAGATCCACTCAAGGTAGCCATTGAGCTCACGTTCTATTTGCTGCTGGCGCCTGAGTTTGAGGAATGCCCGCCGGTTCTCCACCCTCTCACGTTCTTTTGCAAACTCCCTACAAAGCAAGCACACATTTTTTGAGAGTGAATATAGAAATGCGATTTCTAATCTCGTTTAAAAGAAAAATACTGTATTGTTTGAACAAGTGTTAAAGTCTGAAAGTTGAATTGGCCTTTAAAAAGATTTTGCTGAGATTTTTGTGCCGGTATTATAGGAGTTATTTAATTATTTGATGTTCCTTAAGGCTAGGTTCACACATGTCCGATGCAAATTTCCCCTCAGTTTTCACTGAGAATTTCCAAAGCAGCTGTTCAGCTGTGATTTAGATGTGGTTCAGATGTGGATTTTTGTAGCAAGCAGCCAACAGCACCTTTACCATTATTCGGTTGTTAAGGACCGGGTCCGGAAGCCGGCCTCCACGTCCTGAACAAAGGATGACTCGTCAGCTGGGTTCCTTACTGATAGCTGAATGTAAAACATTGTGAAAAAATGGCGTGGGGTCCAAACATTTTTTTAAAAAGGGCGTGGGGTCCCTCACGCCAAAATCCATACCATCCATCCAGAAAAATGGTGGGGGGGGGGGGAGAGAGCGAGCGCCCCCCCCCCCCCACCCCGAACCAGGCCACATGCCCTCAACATAGCACTCCCCCAAAGCACCTTATCCCCATGTTGATCACAACCTTGGTTGTGGGGCAGGGGGCTTATCGCAATCTGCAAACCCCCTTTACCAAAGGGGCCCCCAGATCCCCCCCACTAAGTGACTACCCCTACTCATTAACCCAAAAAAGTGGACAGGCCATCTGCCTGCTTCACTGTCTGAGAGTTCTTAGCTAAGGGGCAGGGCCACTCGGCAATGTCACCTGGTGACACTGCCCCCTTGTGACATCATCAACTGGTGCATGCTGGATCGGAGATGTCAGAGGGGACAGGGGTCACTCCCAGGGTGTTAAAGGGGGCTTCTAGATTCCGATAAGCCCCCTGCCCACAGCAGACCCCCACAACCACAGGCCAGGGTTGTGAGGAAGAGGCCCATGTCCCCATCAACATGAAGCTCCTGTCACAAAGCACCCCCCCTCCTGTTGAGGGCATGTGACCTGGTATGTTTCAGGAAGGCAGGAGCCGCTCGCTTATCTCCTTCCTTTCCTGGCCTGCCAGGCTGCATTCTCAGGTAAGGGTCTGGTATGGATTTTGGGGTGGACCATATGTTTTTTGGCACACAACAGTGCTCAGAAAATGCACAGAACTCTTTTTAAATTTGCAGCAAATTCATACCGTCGCTGCACCGCATATATGTGAACCGGCTCCATAGAAAGCCGGTTTGATTCGCATGTCATGTGAATGGGATGCGGTTCAAAATGCATCCAATTCGCATATATGTGAACGGAGCCTAAAGCTTTAATAAACCAATATCCAAACATTTATTATATTGCAGCTTACCAATTTCTTGATGTGATGGCTGCATTAGTTTAAACTTTCTTTCCTGTATTTTACCTGGTGACTCAGCCAGTAAGTCTTTTATTTTCCAACAGAAAAAGCTGTCCAGAAGATGTAGCAGTTAGCGGGTTGAGACAAACCATTTACAACTGACAGTGGTACTTACAATACTCAGCTTTTATTCATTTACGTAAATCATTTATCCCAAAAAGAAAACAAATGCTGCTGTAACTGCTTATTAAGTGTTAGCTGGAGTTTGGCTTCAGTTTGTGAGTGTATTTAAATCTGCTAGTGCATCTAACACCCCCTCCCCTCGGATAAAGGGTACATTCACACTTGCAAATGGTAATTAGATGCGATATACCCAACCGGGGGGGGGGGGGTTCCTGTAATTGGCTGCGAGAGGCATCCCCATTGAAAAAAAAGGGAGGCTGCTGGTTCCCACAGCTACTCGTACCCACTCACATATAATTGTTCATACAGTGATCACATGTGAGTGGGTGTGATTAACTGTAGGAGCCACTAGCCTCCCATTGCTTTCTATAGGGCTGCCTCTCACAGCTAATCGTGGGAACCCCTGCTAGGGTTCTCTCATCTAATCACTGAGACTGTGCATTCACAAGTGTGAATGCACCCCAATAGTGATGCTGTCCAAAGGTGTCTCTGTTAATCCTTAATACAGAGTATAGACACTGTCATACTTGAGGTGTGTTACTGGCCAGATCACCTGGTGAAAACAAAGGAAAAAAGCCTAAAAAAATGCAAATGCAGCCACCATATGCAAGGAATAGTTATCTGCACTTCAATTCCCCTCACAAGCTTCCCCTCACACCGAATCCTCCTTTTCAAATCCATGCAAATCGCCCACTATCTACGATCTACTAAACCCACAGTGCCGTGGCTGAATATACACCGTTCGAAACCCTTTGTTCTCAGGCCGAACCTCAGAGGCATATCATTTCCCAAGTATACGCTCTCCTATTCTCCTCACACGACATCAAAACGGACAGCTTAGTCAGACAATGGGAATCGGACCTCAACTTAGATTTATCGCACAGAGAATGGGAAAACATATTCACCTTTATTCATAAAGGATCCCTTAATGTTTCTATTCAAGAGAATAGATACAAAATCTTTTCCAAGTGGTACAGAACTCCCGATCGGATCCAAAAATTTCACCCTAGTCTCTCACCCGCCTGCTGGAGATGCAATAACGCCCCCGGCTCCCTACTCCACATTTGGTGGACATGCCCGTTGCTCCAGCCATTCTGGACTGAAATACAAACTTTAATCTCTTGCATCACGACATATACCATTCCGCTCTCCCCTACTCCCTTCCTACTACACCACACCTCTGCCCCCACAGGGTCTTATAAAAGATCCCTGACTATACACCTCATAAACGCTGCTAACCAATGCGTTCCTTTACATTGGAGGAGCACGTCCCCTCCGACGATCGAAGAGTGGATTCATAGAGTCGAAGAGATGGAAAACCTGATTGACCAGACCAAAGACAACACTTCCGCACATGAACAAACATGGGCTTGTTGGAAACATTTTAGACAACAATCTCTCACCCTACCAAATCCCCCTTGATATATGTTCTACCTAACACTTGATACCACCATGTCATTATCTCCCCAATGCTAAAAGCCCTTACTGAATCTTGCTTGATACTGGATCGCCAAATCGCCAAATAATGGTACCTTCCTGACTCATCATCTGACACCCTTCATTTGATGGTTCACCCCCTCCCCCGGCCTCTTCATACCACTAGAGATGTATGGATCTCTCTGACGGTCCGGCTCACACTCGTACTCAACCTTCTGATTCCCCATATGTACTTTGGAGTGGATGGGACGTGACACCATATTAGAAGCAAATAAAGCATACTGTCACTTCTCTCTACGTACTTCCCCCATTCCCCTTCAATATCCTTGTCCTTTCTCATCTACCTTTCCTACAAAATATGTTCAGCTTACAATTACCTCTTATGTTATTATGCGCGACAATACACGCTTATGTAGAACATTTTAGTTATGAGAGTTGTGATTTCTCTAGATTTAAGGACTCATATGAATGCCTATGCCTTTATCAGCCTTGAATATGTCGTTGTCTATATGGTTTTCTATTTCAGATATCTGTTTCTGTTATTGTCGCATACATCTGTAACTGCCTGTTTATAACAATAAAATTTCTTTTTAAAAAAAGCAGGAAAGTGCCTAGCATACATTTTATATATTTCTTTTTGTTTTTGTTTTTTGGCATGCACTCTTAATACTGACACATGCTTGTATTGTGGTTCCATTGATAATAGGCAGAATGTTATTTCCTCTGCTAAAAAAAATCCTTTTGGATTTTAACCTGCTAAAAACAGATGGTTAGATTTATGTTTCTACGAACCTTCCAGGACGGCAACACATGAGAGATGATAGGCTCCTCCCTACAGGAAACACAATCAATTCACAGCTGTTAAAAGGCCCCACCTCCCCCCTTGTCCCTCAGTTGTTGTAAAGTAAATCTCCCAACCAATTCACAAGGGGTCTTTAGACACTTAGACACTTACCCCCTATCGTATACCCTTTTTCCCCTACCCATAACAGGGCGGGAAATAGGCCTGCCGTCCTGGAAGTTTCGTAGAAACACCGTTACCGGTAAGTCTAACCGTCACTTTTCCCATCTCACCTTCCAGGACGGCAACACATGAGGATAAACAAGTAATCCGCAGGCCTACCTTAGGGTGTGACCACTGCCTGTAGCACCTTTCAACTTAAGGTTAGGTCTTGCTGCGATAGGACCTTCACTCGGTAGTGCTTGAGGAAGGGCTTTTTCCTGGACCAGGTGGCCGTTTTACAAATTTGTTCCCAGGAGGCTCCTGCTTTTTTGGCCCAGGAGGTTGCTAGGGCTCTAGTTGTGTGCTTTCAACTTTGCTGGTGCAGGGATATGTGAGCTCTCGTACGTTACAGTAATGGCTTGCCTTATCCACCTAGAGACTGAGGGTTTTGAAGCCTGAAGTCCCTTTCTTGGTCCAGAGAATAGGATTAGGAGGTTATTGAATGAATGAATGATTTGTATAGCGCTGCAACTGCGAACTGAATCGCCTCGAGGTTATTGAATCTCCTACATGTTTTAACCCTTCAGCTTTTGCAGGACTGAAATTACCCTTTGGGTATCTGTTTCCACCTGAGCGGCCGATGAACCAAAGATGAGCAGGTCGTCCAGGTAAGGCATTAAAGCTACCCCCTGGAGATGGAGATAGGCCACTGCCTCTACCAGGATGTTCGTAAAGATCCTTGGACTGGCTGCTAGTCCAAAGGGAAGTGCCCTGAACTACCAGTGAAGAACCCCTTTCTGGGTTACCACCACAAATCTCAGGAATGCCTGATGTTCCGGGAAGTTCCGTACATGCAAATAGGCATCCCTGAGATCTAGGTTAGTCATGAAAACATCTTTTAACAGGTTTTTCCGCACTGAGTAAATACTCTCCATGAAAAACCTCTTGTATTCTAGGAATTTGTTTAAGTTCCTGAGGTTTATGATAAGGCGGCACTTTCATGAAGGCTTGAGTACCACAAAAATGTGTGAGTAAAAGCCTTGGTATAGCTGGTCTTTTGGTACTGGAACTACCACCTGTTCTTCCACCAGTTCCTGAATCCCTTCCAGTAGGGCTCTCTTTTTTTATGCATCCTTGGGAGGGTGTGTGAATGTAATCATAGACGGGGGCTTTGATGAGAACTCTAGGCGATAGCCCTCTCTGATCAGTTTGGTGATGTAAGGACCGTCTGAAATTTCTTCCCACGGGGAAACAAAATGAGACAGCCTGCCCCCTACCCTGATTCTGGCGTCACTTGGTATCTTTTGTGCTTTGGCCTGGAGAGGGAAACAGCAAACTGCCTTTTTGCCTACCTCTACCGTACCCCACTTTCTGCTGGGTTCTTTCTTAGATTTTTGTTGGTTTTGTCCCAAGGGGCCTTGAAAAAATTTCCTGTACCTTTCCCGTCTGGGTTTGATGGGGAATTTTTTCCCCTTCTCTGAGGACCTGGACAAAACTTTATCTAGGCCTGGCCCAAACAGCAAGGATACCTCAAAGGGGAGACCGCACAGCTTGGCCTTCAAAGTGAGATTGACATCCCAGGCTTTAACCCATATTTCTCTCCTGGCTAATAAGGGCACCTGTTTTTTACCGAATCGACAACCGCATCCGCCAAGAAGGCCACCGCCCTTCCTATTACTGAAAGGGAATCTATGACTTCCTGAGACTTACTACCCTGTGAAAGGTGTTTAAGTCTTTCTATTCAGAAGTCCACATTCCTGGCAGCGCAGGTTTCTGCTAATTCTGGAGCCATAGTGGAGGAATTGGCCTCCCATGCTTTTTTCAGCGAGGATTCTGATTTGCGATCCATTGCAATCCCGGATGTTTCCTGCATCCTAAAAAAAAAAGGAGAGGTCAGATTTTTTTCGTCACTTGGGAAAGGGCGGCGTCCAGTTTTGGAACCTTTAAATAACTTTTCTGCCTCTTCCTCCTTGAAGGGAAATCTTCTTTTCCAGGTTTTAGATCTGACCAAACTCCTTTCAGAAAGCTCCCATTCTTGAAGAACGAAATCTTTCAAGGACTGGTGCAGGGGAAAAACCCTTTATTGTTTTTTTACCAACCCCCTGTACATCTTATCCTGTGCAGAGGTTTCTTTAGCTGGTTCAGGGATCTCTTCAGTGGCATAAATAGCTTGAAGGAGTCCTTTCAAGTCTTCCACGCCAAAGAGATGTCTGTTTACCCTGACATCTTCTGTATCACTATCCAGACCTAGATGACCCTTCTCTTCTGAACTGGGCTCAGATTTTCCTGGCTCTCTACCTCTTCACTGGCCTATGCCAGGGAAAGTGCCTGAGAGAGCGGCAAAAAGACACTTGGTCCTGGTTTGGCAAGTAAACTCTGAGAGGAGGGGCCCTCTTACTGTGTGAGTTCCTCTGGGCTTGCTACCTGGGGTGCAGTTGCAGAAAGATTGAATAGTGGCCAAAATTTCTTCCTGAACAGATTTAAGAAAATCTTTCAATAAACCTGAGGCCTCCTTTCCTGCCAATTTGCTTATACATTGAAGGCAAAATGGTTTGGTGTGGGATTTGGATAATCTTTCCCCACAATTACTGCACTTCTTAGTGGAGCTAGTGCTAGCGGATGTAGAGGGTGTTTTTTTAGAGACCTCCCGAGCTCCGCTTGGGGAATCACAGGTCACTCTTCCTGCTCTTCCTGCTCTCCCTTAACATGGCTGCAGGCCCCCAAAATTGAGAGCATGGGGGCTTTCCCAGGAACAACTAAAGGCTAGCCTGGTGTCACTCCCCATAGTAGTTAACAAATGGACTTACCGGGTCCCGGCTTTCTCTTGCCTGCAGCAACCTGTGCTGCCTTTCCATCCTTCTCCATGAAGTGGGATTTGGCAGACTTTCACTCCTTCTAGCTCACTGAGTCCTGGTAGGAAGAGGAGTCTCTCAGCCTCCGCAGCTGTGCGGATCCGGTGTCTCCTCCATGCTTATCCACACTTCCTGGGTCGCGTTGGGCGCGCTCTGCCCCTTTCCTGTCCTGGCTGAAAGTTCCACTTTCAGATTGAGGTTTGGAGCACGCTAGGTACTCCCCTGGTATCTTACCTCCTCTGGACTCTGGGAAAAATGGTGTCTGCTGCACACAGGGGAAGACAGGAGGAGAGCCGAGCTGCTGAGTGGCGTGCAAAGGCGGGGGAATCTTAGCTACACCTGGACCGCCTGCAGGACACCATTGGTGACCTGTGAGAAGGCAGCAGGTTAGTGCGGCCCTCACTGGTGTTCCTAAACCTGGCTTACAGGGGTACCATCTGACTTTCTTAGTCTTCTGGTCAGAGAAAAATAACAAAAAACTTTTTCTGTGGGAGAAACACAATCAATACCGAGGGGAAAGGTTGGGCCTTTTACCAGCTGTGAACTGATTACGTTTCCTGTAGGGAGGAGCCTATCATCTTTCATGTGTTGCCGTCCTGGAAGGTGAGATGAGAAAAAAAATTGTTCGGGATTGATGAAGCAGTTGGGTTTTAGCTGTAGTGGTACGAAGGAGCATGACCTCTTTAAGGACTAGCTGTAGAGAGTAGCAGAGGGGTCCTGAGTTTGTGTATAGGCAAGTTCTAAAGTCAACACTCTATGCTCCACTTTCCTAAATTCAGCTCTCATATCTTTCCTGACCCCTCCTATATTGTTTTGCAAATGTCCTCTCATGAAGGCCTTGAAAGGTAGTGGAAGTAGCGGCTAAGGGACCAGTATTTGGACATATCCTATCTGTATGGCATCTCAACCCTCTGGTGAGCCAACCAAAATCTAGACAATCTCTATAAGTACAGGGGCATGGTCCGATATGCCCCGTAGCAAAAATAGTGGTTTCCCCTAGGCAGAACAGAGCCCCCTGAAAACACCAGGTCAACGCGGGAAAAGGTTTTATGGGTGGCGAGTGGCAGATATACATCCGTTTAGAGGGGTTCCACCATCTCCAAACATCAGTAGATGGGATGCCTCAGCCCAAGCCATAAGATGAGATGTATCATCCAAAGCCATTTTGTTAATGTCAGGGTCAAGAACCCTGTTTAAAATTCACCCAAAATCAAGATATGCTCAGTAGATTAGGCTGTCAGGAGTGCCACAATATGGTATATCAACTGAATTGGGGCTTGAGGTGTTAAGTATAGACCCCAAATCACCAGTTCCATACAGTCAACAATAGCATGAATAATAACATAACATATCTACCCTCTGTGTCCAACATCTCTCCCATATCGCTTGCTGGATTTGATTTGTACACTAGGAGACTTGCTCCTCTGGAGTAGCTGGAATATGTGAAGTGATGGTGATGCCCTCCCCAAGGCTTCTTCAAGGTAAGGAGAGCAGGAGGATCTGGAGCAAACAAAGGTAGGTGGGGACACCCAAAATTCCCTAAGTGGACAGGAACAGTAGAGGCAGAAAGAAGTTGTCTGCCGCTCCCAAGCCCTATGTGCTGGGTCACTACCTCAACTGTCAGGTGCTAAAGCATGCTGCAAATATAGTTCACAATTGAAGGGATTTAACCGGCAGCACGCTGTAGAATCCTTTGTAGGTAAAACATTTTTGTTACAGACAAATGTTTTCAAGGCTTTCCTGGGGCTTCCTCCTCCTATGCAGTGTTCCCCCCAATACTGGTCAGGAATATCTCGCTGATGTAGTATTAAAGGCATAAAGGAAACCAGCTCATTCCTACCATGCGCCACCTATACCTAAAATATCACTTTTGGGTGGACATGCCCTTTAATATAAATAATCTTTCAATATGTATTTCAAAGCTTTGTTTTTATATATAATATTTAAATAAATATATAATCTGTGATTAAATACACATGCGGATAGCCACATTTTGGACATACCCAGACTATCTTAGGTGTAACTTATCTCAAGTCTATGGGTAACTTTATTAGTGCTGCATAGTGACTGCACTTTACTGTTCTTCTCCAGAGTGCAAATCTAGCAGTGTGCATGGGCTAATAAGGAACAACAAACTGATGGTTCAGCAAGGATGTCAACTGATTGCCTAATCTACAGATGGCCAATAGAGGAATAATCCACCAAAAATAAAAGGCAATCATAAAAAGTACTCAGTGACAAGCCTTCAAAATATGAAATACTCATTAAAAAGCTCCTTTTAGGTAAAGGTTACAAAAACCTGAAGTGTTTGATATATACCACAGTGCCCTTGTCAGTTGATCCCATTCCCATATAAAAGTAAAAAACTTCAAAAAAATGTCCAAAAAAACTAAGGATTCCTTTTAAGATGAAAATTGGAGATTCAAGAGCCCTAAAAAGGATCTTTGTGGGGCCAGGTCGCATCTCGTTACACCCATGGTCCAGGCTTTTAATGTGAGCTGGCGAGGTCAGTACGACGACAGATTGACTTTAATGGAATGATAAAATATAATTGCAAGCCTTAGAGGAAATGAAAGAGGACTAAAATAGAGAAGAAAATAACGGGAGAAGCTGTGCAGGGAGACAAAGATGAAAGCGGAACAGAGACCGTTGGACGCGTGTCATCCTCTGCTCTCTATGATGAATAATTTAGAGTCACAGCTCAGCCTAGCGGTGTGATCCTGTGCTATGATGTCTACCCCCTGTGGGGCTCAGTGATAGGTCACTCCGAGAGTCGCCAGCAAACAAGACTTACTGGTGGGGGGGTGCATGACAACAATGGCGACAAACAAAGGCAATTCTCTCTCGTCCTCCTTAGAGAGGGTGTTTGAGTTCCCAGAGGAGAGGTAGAAAACAGAGTAACATCATTTAAATGCCAGCTTTAGACTGTAGGGTGTCTGAAGAACTGGCAGGAGATTTGCTGGTCCCTATGCAGCGTCAGGACCCGACACTAAACTTTTTCTCCAATGAACATGGAATGGACGTCGCTCTTCCTTTTCTTTGGAGATAAGGGAACAATCGGTTGCAGCAATGTAATATAAATAATCAGAGGCACCCTAAAATAGATGTAGATATAGTATTCCCACGCTAATACAGAAAATAGTGATGTACAGTATGTGAGGTGCAGCGAACACCGAAAGGTCGCGCCTTTGATAACGTTCAATAACGAAACCGGCACCATCTGATTACCACCTGGGGTATTCCCCCTCCCCCGCATCTGAGGGTTTTGGCTGCATTCACTGGAGAAAGTTACTGGACCAGGACCCGATCCAGACCACCACCAGGAGGACCATCCGACATCCATATTCTTATGCTGTTTACCCTTGCAGGGGTACCTACATCCGTGACGCACTGGCTACGAGCTCGGCGCTCGTTTTGAATGCATACTGTAACTCCATTGTCTATGTGAGTACCTCTTTTTAAAAATTAAAGCTCATTCACTGTTTTTCCAAACTACTACACTATACGAGTCCTTTTTTGTTACGCTCTCCTCCCCCTCACCCACCATACTCTGGTATTTGCTGAGCGGAACTTGGTCCTGAGCACCAGGTAGCAACCACTGTATAGGTTCCACACATCCTGGACAGGAGAGGAGGACCGACATAGAGACCCCTTGAGCAACATCCCCCAGAGAGACCACTGAAGTACCCTCCAGAGAGAGCCCACCTTCCTGGCATCCTCTTACATGCTGCATACCTTGCAGTATAAAGGTAATTAGGGAGTACACCTACGGGTGTCACCAGCACCGAAGACCCCAGCACTGCCATTACCCTGGGCAAGCTCAAATCACTATCACCCACCTCCACTTGTCACTTTGGCACCAGAGTGCAGCCCAGATTGGATCACACCCGTCATCACCAGCTTCGTGCTGTTCACAGAACCCTATGCCTTATGGACTGTCATTTTATTGTTTTGTATATGTTGATCTTTTAATCACATTGCAATCCTTATTACTTTGATCACCTCTCTCTTTGTTGCCAATTTTTTGTTCACATTTGTTGTCAATTTTTTTGTTCACATTTATTGCTATCACTAGCACTATTACCGACCTTTGCTGCTAGTGTATTCACCAACACTTTATTGGTTCTTATCCCTTCCACCCCCCACCCCGATCCCCACTTTGGTATACTTTTTTCTGTTATTTATACCAATTTGAACCACTCACTATCACCTCATTAATACTTTTATATCCACCGCCATCTAGTGATTGAATTTATTCCAGTCACTGTATTTATTCGTTTATGCGGTTTTGCACACTAATTTATCTATGCACTTTAGTGTGTTTGTATTATGGTTTTTTGCACATTAGTCACTTTATTTATATTTATATACGTATACATTTTATGTACTCTCTCTTATTGATTGTTGCCTTTTTACTGATACTAGCGCATTTTATTTCATATATTTGACTGCTTTATTAATGGTTTAGTCAGAGTTGCACACAGTAAACCTGCATACCATCCCTTATTCGCTGATTTGATATATACAGCCATTATATGCAGTATCTATACTGATACCATTTTAGGAGCGCGACACCACACATTTATTTTCTCCATTTTATCCTAAAATAGATGCTTGAATCCGTCACATCCCTTTGGGCCATGTGTGCGGAATTATTGCAATAAATTACCCCAGATAATCCGCTACGGGTTCACTGAAAATCTGCCACAAACAGGAGAATCTTGCAGCCAGATATGAAGCCTGCTGGTCCTTCCATTGAACACCAAATGGAGCGCCTCTTCACTTCTAATCAATAACATGTTTTCTCCTGAATCTATAAGAAACATTGAACGTTGGTTCCAAAAATCTTTAGTCAAAAAATAAAAAAAAAAATCGCAAAACAGCACTTGTTATTTCCAAGCTTGACTGAGCCCTACAACACATTTTTAATTGAGCTTCTAAAAAAAATGATATAGCATGCAATTGTTTCACAAATCAGGTTATAGTTGGATGTTAATAACTGACCTTTCTATTTCCTTCGACAACTTCCCAGTAAACGCTGTATGCGGTGTGGGAACCGCATGTGATTTGGACAGGAATCACACCCCATTCCTGTTCAAATCACATGCGATTTTGCAGCAGTGCGATGTCCTTCATTCTGTATGACTCAAATCGCACCGCAATCCGCATCAAAAGGACCCTTTTTTTTGCCACACCAGAATTGGATTGCAAACTGATTTTGGGGTGTCGTTAACATACACACCCACAGCAGTTTGCATTAATGGGGAGCAATTTTGATGCAGTGCGGAAACTGCACAGAATTTGCTGTGAGTTCCGAATCGCATCAGTGTGACTCAGGCCTAAGTGACAAAAAAAAATTGTCCTAGCATCCATGGCAGCAGTACTCTCTATGCAAACAGGACTTCACAAAATTCTTATCCACCTGCTTCTGTAATGTGTTCACTGCCTTTTTCAGAAATCTGCACAGAACTTAAAGTGTAAGTCCACCTTTTCACAAAAAATGAAAAGGCGAGCTAACATGGTTTCCATGCACTGCACTGATGGTGGCCAACAAGCCTAAAACAGTTACCGTATATACTCGAGTATAAGCCGAGTTTTTCAGCACATTTTTTTGTGCTGAAAGTGCCCCCCTTGGCTTATACTTGAGTCAAGCACTTTTCTGCAGCAGAGAATGACATTTTCCGAACCGACTTTGGGGCCCCGTATCTCGGAACCCCAAATTTGGTGTGCAAACCCAGTGGAACTAGCACTACAACATATCCAAATATCCTAGCCACCAAGTGGCCTCAAGATATGGGGCCCCAAAGTCGGTTCGGAAAATGTCATTCTCTGCTTCAGAAAAGTGCTAGGAACCCCATCTTTGGATATGTTGTAGTGCTGGTTCCACTGGGTTTGCACACCAAATTTGGGGTTCCTAGATAAGGGGCCCCAAATTCGGCCAACTGTGTCCATCTGCAGCAATATCATTTCGGGACCCTTTGAGTCAAGAGTCCCCCTACAGGTAGGGGGCATCTAGGAACTCTTAACTACCTAGTTTGTAGTTTGGGGGACCCATGGCTGCAAATGGGCACAGTGAGGCATTCAAATGGGCACAGTGAGGCTGAAAATGGGCATTGTTGACCCTCTTTTTCACTTACAGTAGCTGCGCATTTCTCACCCTAGGCTTATACTCGAATCAATGCGTTTTCCCATTTTTTTGTGGTAAAATGAATTGTCTCGGCTTATATTTGAGTAGGCTTATACTCGAATATATACGGTACATATGCAGTTTGGAGTAAATCAGCTGTTGATGAAAAACTAACCCCAGGGGCAAATAAGGAATGACTTCTATCCTAAAATGATAGATTCAGGACGAAACTTGAGACATGCAGATACCTTCTGTTTTGAGAAGGCTGTACTCTGCTTGGTACTGAAAATGTTAAAGCTTTTTGATTCCTCATCATAGACCACATGAGTTAAACATATCCCCCCAGCAGCACATGGTAAAGGAGGGGCACTGTGATGTAAGGGATGGTGGGGTACTCTTGACTTCTGATGCTGGAGAGGCTCTTGACATCTGATGTAGGGGGGGGTCCTCTAGACATCTGCTTATAATTGTTATAAGAATAATATAATTCTGTGCCAATTGAAAAGGAGGGTTGCGCACCGCTTTTTTTGGAGACTGCTCAGATAGAACACCATGGTAGATATCTGCAGATACCCTTTGAGGGCAACCATAATGCAGATAGGGCAATTAGATTGAGTTTGACACCCCTGTCATAGACCAGTGGTCTCCAAACTGTGGCCAGATGCGGCCCTTTTATTGCTTTTATCTGGCCCGTGGGGCACTATTCCTCCTATTGATTTGAGACACTATTCTGCCAGGTGACATCATCAATGGTGCACCATTTCTCCGACTGACACCACCAACGGGGCACTATTCCTCCCAATGATACCAATGATGGGATACTATTCCTCCCTCTAATGCCAAATGTGGTAATGTTTACTCTGATGCCAGAAAAACCTCCACTCTCGCTGGCCACAATCCAACCACCTGAAGTCTGAAGGACTGCCCCTTTGTTTAGAAATTTCGGAAACCCCTGTCATAGACTGTCTTGTTGTACCTTCTTACTGCAATGTTGCATCTGTTGAAGTGACTGTACTAGGCAGGCTCTCTAGCAAAGTTCTTACTTTTATCCAGTGTCCTCTGAAAGCAGGAAGTGAAGGGATCAGTGCTGGAACCAGAGGAGAAACTGAGGACAGCAGAATTTCTACTGCTCTCAGTCAACTCTTGTGTGGAGGGAGCTGGGGGCGTAGCTTACTGTTGCTGTGTGGGTCTATGGACGCACACAGCCCAGCTGGGGACCCAGTGGGATTGCGCATGCGTGGGTGCCTTCTTAGCACCCGGCTTGCAAAAGGAGGCACCCGAAGGAAGGTGGAGACTACAGCACTGGCAGAAGAAAAAAGGGACCTGTCTGTGTAATATCATTGCACAGGGGAGGCAAATATAACTTTTTATTTATTTATTTAAAAAAATAGCCTTTAGTACCACTTTAAAGTCTGTTTTAGCCTGTCATTAAATATATTTCTCATCACTTCTGGTAATGACAGACAGTGAGGGTAAAATCTCCCTAATGGAAACACAAAAAAAAAAAACCTTCTTTGCCCTAGAGGAAACATTTTGGCTTAGGTTGGGCTTTCATTTTTATATGTCACAGATGAAGTCAGGTGATTTCTTGGTTTGATATTTTTTGTGATAGAAATTTCTCTTTGAAAGCGGTGGAAATTCTCAGAAATTGGCCAGTATACAGCCAGTGGGTATAGAAATAGCCAGCCTTTTGTTGTGTGTGGAACATAGCAATCAATTGTGCACAGAGAATGAAAAGAAGCTGTGGGGTGGATTTACTAAAAGCAAATAGACTGTGCAGTCTGCAAGTTTTAGTAAATGAGGTGAGCTCTGCTGACTTCCATCATCCAATCATATTCAAGCAAAAATGCTGTTTTTTTTATTTTTCTTGCATGTGATTGGGTATTCTTTGTAAAGTGAAGCTTCACCTCTTTGCAAATGCCATTGCTCCAGAGCTTAGTAAAAGTGCACAGTCTATTTGCCTTTAGTAAATCTACCTCAATGTGTCACTTAATACCACTCACCCGGACAGGACACCCAGGACCAGGTTCAGCATGAAGAAGGAGCCAACAATGATGAGAGGGATGAAGTACAGCCAATTCCACATTGCTCCGACGGCATCGTTGGTCTGCAACAAACAAAAAAATTCAAACAACATTAGGCAAATATTAATTACGAACTAAAACCTTTCACCTATGTGTTCCTGCCAAAGGCACAAAGTCACTTCCTTATTCAGCTGGTGTTGAGTTGCCACCTGACATCTGAAAGTTAAAATTAGGCTTGCAGTGGGAGTGGTTGCTGGGTAGGACAGAGATACTTTGTTGGGTTTACTGGAGGATGAACATCCCTAGTTGTGTCACCCTCTTTATGTTAAGCATTTAGCACAGCTGGGTTGGGAGATCACAAGAGGATGAGGGGGATGAACTAAAACTGAAGCATATAGGATCAGGAGAAACTGTGCATAGTAGGCAATCGGTTTCTAGCATTAGATTGTTCACTTAAAGTGGAAGTAAACCCCCCTATTGTTTTCAGCCAAGGAAGCTGCCATCTTTGCCTCTATTTAATCTTCAACTGCCACAGTGCCGCACATGTGATCCGTTATGACACCAGCCATTGGATGGTTTGACTGTTTGGTTGAGAGCACAGCCAATGTGCAGTTAGCATTCACGGCATTTTTTTTTTAGACTGTTAAATCGATGGGTTTACTTCCGCTTTAAGCTTTAAAAAACTAAGCTAGAAGCTGATTGGTTGCCATGCAGAGCTGCCCAAGATTCTGATTGCTCCAGTTTTAGTAAATTCCCCTCACTGTGTGTTACTTGGTGGGTATACAGAGACAGTGATTTGGAGTTCTGGTCTATGACTGCTCCTCTAGCCTGGTCATCTAGTACGGCCTCTAGTGGGCCTAAACCTATAGGCCTAGTCATGAATGTATTCCTCTATGCAAGCCCTGATTACATCGGCACTGAGAGTTCTATATCCTTTCTAGCTATAGATGTATAAAAAAAAAAAAAGACAAACCCTCCCCTCTCTCTCTGCTGATTCATATTTAATCGTTCCCTCCAGACACTTCCTGCAGATAACAGGAAATTGTGATATTGCTGGCTTGGAAGGCAGTCCCAAGAAGCCCCAGTTATGGTACATGGAGTGGGTGCAGATCACACCCTGGAATTTGATTTAACATGCACAAACAGAAAAAATCAATCCTTCTTAGCCCCAGAACACAGGTTTGCTTGATTTACTAGCGTACTACTCTAAATTGGCTAGTTTCTTTTTCCAAAGCTAGTCCACAAATTTCACCTTAAAGAGAACCAGTCATAACTGGGTCTATGAATGAATGTTATTATTAAAGCTGGCCATACACTGTGCACATTTCTGGCAGTTCCTGAGGAAGCAGGCTAAAATCGCGCAGTGGGAGGCCCTGTTCTGTTTGACAAAAATCGATTGTGCGGCTGCATTCAATCAGCCATGTTCGAGTATTTTTTGACAGGGGCCAGATATCAAAATATAATACCTGCAACAGGTGATACATTAATCAATGCTGTATACAGCCTGTATGCTAAGCCTGTGTTCATAAATTCATCAGTTTTAACTTTACTGTCCAGTCGCAGGATAGGGAGGAGGCCTGTTAAGCCTCATTCACATGGGCATTGCGAGCCCTCCTTTATATTACTGAAGCAAGTCTACTGCTACTACCTGCAGCTGGGATCCCAGGGGTTTTAATCATCAGCCACTAATGCAGGCTTCAAACATGGGTTGAATTCCAAAATAATTTTCTTTCAAAAATCTGAAATTTTGTGCATTTTGTAATCCGATGGGTCCACCATTGATTTTACATTTCATCAACCAAGTCTTCAATTTCATCTCATGTTGCTACAGAAAAGATTTTTTGTGGCTGGGAATCTTCTTTTCTTTCCAGGTCACAGCTCATGCGCATTTCTTTTTCAATTATATTTCTCGCACGATTTTCTATCATTGATTAGAAATTTGTTTGCGTGATCGGGCATGGAAAATTTAGGGAAAAACAAATTTGATGGCCACATGGAAATCGGCTGTTGCTGCAGCCCACTAATAGTGCGAAATTCGAACAAAAATTCTTAGTTACGATTTTCGAAAGAAAATTTGTTCAGAAATCGACCCATGGAGACCACCAGAATATCATATCATGTGGGTTGTTGTGTGTTGCTGTTAGGGTGACAGATCTGTGTAAAATGCTGGGCCTGTAAACTAACAAACATGTTCATATAAGCAGAGTAGAGTCCTCCATGACTGTCAGAGTGTGCTTCCAACAGACTCCCTCCTGCCTCCCATCTCCCCTCTAATGTGATTTCACATCCGCTTCGCCAGACAGAACCATTAATTATTAACCCTCTCATTGTGTGCCACGCTGTGTGCTGCATTTATTCACTTAAAGGGGAATGGTGTCGATTCTTTTCAGCAAGTGAGCACTGTCACCTAAAAGCCATTTCCAGTGACTTCTATGACAGCCAGTACAGTCAGCATCTTTGTTGTAAAGTTCCCCATAAAAACAGTGTGTGTTCCCATCTCTGTGGTGCATTATTAAAAAAAGAAAATAAAAACGTGTCTGAGTTTTTTTTTTCTACATTTTAGTGCATTGGGACACATATAGAAGACAATGGCAACACATCAAAATATATGAAACATGCATTTTGCTGCTTTGGCAACCGCTATTAACAATCCTTGATCAATGGCTGTTAACTCTATCCACTTCAAAGCCTAAATTCAAAAACGCACATCGATGCAAGTCAATAAAGCTTGTCAATGCATAAAAGGAATTGTATGCTGAAGCATGACAACATACCTGTCTAAAGCTATAGAAAACAAAATTCCACGCACATTCATATATCTAAATGGCCTCTTAAAAGCGTTATTAAACTCAAATGGTAAAAAAATGCTGACAAACAGGGTTTTTATGACATAAGAGACCCTAATGCTTCTCCCTGCCTGTCAGCTGTAATTAAAGTTGTTACCTGTCCAGGATTTACCCGGACAGTCCAGGTTTCTAATTGTGTCTCCAGGTTTCAGACTGCCTGAAACCCAGACACAATCTTCATACTGGACTGTGTCTCCCCAAGTAATCAAGTACCACAACCACCGAGTGCATAGGGGAGCAAACTGGCCCCATCCCTTTACACGGACAGAAGAGGAGAAAGGGCTTGATCTGCTCCTCCTCCCACCCCTACCCCACTGGCTGCCCACCCACACTCCATTATCTGGTGTTCTGTGCCTCAGAAAAGATGTGTGGGCTGCAAATTTGAAACTCAGGAACCAGCAGATACATCATGGGTGATTGGTGTTGATACATGAGCCTCCATCCTCAGATGAGTAAGCTCACCATCCAATCTCTGTGACTGAAGACTTAGCCCCTCCCTCTCTTCTCTCTCCTGCCTCCAAGGGAGTGAGTACACTAAGGTAACAGTGTTGGTCATCTTACTTTAAAAAAGTAATTAGTTAAGTTACAAATTACTTCTCCCAAAAAGTAATTGCGTTAGTAACTCAGTTACTACATTGGAAAAGTAATTAGTTACGCAGCAAAGTAACTGACTTTTTTTTTTAATATTCTATACGTGTAACTAAGGGGCGGGTCTAGTATTACTGTAAGCAAGGGGGGCATTTATTATTATTGTTATATATCGTGTAACCAAGGGGCTGCTCTATTATTACTCTAACCAAGGGGCAGATCTGTTATAGCGTGTAAGCAAGGGGCGGGTCTATTATTATTATATCCTGTAAGGGGCGGATGGCTACAGACGAGGGCGAATGTTAAATTAATGGGCAGAGCTCGATATAACAATAATAATAAATGCGCCCCTTGGTTACAGTAATACTAGACCCGCCCCTTACTTACACAATAGACGCCCCTTGCAGAGTAGCACGAGCATCGGGAGCGTGCGGCATCGCCTCGTACAATTACATGTTAACTGCGCCTGTGCGGTGTAGAGTTCACTCAGAGCTGTTTAGGTTCTGCAATTTTCGGAAGCTCCGTAGTCCTTCGTACTGTGCAAGCCATTATCCAGCGGGGGAACTTTTTCGGCAGGACACCGGAATTACCCTACTGCCATCTAGTGGCGGTAGATGTAATTGGGGTAACTAAGCCAAAGTAATGGGAACTGAGTTACCATGAGGGGAAAAGTAATCAGTTAGATTACTAGTTACCCTCTAAAGTAACTGCGTTAGGTAACTCAGTTTATTTTAACTCAGTTACTTACATCACTGGGTAAGAGGGACTCAGATGTAAGGGGTACCCTGTGGACTCTGATGTAAGGGGGGCTTTGGGAACCTTAATTTAAGGGGAATGCTGGAAACTCTGATGTAAGTGGGAGGTTTGGTGCGCAGAAACCTTCTGCCATCAGAATTCTTCTTTACACCAGAGTCCACAGTGTCCCCCCCTTAAAAATGTTTTTGCTGTGCGCCACTAAAGTATTCAGGTTAGGCTTGAAGAAAAGGTGGCAACCCTGGCTGTAATGTACACTAAGCCACGCATGCCTAGCTCTGAATAAACTTACAGAACCTGCTCTGTGCCGTGATGAAGTGACTTCTGTGCACATGCACAGGAGTGACATAATTGCGGCATGGCTATTCAAGCGGATGAACACAGCAAACCTAGAAGAAAGATCAGGAGAAGATGGAAGGGCCCGAGCACTGACCCCGCAACGCTGGAGGGCATCCTTTTGACAGGCAAGTCTGCCATAATATGTTGGTTTGCGGTGCATACTAGCACATTATGACATAAACCTACAGGGGGCCTGTTTATATAAAAAAATATTTCACAAAGTTTAATAGCACTTTAATGAAACAACTTTTCATCTGGGGTTTTGTGAAGAAATCCGGAAAATATGACCTGTCTGAGGTTTCTGAGGACTGGTCTTGAAATGTGAGTATTTTTTCTTTCAGACATTCTAAGCAAAAACATTGGTTGTTACTAAAGGCAAATAGATTGTGCACTTTGCAAGTGCAGCTGCACTCATTTCCCTCAGGGCTTAGTAAATGTGGTGAAGCTCTGCTGATTTCCAGCATGCAATCATGTGCAAGCAAAAATGCATTTTTTTTTTTTTCCTTGCACCCGATTGCGTATTTTTTACAAAGTGAAACTTCACCACATTCACTAATGTCTAGGAAAAATAGGTGCAACTGCACAGTACACTGTCTATTTGCCATTAGTAAACCATTCCCAATTACTTTAAATGAGAGGAGAAACAAAGAAGTGTAGCCAATGAAGGTAGGTCTACATTTGCAAAGTGCAGAGTCTATTTGCTTTTAATAAAGCAACTCCACTACTCGGCACTACTAAAACAGGACCACAGCCTGTATTTGTGATAAGCAAAGATTGAAGCTCACATGTAACTATAATTAAAAACAAAATGCACAAGGACAAGGTTTTGAAATCATTAAAACAAATCAAAGTGGATAAAAAATAATTTTCAAAAGGTGAAAAAAACAAATTCATGCTGCATGATACAAAACAAACTTGAAAGCATCAAAATATATATGTCAAACGCTCCAGGGATTTTTAAAAACTGGAACTTGACAAAATCAAAATTGGATCCTGAGGGGAAGATATTTTGCATTGAACAGCTAACTTCCTGCCAGCAATGACAACCCTGTCAGCATCTGACAATAGCGGAGTAGCTCATTTTTTTTCTTTAACCTGATAACCTTCCAAACAACACTTTAAAGCGGTTCTGCACTCTGAAAAAAATTTTTTTTTTTTAAGGATGTAATATAAAGTGTGCTTACCTTTATTAGGGGACTCACCTGTTCCATCTTCCATCTCGATCGCCGCCGGTTTTCGTCCGATGAAGTTCCTCGTCTTCTTCTTTAGTGCTGGGGGCCATCTTGCCTGTGGGCATGTGAAACACCCACAGGGACTTTAGATGGCCCACCATGCACTGCCGTTACTCGCGCGTGCGCAGTAACGGCTCATCTGCCGAGATCTCACGAGATTTCGGCAGATGCGGCCGAAATCTCGGGAGATTTCGGAAGATGTGGCCGAAATCTCGCGAGATTTCGGAAGATGCCCGCACTGGCTCCTGGGATCAATGACACCAGATCCCAGGAGACAGTGCGGCGTGACGACGATCGACGCAAGACCCCGCCCGCCGCCGCAGAGGGAGAAGACCGGAAGTCTTCAATTACAAGGTAAGTAAAAAAAAAAAAAAAAAAAAAAACATTTCATTTAGTACTCTTTGCCTGATTTGGAAGGCAAAGAGATTTACTAAATGAAATGGGTGTAGAACCGCTTTAAAGCATAACTTTTCCTGTAAAACGCTGTGCTAGCTTACAGCTATTTACACCTGTAAAACTGATGAATCCAAGTGTTACAACTAGCTCTATCAGTGTAATGTCACCTTTGAGTACAATTTCAGTGATAAATACAGTATAGTAAAAAAAAAAAAAAAAAACACACCACTAAGGTTGTTTGCCTTATTTTGACTATTTTGTCTTCAGGGATATCCCCCTTTTTATTTCCAATTTGCAAAGAAAAAAAATCTTCATTGTCAATTGGGAGTCTGTCCTTTTGTTTTTAAAGCCGATCTTCACTGCATCTGAGCACCACACACCAAAAATAAAAATAAAAAATAGCTTAAAATTCATAAAAAAAAAACAATAATAATTAATTGGAAAAAAAAAAAGTCACTCACCTCTAAAAGCCTGTTGCTAGGGGGTCCCTCGTAGTCTGCCTATGTCAGTGCCCGGGCACTGACATCTCTTCCCCTCGGCGCAGTCAGTCATCTGGGACACGTGACAGGTCCCAGATGACTGTGCGGCATATCAAAAAAAAAAATACTTTTTAAGGGGCACCCCACTTTAATTCATTTTTAATATTCAAAGCAAATTCCCCCATCCATTCGTGTCTCCATGCTTTATTTTGTAGAAAAATCACTTTAAAAAAGCAGCCCTCTAGCATTTCTGGCTGTGGCCATCTTGAGTAAGGGCAAGTGATTCATGCAGCTTTTACTTCCTGGAATCAATCTGCCCTTAGCTCAAGCATGCATGCAGGAGAGTGTGATTAGCAGAGAAACCCCCCCCCCCCCTTCCTGAAAACTCCTGGGATGTATGACATCATTTGCCTAGGCCAGAAACCAGGAAGTAACTAAAGAAATGTAAAAAAAATTAAAATAAAAAAAAGTTGTAAGTAAATATGATATACTTTACTATCTATGTACTAATACTAGCAGCATAAGGATGAAAGATAAGCAATGTTGATTGGGAGAGTGCAGTTCTACTAAACACGGCCAAACTTTTCATCAACAAATTTTCTCTGTGTTCTGTAAATCGCATAAAATATACCTCCCATACCACTCTTGATCCTTCGTAGCATAGCGTGGCTCATTTCCCAACTGACACCAACTGTGTATATGCTTGACAGTTACATAAATCGTGCAGTCTAGTAGGGTTTTTAAAAAGACTGGGCCTTGCTCAACATTTTTATCGCAGAGGAACATCGGAAATTATTTTTAGATCTTGGGGAACCCCTGGAAAAAACAAATCATTGGTGTTTTTTGGGAAAAATGCTCCTTATTTGGTGGCTAGTGGGAAGAATGCTCCTTACAGTGGTGGCCAGGATGGCACCATTATAGACAGCTAAAAAAGATCATTAGGTTGAAGGTTCATGTAGCTGGCTCTGCTGAGTGGCATTGATGGCAGAACTATGAAGGCACCATTAGATAAAAGGTCAAACGCTCAAGGAACCCCTAGCAACCTCTGGAGGAAGCCTTGTTGAGAATGGCTGGGGTAGACATAGCACATCCTATGACCAGTGATGTGAGTAACTGAGTTAAAATAAACGGAGTTACTTAACACAGTTACTTTAGAGGGTAACAAGTAATCTAACTGATTACTTTTCCTCTCATGGTAATGCAGTTCCCGATTACTTGGGCGGCGTTACCGCAATTACATCTACCGCCACTAGATGGCAGTAGTGTAATTCCGGTGTCCTGCCAAAAAAGTTCCCCTGCAGGATAAGGACGAAGGACTATGGAGCTTTCGAAAATTGCCGAAACCTAAACAGCTCTGAGTGAACTCTACACCGTGCAGGCGCAGTTAACATGTAATTGTACGAGGCTATGCCGTACGCTCCTGATGCTCGTGCTACTCTGCAAGGGGCGTCTATCGTGTAACTAAGGGGCAGGTCTAGTATTACTGTAACCAAGGGGTGCATTTATTATTATTGTTATATATCGAGCTCTGCCCATTAATTTAACATTCGTACCTTACACGATATAATAAAAAATAGACCCGGCCCTTGCTTACATGCTATAACAGATCTGCCCCTTGGTTAAAGTAATAATAGAGCAGCCCCTTGGTTACACAATATATAACAACAATAATAAATGTGCCCCTTGGTTACAGTAATACTAGACCTTAGTTATAGAATATTAAAAAAAAAAGTCACAGTTACTTTGCTGCGTAACTAATTACTTTTCCAATGTAGTAACTCAGTTACTAACGCAATTACTTTTTGGGAGAAGTAAATTGTAACTTAACTAATTACTTTTTTTAAAGTAAGATGACCAACACTGCCTATGACACAATACTGTATAGGAAAAGACAGCAGCATATTTTCAAGTTATCTGGCAGGTTTTATTGCTGTATGAATTTCTGCAGGGGACTCACACCCTCCTTACAAACTGTGGAAGGCCTTGTACATGGGTGGTAACAGGCAGTCAAGCTGCAATTCTACAGCACCCCCTCCTTCCCAATTGCCACCTGTTAAATATGCCCATTGAAGTCAAAGGGACTGCGCTGCAACCTGCAGTGCAATAATAACATTCAAAATCTCTTTTTTGGCAAAAAAAAACCTGCCAAAAACAAGCTGTATCGCCTCCTGAAGGGCTGCAGGCCATAGCGCCATAATCCTCTGAAACACATTTCATCACGGATCGCTTTTCAAAGGTGTGGTAGAGACTGATGTACATGTAAATTTAGCCCAAGAGGGGACTGTCCCCCGCATTTCTGGGACAGGAAGTAAAAGGAAATTTTCCCAATAGGACAGTGAAAGCAAAAAAAAAGTAAAATTTTTAAATGTTGTTACTGAACAATTGCCTCAACGTTGGTAATCAGGGAATTGTAGTTCATCGGAAAGCTGCTCAATCCCACATTGCTGATCTTTTTACCTTTCGGCTAAACTCCAAATTAATATACAAGCAGCAAAGGTAAACGCACTTTGAAAATTAGCGATTAGCAGCAATGCCACTGTTGACCTGTCAAATATTTACAATTATTTAAGTCAGACTAAATGAAAGGGAGTTTTAATTTGTCGGCAAACAATTCAGTACGTTAGAAATTTAAATATATTTACGCAACCGTTGTAGAGAAAGTCATTCGGAAAGCCAATGCTCTTTTTATAATCCAACATACTTTGCAATTCTATTCTCAGCGGATTGCGATAAATGTTAAGAAAAACAGTTAAAGGGGAGCTCCAAATAAATTGAAAAGGTGGATTTTGTTCCAAAATTGCTTAAACCGTTACTAAACCAGGACCCTGCATTTAATAAATCTGGTCTCCCACAGTACACAGAACATGGAAATGCAATTATGTTAGTAAATATAAACTGCTAAATACCTTTCAGCAGCATATAGCAGTCTTCTATCAGTGTGAATGAATGAATGAATGATTTGTATAGCGCTGCAAATGCGAACTGAATTGCCTCAAGGCGCTTGTCTGCTCTTGTTGTCTTGCGATATTAGAAGAGGTGGGTCTTGAGTTTTTTCCTGAAGGCCCGATGGTTTTCTTCCAAGCGGATGTTGTTCGGTAGAGCATTCCATAGCCGAGTGTCTGGTTAAAGCTTGTAGGAGGTGTTTTCACTCTACTCTGACTGTCCTATGAGGCTGCATGACCCCTGACCCTCTGTATGGACAGTGCTGATTGGCCCTGTGCTGATCACATGCACTCTCCCAAGAAAAGAAAAAAACTCTCTAGCAATACACACCAAACTGAGCATGTGCAGAGCAACCCCAAGGCTCTGTTCTATCAGCAGATAGATTGGGGACAGTGGAAGAAGGGCAGGATCAAACAGCCTTTTTGCACAATGCACAGAATTATCCTCTTAAGTTCCACAGTGAGTATAACAAGCATGCTTTACTGTATATATACATGGATTTTGCCGTTTTGGGTTTAGTAACACTTTAAGTTAGTTACAACCTGTTAAATATACCTCCTTTTCTTGTAGTTAGGCATCAGTCTGGCTCCCTTCCCTTGACTGATGTATAGAGAGGACAATGCATAAACTCAAGCAAGGAAGCTTTTTTTCCTGGTTCAGACTTATTCAGTCAATAAAACCTATGTTCATATACACAATATTCCCCCCTGGGATGCTATATCTGTCTGTTCTCCATATTCTATTATGATTAATTATTGTTCTTTCCTCTCGCTCACAAATTGTCACACCCTGCCACCCTGAATTTTAATAAAGCAACCCTTTCCTTTCCAAGTGTTTGCATAAAACACTGACAAATATGAATAATTACCCACTGAATTTGGCTCAGCTCTAGCCTGTTTATAGAAACCCAGTTATTCCCTTTTGAGTGCCACCATATTGGCTCTTATGCCGCGTACACACGGTCGGAATTTCTGATGGAAACAGTCCGATGGGAGCTTTTCAACGGATTTTCCGACCGTGTTTATGCCCATCGGTCTTTTTCTGTCGGAATTTCCGACGAACTTTGGATTGAGAACCTGTTCTCAATTTTTCCAACGGAAAACCTTTCTATTGGATTTTCCGTTCGTGTGTATGCAATTCCGACACGCACAATTCCAGACGCATGCTCGGAAACAATAAACTTCCCTTTTATAGTGCTGTCGAACGTGTTTTATGCCGCTGTGTTACAGACCGTCGGAATTTGGTGTGACTGTGTAGGCAAGACAGTTTGAGCGGAATTCCTTAGGAATTCCGACGAGAATTCCGACCGTGTGTACGCGGCATTACACAACATAAAGGTGATGTCTAGTTGTCTAACCACAGATTCAACACCAAAAACATCTGTCCTTCTCGTGACAGTCATGTGGCCTTTCCTCACTGCCTAAATTAGCCACCAGGAGCAATAGTTAAGATGGAGATAAGAGTTTAACTACTGACTTTTGGCAAAAAGTCAACATTTGCATATCAGTAAAAGTGCTTAGGCTACATTTGAAACCACTGAAGGAGGAAATAAGGTTATCGTTATGATGATTACATACATGAACTTCTGGGTATGATCTGTATGCAGCTACAGGACTTGCCTTATTTGTACCCTGAAGCTGACAGCAACCTTGGGGAGGATTATGTAAAACCTTTTTCTAAGATTAACCTTGCTAAAAAAAGAAAAATTCAAGGACAAAAGTGTAAGTATTGAAAGTACAAAAAGTATTTACTCCTGAGTAAATGGCAATAGTAAAGACAGAGGAGCCAAACTATTTAGACAGCCCTGCTATAACATTCATTCTTCATAAAGTTGAACATATTGAGAAAGGTTAAACTGGCTGTAAGCAACATCAGTTTCACAGTACTCAATTGTTTCTGCCGCAAGTGCACTAATACAGCTACAACCACCTCAAGCAAGAGGCCCAAAATATACCAACCAAAGATTAAATGATCCCTTAATTATTCCAATGGGGAATGCCTACTGAAATGCAAACATGTTTAATGGTCTTCACCAATAATAATGCTAGTACTCCTGAGGAAACTCCTTTCTTGGGACCCTTGGAAAGCACAAAAAGCCTCTCTGTTCTTTGTAAGTACATAGAAATCAGCTGCACGCAGTCGACTCCACATATTTCGGAGACAGTTGTGGTAACCCAAAACTCTGATGCAACTTTCAGCAAGAAATATGCACCAGGTGTTAGAAACAGCGCAGAAACACTTGACAGTACATATGGCTCTCCAAATGAAAAGGCTTGTAGGTATGAAAATATTTAAGCTAAGACTATGGGATTTATTTACTAAAGCTAGAGAGGGCACAATTAGTCACAATTCTGCAGAGAAACCAATCCGCTTCCAGATTTTTTGCTATAGCTTAATTAAACAAGCTGAGGTTAGAAGCTGATTGTTGTTTCTGCAGAATTGTGACTACATTTTGCCCTCTCTAGTAAATAAACCCTATGGCTCTTAAATGAGTAAGATCAAGTGCCACAAGGAGCAGGAGGTAGCAGGAAGGAAAGGAGATTCCATCAGTCTTCTGAACCAGGGCTGTCTTAATAGCATCATGGGCCCCTGGGCACTGGGGTCCCTACCAGCCTGCCCCAATTTACACACTTACTTTTAAGAATTAAAGTATAAATAGCTGATAGAATAAACATATATTTATTAGTACTTTTAATAAAATCGAATTTAAACAATAATAAAACATGCCATAAATCTAACAGCTTATTAAAACCGTGACTGTCCCAGGAAATTCGGGACAGTTGGCAAATATGATGCAATGCAAGATTACCATGGGGCCCCCATGCACTTAGGGCCCCTGGGCGCCCATGCATTAAGATGGCCATGTTCTGAACTACAAAGGTAAGTCCCATTTGGGAAATATTGGCTTAACCGGTAGCTTAATCTTCATGGCTGCTTGAAAAAAACATTTTACCACTGGATAGGAACTCCAGTGAGACTTTGTTAGTGCTGAAAATTAAATTCTCAATGTGTTATAGCTGAGATCCAAATCTAGGTCTCACTAGAGAAAGTCCATGGTATTACTTACAGAAGGCCTGTCCCCATTCTTTAGAAATTTTGCCTATATTCTGTGATAAGTGAATTTTGACGGCAAAGCTAAATGTCACAGCTCCTTCCTTTTAATCTCCACATCACTAAATCCAAGCAGGCAACTTTTGAATGTGGAAATGTTGGAAAAGGAGAATCCTCTCTCAATGCAGGGGAACATGATGATCTATCTGCAAATCTATGAGCCATGAAAGCATTGCCTCCTTGCCCAGATTGGAAGGATGGCTATTGCTGCTACTCTTTCTCTGTCAAACAGACTGAATGGTGTCAGTGGGTAAATGGAACATCCTGCTCCAGAGCTTTTGGGCAGTAATAACAGGGTGGTGAAGGTCAATGCTCAGCTTCCAAAAGTATGCACCTAATTCCTATCAGTGGGGTACCCTAAACTTGAAATGCTACATAAATCCAGAGGTCCAGTTCAGTGTTCACTTATTGGGATAGGTGAAATCTTGGTTCAACTCATCAGGCTCCATGTACCTGCCTGGTAAATAATAAATGAGAGAGCAGTCTAGGTGTCTACTGGCACCTTGACTCAACGGCCCTTCAGTAATAGCAATAATTTCTTAAAGTGTTACTAAACCCACAACAGTACAATCAGTCTGTATATGCAGTAAAGCATGCTTGTTATACTCACTGTGTAACCTAAGGGGTTAATCCTTTGCATTGTGTATAAAGGATGTTTAATCCTGTCTCTCTGATCCGCCTCTGCTTCCACTGTCTCCAAAAAATAATCTGATATTTACAGAGCCAGGGGATGGGCTGCACATGCTCAGTTTGGTGTGCAGTTTTTTTTTTGTTTTCTTGGGAGAGTGCATGTGATCAGCACAGGGCCAATCAGCACTGCCCAGACAGACGATCAGGGGAGAATGAAAACTCATCCTACAAGCTTTACTAAGAACTGATACAAGTCAAAATACTGCTAATGAGAAAAGTTATTTATCAGTTTTTATTTACAAAAATAATTACATTTGCATGTTCTGTGTGTACTGTGGGAGACCAAATATAGTAAATGCAGGTTCTGGGTTTAGTAACACTTTAGGGCTTCCAATGCTGCCTGAAGCTCTATCGTGTTTGAGTGTCTCAGAACTGGGCCCCTCCATCTGCCCTGAGCATGACGTCCCAGACAGTGTGCACTCCCCAGCCCCAGAGCCTGCAATCTGAAGTAATTGTGATCCAGTCTGCAGGTGTGAAAAAGAAAACTGCATTTGACACAGATGCCAATGAGTTAAAGATACTGTTGGAATCTGGAGGAGAGGAAGTTGATTTACTCTAGCTCAAATATGCCCATGCCAGACAAGTGGCTGAGCAAATCATTGCTCTGGACCTTGTACTAATCTGTCTGTCCCTTATCCCTGAAAGAAATGTCCTTGCTAGTAATGAATTGATCATCTTGCTGAGATATCACAAGATCTGGGATGACTGAAGATGACTTCTCTGACTTTTGACTAGCCAGATAAATCTGGAAAGGGTGCCTAGAACTGTCTGCCTGTGGGCTACAAGACAAGCAACCCAGCCTATCATCAAATAGTGATGTATCCTTTAAAGTCACAGGGGGGCCCCCATTAATTGGAGGACTTTCAAATAGGTCAGAAAGAAGATAGGAGGCAGAAAATTGATAATGTCGATGAACTATGGCAATTTTGAGATGTGGCTGATAACCTTTCGCTACCAGGAGGTAAAAATAGGTTCCTGTCATGTCCACTGAGACCATCCACTCCCCTGGATGAACCAGGGAGACTAGAGTATCCAAGAAATCCAGCCTAAAGCTTTCTATCATCACAAAGGTATTCAGCCTAAGTCTAGAATTGGTCTGTATTTGCCTTAAGCTTTCTGGACTAAAAAAAAAAAAAATGGATGAGTACACCCCTCTTCTTTTCTGTTATGGTAGCCTAAGACTGCAGTAATTATTAAATACTGTATATTATTTTAGACTTCTTTCTTTGCTTAGTGTCCATCCAGAGATTTCTGAAGACTTAGATTTCAGAAATTCAAGCAAATTCTAGCATGTACCCTTTTCACATAGACTTTGCCACCCAAGTGTTTGTGATATTATTTGCCCAAACCTGCATAAAAGCAGAGTCTTGCATCTACCAGGGCCTAGCTAGGCAGACAAACTTTCACAAGGTTCTTCCAATGGACAACTTGGCTCCTTTGAGGACTGAATACTTTTCAAGATGATCTGTGGAACAATTGGCTTATAGGACCTGGCAACCCCAAGTTGTTTACTAGACCTCCTATTAGAATGAAAGGAATGTTGCCTCTTTCTCCAGGCTTGTGGCAATAGACCCGACTTTCCTCAAGTTACCCTCTGAATCACTCTAACCTTCTTGCCTTGTTTTGTAATGGTACCATCTCCTTTTATTTTGCAAAGTGCTACACAACCTGTGGGAGCCATAAAAATCCTGTATTATAATATATGCAGTATATATATGGCCTATTCAGAAGATGGTAGTTAAATCTCAGGTGGAGACCAGTCAAGAAGCACTGCCCCCTTTCATGCATGTTAGCGTGCTTGAGTATTTGATAGCTCAGGAAATGTGCTTGCTGTTGCTCTAGTATGATAAGTGCGTGTGACAGGAGCCTGCAGCCTGTTCTAGATCACTATGTATAATAGATGCCACTTTTCTTCCCGCTTGGCTGACTCTGGCTCCTCTCAATGCAGCTTCGACCTCCTGTGATGAGTTTAAAGGATCCGTACCATACTGTATATAGCCAAAGACCCCATCGGCAGGTTTTCTCAAAGGAGACATGTTCAACAAATAGATTGTTTTCTGCTTTATAAATAACAGTCACTGAGGTGAAAGTGTATATACAGGCAAAATTGGTCAAAAGACGATTCTTTTACTTTCTCAGTTAAATAAAATTTTGAAAATCCCCTTACTTCCCCAGGTTTTTACCTGTTGATTCTGAAAATGCTGACAAGATTACATCTTACAACAGCCTCATCAGCCATTCCCTCAGCCTCCCCGCATTGACAACAGTCTGTAGGCTTTTACACAACCGTAAGGGCCCATTCATACCCAAGTGGTCTGTAGCGGTGCATTGACTAAACTTTAAATAAACGAAACATAACGAAAAAAAAATCATTATTTGAGAGAAAAAATATATATTTTCATCCCTTATTGACATTATACCCTCACAGGCAAAGAACACGTGTGTTATAGCTTAGTGAATTAAGACTATTTTTCTTTCGTCCGAACCAATAATAAAAAAAAAAAATGTAGTTGGTTAAATCAGTGATGACACACAGGTTCATTGTCTCTCTGCAAGGACCATGAACCTTTGACAGTTCAAATGACGGATGCTGCTGCTTCAAAAGTTAATTCAACCCACAAAAAATGGCAGCACGACTCTTGTAACTGACATGACAGACAGTATGGCTGCTTGCTAGCGTCTCCCCCACCCCCCAGTGTGACCAATCTGCAGTCACCGCTTCTATGGCGTTTTATGCTGATGGATAACACTCTAAGGCAGAACATTCATCACAAACGTCAGAGAAAGAGGGAGATAGACTATATGATGAATATGTATAATGTCTCTGTGGTTATGTTGGAAGAAGTGCAAATAGGTTTTACAGCTGATCTGGAACTACAAGCTGCAGCATGCCTTGGATAAACTAAGCCTGAGATGTACCAAACTCTCAACAGCTTCCGTTCTGTAGATACAGAGAAAAGCTATTCAAGACCTTTTACTGAAAATCTTTCAAAATCAGTGCTATGTAGGAAGTTTTGCCATAACTGTAGTTGTGAGCTACAGTAACAAGAATACAGATTTTTTTTCCATACTAGTATTTGTCCTGGGTAAGTCTGAATCGCTAATAAAAACAGATTTTAATTCAGAAGGCATATCAATTCACTCAGGTACATAAATGGTAGAAGGGATCCTCTGGACACCTAAGCTTTTCACTGTAGAAGCTCAAATTCTTTAGCGCTAAAACTTTTTTTTTTTTCCACTTTTTTTATTTTTTTGCACAACCCTGGTTTAATTTAATGCTAGTGATGAAACCACCATACATACCTGCAGCTTATTTTGCTCCATCACCTTGTGCAACATATTCACAGGGCTAAGAATTTGCATCACCCCACTGGTGAGGGCCTCTATTTGCCCATCAAAACCCCTTTCATGCAGCCTCTGTGCCTGAAACATGTTAAAATTAAAGCACTGTGCAATGTTATACCGTCTGATCTGATGGCTGCTTTGTAGGGCATTACAGAAAATAAATATAAGGACAGATACTGAATAATTATGCTAGCTGTATTTCAGAATACTTAGGGCTCATACTTATGGGTGTTAAAGCTAAGCTTATTAATGCCTATATACGTTAACAACATCTTTAAGCTTTTCTAATGGTAAAATACATAGTCTAGAAAGTTTGGAGACCCCTGGTCTAGACTCTAAACACAGGGACAGTCTACTGTTCTTCAAACTTTACAGGGGGCCAGAGTGTGGCCTGTGCGGATAGAAAATGTCCCGTATTCTGTGGGAGTAAAAAAATGCCTCAGGCTTGGTGGTCAGTAGGAGTAATAAATGAAAAAATGACATAGGGCCTGGTCATCAAGAGGAGAAATAGCACCCTGTCATTGGTATCAGTGGAAGAAATAGTGCCTCATCATTGATGTCAGTGGGAGGAATAGTGTCCCATCATTGGTATCAGTGAAAAAAGAAGTGGCCCATAGTTGTTGGTATCAGTTGGAGGAATAGTGGCCCGTCACTAGTATCATTGGGAGAAATAGTGTCCAATAATTGGTGTCAGTGTGTTGCGTTTTATATAAAATATGATTTTTTTTCCTAAAAGACTGGAACAGCATTCTAGTTTCATAGACACAGAACTACTCAAAAAAAAAAGGCTGTTGGATACAATAGGAACGTAGATACCATTGTTGTATTCAGTTGACAGTTTGAACAGTCTACTGTCTCTATAGCTACAGTAAACAGGTAATAGAGTGCCTCTCAAACTGAAAGCTACAGAGATGTCTGTTAGTTGGTTGTTATGGTAAATAACCTGACCTGGGATGAAGGATTTATCATGCCTTAAACACGAGGAATTTCATCATGGATTAACACCATGGCAGGTAGAAGGTTTGTAACCTGCCAAGAAGAAAGATACCGGATTTCCAAAGCAACTGACAACTGACAACTGACAACTGAGTCCTCGATGTCAAAGGAGATCACAAACACACAGTAACCAAAGTTAAAGTGTAGTTCCACGCAAAAGTGGAACTTCCGCTCATTGTACTCCTCTCCCTTTCCGGTGCCACAATTGGCACCTTTCGGGGGGAGGGGGGACAGCATACCTGTCTTTCACAGGTATGCTTTCCCCACTTCCGGGAACCTCAGCCGGGAGGTATTGACATCACGGCTGGGGCTCCCTCCTCCTCCCTCCTCCTCCTCCCCAGTATGTGCCGCTGCTGGCTTTTAATTTTTGTAGCGGTGGGCAGACCTCCGCTTTAAGTAACTTTTAAGCGTACTTCACTGTGTAGAGACCATAGTTTGTTTATTTGCTAGGCATTTTGCTTGTTATAGATATCTGTCAGCCTTGTACTGTATTCCTAATATTGTAATAGTTTTGTATGTGCAGCATTTTTGTTCAGTAAAAGCACATTTACACACTGCAGAAGTCTCAGCTTCCTTGCTTATACCGCAAAGCACGCCCTGATTGGCCATAGGTCACACCGGCACTTGCCCGGTGGGCCGAGGCCGCCGGGCCACTTGTGCTGGTATGGCCAAAGCAGCTGGGCTGCTCCTTGAGCCCACGCCGCTCACCTGGCCTCTCCGTAGATGGCCGGCCAGTTCCGTTCCGCCATCAGGCTGGGGGGGGTGGAAACTACAGGTCAGGTGATCTGTGACCATGACGCTGGAGGGGATCTGGAGGAGACACTGGACCACAAAGAAGGTAAGCTCCCTGTGCGCCTGGATGGGATGAGCAGCAGGGCGGCTGCAAAAAAACAATCAATCAATCTCTCTATTGTACTCCTGTAGTCTCTTAAAACTCGCTTCTCCTCCTCTCTCTCCCGCATGCATTCAGAGGCTGCAGGAGGAAGATTGAGAGATTGATTCTTCTATATCCTCCCATCTGGCTACTTTCTTCTGCCCCTCCTGTGCTTTCCACCCCCCGTGTTCTGACTCCCCCCCTGGGCTCTCAGGTCCCCCCATGTGCTCTCCACCACACCCCCAGTGCTCTCAGGTCCCCCATGTGCTCTCCACCACACCCCCAGTGCTCTCAGGTCCCCCCCCATGTGCTTTCCACCCCCAGTACTCTCTGACTTCCCCCCAGTGCTCTCAGGCTCCCCCCATGTTCTTCACGCCCCCCATGCTCTTAAGACCCTAGTCCTGTACTATCAGACTCCCCCTAGTGCTCTCTGGCCTCCCCTATGCTCACCATCCCCCCACAGTACCCTTCACTCCCCCATGTTCTCCAGACCCCACTATGCTCTCTTCCATCCCCTCGTGCTCTTCACCCCCCCAATGCTCTACGATCCCCCTGCGCTCTTTCCCGGTCCCCTTCGCCTCCATTAGAAAGGAGATTGGGGAAGAGGCCAGTAAATATGCCATGGGCTGCTCAGTCTGAAATGATCGGGCCTATTTTTTCTCCCACTCCGGGCCTGCCGCAAAGTAACCTTGGTAGATAGACACAAGCAAAAGGGTCAGTGAGAGGAATAGTGCACCAAGAGCTAGAAAAAGGTTAGCAAAGGGCCACAGTTTGGAGACAACTGGTCTAGACCAACCATAGCAAAGCACTGTGAAAAATCAAAGATAACACCAAAGAAACACCTTATGGGCATCATCAGCGCTGACATAGCCAGAAGCCCAAAAACATTACAGTGGAAGTTTGTATTGGTGCAAAGAAATACTGGAGCTCTAGTAAGCATTTGTGTGCACATTATAAAAATAGACACAAGCGTTATTTAAACTATAGCTGTGCCCTTTGTATTTTTTATTTTATTTCATTTAGTATGGATTTTGAAAAATATTTGCATGGAGTTCTTGTATAGTTATACAATATTATTTACATTATTAGATGTATGCTTCTGTATACCTTGTTCTCAGCCCTTTTCTATCCTTATTGTCCAGGAACTTTTGCTAGCGTGTGATAAATGACTTCTTGGAGCCATGGTAATATACTGCGCTGATAAATGAATAATATTGTACACAGTATGACAGGAATATGGAGACAGACGCAATGGCGACAGCGAGAAACATATAGATAGCAGCGCACAAGCTGATACATAAATATAGACTGGCATGTCAGCAAAAGAGACCCTTATTAATAGAAACTGGGAGAAAAGTAGAGCTACATCCTACAGCATCAGGATCAAGCTGCGCACGTTATTTACCCCCAAAATTAAAAACTGGTTGCAAAGCACAACCGTTCCACCTTTGTTTTAGTTCACATTCTGCAAACCAATACTGAAAAGCTGAAACGGGTTACTCTTGGCCATTATTAGAGGTTCCATTCTTTCTTAATATTTTATAATTTTTTTTATTATGGAGGATATAATAAAAGAAGCTGTAACACACAACGGTAGGAAGGAACACCCAAAACTCCCAGGACGACTGGAAAAGAACTAGGAATCATTTTCCAGGGAGCTCTTGCTATTAGAGTAATTAGTACCGACTTAGCCTACCAGGTGCCACCTATAATATAACTTTTAGGTGGACCAACCTGGATGAAGGCTGGATTATATCAGGAAAGGTCACAAAAAGGATATCAATTGCTTTAATTAGGGTATAGTGTATTCTTCCTGTGCCCTTTGCCTTAGCTTTGGTCACGTGGTATCGGACAGGAGATCTTGAGTGACTAAAAATCAGGTAGATTCCCAATGTCTGACATCTAATCACCTAGGTCCTCTGCTTTAGCTATGTTTTTACCAAAGTGTAATAGAAATGTCCACACAGCCCACCTTACTTAAATAATTTACCTATGGGTTTGAAATGGAAAACAAATGGCACTGTTGTATACATCTAGATAACAATCATTACCCTCTGACAGCTCACTTGACGTGCTTTGACCAATCTGACTGGCTTGCAACGTTTTTGGAGCTTGTTACACTTTACACCTATATATGGGGTGTAACATGCTCCAGCTGATGAACACCCACGTAGTTCATTCACACTTCCTTCAGCTTTGTAAATGAAACCCTGTACAGATGTAAGGGCACAAAGTTGGAATATGTGTCTGCAGAAGCCTGACATTGCACCCACGATCTACTAATTGTGGCTACAATACTCTGCAGACTCCTCTAAAAGATTTTTATAAATGCACATTTTTCCTGCAAATGTGAAATTATTATTTTTTTCAAAAATATGAACTTAGCCTTTAAAGTAAAACTTTCAGGAATCACGTGAAATGCCCTCTCATTTAGATTTGTATTGGATGCAAAGGATGTGTAACCACTGGCCCCTGGTTCACCGCCCACAATGGTCATGCTATCCTAGGGCACCTCTCATCGTCCTCCTGCAACAGGAAAGAGATGGGTTACCATGCACCTGTAGTTTGGGGAACTCCACCATCTTGATTACTCACATGCTCCTGACCTGAGGCCCTCCTCAAGAAATATATGATTGTGCACATGATCAGCCTGGGTTCACATCTCCATGCGGAGTGGCTCACAGCAGGGGCCTGGCACATCTCTGTTCACCGTTTCAGGTCCGATTTCGGTCTGATTTTTTATCTGAATTCGGACCTGAAGACGCACAGGACTCCTGCACTATTCACTCTGCAGCCATCCCGGAGCGGTGTGATCCCGCTTCATTGAGAGCCGGTCACAGGTTCCTGACATGCGAATTGGATGCAAATCCGCATCCAATTCGCAATAGTGTGAACCCAGCCTTACTGTAAACATGAACAGAATGCACAGTTCTTCTCCAACATAAATACAACATTTCCTCCTTCCATTCAACCTTAGCATTACTGTATAGTCTGAACAAGATTATAACACAAGGATGCAAATGAGCACTTCCAGTTCCATCAATTACAGGTTACCTTGGATGGGTTTTCCGACTGGGCCTATACCGAGCTTAACCCAAAGGGCATACTAGACTTCCCATAAACCTCTACTCTAAAAATCTTTTCGACCCTAGATTATAAAGGAATAGGCTAGCCCCACCTATAGTACCCATCCAGGGGAGGAGTTTTCTTAAAAGGGTACTAAATCCCTGCACAGGCGGATCTATCTCATTAATGTAAATCCCAGAAATCACGCATAACCAAATTTCTGGGTTTGGGAGGAATTGACCATCTTTAAAAAAAAAAAAAAAAATTATAATTAATTAAAAAAAAAGGTTTTTTATCAGCAGAAAAATGCCATGGCAGAGGGAAGCATCCCAAAGACAGAGCATAGCATCCACTAATGCCACTAAGCCTTTAACAGTAACCGTTTGCATTACTCTGCTACCCTGAACGCGTTTCCCTTTTTTTCTCATTCTCATTTCACCAGCGCTATTGAAGTGGAAAATGAGGATCAATAGGATAACAAATGACCAGTGACGGATGGCCTGCGATTCGGAAGTGGCAGACAGTAACAGACTCTGCTTACATCCATCATCATGTTTATCAGATAGAAGGGGAGGTTACTGCTAGGCTGAAAGCAAAAAGGTCTGACTCAGGCAAAATTACTACATCCGACCAGGCTGGAGCGGAAGGAAGGGAGATTAATTGGAAAGGAGAAAAAAATCTGTCTCTTGACTGGAAACCACAAGAAACATGCAAGGCTACATGAATCAGTAAATATCAATTAAACCATTACTGGACAATTATAGCAAAATACAAGCCTGTCCATTTTGGAAGAAATCTCTGTGATTAAGCTCTGGGGACGGAGTGAAACATGAAAGTGTAACAAGATTGCATAAAAGTGCAAGGAGTTTCCTGTAAGCGGTGCTTCCTACTTTTAAAGCTGAACTCCAGAAAGGATATAAATCCACTTTGTGAGCACCAAATGCTTTTGTAAACCTAGGTACTGTCTTATAAATGTAGCAGTGACATAATTATTGTGCTGTACATAGCCTGTGTAAGAGAGCAGAGCTGTAGAAGAGGCCCAGCAGGTCCTACCCACTACAGGCTGCTTGCAGTAATCTACAGGAGGGGCGGAGACAAGACCAGTGACCCTGCACAAAGACCGAGAGCAGCAGTGACCGCTCTTTATTACAGAAAACTCCTGCACAGAGGCAAAGTTTCACACTGAATCATTTTATAGATCTGAAAGAAATACACAAAGCACACAAAGATTCAAGAAAGAATACACGACTCTTGTATTTAGTTATCCGGAAGTTCAGCTTTAAAGCAGAACTTCTCTACATCTAATCACCATAAACCAAAACCGCAAATTATTCAATTTCATTTTTAATATTCAAAGCAAGCTCTTACATTTGTCCATGTATCCATGATTTATTTTGTAGAGAAATCAATTTGAAAAACACCCCCCTAGCATTTCTGTACATGGTCATCTCAAGCAAATTCATGTAAAATTTACTTCCTGAAATCCATCTGGTCTTAGCGCAGGCATTCAGGCAGGAGGATGTGCTTGGCTGAGAAAAGCCCTCTTTCCTGATCTGCCACAATTTGCCGTAGTTTCCACATTCACCACTAGGGGGACCTATTTTCTCAGCATATGAGATACTTATATATATATATATATATATATAGCCTTTAAAAAATATAATGGGTATGGGTCATTGTCAGTATTCCAACACTACAAGGAATGCAATCAGACTATGAGACACATAGCTGAGGAAAGTAAAAAAAATCCCAAGAAATGTTTTGATATATGGTCAGAGAATATTGGCCACATAGGGAATGATGAAGGGAAGTTGGTTACAGATGACAAGGAGAAGGCAACTGTACGAAATGCTTTCTTCTCCTCAGTTTTTACATAAGAAAAGGAGGGGTATAATGACCACAGCTGTATTCTTAGTAACACGTCACAGGATGTACTCTTGTGGATTACATAAGCTGGTGTCCAAAAAAGACTAGGGTGTAAGCCATCCAGTCCTGGTGATTTATTTATCTTAAGCTTTTTTTAGAGTCCTTAAAGAACTCACTCAGGTTATAGAAAGACCATTATTTCTAATCTTGATGGACAGCATATTGACAGGAATGGTACCAACTGATTGGAGAAAAACCCACGTGGTACCAATATTAAAAAAAGGGCAGAGGAGACAACACAAGAAGGGTCATAGACTTGATCAACGTTGCAAATAGAAATAGCTTGGAGTCCTTAGTACTAAGCTTGGACGCGGAAAAGGCTTTTGACCGTCTTGGCTGGCCTTTCCTGTTTGCCACGTTGTGCCATATGAGATTTCGGGGGCCTTTTCTGCAGGCTATTCTACATCTTTACCCCACCCCTACATCCCAAGTGAAAAAAAAACTTTTGCCCTATCCTCCTCAGGTCACTAATGGTACCCACCAGGGATGCCCGCTCTCACCACTATTGTTTGCATTATGGGTCGAATCCTTGGCTGCCTCCATTCGCAGAAACCTAGACATTCGGGGGAAACCGATTAGGGGGAAAGAATTTAAGCAATCACTGTTTGCGGATGATGTTATACTCACCTTGACTCAGCCTAGGATTTCCCTGCCAAACCTGCTTGCCAAGCTTGACACCTATAGGTCCCTCTCGCTATAAAATAAATGCGGCTAAATCGGAGGCCCTCGCGATTAACATCCCTGCAGATGACGTTCACCACCTGCAAACCGTTTTCTCCTATAATTGGAAGACCTCTGCCCTGAAATACTTGGGGATTCATATCACCCCGACCTTCGCCACTTTATACCAAGCAAAATGTTCCCCCTTTATTTTGCTCCATAAGGGAACTAATACAAAAATGGAAGACTCACCACATCTTCCTCTTGGGACGCGCGGCCTCTGTTAGGATGACCACCCCCCTAAACTTTTGTACCTATTTCAAACACAGCCTATCCCCGTCCCCTATGCGCACGTGAGAAAACTGCAAGCAGATTTGATACATTTGGTTTGGAACTATAAGAGGCATAGGATACCCCGCTCAGTACTAATAGTGTCACGCTCTGATGGGGGATTAGCGTTCCCTAACCTTATAAAATATTACCAAGCGACTCAACTACACACTTTAACCTCCTGGTTCCCTCAACGCTCTTACAATAAATGGACAGAAATTGAAAAAATTTGTCTGGCGCCTGTACACCCGAATAGTTTACTCTGGAACGCGAATGTGGAGGTGGAGGTGGACCCTGGTAGGCTTTTGGGATCTGTGTGTCAACTCAGATTGCTGTAGCGCAAACTGTCTTGCGAGCACAAGCTTAAATCTGAAAAATCGGTGTTGACCTCCTTCCTCTGCTACCCCAAGATGCTTGCTAGTCTCACTTACCAGATGTCTTAGCCCTGGGCATCACGGAACTTATTCCATTTTGGACCCAAATTTGCAATTCTCAGCACCATCCCCTTTTGAATGTATAATACTGGAGGGATCCGCACGTCGGGGCCAGATCTCTGACATATATCAGATACTTAATGCCTATTCCATACCAAACCAGGGTAAACATGCCTATATGCTCCGTTGGGAAAAGATACTTGGTGAAGAACTCCCAGAGATGACGCAGCGAACAATCTGGTCTCAGGCAGCTAAGAGCTCCTTTTGCACGCTCTACAATAAAAATGCCTATAAAATTCTTTATTTCTGGTACCTGACTCCGGATGTGCTCCACGCCATCTACCCATCTAGCGCCGATCGATGCTGGCAATGTCATGGAGACAAAGGTACCCTTTATCACATTTACTGTAGTTGTCCCTTGATAGAGCCTTTTTGGCATTCAACGCAGCACTTGCAGGCCTGCCTCTTTGAGGTACCGGTCCCTATGACACCAAAATATTTCCTGCTTGGTGTGTCACCAATACAAATCGCTAAACCATACAAGAAACTGCTTAGAAACCTTACCGCTGCATCCTGCCTTTTGGCCCTCAACTGGAAGCAGACTCACCTTCATAAGATGCCCTGTACGCCAGAATAAAGGATGTGGAGCTAATGGAAAAAATGACAGCTAGATTACAGGATATGCTGGAAATGCATGATAGGGTCTGGGAGCTGTGGCATCTTCAGGAGAACCCGACATGAGCTGGTGGATAAGCTACTGTTACTTCCCCACTCTCTTTTTTTCTCTAATTCTCTCTCCTTTTCTATTTCCTTTTTCTCTTTGTATACTACATGTTATATCTAGTAAGATTTAACCTAAACTATGGCAAACTCCATCTATCATTTAACAGTTCATAATATGACCTAGCAGTGATAATGCGCCATTTGAAACTATACTGTTAGGACTGGGACATGAGTATAGCAAGTACAAATTGGAGTTAATTATATTCTGGTTTTGCCCTTTTTTTTTTTTCAAATAACAATTTTATTAATTATCTTAGCAGAAAAAAGCAGAGACAGACTGACTGGTCTGTCATTTCCAGGTATAACATCAATAGTATGTAAACCACTGGGGGGATCATAAGTGACTATATCCAAGAATTTGCTGATGAAAACAGCCATTACCATTAGCAGTAATCAGCATGGGTATATGAAGGGTTATTTCTGCCAGACCAATCTGTTAATATTCTATGAGGAAGTGAGCTACCAACTAGATAAGGGAAGGCCTGTGGATGTGGTGTATCTGGATTTTGCAAAAGCATTCGATACAGTGCCCATAAATGCTTAATCTACAAACTGAGGTCTGTAGGCATGGACCATAGAGTTTGTTGCATGGATGAAAACTGGTTAAAGAGATTTATTACCACTCTTTGGATACATAGTACATGCATAAAAAAGGGAGTTTACTCCAGAGATAAAACGATAATCCTGCCACTTTATAAAACTTTGGCTCGGCTACATCTGGAGTATTCCATCCTGTTCTGGTCACCAGTCCTCAGGAAGGATGTGCTGGAGCTGGAAAGAGTCCAGAGAAGGGCAACACAACTGGAGGACCTCAGTTACAGGGAACGACTGCAAGCACTGGTCCTATTCTCTCTGGAAAAGAGATATGATAGCGGTATACAAATGTTTAAATGGTGATCCCAGCGTGGGAAGAAAATGTTTCAGTCTCAGGGAGTGTAAGAGGACAAGGGGTCACACATTGAGACTGGAGGGCTAGGGGTTTTTTCACTGCCAGGGCGATAAGGATGTGTAACTCTTTACAACTGGTGGTGTCAGGGGGGAATATTGATAGTTTTAAAAGAGTCTTCAACGTGCATCTTAGTGAACACAACACACAGGAATATGGGAAATGATTATAGACATTAACACACACATCTACACAGGTAGAACTGCATAGACTAGCGCCTTTATTCAACCTTACTTACTATGTAACTATGAATATATTCCCTTGTGTGTTAAATAACTTACTCCACCCCACCCCTTACCCTTGATGACTGCTGACTTAATGTAGTGCAGATAAGGGCAATTACATAATGATTACATTTTGCATCCATAAAGCTGTCATTCCATTAATATAGGATATGCCAAGTGCTCATTGGTCCAAGGGTGTGTAGAAACTCTTGATCCCGAACAGAGTTTAGGCTGTTTAAGTGAAGTAGTATGTGGTCAACAGGACACCTTAACCAATTCACTTATATGTCCAAAAGGCCGGATCATAATCCACCCTGAGAAAATGAGCACAGAGTTATGCCACGTACACACGAGCGGACTTCGACGGACTAGGTCAGAGTTCCGACGGACTTTCCAAACAAATGGACTTGGCCACACACAAAAACACCAAAGTCTGACGGATTCGAACATGATGACGTACGACCGGACTAGAATAAGGAAGTTCATAGCCAGTAGCTAATAGCTGCCCTAGCGTCGGTTTTCGCCGTCAGACTAGCATACAGACGAACTGATTTTTTGACCGGACTCGAGTCGTCGGAAAGATTTGAAACATGTTTTAAATCTAAAGTCCGTCTGATTTTTCGACAGCAAAGGTCTGATAAAGCCCACACGTGATCGAATTGTCTGGTAGATTCGTTCCAAGTCCGCTCGGCGTTAGACTGGTTGGATCAATATGAGAACAAATTAGTCGCCACTAGCTCAATGTAGCAAATTCCTAGTTAGGCTGTTAGTGTTTAGGTACATTTAGTGTTTGGCTTCCCTAAAATAAGGGAAAAGTGATCATTTACTTTTGGATGTTCTGGTTTCTGTTGGTTAAGGTTCAACTACCTTTCCCTGCATACCACTGAATTATGTCATGTAGTGGGTGGAAGAGTCTGACCCTGGCCTGCAAATTCATGCACTTTCAGCCAATCCTTGGTCAGGAGAATGAGTGACCAGCAGGGGGATGAAAATGGTATAAATAGGCTGAGGCCTGGAACAGTAGTCTCTTGTTCCTGAGGGAGTAAGACCCAGCCTGAGGGCTGAGTCACCCCTGGGTTGCCAGCTACAACACTGAAGAAATCTTTTTGGGGTCCCAGCTCCCATTAGAGCTTGGGACCTCCGTCCAGGGTATCCTGAATAATGCAGTAGCTCTACATGGTGATCCAGGCCGCAGGCACTACAGGAGGCATTACAATATCCAGGACACAGTGAGTACTAGCTTCCTGGATCCTAGATCATTTCCTTGTCATCTAAAGGAGAGCTCATTAGAGTTTGACTCAAGACTATACTCTTTTTGAGTGGTTCCTGCATTGAAGTTGTAAAAGTAGAATGTTTTTTATCTTAATGCATTCTATGCCTTCTGTGTGCAGCAGCCTCCCCTTGACCCCCCTAACACTTATCTGAGGTCCCTCTCTGTCCAGCGATCTCTACTAGTGTCTCAGTCATCTGAGATTCTCCCTCCTGATTGGCTGAAACACAGCAGCATCGCTATTGGCTGTTGCTGCTGTCAATCAAAGTCAGCTAGCCAATCAGGGGAGAGAGGAGGCAGGAATGGGTCGAGGCTCTTAACACAGGGAGCTGTGACTTGGGTGCCCCCATAGCAAGCTGTTTGCTGTGGGGGCACTGAACAGGAGGGAGGGGCCAGGAGCACAGAAGAGGGACCCGAGAAGAGGAGAGTCCGGGCTGCTCTGTGCAAATCCACTGCAACAGAGAAGGTAAATAGAACATGTTTGTAAAGTCTTTGTTATTTTTATCTGAAAAAATAAAAAAAACATCACTTTATTTAACCTCCACATTTCATAGGGTGCTTACCCCCTGAAGGAGCAGAACAGCTTTAGGGTCTTCTGTTGCATTTTTGCTAGTTTCATTTGAAGTATTTAAAGGCTCATCCTCACCCCATCCAAGTGAAACCAGCAAATAAGCTGCAAAAAGACATGCATGGCTGGTTTTCTGACTTGAGTGACTGAACTACTGTGCGCCTGGCTGCCATGTTCCCATCAGGCAATGTAACCTGTGACCACAAAGCCAGCCCAGCCTGGGGTCTGCGCTACATCAACATAAACTCACGCAGGAGATTTAACGATTTTGACTGACCCATCCTGTCCCTGGCCATTAAAATAAACCTTTCCTGCGAGAAATATGGGCCTGGCATTGCTGATCTTCTGAAAAAATGCTAGTTACCTTGGCTAATATGCAGATTTTCTGGCTTTAGTGTTTTTCTGAGTTAATACTTTTTTACATACAGTACCTGTCCCAGGTTAAAGTCAGATGGACTGTTTTGTATGACTGGCTCAGAAAATACTGAATACATTGATTCAGCATAACACCAAGGGAACTAGCATTTTCATATGGTGCACCCAACTATGGCAGCCTTCATATTTTCTTAGTACTGGAGCTTAAGTAAACTGACAGCCCCTCACATAGGGAAATAGATGCGTTGGAACAGATTTACCAAACCAGTTCAGCCGGCAACACAATGTTTATTTAATTATACCGTCAACTCGCATCAGTCACCATTAGCCTCGTGTATGAAAGCGCTGACTCTTCTTACAACAGCTCATTTGTGTCGGCACCAGTGCACCACCCCTCTATAATGGCAGCCCCTTGTGTTTAAGTCCTGCTTCTTTGTTGCAGCCATTTATTTTTTAACAGTAGGGTTTGTTGCAGCCATTTTATTCTGTAGTTTAAATACAAAGAATCCCAAAAAAACAATAACAAAGATGGAACCCCACTATAACGTGTTTATTTTATTTCAGATGGAGTGGGGGAAGGGTTTGACCTCCATCATTTCAAAGCTGAACTTAAACTTTCTTTTCACTAGAACTGAATGGAATGATCAGTCCCAGCATACAGTGCCTTGAAAAAGTATTCATACCCCTTAAAATTTGTCACATTTTGTCATGTTACAACCAAAGACGTAAATGTATGTTAATGGGATTTTTTTGTGAAAGACCAACACAAAGTCGCACATTTGTAAAGTGGAAGGAAAATGATAAATGGTTTTTAACATTTTTTACAAATAAATATCTGAAAAGTGTGACGTGCATTTGTATTCAGCCCCCCTTTACTCTGATACCCCTAACTAAAATCTAGTGGAACCAATTGCCTTCAGAAGTCACCTTATTAATAAATGGAGTCCACCTGTGTGTAATTTAATCTTGGTATACGTACAGCTGCTCTGTGAAGCCCACAGAGGTTTGTTAGAGAACCTTAGTGAACAAACAGCATCATAAAAGGCCAAGGAACACACCTGACAGGTCAGGGATAAAGTTGTGGAGAAGTTTAAAAAGCGGTAAGGTTATAAAAAAATATCCCAAGCTTTGAATATCTCACAGACCACTGTTCAATCCACCATCAGAAAATGGAAAGAGTATAGCATGACTGCACACCTACCAAGACATGCCCGTCCACCTAAACTGACAGGCCGGGCAAGGAGAAGCAGCCAAGAGGCCCATGGTAACTCTGGAGGAGCTGCAGAGATCCAAAGCTCAGGTGGGAGAATCTGTCCAAAGAACCACTATTAGTCATGCACTATTTGGCCTTTATGAAAAAGTGGGATGAAGAAAGCCAGTGTTGAAAGACAGCAATAAGAAGTCCAGTTTGCAGGTTGTGAGTAGCCATGTGGGGGACACACCGCAAACATGAGGAAAAAGGTGCTCTGGTCAGGTGGAACTAAAATGTTACTTTTTGGCCTAAAAGCAAAACATTATGTGTGGCGGAAAACTAACACTGCACATCACCCTGGACACACTATCCCCACCGTGAAACATGGTGGTGGCAGCATCATGTTGTGGGGATGCTTTTCTTCAGCAGGGACAGGGGAAGCTGGTCAGAGTTGATGAGGTGGATGGAGCCAAATACAGGGCAATCTTGAAAGAAAACCTGTTAAAGTCTGCAAAAGACTTGAGACTGGGGCAGAGGTTCACCTTCCAGCAGGACAACAACCCTAAACATACAGCCAGAGCTACAATGGAATGGTTTAGATCAAAGCATATACATGTGTTAGAATGGCCCAGTCAAAAAAAAAAAAAGAAAAGAAAATTGCTGTTCATTCAATTAGACAGAGCTTGAGCTATTTTGCAAAGAAGAATGGGCAAAAATGTCATCCTCTGAATGTGCAAAGCTGGTAGAGATATCCCCAAAAAAGACTTGCCGCTGTAATTGCAATGAAAGGTGGTTCTACGAAGTATTGACTCAGGGGGGCTGAATACAAAGGCATGTCACACTTTTTACATATTTATTTGTAAATAATTTTGAAAAACATTTATCTTTTTCCTTCCACTTCACAATTATGTGCCACTTTGTGTTGGTCTATCACATAAAACATAAATGTATTTTATTGAGATTTTTTGGTTGTAACAAGACAAAATGGGAGAAATTTCAAGGGGTAGGAATACTTTTTCAAGGCACTGTAGATCATACCTTTGTACCATGTTGCTCTGTTGCCTGCAGATCCTCTGATAGTCTGGGTTTAGTTCAGGCTTTGTACCATGTGGTACTCTGTATAGTCTGGATACAGACTGAAGGCCTTACAGCAGGGATCTTCAAACTACGGCCCTCCAGCTGTTGCTGAACTACACATCCCATGAGGCATTGTAAAACTCTGACATTCACAGACATGACTAGGCATGATGGGAATTGTAGTTCTTGAACAACTGGAGGGCCATAGTTTGAAGACCTCTGCCTTACAGCCACTTCCTGCTCAATCTCTAGCCAAAACACTCCCCTCTGTAGTCTTTCAGAGTTTGATAATGATGTAACGCAGTGGTCATCAACCCTGTCCTCAGGGCCCACTAACAGGCCAGGTTTTATGTATTACCTTGGGGGGATGCAGACTAGAATACTGCAATCACTGAGCAGGAAATTATATCACCTGTGATGTATTTCAGTTTTCTCGCAAACCTTACCTGTTAGTGGGCCCTGAGGACAAGTCTGATGACCACTGATGAAACGTCATTCATAGCTCTGATGGTGGGTGGGATGGAATACATCCTAATTAGCATTCAGTCCCGCCCAGTCACACCTACAGGTGCAGTCCAAACCTCTCAAGTCCTACCTCACAGATCCCAGCATTATTCAAAAGGAAACAACTTCATAAATAGCCTGTTCTGAAAACTAGCTGTGCTGCTGCTGGACAGGACTGAATAAATCACAATTAGAAGTCAATCCCACCCAGTTAAATATGCAGACCAGTGTGAACAGGGAGAGTCTCACCCCTCAGATACCCTACTCCAAGAGCCTTGCTCTCTGTGATCTGATTCATTTACATATGAAGAAAACACTTTCATATTACCCTTCCTCTGCACACTTGCAGCATACCAAATAATAATGGCTTACTGCAAGACAGAAATGACACATTTACACCTGCGTTGCAGAATGAAGAGTGATCTGATTTGGGCCCACCCCCATCAACTCCCAGAACTGCTACAAGTGACTCCCATAGCCTGCCCTGAAACTACAGAGGCTTGAAGCATGATGGGACATGTAGTATCAGTACTGGTAAAGGAAGGAAACAGGAAGTCAGAGAACTTTGAAATTCAGCCAGGACAAGGAGTGACATCACAGACACACAAACTTGCTTTTTACAGCTAAATAAGGCAAGATGCAGATAAAATGACAGCGGGGTTGTTATTCATTTACACAATGCATCTGTTGTTTTGGGGAGGAAAAGCTGGAGTTCTGCTTTAATGACTCTGTGTTTCAGTTGGGGAGATTTCCCTTTAGTTTCTGTGTGCTCGCCAAGACAAAAAGTAAGGGGAAATCTCCCCCATGGGAACACAGCTAACAATAAAAACGGACAGGGTTCTCCAGTTTGAAATATTCTGGGCCATGTCACGGTGTGTGCAGTTGGTGGTTTCTGATTTGGGTAGGGTTTTATCACAGATGGTGGTGGATACTCTACATTAACCTCCTTTTCCCTTTTTTTTTTTATCTTCTTTCTCTATCTCTCTCCCTCTTGCCCACTTTCTCTCTCCCTCTTCTATTTTTAATTTTGCTTTTCAGTAGATGGGATTTAGCTGAGCTACTGCGCCTTTTTTCCTTTATTGGAAGTTAGTTTGTTGATCACACTGTGTCATCCCACTGCTAGGCTGGAATATATTTTGCACCCCATTCTGTATTATTGTTTTATGACTTCTATACTGGCACTTTTTGTCATTTGCTCACTTGAATGTCTTGTTCTTTTTTTGTTTTATCTTGGGGAAAAAACATGATCAAAAAAAAATTGTCAGTTCTCAAAAAAAAAAAAAAAAAAAAAACGGACAGCAGAACAATTCTTCCCTATTCTACCTAAAAGACAAACTTTTTTGTTGGATTCAACTTTTAAAAAAAAGCTTTTTTGTAGGTTGGGTCTTTTTTCTTTCCTTGTAACGTGTCCCAGGAGATGGTGGGCAAGGAGGGAGGGGGATGAACTTCCGCTCAGATCACCGAGGCAACTCTAATGGAAATGGAAGCAGGTACATCGTTTTGAGAAAAAAAAAATTCAGAAAGAGGACATATAGGTGAAAATTGTAGTGTGGGTGACCTTCGCGCTTTGTTTAACTAGATCATATACACATACTCAATAACGTGCAATAAATAACAGTGAAAATGCCAATATATCGTGACAAATGTGGAAATAAAATCCTAAAAGAGCTGCAAAATCTAACGGTGAAACACAATCCCATAAAAGTATAATATAAAATGATTTCGCGCTCATGTGTAACAGATAAAAGTGAATAAATAAATAATAAAACACAGTCTTGATCAATACATACACATTAAAATCATACACCAAGTGTTATAGACGTGTAAAATAGTGAAAATGGTGACTAAGAAATTGTGAATAAAATTCATTAAATTAGTCTCCTATAAATTAAGTCACTTCAACAAAGTGCCTCACAAAGTGAATAATTAATCCAAGTCCGATTGGGTTAAAAATTAAGTGAATGAAAAATAAAAATAAAAATAAAAATTTGGACCAAAATAGCAAACGTCCAAAAAAGTGACTGGTGCGGTTGATTGGTGCAAAACAGTTTTTCAAGGTAAGTACAAAACACTGTATATAATATCCAAACGTGAATAGTGCAACGGTTCAAGCTTGGGCTGTGGTGGGTGTGTGGGGATAGGATCCTTAAACGTGCTCTCTAGACCCTCACCTTAAAGCACGCATTTGAAAGCGTGAATGGGTGTACAAGGATATCCCGTCCTGTATTACACTCCTCGCATCGAATGGTTCCACCGATCTCCACCCCTAGGGGCTGTATGGTCTTCACTAAGGTCTTCCTCTTGCTCTCCTATTCCCTGGATGACTTAGATCGGCCCACCGATCTATAAATGAGTTAGGGCTCTCCAGCCCTGTAGGCTCGCCAGCAAGCGGGGAATGCAAATAGAAAAAAGGGGGAGCCCAATGGTGAAGTACGTCTTCAACAGAGTGTTTAATAAAACGATAAAAATTCTTACATAAAAACGAACGAACAGGTACTAGCAGCTGACAGCAAGTGGATGCTAGTCTCACAGTACTTCCGGTATCTGGTCCGGCCACTCCAGAATTTTTATCGTTTTATTAAACACTCTGTTGAAGACGTACTTCACCATTGGGCTCCCCCTTTTTTCTATTTGCATTCCCCGCTTGCTGGCGAGCCTACAGGGCTGGAGAGCCCTAACTCATTTATAGATCGGTGGGCCGATCTAAGTCATCCAGGGAATAGGAGAGCAAGAGGAAGACCTTAGTGAAGACCATACAGCCCCTAGGGGTGGAGATCGGTGGAACCATTCGATGCGAGGAGTGTAATACAGGACGGGATATCCTTGTACACCCATTCACGCTTTCAAATGCGTGCTTTAAGGTGAGGGTCTAGAGAGCACGTTTAAGGATCCTATCCCCACACACCCACCACAGCCCAAGCTTGAACCGTTGCACTATTCACGTTTGGATATTATATACAGTGTTTTGTACTTACCTTGAAAAACTGTTTTGCACCAATCAACCGCACCAGTCACTTTTTTGGACGTTTGCTATTTTGGTCCAAATTTTTATTTTTATTTTTATTTTTCATTCACTTAATTTTTAACCCAATCGGACTTGGATTAATTATTCACTTTGTGAGGCACTTTGTTGAAGTGACTTAATTTATAGGAGACATATAGGTGAAGTTCCGCTTTAAAGTGGAAGTAAACCCTCCTATCATTTTCAGCCAAGGAAGCTGCCATCTTGGCCTCTGTTTAATCTTCAACTGCCATGATGCTGCACATGTGATCAGTTATGACACCAGCCATTGGATGGTGTGACAGTTTGGTTGAGAGCACAACCAATGTGACAGTTAGCATTTCCGGCATGCCAGGAATGTAACTATTTAATTATCAATGAGTGTGTGTGACAGACCTAGCCGGGACAGAGGCTGTTGGAGGGGACTGAATGCGAGCCTATTGCCTTGTGATTACGGGCCCTGGAATTTGGGGGAACGGTGCTCTTTGTGAGCTGTATGCCTGGGGACCGCTCAGCTGGTTTTACTTGGATTTACAGTGGTGTGAAAAAGTGTTTGCCCCCTTCCTCATTTCCTGTTCCTTTGCATGTTTGTCACACTTAAGTGTTTCGGAACATCAAACCAATTTAAACAATAGTCAAGGACAACACAAGTAAACACAAAATGCAATTTGTAAATGAAGGTGTTTATTATTAAAGGTGAAAAAAAATCCAAACCATCATGGCCCTGTGTGAAAAAGTGATTGCCCCCCTTGTTAAAACATACTATAACTGTGGTTGTCCACACCTGAGTTCAATTTCTCTAGCCACACCCAGGCCTGATTATTGCCACACCTGTTCACAATCAAGGCATCACTTAAATAGGAGCTGCTTGACACAGTAAGGTCCACCAGAAGATCCTTAAAAGCTACACATCATGCCGAGACCCAAAGAAATTCAGGAACAATTGAGAAAGAAAGTAATTGAGATCTATCAGTCTGGAAAGGGTTATAAAGCCATTTCCAAAGCTTTGGGAATCCAGCGAACCACAGTGAGAGCCATTATCCACAAATGGCGAAGACATGGAACAGTGGTGAACCTTCCCAGGAGTGGCCGGCCGCCCAAAATTACCCCAAGAGCGCAGCGACGACTCATCCAAGAGGTCACAAAAGACCCCACAACAACGTCCAAGGAACTGCAGGCCTCACTTGCCTCAGTTAAGGTCAGCGTTCATGCCTCCACCATCAGGAAAAGACTGGGCAAAAATGGCCTGCATGGCAGAGTTCCAAGGAGAAAACCACTGCTGAGCAAAAAGAACATCAAAGCTCGTCTCAATTTCTCCACAACACATCTTGATGATCCCCAAGACTTTTGGGACAACATTCTGTGGACCGATGAGACAAAAGTGGAACTCTTTGGAAGGTGTGTGTCCAAGTATATCTGGCGTAGAAGGAACACTGCATTTCAGAAAAAGAACATTATACCAACAGTAAAATATGGTGGTGGTAGTGTGATGGTCTGGGGCTGTTTTGCTGCCTCAGGACCTGGAAGACTTGCCGTGATAAAAGGAACTTTGAATTCTGCTGTCTACCAAGAGATCCTGAAGGAGAATGTCCGACCATCTGTTCGTGTACTCAAGCTGAAACGAACTTGGGTTCTGCAGCAGGACAATGATCCTAAACACACCAGCAAGTCCACCACCGAATGGCTGAAGAAAAACAAAATGAAGACTTTGGAGTGGCCTAGCCAAAGTCCTGACCTGAATCCTATTGAGATGTTGTGGTATGACCTTAAAAAGGCCGTTCATGCTCGAAAACCCTCTAATGTAACTGAATTAGGACAATTCTGCAAAGATGAGTGGGCCAAAATTCCTCCAGGACGCTGTAAAGCCTCATTGCACGTTATCGCAAACGCTTGGTTGCAGTTGTTGCTGCTAAGGGTGGCCCAACCAGTTATTAGGTTTAGGGGGCAATCACTTTTTCACACAGGGCCATGATGGTTTGGATTTTTTTTCACCTTTAATAATAAACACCTTCATTTACAAATTGCATTTTGTGTTTACTTGTGTTGTCCTTGACTATTGTTTAAATTGGTTTGATGTTCCGAAACACTTAAGTGTGACAAACATGCAAAGGAACAGGAAATGAGGAAAGGGGCAAACACTTTTTCACACCACTGTAGGTCCATGCTGGCCCCCCAAGACACATAGACTGGATATATATGTATATATATAATGTGTGTTGTCCCATGCATTATGGGACACACACTGTCAGATGCTACTCCAGCCAGCCTGTCTGTTGCCTTGTGTAATGTAGATGAGGCTGGTCTGGCTTGTAAGGAGTATTCCACACAATGTTGTTGTGCTAATTAGCCCTGTGTTAATGTTTATGGTAATATGGTAATGTCTATTGAATAGTCATTCAAATGAGCTAGGAGCCTTAAAGTCCTACCCTGAAAAGTCTTCTCTCAGTCAACTAGTCTGGGTCATTGATTAGATAATTAACTCATGCTAATTCTGTTAGGTACTGGTCATCTGGCTGTATATATGTGTGTGACATGTCAAATAAAAGTTGATTCCTGATGTACTCCAAGAACTAGTGTTGTCTAATTCTTGGGGGTTCCTATAACCAGATCCATTGGACTCATGTTCCAGGACTTAGGAAGCATTTACGGCGGACACCTTGAGTACAGGATCCGTCACAGTGTGCACTCTTGGCAGTTAGGGTGTATTCAAACCTCTGTATTTTTGTGTTAAAAACCCTGATTTCTATCAAACTACACCTCCCACAGGGATGAACAAGGGTGCGTGTAAAAAGTGTAACAAATTGTTAATGTAGCCTTATGGATAAAAGAAAAAGTAATAACCGATATTTTAATTCCATAAATGAAGTGCTGCACAGGTTACTTTTTTTTTTAGCACTACCTACTTCCCCCCATTACAGCTGAGAAACTGTGCTGTCAGTACAAAGAAAACAATTACATTTTGCTGAACTTAATTTTATCCTGGGCCCCTACATTTACAGCTAGCAGACACATTTCCATTCAAATCTCTCCATCAGCTCCTTCTGCCATCCAACAAGCAATCTTATCCCATGCAGGACAGAGTGTCCCAGATATACTGCATGCGTCAAGAATTATAGTCTATGTACGCAGGGAGCCTCGCCACTGACAAGGAATATGTGAACAAGAAGATGATGGAAGGCCAAGGCCGGACGTGCTTGGGGATTCAGCTAGATTTAGGAGGTTAGGAGAGAAGCAGAAAGTGTGCATTTAACGTCACACGTTTGCCTTGAAGCCTTTTAGATGTGCTTTCCAGGTCTCTGCATTTTGAAGAATTTAGCTTTAGCTACATTTAAATGTTTTGTTCTGCATTTTCTAGTGTGTTGCCATTCTGAAGTCGATGGGTTTTAAGGAAAACCCTTGTGTTATTTGCTATAAGCCCCCTAAAAAAAATAAAGAATTGAAATCACTTTACAGCAGCATTGATCCTCCAAGCTTTTACTGGTAAACAATGTCCCAGGCCATGCTGCCTCTGCCTGGGGAGGGGGTTGTGTTTTACCGAGTCTAAACTGGACCATACGGAGCAGTGCTCACTTGCGATTATTGTTGCCTTTGCTTTGAATCATCTTGCGTTTCTGTAGACACAGCATGATCTATTCTGCAATGTGAACACAAAAGCAATCCTTTTTTTCCTGAAAGGGACTGAAAGGTTGCTTTCTTGTAGCTACGTCTCAATTGTTCCTGAGTCCGAGGGCTGCATACACAAGTTCTTAACAAAACTGAATTTCAAGTGAACCTGAACTTCATTTGAAAAAGTTCTGCCAAAGCAAACTATAGAAGATACCTGTTGTTACATTTATACACCAGGAACAACGTGTCTTCTGTGCCCCTCTGATGTAGTTTCACTTTTTTTTTTTTTTTTTTTTACTAGGGCCTGACTGCCCTGATCCCCCCCCCTGTGTCCAGCAGGACACCCTTGATAGCAAAACTGTATACCAAAATTAAAAACAAAACTGCATAGCAGGTGCATATTAAACATAACCAAGCTAATATCAATTATAGAGATGGAAACAGTATTATTTTCAAATAACAGTGTTCAATAAATCAACAAATTATCAATTTTACCGCCTTCTTTTTTTCAGTATATGATCCAAATAATCCATTCCCCATGTCCCTCACCCCCAGTGATTTTGGGGTATATTTTTGAGTCCTTTTCAGACTTGGTGAAGTGAGCTGGCATTTGTTCCATCCAGTAATTTTAAGGCCGGGTTCACGCCTGGGGTCTGGTACGTCCCTGTGGACTGGTTCGGGTGCGATACAGGTCCGAATTATTCCCTGAATTCGCACCTGAATTGGACCCAAAAGACGCAGAGAACCCTATTTGAATGCGAACCGTGGCTGCCTCAGACCTGTGTGAACCGGCTCCATTGAAAGCCGGTCACACTCACCTGTCATGCGAATAGGAATGCGGTGAAACCCACATACAATTTGCATACGTGTAAACCCAGCCTCAAAGAAAAAAAAAATATTTGAATTCCTCTACAATTAATTGGTGATTTGAAGGGTATGTAGACTGACTTTACTTGTAAAATTTTCCTTTGGTGGTCTGTTGCCTACCCCTCTACTGGATCAGCATAGTTCATACAGCAACAACACAAGAAAGGCCCAAGTTCATTATTGGGGATGGGCTTTTAACTCAGACCTGTTCTGCTATAACATTTTGTCCCATGCGACATTCAATTTCCATGCACATGTACAGTAACTGATATAGAGACACCATGCAGAGAAAGATGCAAAGCCTGGTATGTGGACTTGTCTGGGCGGCATCAGAGTGACCACTGGGATAGTGGTCAAGACAATATACAAAAACACACAGTCAAGGCTCTTCAGGGAGGTCCTATGAAAACAGTCTGTGGAATGGACTGTGTGGGGTAGACGGACTAACCAGAGCCCAGGATCCACAGGAGACAAGGAAATGCAGTTAAAATCATGCTTTAATTAAAATTTTAATTGTCTTTTCATTAAAGCACGATTTTAACTGGATTTCCTTGTCTCCTGTGGAACCTGGGCTCTGGTTAGTGCGTCTACCCCACAGACTGTTTTCATAGAACCACTCTGGAGCACCCCGACTGTGTGTTTTTGTATATTTTTTCTAAGTTTATAACTGAGCTATGGGCCAAGACTATTTCATATACAAATTTAAAATGGACAATTTCTTTAAAAGGTACATTTAAAAAGCAGCAGTATAAATATAATTTCTTATGGACTGCAAAAAAAAAGAATGGTGGTAGGGAGGAAAGCCTAATTACATGATCTATTAAAGTCACATAGCTGGCTCTGCTCCAATCATGGAACCCCCTCTGTTGTACTAAAGCGATATTAAAGCGGGATTCCACCCTAAAGTGGAACTCCCCCTTTTCGGAACCCCCCCCCCCCCCCTCCGGTGTCACATTTGGCACCTTTCAGGGGGGAGGGGGTGCAGATACCTGTCTAAGACAGGTATCTGCACCCCACAGGAGTTTACGCCGCTTCCTGTCCCGGCGCGCTGTCTGCTGGGACACACACGTGTCCTGGCAGACAGCGCTGAAGATTCTCATTGCGCTGTGCGACTCACACATGCGCAGTAGGGAATGGCGCCGGCTACAGCAGAGAGCCGAGCGATCGATCGGCCTCTGCTGCCGACACCGCTGGACCCTGTGACCCCTAAGTGTCCATTTTTTAATAGTCAGCAGCTGCAGTATTTGTAGCTGCTGGCTTGTAAAAAAAAAATTTTCAGTTCTTTTTTGTTTTTTTTTAAATAACAAACATGTCATACTTACCTGCTCTGTGTAATGGTTTTGCACAGAGCAGCCCGGATCCTCCTCTTCTCGGGTCCCTGCTGGTGCACCTGGCCCCTCCCTCCTGCTGGGTGCTCCTACAGCAAGCAGCTTGCTCTGGGGGCACCCAGGCAGGCGCACCTAAGGCCACGGCTCTGTGTGTTCCTTCACACACAGAGCCGCTGCTCGGCCCCACCCCATCATTTCCTGATTGACTCACTGGCTGTGAATGACAGTAGCGGGAGCCAATGGATTTTGTCAGCAACGGGAGCCAATCAGGAGTGTGAGTCCCAAGCTTCTTATTGACATTGCTGGATCGAGAGGGGCTCAAATAAGTTTTGGGGGGGCTGGGGCGGCTGCTGCACACAGAAGTTTTTTTACCTTCATGCATTCTATGTGCCTTCACAACCACTTTAAGTTTGTGAAGTACCGGATTTGTTCACAGACATACTGTAGCCTGCATTTTATGAATGAGCTGCCAATTGCTGGCCACAGGATTAAGAAATAGTGCTATATTGTGGGATTGAGAAATACTGTATAACGGAGAGAAGATAGCGATATCTGCTTTGCAATAGAAATCAATCTAGAATTATTTTCCTTCTACATAAGACTTCAAACTCTGCATTTAATCTTGTACATCATATATTATTTATGAAGCGTTCTCAAATAAAGTTTAAAGGGATATTAAAGCCTTGTTTTTTCTTTTTTTTTAAATAACAAACACGTTATACTTACCTGCTCTGTTGCAGTGGTTTTGCACAGAGCAGCCTGGATCCTCCTCCTCTCTGGTCCTACGCCAGTGCTCCTGGCCCTTCCCTCCTGGTGGGTGCCCCCACAGCAAGCAGCTTGCTGTGGGGGCAGCCAAGCAGGTGCGCTCCAGACCCATGGTTCTATGTGTCCATTCACACACTGAGCCACGGCTTAGCCCCACCGCCTCCATCACCTGGATGGCTTACTGACTGTGATTGACAGCAGCAGGAGCCAATGGCTCCACTGTTGCCAAAAGTCAATCAGAAGTGCGAATCCCCGGAGAGGCAAGGCTCTTGTGGTTATCCATGGATTGAGAGGGGGCTCAGGTAGGTATTAGGAGGGGCTGCTGTAAACAGAAGGTATAGAATGCATGAAGGTTAAAAACCTTGTGCCTTTACAACCATTTTAAGGTGGATCTAAATACAATCACAAAAATCGCATGTAAGATTTAACATTTTCTTGTCATTTCAAATGCCGTTTCCAATCCTTTTTAATCCTCATTTTATATTAAATCAATAACTGGTGATCCTGGCACAAATGTTCTTGTTAAGGCACTTCCTATTAAGGTGTGACAACTGTCTCCTAGCTGTATTCCTGCATTGCATCCCTGTCACTTACACACCTGGGGAATGACTATAGCTGGCTACAGTACATATCCTGTGTAGGCATGGTCAACCGTTGTCATTATCAAGAAACAGGTGGCGAGTAATGACTTGCAGCCAAAGCCGGGAGCCATGTAGACAAGAAGTGACTGAAAGAGGCTACATGAAACTAGTGCTGAGATGCAAAAACAAGAAAAAAATATTACATGAAAAACAAAAATGACAATTTCTTAAAATTCATGGTGTCATCCAGTTAGGGTTTAGATCTACTTTAATTTGAAATACAAATTGTAGATTTTCCTGCTACTTACATTGTACAGAATGTCAGTCCAGCCTTCCATGGTAATGCACTGGAACACCGTCAAGACCGCAAACAAGATATTGTCAAAGTTGGTAATGCCAAAATTTGGCCCTTTCCAATATAAGCGACACACTGAAGTCTCATTATCACACGTCCGGGCCGGGGGCTCCTCCCCACAGGGGAAATCACCAGTGGGCTCACCTGGAATAAAATGCAACATTGTGTTATCTTTTTTCATTTATGTATAGATTAGGCTTTATTGGCATTTTCTTTTTAGTAATATACAGTTTTGGCAGGTGAAAAGTAAGGCTATCAATTAACACAGCCCTATGTTATGACATACTTTATATGGGTCAGTCCTCCCTAGGGTTTTATTTCTCAGAGAATAGGTTCAGGTACTCCCCCCTGCTAAGTCACTCCTTTTCTCCATACCCTATCCACCTCTAAACACCATCTTTTGGTTCCACCCCTACCCACCTCCCAGTACCACCAATTTTTATAAAAAAACGTTTGAGGTGCTAAGTAATTTGCATGGAATTCGTTACTAATAACAAGAAAACCAGTAAAATAGATCCCCTGCAACAAAACAGACCCCCAGCAACATCAACTCCAGGAACAATGAACCCCTGCCAGCAACAATATATCTGCCAGTAGCAATAGACCCTTCCCCCAACAATAGATCCCCCCAGTGGCAACAGATCTCACGGCAGCCAGCATCAATGGACCAACCAGCACACGTCACCACCTCTTGCCATTACATTACATTTAGTGCTGGCTGTGTCTGCACTGTGTTCCCACTAAAAATATTCCTGGTCCTCCCAAAAGTGATATTTATTAACAAGTGAAGCCTGGTGGCCTGAGTAGCCATTGGTTCCATTTATGTCTGGAAATACTACAGCAGCATGATCTCCTGGACTCTGACATAATTCCTGGTGTGAGGATCCCAGCAGATCTCAGTGTAGATATCTCATCTATAGAGAACTTGAGATATGGAAGGAACTGAGAGGTGGTTTAACTCTCCAGCATCCACTAAAAGCAATACTGGTTTTGGGTAATTGGCCTTTTAAGAACACTCAGGAGCTGGTAGCCTTTATTATCAGCATGAGGTCAGGCAATTAACAGGGCAGCAACTCTCTGGGCAGCAAATTTGAGCAATAAACCTTTCCTCAGTAAGCCTGCACCATCATGGTAACCGAAGACAAACTCTTGCATGAGCTCAGTCATAGCTAAGTATCTGAAGTGCCTACACAGCAATTGTTCTCACTCTGCTCCTTGTCATAGACTGCATTATGGTCCAAAGAAGCATGTCTTTAAATTAACCTTTAAACAGAGGCCTCTTTGTCCTTGAGCAGAGCAAGAAATGACAATAACTTTGCTGGTACAAAATATTGTTTATAGTGGAGAAAGTGGAGCAACGAGAAACATGGGGGATAATCCGTTTAAGCCTTGGCACAGATTCTGCCACAACATTAGAAGAATCGCGAGGAGAACGCATCAGCGGATTATCTCAAATTATTCTCATTTCTAAAGGTAAAAACTCGACTCGCTCGCATATGCCGTTCGGCAGAAAAAAGTTATTAACTTGGCCTGACATCGGGCTCTAAGCTCGCTTGATCTGAAAACTTGTGCTGGAAATGGCGAGGCCAGCTTCTAGGAGATAGCTTCTCTCATTTCCTGGAGGTCATTCTCTACTTTCAAAGCTGGAAATATTAGACAAAGGGGGCAATGAAAGAAGCTGCCATCGGCGGCAACAGAGCCGTCATTGAGATTTCCATTAAGACACAAGAGTTTCAGATATAAGCTGTAATTATAACGAGGCAGAAGAAATGCTGCCAGTTTGGGAGAAGACGGCTGTTAAAGTTTCTGCTCAGCAAAAACATTCAAATCATGTATGGGCAGGCTGATTGTACCCAAGTCCATCCATCGATCGACCTGGGTACAAACGGCATGTCAGATTTTTAGGATGCAATTATTGCCAGTGGCTATAGCCACTACCAAATACAGTGGTGTGAAAAAGTGTTTGCCCCCTTCCTCATTTCCTGTTCCTTTGCATGTTTGTCACACTTAAGTGTTTCGGAACATCAAACCAATTTAAACAATAGTCAAGGACAACACAAGTAAACACAAAATGCAATTTGTAAATGAAGGTGTTTATTATTAAAGGTAAAAAAAAATCCAAACCATCATGGCCCTGTGTGAAAAGTGATTGCCCCCCTTGTTAAAACATACTATAACTGTGGTTGTCCACACCTGAGTTAAATTTCTCTAGCCACACCCAGACCTGATTATTGCCACACCTGTTCACAATCAAGGCATCACTTAAATAGGAGCTGCTTGACACAGTAAGGTCCACCAGAAGATCCTTAAAAGCTACACATCATGCCGAGACCCAAAGAAATTCAGGAACAATTGAGAAAGAAAGTAATTGAGATCTATCAGTCTGGAAAAGGTTATAAAGCCATTTCCAAAGCTTTGGGAATCCAGCGAACCACAGTGAGAGCCATTATCCACAAATGGCGAAGACATGGAACAGTGGTGAACCTTCCCAGGAGTGGCCGGCCGCCCAAAATTACCCAAGAGCGCAGCGACGACTCATCCAAGAGGTCACAAAAAGACCCCACAACAACGTCCAAGGAACTGCAGGCCTCACTTGCCTCAGTTAAGGTCAGCGTTCATGCCTCCACCATCAGGAAAAGACTGGGCAAAAATGGCCTGCATGGCAGAGTTCCAAGGAGAAAACCACTGCTGAGCAAAAAGAACATCAAAGCTCGTCTCAATTTCTCCACAACACATCTTGATGATCCCCAAGACTTTTGGGACAACATTCTGTGGACCGATGAGACAAAAGTGGAACTCTTTGGAAGGTGTGTGTCCAAGTATATCTGGCGTAGAAGAACACTGCATTTCAGAAAAAGAACATTATACCAACAGTAAAATATGGTGGTGGTAGTGTGATGGTCTGGGGCTGTTTTGCTGCTTCAGGACCTGGAAGACTTGCCGTGATAAAAGGAACTATGAATTCTACTGTCTACCAAGAGATCCTGAAGGAGAATGTCCGACCATCTGTTCGTGTACTCAACCTGAAACGAACTTGGGTTCTGCAGCAGGACAATGATCCTAAACACACCAGCAAGTCCACCACCGAATGGCTGAAGAAAAACAAAATGAAGACTTTGGAGTGGCCTAGCCAAAGTCCTGACCTGAATCCTATTGAGATGTTGTGGTATGACCTTAAAAAGGCCGTTCATGCTCGAAAACCCTCTAATGTAACTGAATTAGGACAATTCTGCAAAGATGAGTGGGCCAAAATTCCTCCAGGACGCTGTAAAAGCCTCATTGCACGTTATCGCAAACGCTTGGTTGCAGTTGTTGCTGCTAAGGGTGGCCCAACCAGTTATTAGGTTTAGGGGGCAATCACTTTTTCACACAGGGCCATGATGGTTTGGATTTTTTTTCACCTTTAATAATAAACACCTTCATTTACAAATTGCATTTTGTGTTTACTTGTGTTGTCCTTGACTATTGTTTAAATTGGTTTGATGTTCCGAAACACTTAAGTGTGACAAACATGCAAAGGAACAGGAAATGAGGAAGGGGGCAAACACTTTTTCACACCACTGTATAACTGTGTTTCTCCAACAGGGACGGCTCCCCATGCCCACCACCCACCCACCGTTTGTATGCAAGACAAAATCCAAGCACACGCCTTCGGACAAAAGTCTGAGGTTTTGTCTGCGGAAAATCCGACCGTGTGTACGAGGCTTTACAAAGACCCAAACACGATGGTGGGTTGGCCTTCCCCAATCCATGGTTCTATTATCTAGCAGCTCAGTTACAACACCTCACCTCAACTCATAGGAACCATTGACATGGGGAAGGAGATAGATGACACAGGGTGCAGTTCATCCATGGTGGTGATGTATCACACCACACATAGGAGATCTGTAGTACTGGCCCTTTGAAGCGCATGCTTTTGAATTGCCGCACAAGAGATACCCGACGTATAATCTTATTCAGAAGGTTTGGAACAAGTCGAAATACCTTCAGAAGGTAACAGGCTACACAGAATATAGCCCCATCTGGTGTAATGACACTTATATGGAACTGGCGAAATTGCAGTGTGGGGCTAGGTGGTCAGCATATGGAGTAATGCATCTTAAACGAATATTCCATAACGGGGCACTTCTGACATTTGCTGCATTACAGAGTAAGTTCAATGGACCACTGTCTATGCAATTTTATTATATGCAGCTGAATGGCGGAATGGCCCTTGCCACCCACTGTGATATTCAGTCTCACCAGGGATGCTGAGTCCTCCAAAAGAATTTATTTCACAAAGTTATGTCATCCTTCTACAGTCCTTCCTGAGTCCGTATTCCCTTGAGAGTGATGGATCGTTGGGAAAGGGATGTTGGTCATTTGGAGGGTGAACAGTGGGAGGAAGCCTTTCAGGCTGTGGTCACGTGCTAATTAAATGTTTTGCAAAGGTTAACTCAACTATATCTCCTTCTAATGCCCCATACACACGGTCGGATATTCCAATGGAAAAGGTCCGATCGGATTATGTTGTCGGAAAATCCGATCGTGTGTGGGCTCTAGCGGACTTTTTCCATCCGAATTTACATTGGAAAAAATTTGAGAGCAGAATCTAAAATTTTCCAACAACAAAATCCGATCAGACTTTTTCCGATCGTGTGTAGAGAATTCCGATGCACAAAGTGCCACGCATGCTCAGAAGAAATTTGGAGACGAAAGCTATTGGCTACTGGCTTCTACGTAGTCCTGTTGTACGTGTTGTAAGTCACCTCGTTCAGAACGATCGGCTTTTCCGACAACTTTGTCCGACCGTGTGTGTGCAACACAAGTTTCCAACAAAATCCGTCGGAAAAAATCCAACGGATTTTGTGGTCGGAATGTCCGACCGTGTGGCATAAGGGTGTATTAGGCCCATCAAATAGAGTCTTTGAGGAGTATAAGATCAGATTCTACTTGCACAAGGTGTAAGGGGGACCATGGTGATCTAATACACCTTTTGTGGCGGTGTCCGAAACTCCATTCCTACTGGGCAGGGGCGATACACAGGATCAATTCTGTGTTTTAGGTGGTCCTTCCTATAGACCCAAAAGCCTGCTTACTGGGTGTATTGGAAGAGTATGACTGGGAAGTGTATACTAGGGAGGCTATCCTCAGAGTTTTGTTCCAGGCACGCAAAATGATCATGGTACACTGGAAGTCAGAGGCTCCCCCAACTGTGAGGGAATGGATCAAGACTAATGATGAGCTGTTAAGAATGGAAAAGCTTATATACCAACATAGGGGAAATGAGCATAAATTTGAGAGGTTATGGTCACCGTGTTCTGGGGCTTGCTCTGGAGGATTTGACCATGGATAGGCTACTTCGGCTCACCGTTGGCTAGTTAAGTGTGTAGTACACAGTATATAATTACACTGCTAGAGAGGGCATAGCTTGTCTTTTAGTATGGTATAAAACGTATTGCAGTTTGGTTCCTTTGGTTAGGCAAGTTGCATTGTCTACTGTATTATATAAGCTGGCTTATTGGTTTGTTAACAATGACCTTGGGGGCGGGTGTGTCTCTCTTGGGCTTTACATGGATATGTACCGTTGACAATGTATGTTGAAGTATCTTCAATAAAAATCTTTGTTGGATAAAAAAAAAAAGTAAGTGAACTTATGCAGTGTCCATGCAGATGAAGCAACAGGTTCACTTTATTGTCCTTCTCCCCCAGCAGCACATACTCCACTGATGAAATAAAAACTCTGTAGAAGCTACGAATCACTGGGGCTATAAACTGGCCCAGCGCTGTCACAGAGTGAGTCACATGCTTCCCTATACCTGGAAGTACTGGGCTAACCAGAACAATGAGGGGTTGAAGGAAATGTGAGTTTGTTCTGCTGGTAGTAAGGAGGATTAAGTCAAGGTCGTTGCTTTGCTCTAAATGGGCAAGCACAGGTGCCCAAAACACAGCAGCCAATAGGTTTTACTGTGAGAACTACACAAACATCCGAAAATCGAATGCAGCCAATGAGCTTTTTCCCTGAGATTGATCAGGGTGTGATGTGCACAGTATACACAGACATTTGATTTTTGGCCAGTCATGCCAAAACTAAATTCTGTCCATCGGCATCTTTGGCAAGCATGGCCAAAAGTAAAACCTCTTCTCAGGTTCCTGGTTTTTACAGGGAGCACTACATGTTTCACTGGGCATCAGGGATTAGGGGAGTGTAGATATAGGAAAACACCAGACAATACATCCGCCAAAGGGACTCAACAATGCAGATACAGCTGGGCACCAGAAACTGGAGAGTATACCTACTATACGGTGACAGGGACCCAGAGGGTGCAGATATACTATCTAGTTTATGGCACCTAGCTGTACTGTATCTGCCATGGGGTGACAGGGACCTGGGAATGCAGATACAGCTCTGTACTAGAAACAGGACATTTTATCTACACTAGGACTAGGCAGTATAGATTCTACAAAGAACCAAAGCACGGAAAGTACAGATTCCACTGGAAGTTCTGGGGTCTAGACAGTAAAGTTATGTAGTTTACAGAGACTGGCCAAAAAAGCTTAAACTGGACACAAGGAATTTGGAAGTGTAGATTCTACTGAGTGCAAAGAACTGGGCCATAAAGATTGCACTTAGTACTATAGACTGGGCAAAATATCTACTACTGGACACCAGTGACTGGACGTTGTAGCTTTCTTTATGGAATCTAGGGTGGAACAATTTAAACACTGACCTTATTTTTGCCTCAAGCTCCACTACCACACAACTGCCCCTCACCTGTTTCACGAGAGAAACATGTCCTGTGAAACTTCCCCATGTAGAACTCCAGTCCGATGATGGCAAACATGACGATAGCAAAGAACAGCAGCAATCCAATTTGCAGCAGAGGAACCATCGCTTTCATGATCGACTTTAACACCACCTGGAGGCCTGCGTAGACAGAAGATAAATGTTGACATGGGGTTGATAGACTCATAACTCTTAGCTTATGCTGAAACCGGCCTCTTTAAACGCTAGCAGATGCATATAAGTGCCCAAGTTCCCAATCCCACACAGCCACCATGGCCATTATAGGTTGGTTCTATTCTCTGTGAACATTTATTATTTTTTATAAAATATACCAAGCTGAAAAATAAAACTGTTCATATGGGGAACATGTAAAACATTTTTACAAGATTGAGATTGCTGTAAGCTAAGACATTGCACATTTATATTTTTTCACATTTATTTTTCATAATAAATTTAGAATGCAGTAAGACGAGTGAGACTTCACAGAGCCATTCCAACTATAGATGAAATATCAGTGTGGATAAATTCTGATTGGTGGATGCTTGTGGGAGATAAATAACACATACTCACACATGTGCTTTCTTTTTCTGCATTTAAAGCTTGCAGATTTTCATTTATGTCCTGTGAACAGCTGTCCACATACATGTACGTGATCCCGCCTGCCTGCAGTAAATGGGAACTGGTTAAATTAAATTTCAGTCAAAACCCCCCTTCTTTTTTTTTTTACGCTTTGTCCACCTTTGTGACCATGTTTAATTTAGACTTTTTATATTTACCAACAATCAACCCCCAAACTCAAACTGCCCCCCCCCCCACCTTTATGTAAAGGGGGTGCATCTCCTGTAATATCCTGTTTGTGCAAGTGAAAGGTTTTACTCCCAAATTTCCACAGTGACAGTTTTGGCCCCGGCCACATTTCCACAGTGACCGGCCCTGCCCACATTTTAAATCGTGACAGGCTCATCCACAAAAAGGGGAAAGGGCACTAAGAGAACAACAATGTCCACCACTCTGAGAAATAACCAGTGCCCCCAAGAGGACACTGACGTGTCAAGTCCCGATCCATGTTGATCTTGTAGGTCAAGGAGCCCATCTGGAGTGAAGGAATGTTGAGGAGTACCAGGAACCAGGGGGAAAAACCGTGTCCAATTATATGTGTTCTTCTGAATAAGGGAGTAGGTGTTTGGAAGGAAACAAAGTTAGGACTTGGACAGAGACAATGAGTCCCAGAGTACCAGGAAACCGGACAGGCCCATGAAGTACCTTTGCTCTGCAGAAGCAAAGGATGGTCAGTGATAGTGGGGTTAGTCAGTGGGCTAAAAGGGGTTTCCTGAACACCCAGATGCCAGCAATGTTAACTACCCAATCCAGATGTACAAACAGCCCCCCCACTTGTACAAGCAGAAGGCCTTTCAGATGGGTTAGAGCCCAATTGGCTGAGTGGCTCCAGAAGCCTATGAGTACCTACTGCATGAGATGAAGGAGAAGAGTGGGATTCCTCTGACCCCCTCCAAAGGCCTCTTGCGTTGAGACAGGAGAACTCTGACCACCCGTGGCACTGCTAATCACAGTGTCAAGAGCAGGTCTAAGCCAGATACTTTATAGATACAGAATCAACATCCCAGCCACGCAGAGTGCTTTACTGTATATCAGTCCCATGCAAAACACACCTTTGGGATCTTGTAATAAACCATCACAGCTACAATAAAATGCTCTAGACATTTGCTCCGAATGCTCTATACAGTGGCATCTACCCCATCAGGAGAGGCATCCCTCTTCAGGGAATGTACCCATCCTGAAATGGTTTGACAGATTAAGGTTACTGCCAACACAGGACAGAGAGCCAGGCCTGTCAATTCAAACTGGGATTTAAAGGGGGACACTAAATGCCTGTCAGTAGAAATACAAAAAGGTGTGCATACCCTCAACCAGTTTAGTAGGTTACTGGTGTATCCATGGTGGAGACAGACCACAAATTTTCTAATTCCCTCCTAAAGTGGGATAAGCTCGGACACACTCTTAAATGATGTCCAGGACTCTTCAATGGAATGGCTCAAATGGCTCAATTAGCAGGTGTATTGGAAAAGCCTTTGCAGCTGTAGAAGCCCTAAAAGACCCAAGGCCTGAAATAACAAGCTGAATCCTCCCAATGTAGGATAATAGACACTGCATCAGTAAGGTATGAAACAACCCCTGTAAATCTGAGTCAATGGCAGAAAACTTTGGTTCCTCAAAAACAGCCTCTTCAGAAAAAAAACTGTTGGGACACAGAATCTGATAAAGAGGTGCTAAGAGGGGTTGCAGGCCCAGTTTGATTTAAGGGCTCAGGAGCGTCTGAGACTAATTCTACAGGGGTTGGAGCCAGAGCACACTTTGTGCTCAGCTGCTGGGCATTCTGCCTGCAGAGGCTCAAACAGCTAGGAAATCCTAAGTGGACACAGATGCCCCTGTGGCCATGGGGGAGTCTTCGGCCTCATCCGGCAGAGTTGAGAAAGACTTTACTAAAGATGACTGTATAACAATAGTGGTCACAGGCTTCAGACTGCACGTATCAGTTACGCCTGGGGATACAGAGTAAATGTTCCCACAACCGGGACGCAACATGTCTTTGCTAAGACATACACACAGTGGTAAACAACTAGGCCCACAGTGAGACAAGGTTTCAAGTACTCAATAACCCAGACAGGCAGTGGGTGCTGATAAGGGTTTCAGATGGCCAGGGGTGACTAGGTCACAATAGGCTAGGAGTGTAAGCAGACCAGACACCGAGAAACCCCATGGTGTTATAGATGCAGGAGCTGTGCTTCCTCACAGATGAATGGCAGGAAATAAAGTGGTTGATGTAATCGCTTGGTCCTTTAGCTTTATTCCGTACCTTGGTGAAATAAACCATGGTAGGGAATCTGAAAAGGCACTCATCAGTGCAAACACAAAGGTATCTCCTGGTACTTCAGCCTAATCAGCCTTACTCGCTAAAGTAGTCTTTAGAGAGCGGGTCACACTTGGGGCTGTGACCTGGAAAGTGTTCAGAAGTTAACACAGTACACTTAGATCTGGAAAGCCCCACAATTCAGAGCCCAGTGCCTGAGGGTCACATTCCAGGTTAGTCTCACACATCCAGTCCATAGGGGTCCAGGTACGGCCTCCAAAGCAATACTATAAGGAGTAAACTCTGATCCAAAGAGCTGCTATATAGAGACCAGCTCAAGCAGTGGTGAAGCAAGCAAATGTCATTGAAATCATTAAGGGAAAGAAAATTCCGCAAAGCAAGAAAGGCTAGGAATTTTTTTTTTTTTTTAGCAGAACTGAAGAAAAGGTGTCCAACCTGCTAGGACACTTGCAAAAAAAAAACAGAGGCATGCTGGGTAGAAGAGTGGTTACATGGGAGATGGCCTACAAGTTTTCTGTTTGTCAGTGACCCAAACTCTTGTAGGTGGCAGCATAACCTCACTGTGAATTTCTGATTTCCTTAATAGTATTCGGTTGGTTGCTGTTCTACGTTACTTGCAGCTGGTATTTTTGGTTACCATAAGGTTCAAAGTTAATATAACTATTGCCTTGCCTATAAATTAAATGTGAATAAATCTGTTGCCTTGACCCCCATCTAAATTTGCATTATGTTTGCGTGTTGTTGCATTTGCACAAGGTTTCTGTGCTGTTCCTGGCAAGGCCTTATGAGTATTGCATTTTATTAGTACAGGCTGTACAGGCAGGTGTGAATGAGCAATACATTGTATGTCTGTTGTGTAGGAGCAATGAGGGGTGGTGCTTTGCATTGTTCTAATGGAAGGCACTGTTTACATTTTTTTTTTTTTAACTTTATTGAGATGTCACAAAATTATAATTTATTCATTTCTATGCAGCCAAGCAGTGACCAGTGGGGGGACCAGTGAGTAGCTACAGTTGGGCATCTGTTAGTAAGCCAGTAATATAAAAAATTGCAACATGTATACCTCTTTCGGGTAATGGGGAGTGAAGGTATAGCTGGTTACCTTAATCTTTCATGGGGTATATGGGCCTAGGAAGCGTAGATATAGCTTGGCACCTTAAACTGGACAGTGTATCCATCATGGGAGTTAGGGACCAAGGAATGTGGATACAACTTGGCAGCATAAAATGGACGGTACACCTTTAATGAGGTAATGGAGACTGGTGAGTGCATATCCAGCTTGCCATCTGTCAGGCAGACAGGGATATTGGAAATTGCGGTCTGTATTCCACTTTCGGAGAATGGGAAATGTAGATACAGCTGGGTACCATAAGCTGGACAGTATATCTGCCATGGGGCAACAGGGATCAAGGAATGTAGATACAACTGGGCACCTTACAAAATACTATTTTTGCCATGGGGTGACAGGCACCATGAAGTGTAAATACAGATGGGCGCCATAAACTGGACAAGAAGGACCGAGGAGTGTAATTAACTAGGCAGCATAAAGTGGATAGTATATCTTCCAAGATGTGATGGGGACTTGTGAGTGTAGATACAGCTGGGCATCTGTCAGGCAAACAGTGACATTGGAAATTATGACCTGTATACCCCTTTTGGGCTAACAAGTTGTAATAAAAGAGTATATATGAAAGCCCTGTGTCTTGCACTTTTAAGTGAGTGATGGTGGCTCCTACATCTCCACTCCGAGAGGTTCTCTTTACTCCTATGCAATGTATTACAGAGATTGATGCAATATCACTTACTGGGGATCCCAGAGACGAGTTTCAGGGGTCTCAGCACTCTCACCGCTCTCAACGTTCGCAGGTCAAAGTCTGTGCCGGCTGTTGCCAGAATCCTATAAAAAATAAAAGATTTCACTAGTAATGCACAATAATTTAAATAGGTTTCATATATAATGTAGCAGATCCTTACTCTGATCCAATTAAGTCACAACTTAACACTTATAGAGGGCTAAGGACTTTCTGCTCAAGTTCACATGATAGCACTAGATAACTGAGCAGCCAATCAACAAGAAGCCGAGCTTTCAAATGAGAGGAATGGGGGTGAAACACATGCATATTTGGAAGTAGTGGGTCTGTCTCTTTGCTACCTCGGGCTTTCACACTGGAGTGAATGGAGCATCTGTTTTAGGCTTGCAGGCGCTATTTTTATCGCTATAGTGCCTGCAAAACACCCCCAGTGTAAAAAGGGGTCTTAATTTTGATGATTATGGCTTACAGCTAGTGAAAACCCAAATTTCAGTATCTCAGATAATTTGAATATTACATAAGACCATTAAAAAGAATGATTTTAATACAGAAATGTTGGCTTACTGAAAAGTATGTCCATGTACAGTATAGTATGCACTCAATACTTGGTCGGGTCCTTTTGCATGAATTACTGCATCAATGAGGCGTGATTGTTGAGATGTTATGGAAGCCCAGGTTTCTTTAAATAGCAGCCTTCAGCTCGTCTGCATTGTTGGGTCTGGTGTCTCATCTTCCTCTTGACAATACCCCACAGATTCTCTATAGGGTTTACATCAGGCGAGTTTGCTGGCCAATCAAGCACAGTGATACCATGATCATTATACCAGGTATCAGTACTTTTGGCAGTGTGGGCAGGTACCAAATGAAATCAGCATCTCCATAAAACTGGTCAGCAGAGGGAGGCATGAAATTCTCTAGAATATCCTGGTAGAGGACTGCGCTGACTTTGGACTTGATAAAAAACACTGGACCAACACCAGCAGATGACATGTCTCCCCAAATCATCACTGACTGTGAAAATCCAATCTGTGAATCCAAGTTATATGAGGTCCAGTGTGAAGATTTCACAATCAGTGATGATTTTGGGAGCCATGTCATCTGCTGGTGTTGGTCCATTGTGTTTTATAAAGTCCAAAGACAGCACAGCCCTCTACCAGGAAATTATCTATCCAGAGCACTTCATGCTTCTCTCTGCTGACCAGCTTTTTGGAAATATTGATATCATTTTCCAGCAGGACTTGGCACCTGCCCACACTGCCAAAAGTACCAATACCTGGTTTAATGATCATGGTATCACTGTGCTGGATTGGCCAGCAAACTCACCTGACCTAAACCCCATTGAGAATCTGTGGGGTATTGTCAAGCGGAAGATGAGACACCAGACCCAACAGTGCAGACGAGCTGAAGGCCGCTATCAAAGCAACCTGGGTCTCCATAACAGGTCAGCAGTGCCACAGGCCGATCGCCTCAATGCCAAGCTGCATTGATGCAGTAATTCATGCAAAAGGACCCCCAACCAACTATTTAGTGCATACTATACTGTACATGGACATACTTTTCAGTAGGGCAACATTTCTTTATTAAAAATCCTTTTTTTTATTGGTCTTATAAAATATAAAAAAATTATGAGATACTGAATTTGGGGTTTTCATTAGCTGTAAGCCATAATCATCAAAATTAACCACTTCAGCCCCGGAAGGTTTTACACACTTCTTGACCAGGCCATTTTATGCGATACGGCACTGTGTCACTTTAACTGACAATTGCGCGGTCGTACGACGCTGTACCCAAATAAAATTGCTGTCCTTTTTTTCCCCCACAAATAGAGCTTTCTTTTAGTGGTATTTGATCACCTCTGCTGTTTTGATTTTTATGCGACATAAACATAAAAAAGACAGACAATTTTGAAAAAAAAAAAAAAAATTTTTTTTACTTTTACTATAATACATATCCAAAAAAAAATGTAAATTTAAATGTAGCACCCTGGAGCTTAGTCAGGGAGCTCCTCACAAATTGACTTGCCAAGAGTAGTTATCTTGGTCAATTGATAAGGATCTATTAATTTCTCCCCAAGTTTGGCCTTGTTGCACTTTTCTCTTCTACCACTAGGTGGCCGAGTACTTGCTGGTACTAGATATGAGAAGGGCAACCCAAGGTCAGGTTATGGGTATATGGGTATCTCAGCCAATGGGCAGGGGTTTTCTTGACTCCCTTGGCCTGCTGGGAAAACCTATATATTCGGGTGTGGTCAGGTGATCTAGGTTCGGTGCCATCTGGACGGCTATATGGGTGGACATGTGTCGTATGCCCCTTGCTGCTAGGCCAGAGATTGGGCCTATCACGGGGGCCTCTTGCTGCTATGCTGTGTAAGGGCCTATCCAGAAGTAGAAGAGCAGCACAGAGTTGAGAACCTGTCAGTGGTCGGAGGTAGAAGGGAAGCTGTCGCCACGAAGGGACCAATCGCCTTTTACCAGGGACCACAGTGAGTAACTGAAGCAAGTACTGGAACCATATTCTCACCGAAAAGGGCACAGTGGAGAATCTGGAAACTTCAGGCGGTGATCAAGTCAGGGACCCAACCAGCAGAGGAGAGGCTTGCAGAGCAACCTTGTGTGTCCAGCCAGGGACCGAGCCGGTTAGCAGAGGTGAAGCTTGAGAAGTATCTGGAGTGCCAAGCTAGGGACCCAGCAGGGAAGCGTGGGTCACGTTTGAGGAGATACTGCCGCAAACCTTGGAGAAGCTCAAGGAATGCATAGTCAGGGAATCAGGGAATCAGAGGGTCTAATGAGAGACCAGGAGCTCAGTATTGAAGAATTGCAAGGAGCAGTTGTAGTGTAGCTGAAAGAACTGTTACGTTTGAGTTAGGAACTGTTAAAGAACTGTTACCATAAGAGACAGCATTCCTGCAAGTGCAGATTTGGCTTCTTGCTTGGGCCTTTCTCTACATGGCTGTCCTCCTATTGAAGTCTCGGAGTCTGCCAATTGAGTTTACAACTATCTAAGGATGTCCTGGCCCTAACCCTCTTTGCCCCCAAAATATATAAAAAGGACAGTTTAAAAGAAATAAAACCTCTTTTACATCCAAGAAGTGTCTGGCGCCCAATGACTTTCACCATCTTTGCACCCACTATGTCTCACAACCCACCACATATTGAAGGATGTCAGCTATCTTTGGCCTTGGAGGTCCTCATTAGCCCAAAAGAGGTAAAAGACCTTGCTACATAAAAAAACAAATTTCTTCATCAATTTAGGCCAACATGTATTATGCTACATATTTTTGGTTAAAAAAAAATCCAAATTAGCGTATATTAATTGGTTTGCGCAAAAGTTATAGCGTCTACAAACTACAGGATAAATTTAGGGACTTTTTATTTTTTACTGGTAATAGTGGCGATCTGCGATTTTTAGTAGGACTGCGACATGGTGGCAGACAAATATGACCCTAAGTGACACTTTTTGGCGACCAGTGACACCAATACAGTGATCAGTGCTAAATAAAAAAGAGATGAATCAATGTATAAATGACACTGGCAGAGAAGGGGTTAACACCAGGGGCAATCAAAGGGGTTAACTGTGTTCCCTGGGAGGTGTTTTCTAACTGTGGGGGGAGTGGATTCACGGGAAGAAAAGAGAGATCATGATTTAGCTTAGCTGAAACATGATCTCTCTCTTTTCTTCCCAGACAGAGCAGTGGTATGCTTTGTTTACATCGGCACACCGCCACTCTTGTTTTTATCTGAGCGATCAATGGGTTGCGGCGGCGCATGCACGTCCCCCTTAACGTGCATGAAATCACGTACAGGTACGTGAATTGCCCACCCGGGCCTCCCTGCCACAGTAAATGTACATGGGACGGTCTGGAAGTGGTTAAAAGAATGATATATTTCCAGCATTTAATGAATCTATATAAAATGAGTTTCACTTTTTGAATTTAAATAAATAATAAAATTATATAAATTAAATAAATAAATAACTTTTTGATGATTCTAATTTTATGAGATGCACCTGTAAGTCACAGGTTTTCATTGTTACATCCTTCTAGCTGCTGGCATCTTAATGACCAATGGCATCATCAGTCGATAAGGAGGATGTCAGTTGTGTGCATAGCATCCTTATTTGACCCTCCCCTACCCCTCTCCATCAGCGTCGGGGTCCCATTACCTGAGTGAAGGAGAAAAACTGAAGGAGAAGAGTAACATTGGTCAGTACCAGTTTGCAAAAGTATATTTGCTTTGGAAGAATAAATCACCTCCAACGTTGGGTGTCCTACTTGGACTTGTGGATGTTGCTGCATTATGTAAAACTATGAGAATAGCTTTTACAGTTTAAAAATGATGGTCAGCCTCGAGGCACCCCATTCTAAAGGGTGCCTTGAGACTGTTCATAATTATTAAAGGGTGCCTCGAAATTATCCATAACTTTTAAAGAGTGCCTCGAAATTATCCATAACTTTTAAAGAGTGCCTTGAGGGAAACAAGGTTGAGAAACACTGAGCTAAGAGATCCTTTTTGTTTTGTTCTAAATGGGCAAAGCACAGGTCCGATTTAAAGCCACCATATCCTATTTACACGACAGAAGTTAAAGCAATAGCCAATAACCAGCTATCTTCCAACTAACACTGCTAAGAACAATTGTATAATACTTACTCATCAGCAGTTTCAGGTTTCCTGTGGTTGGCGGCACCCAAACACAGCCACGGTGTCGGGACATATGATCCCTGTCAAACAGCAAGATCAATGCTTGGGCTCAGCTTCTGATTGACTCACTGTGTTATCTACATTGAGCTTTTACATGTTTATTCAGAATATATTAAAGACCATATATTCCCTTTAAATTTAAATTTTTCATTGCAAGTCCTATTAGTGCCACACAGTAGCACAAAATCACTAAACCCGGGTGGGGGTTAATGAATCAACAAAATTGCATCCCGTTCCCTTCTTTACTGGGAACAATAAAACAGCTTTAGAAAATTTGGATAATGTAAGGTTGCCGACAGGCCCCTGGCATTGCACATTTCAACCTCTGACTGTATATTTTTGTTCTGTAGCTGGTATTACAAAAAAGAAAAAAAAAAAAAAAAGAATGATTAAACTGCAGAGGGGGCCCAGTGCAATAAGTTTCCTCCCCAGTGATCTGTGCCGAAGCGCTGAAGAAGGAAGATTTAGATGGAAGGCTGAAAAAAGAGGATGCTTCACAGAATAGTCACAATATGAAATCAATCCGTCAAGAATAGCAGAAAGAAAGTTTGGCAGGGGCCAGATATCTTCCAGCAGTGTGTGCGTGTTTAAGTCAGTGGATTCAAAGATCAGAAGTAACAAACGAGGGGATTAAAGTGAACCTTACTTCCTTTTAAAATGTTTAAATCTGAAAATCCTTTATAAGAGCAGACAACACAATTTGTCTGTTATTACATCTAAATTTATAAAGCCGCTTCAGTACCCCCTCCACTGGGGCCTGTTGCTGACTAAGCTCCACTGGGGCCTGTTACTGACTAAGCTCCACCAACTGGTGTTTACTTGTCCAATGAGAATGTATTTACTGGCCGCTGAAGCAGACTAACTGGACACTAATTGCAATTTGCAAGCAGCGAGACCCCATTAACAAAATAGATCTAAATCAGGGAGGTGCACAGAAGAATATGTCTGCAGTATGAAGGTAACAGACTTTGGAGTCTGTTGTTAGGTTACAGTTTTAGCTTGAAACCTCAAAATGGGGTACAGGTTGATTTTGAAGGCAACCTGTCAGAGAAATATGGAGGGAAGCTACAGCGACATGTGGAAATTGGAGCTGGAAGAACTCACACTGCAATGTTTTTACCATTTAACCCCCTTAAATGGTAAAAACATTGCAGTGTGAGTTCTTCCAGCTCCAATTTCCACATGTCGCTGTAGCTTCCCGAGTTGCTCTTTCTCCAGCCCTTCCTTATTTGTCCTACCTGCTGCTGGTCACAAGTGGGAAGCCGTATCCGGTTTGGATCTCATACTGCCAAAGTGGGCCAGAAAACCCAGACCAGATTCCACCTTAGTTTCCCTCATATGAAAGCATGCAAGGTGAAACACGACATCCCTCAAATACCTCACCTTTCCTTATGTCACAATACGTGAAAAAAAAAAGATTATATTTTTACTACAGAAAACAGTGGTCTGGATTCTTCTACAACACTGAAACAAGTGAAATCTGCAAAACAAGGTTTATGTGGGCTGGGGATATCAATAAAGGCACCTTGACCCTCCCTGTCCTAAGGAAAGGGAGCCTTGACTGCTGGATGCTAGGCATCTAAGTGGACGTCAACCTAACCAGGGAGTTAGAGTGGCTCCATTGGAATTGACTACGATGGCACAAGGTGACTGGGTGGAGCCTGAACTCTAGAAAAGGCTACACAGAGGCATGTCCCACTACTCTCAAGAGAAGTTGATGTCACAAGAGTTGGCCACCCACCCGCCCGTTGTGAGTTTTGTCACAGCTTTATTGGCGGTTTTACCGTGCCAGCGATTAATATTACTTTATGGGCTATGCCCTAAAGTTTAATTCCGGGGTCAGTTTAATGCCTGTCTCACACTGATGGTGGATGGTGAGCATCCATAACCAAACACGGATAGTCTTATGCGGCGTACACACGGTCGGAATTTCCGATGGAAACAGTCCGATGGGAGCTTTTCAACGGATTTTCCTACCGTGTGTATGCCCATCAGTCTTTTTCTGTCGGAATTTCCGACGGACTTTGGATTGAGAACCTGTTCTCAATTTTTCCGACGGAAAACCTTTCTATTGGATTTTCCGATCGTGTGTATGCACGTAAAATTCCGACACATGCTCGGAAACAATTCGACGCATGCTCGGAAGCATTAAACTTCCCTTCTATAGTGCTGTCGAACGTGTTTTATGCCGCTGTGTTACAGACCGTCGGAATTTGGTGTGACCGTGTGTAGGCAAGACAGTTTGAGCGAAATTCCGTCGGAATTCCGACGGGAAAACCATCAGAGCTTTTTCCGATGAGAATTCCGACCGTGTGTACGTGGCATTACTGTGACTGGCATGGGTATGTGGTATTTTGAAGGTTGTTATATTTAGTATGTTCAATAAAGCTGTGGTCTTGCCCAAGTAGTCTCTGTGTCTTTTTGGGGGGCAAGGTTTTTTGGTTTCAATAAGTGGGGTTAAGACATGCCTAAGCTTCTCAGCAGTCCGGATATAGCTAGGCAGTTGGTACACTGATCAGCAGATCACTATTGGTTACATTTTACACAGAAGATGGCCATGTTACCCTCCAGGTGCTGGAGCTTATCTGTAAAATAACAATAATGACCTTTAAAAGAAATCCTTCCTAGCTGGTCCTCCTCAGCCTTCAAGGAGAATCCTTTGCATAAATCCTTCTCTTGTTGCCTTTTGAGCAGCCACCAGATTTCTGCCTGCCATTTCTCAGAGAGTCCAATCGATCGGGCAATTAACCAGATTAAAAGATTGTGTATGTGTAGGGGTGAGTGACCAATTACCCTTCAGGTGACGGGAATAATTATTACCCACCTATTACATATTCACCTGGGAGGAGTGACTCTCTGCATAGGATCACTCTCCAGGTGACGGGCAGCGCCACCCACCTTTACATATACACAATCTTTCAATATGGGAGCTTCAATTGTAGCACTCCAGGGGGGGGGGGGGGCAGCAGCCTATCCTACACCTAAGTGTGGAACACAACAATTTATATATAATTAACCATATTAGTTTTGCAGGAATTAATGCAAGAGGCAGTCATGTTCCTACAGATATTGCAAGGTGGTTTTTATTTAATAACGTTATGCAGCACGTGTTGCAATAATTTATGTGGGAACACAGCAAGTTAGGGGGTTAGTTTTGGCAAATTAATCTCTAGGAGATATGGGTGTCTTTATTTAAATGTGTGTAAGAAAAACAGTTTCCTATAGAAACAGTATGTATTTTTTAATGTATATATCGTTGTGGGTGCACTTTTTCAAGAAAGAGCTGCAAGAAGCACAAGTAGGACTGCAAAAGCCATAAGTAGGAATTACAGGAGACATGAGTAGGAGCTGCATGAGTTACAATTAGGACTGCATGAAATACAGTTATAACTGCTTGAGATACAAGTAGGGCTGCATGAGACATAAGTAGGAGCTGTATGAGACTAGGGATGCAACAAATGATTATTTTCATAATCTATTCATTAACCGGTTATTGTATCGATTAATCAGATCAGAATCCGATAAAACCCTCAAAGTGTGGTGTATAGTTTAGCAATTATATAAAGTTTAAAGAGGAAGTAAACTTCTCTTGATTGTATGTGTCTAGTATGCAGTGGTAAATTTAATTAATCAGCTATATGATTGGGGAAAAAAATATCTAATTCACTGAGAATAACAGGAGATATATACAGACTAGAGGCTGAATATGGTACATATCATCAGACTCAGAGATCAAAATTTTTATTTAAAGAAAAAAAATAATTAAAACACCTAAAACACGGCTTTGCAGATTTTCAGACAGGATTGTAATATATATATATAGTATATATATATATATATATAGTATTGTACATGACAAGCTACCTGCCTATGACAAGGGAGTCTGATACAAACTACCTCACCTGCTGTCGCTAAGACATTTAGTAGCATTTTTTATCACCTGTCATGATGGGGTTAAACAAAAATTAGCCCTTTATTGTACAAATACAGCAGATAAGCACTGCTGTAAGGGCTTATATTTCATTCACCGTTTCACAGTATAAATTAAGTTTTATATAAATATTTTATATATAATTTGCTTATCATATATAGCACCCCCTAGGTGTGCAGACTAGTGTAAGTACATTAACCAGACTCAATCAGCTGCTGTGAGTCAGAAAATAAATTAGTCAGGGTTACTGTAGGTCAGGCTGGAGGGCTCTACATGTCAGGCCTCTGGTTCCTCCCCCTGGTTCTGGAAACTTGGAGATGTTTCTGGAAGCTAGTGGGTGGAGGCTAGGAGATCCTGACTTATAGGAATCTAGCCAATCCCCGGGCAGGAGGCTTGGCAGGGTGGCTGGGTCTACCCATAAATATTTTGGAGCCTGGCCAGCAGTGGAGTTGGGTGGAAGATGGAGTATTAGAATCACTTTAAATCACACCCTTCTCCTGCCCACATGTGCTGTCCTGTATTTCCCGATATGTAAACAAATAATGCATTCTGTATGCAGGCCAACCAATCGGCGGACCAACTAATCAATTATGAAAATAGGTAGCAACTATTTTTATAAGCAATTACAATCGATTATGTCGATTAGTTGTTTCAGGCCTAGTGTGAACAAAGATGGTGCTGTCCTGAGGAGAAAAGCAGATAAAAAACCTTCTGCCTTTAGAACCATTTTAATCTTAATGCATTAAGATAAAAAACCTTTAGTGTGCAGCAGCCCCCCTCAGCACCTCTAATACCACCAAAAGAAAGCTCTATTTGTGAGACGTCAATTTTGTTTGGATACAACGTCACACGACCGCGCAATTGTCAGTTAAAGCAACGCAGTGCCATATCGCTAAAAATGCTCTGGTCAGGAAGGGGGTAAAATCTTTCCAGGGGCTGAAGTGGTTAAGGGGGGCATCAAAAAGTACATTTACTTATCCAATCCTCTGCTCCTGTAGGCTCCTCTGCACTGCTAGACTGGACTGCTGGAGCCTAGGGGAGAAGACTCTGTGAGAACCAAAGTCCTGACATCATCAAGACCAATGCAGGATCCATAGTCCTACACTGGAAGTGAAGACGCTGAGGAACAGTCCACCGCCAGAGCATGGGGGAGTTCTGTCTGCCAAAGGAGCAGAGGATCGGGTAAATAAAATTGCTTTTAGACTAAATAGAATAAACTAGCTGTTTACTTGTGCAGAGGGGTAGGCGCCTACCCTGCAAGGGTTAACTGTCAGGTTCCCGAGAGTTCAGCTTTAATCTCCCACTATCTTTGTTGATATTTCTGCTATTTTGTTAAATCTTACTTCCTAACATTAGTCTGATTTCCCCCTGCTGGCTCACAGATGACACGACACAGGCACGATTATAGGAAAAAGCATTGAGGTCTTTGCAGTCTGAGTCACCTTGCGGCGGACATGACTAAGTTGATGTTATGAAGAGATTAGCATGTCTAGGATTCCCAGAGCTCTCCTGTCCCTGGGGACTTGGCTCGTGATAGGACTCAGCTGCAGGGTTTCATATATATGCATGTCGTCAGACACACACACACACAAAATGTACGCATTTCCCAAGGGGTACCGTAGCAGCCTCAGTTACATCACGCTTTGTCTGTGTTGCAAAACTCTGTGGCAAGATTACAAATGGCTTGGTTAGCAGCACACATAAAATGTACCTAAATTCAAAATTTAGGGTTACCTTTAGCTGTCAGAAAGGCATTATCGTGTATCTAACTTTTTAGGGGAAAGGTTAGACTCACTGATATGTATTTATTGTTCTCTATATCCCTGCTTGGCACATTCACTCACACATATCCATAGCTCCCAACTGTCCCTGATTTCAAGGGACTGTCCTGGATCTGGCGCAATGTCCCGCTTTCCCTCTTTCCTCCTCATTTTGGTCTGATCTATATATATATATATATATATATATATTTATTTTATTTTATTTTTTGTTTTATTTATTTATTTATTTTTTTTTTTACAATCAGGAGTGCTTTATTGAAGGATTAAGTGACTGGTCTGATCTATATAATTGTATATAAAATCCACTTTTTATCTTTCAAAAAGTGTTTCCCAGTGCTAAACCTGTCATCCAATTTCTAAATTGCTGCATTTGTACATTTTAAAAGCCAATATAAAGGAATAGTAGTGGTAAAAAAAGCTCTTGTGGATTTAATTAACTTTTTTTTTTGGTTAATTCTCCTTTAACCACTTCCCGCCCGGTCAATAGCAAATTGACGTCCGGGAAGTGGTTTCGTTATCCTGACTGGGCGTCATATGACGTCCTTCAGGATAACAGCCGCCGCGCGCCCGTGGGGGCGCGCATCGCGGCGATCGGTGGAGCGGTGTGTCAGTCTGACACACCGCTACACTGATCTCGGTAAAGAGCCTCCGGCGGAGGCTCTTTACCACGTGATCAGCCGTGTCCAATCACGGCTGATCACGATGTACACAGGAAGAGCCGTTGATCGGCTTTTCCTCACTCGCGTCTGATAGACGCGAGTAGAGGGGAGCCGATCGGCGGCTCTCCTGACAGGGGGGGTATGCGCTGATTGTTTATCAGCGCAGCCCCCCCTCAGATGCCCACACTAGACCATCAGGGAAGCCCCCAGGACCACCAGGGAAGCCCCCAATACCACCAGGGAAGCCCCCAGCATGTGGATGGCCAGGTACATCCCCCATGGCCATCCACAGGTTAAAAAAAAATGCCAAAAATATGCCAATCAGTGCCCACAGATGGGCACTGATTGGCACATCATATTTAATAAAAAAAAAAGTTTAAAAAAGGGATGCAAAAAGGGATGCCACCCATCAGTGTCATCAGTGCCACTCATCAGCGTCCATCAGTGCCACCTATCAGTGCCCATCCGTGCCCACCCATGCCCACCTATCAGTGCCCATCCATGCCACCTATCAGTGCCACATATATGTGTGCATGAGTGCCCGTCAGTGCCGCCTATGAGTGCCCGTCAGTGCCGCCTATGAGTGCCCGTCAGTGCCGCCTATGAGTGCCCGTCAGTGCCGCCTGAGTGCCCATCAGTGCCACCTGAGTGCCCATCAGTGCCGCATACCAGTGCCACCTATCAATGCCCATCAGTGCCGCCTATCAGTGCCCATCATCAGTGCCACCTCATCGGTGCCCCTAATTGGTGCCACCTCATCGGTGCCCATCAGTGCCGCCTTATCAGTGCCCATTAGTGCCGCCTTATCAGTGCCCGTCATTGAAGAAGAAAACGCACTTATTTACAAAAAAAATTAACAGTGACAAAGAAAAACCTTGTTTTTTTGCAAAATTTTCGGTCTTTTTTTGTTTGTTGCGCAAAAAATAAAAATCGCAGAGGTGATCAAATACCACCAAAAGAAAGCTCTATTTGTTGGAACAAAATGATAAAAAATTTGTTTGGGTACAGAGTAGCATGACCGCGCAATTGTCATTCAAATTGCAACATTGCTGAAAGCTGAAAATTGGCTTGGGCGGGAAGGTGTCTAAGTGTCTGGTATTGAAGTGGTTAAGGGGGTGTGGCAGGGGGGCGTGTCCTATACCTACATACATTTGCCAGTAGGTGTCCCTCATTCCCATCTCAAAATGTTGGGAGGTAGGCATATCTGTCCAGGCAACCATTGTCATCAGGACAGAAAGTGTTAGGAATTCTAAATTTTACAGTGGATGCAGAAAAATCTGATATTTTAAATGCTTCCTTACCATGTCCTTTCTTTCCATACATTATTTTTATTTACTGCCTTTGAACCTGCTAGAAAATGGGACTACTCCAAGAGGAGTCCGTTCCCTGGCACAGCCCCCCTCCCTCCTTGCATATCATTGCCATCTCCTCTTCAGGGAGTGTCTAATTACTCCCTATGCTGGCCCAGCTGCTCTGCCCCTCCCTTTATCCCCCAAAATAACCTTTTCTGTAGCTGCCAGAAGAGGAGGCAGGCGAGTACTTTGCAGTGTCCCCAGAGAGACAGCTCTGTGTCTGTTGAAATCACATCCAAGATGGCAGCATTCAGCGTTAGTCTTGCTTTTGAATGTCTATATAAGGAAGATTTTACAGGTAAATAACGGGCATAAAAATATGCTAAATGTACATCTTAAAGGAAGGTGACAGGGTGTCCAGACATCTCCAGGTCTGGCGGTTGTGGTCTCCAGGAGTACAGCATTGTGGGTGATATCGAGAGTTTTTAATTATAGTAAAGGCTCTGATAAGTCACTGCCCCAGTGCTTGGCTGTCATAGACTTAGGTCATGTGAGATCTTCTTCTTACTGTTGACAACTAAAATTTATGATCCTCATAACCAACCTATCCATTCTTCATAATGCCTGTCCTAAGCAGCCCATAGATTATGCAGTTTTCTTTCCTTCCACGACAGGTAGAAGGTGACAAAATTGCTTGATTCCCTCATCAACATAGCCAGTGTTTATGGGGAAATCCCTCCCCCAGCGCTATTGTGTTCTGTTGGTGGGGAGCCTCCCCTGTTGGCAGAACACAATGATCACAGCTGGTAGCTATAGCCACTGGCAGTGATTGCATGAAAAAAATAAAATAAATGAACAGGCTGGTGGTAATTATGTGATTAATGGATTCACTTCAGTACAACCAACGTGCCCATAGATGGATTGAATCTCGGCTGGGATTCAATCCATCTGTGGCTGGCTTAAAGGGGTTGTAAATACAGAAGGTTTTTTATCTTAATGCATTCTATGCATTAAAGTGGATGTAAACCCAACATTTTTATTTTATTTTTTTGATGTCATAATGTAGAGAATACGATTTCCTTTCATTTGAACCCAGTCTTGCCACACAGATTTACTCGAGGCCTGAGCAATCCTCTTTTATTGTTCAGTTAGAGAAATCTTGACAAAGTCTTGAAAACTTTGTAAAAAACGCCCCCTTGCTGTGAGTGACAGGTAATTTACATATCTCATGCACTAGCCTGAGACAGGCTATCATCAGATCACCAGATGTTCTACTCTGCCCAGCTCTGACTACATACATGTCCCCTAAATCACTTGTCTATCTATAATCTGCTGACTGTTCACTGCATCCCATGATGAGAAACATCCAGTCAAAACACAGTAAAGCTGGGAGAGCTGGAGGGGAGGGGAGTAGGATGTGAATTGTGAACGTTTTACTCAGGATGTGCCTGTCTCAGGCTAGTTCATGATATGTAAATCACCTGTCACTCACAGCAAGGGGGCGTTTTGACAAAGTTTTCAAGACTTTGTCAAGATTTCTCTAACTGAACAATAAAGACCCAAGGAGAGGAGAATCCAGGCTGCCCTGTGCAAATCCACTTTACAGTGCAGGTAAGTACAACATGTTTGTTATGTGTAAAAAAAAAAACTTTACAATCACTTTAACTTTTTAAAACTGTTTAAAATTTTGAGCTTAGGTCCACTTTAGGGAGCAAATTGGGGAATGATGTATTTTGTTGTTCTACTGATGAAAGTTTTAGTGTATTTTGTAGATGGCAGGAAAGATAAACCAAAGAAAAGCTTTTGTTTGGATCAGGGTTCTTAACGACAATGCTCTTTAGCAGTGGTGGCTGGTGGTATATTTTTTGAGGGAATAGCAAACAATACAGCCACACCCCCCCCTCCCCCGGTGGGTCAGTTACCAGCCCCGCACTTGCCCCATCTATGGCGTGGGCAGTGCTTCCCACTGTGCTGCTCCCCCTGCGTCTCCTCCCTCCTCCTTCTAGGCCAATAGAATCGCTTTTCCTTTCAGCCAATCAGGAAACAGGTCTCAGAACCCCCATTGGAATCCATGTGTACGGCACCCTGCATGTAGATTAGGGGGCCAGATGCATGAATAGGGGGATGGCGCCCCTGAACCCTGCATTACAGGCCCACCACTGCTCTTTAGTCTTCACTCTGATAATAAATTAAGTCATGCTAAGCCAACTCACATAGAGTTGATCAAAAATTATCAGTGCAGAGTGCCCCCCAAGGCTCTGTACTATTAGTAGATAGATTGGGGACGGTAAAAGAAGGGGAGGATCAAGAACAAAGAATCAATCAGCCTTTTTACAGAATGTGGAGGATTAACCCCTTAGGTTCCACAGTGAGTATAACGAGCATGCTTTACTGCATATACAGACTGATTTTACTGTTCTGGTTTTAGTAACACTTTAAAGGGTCCAAGTAGCTTACTAACTAACTTAGGGTAGTGACATCACAAGGGGTAGATAGTTCCTCACAGAAGACGGGGAATCCTGCCCCTGACTGGGTGGGTGGGGAGTTCTGCCCTGTGTTCCACTGCACTGTTAATCAAACCGGCATGTTTGCTGGATCCCACACACTTATTGAATGGACGTCTCCAAGGAAGGGATAGGCAGCCATAAGATTTGATACCCCTTGACCAATTCACCTTAACCAGTTGTGTTGAAGACCCAACAGGAAGTGAGCTGAGATGTTTTCAACAGGACATGGCAAAGAAAAAGGTTCCAACCATTCTCTACCATTCCAACCATTCTCTACTATTTCACTGGAATTCCTTCACATGTATATACTGTAATTGTTCCAGCCATAGGGAAACCATAAACATTAGGGGTTGATTTACTAAAACTGGAGAGTGCTAAATCTGGTGTAGCTGTGCATGGTAGCCAATCAGCTTCTAACTTCATTTTATTCATTTTGATAAAAAACTTGGAAGCTGATTGGTTTCTGCACAGAGCTCCACCCGATTTTGCACTCTCAAGATTTAAATAAACCCCTAAGTGCTTTTTTCACTGTGCATAAGATATTTTGTGTTAAGATGCTCACCGGTGGTCTTCTTTAGAGGGGCTGCAGCATCTCTAACATATTGAAGAGGCCCCACACCAGCTCGGCTCAAGTCTTACAGAAAATTATTTTTAAACATTGGAAACGATGTAAGCGACATAGGACAGTATGACAAGATGAACGACCCCTTTGAGAGGTACAAAGCACATACTTATACTCCATTGGGAAGCCATCTACAGGTCGCTGGCCCTCCAAGGAGATGCCAAATGGACTGTGTGTATCAAAATGGGAACATTTGCTCTATACGATTAGTATCAAGAGAGAAATAAACCACAAAGACTGTTTATAAGAAGAATGAATGTTCCAGTGTGAAACTTCTTTCTGTGCTTTATATCAAGCAAATATGCTTATTAAACTGTTTCCTATATTTATTTAGAGGCAAGGAGTGCTTTACAAGGGAAGGTAAACCATTCTCTTCGCTGCCTAACGTCAAAGGAACTTACAATCTAATGTACCCACTAAAGTCTCTCTCATACTGTAAGCCATAATAACAAATTGTTTATTATTGACCAGTCATGCAGCATAAGGCAATGTCACCCACTAAAGTCTGATGTTAAGCCAAAAATCACTGGTAGTCTTTCCATAGCACACAGTCCTGCCAACTATGCCATTTAATACAGCTAGCTATTGCATAATAGTTTTTCCTTTAAGAAGATGTAACGCTTGTTGCTGCACTAGCACTTCTTACTGATAAGCATATTTTTTATTATTGGTAAAGGAAAAAATTATCTAAGTAGTAGGTAATTATTATATCAGGGAGAGGGCAGAAGGATTAGAGGGAATCAGTAATTTTAGTTGGCAGTTGCGAGTGTCTCTCACAGCCCAAAACCAGCGCTGACAATTCCCCCTCCCCCTCACTATCCCGGAGTGGAGAGAGCTGATCATCTTCTCCTCATCCCACCCTCTCCTCCTGTGTCTGTCCTGCTCACGCTCCCCAGCAATACTATGCCTCAAGGAAAGGGGATGTGTAGGTGGGAAGTTTGAAGCCCAGCAGCCAGATGAGATGTTAATAGCCAATGCCTCTCCATCCAATAGGAGTGAAGTCTCCCCCCTCTCTCTCTCCCTAATGTAAGAGTGACTCAGATGTAAGGGGTGTTCTGTGGACTCTGATGTAAGAGGGGGTTTGGTGAGCAGAGTCCCCCTTACATCTGAGTTCCCCTTTACACCAGTGTCCACAGCATCCCCCCCCCCCCCCCCCCCCCCCCCCCCCCCCCCCCCCTTAGATCAGGGCCCCCCTTAAATCAGGGTTCCCCTTTACATTCCAGAGTCCACAGAGATCCCCCTTAGGCCCCTTTCACACTTGTACAACGCGACAGTCGTACGACTGTGGATCCGACTTTGCCCTGCAACTTGAAGTCCGACATGCGTCCGATGAACAGGGATCCAACTTTGATCCCCGACAATACCAGGCACTGTCTGGTATGAATCTTTATGGGGAACTCCACGCACAATGTAAAAAAAACGGCATGGGTTCCCCCTCCAAGAGCATACCAGGCCCTTTGGTCTGGTATGGATTTTTAATGTGAACCCACACGCCGGAAAAACGGCGTGGGGTCCCCCCAAAATCCATACCAGACCCTTATCCGAGCACACAGCCCGGGAGGTCAGGAAAGGGGGTGGATACGAGCATGCGCCCCCCTCCTGAACCATACCAGACCACATGCCCTCAACATGGGGGGGTGGGTGCTTTGGGGGCAGGGGGGCCCTGCGCCCCCCCCCACCCCAAAGCACCTTGTCCCCATGTTGATGAGGACCATGTTGAAAGGGCCTCTTCCCGACAACCCTGGCCGTTGGTTGTTGAGGTCTGCGGGCGAGGATCTTATCGGAATTTGGAAGCCCCCTTTAATAAGGGGGCCCCAGGTCCTGGCCCCCCACCCTATGTGAATGAGTATGGGGTACATTGTACCCCTACACATTCACCTAAAAAAAAAAAAAGTGTCAAAAATAAAACACAGTACACAGGTTTTTAAGAAGGAAAGGGGGGACCCTTACATGCTGTTTATACTCACTCACTATGGGATTTGTTTTCTATATTCTGCAAAAACCTGGTTGATCTTGCTGTTCTCTATCTCCACCTTCTGTCCATGTCCCCAATTCAGCTAGGGATTTTGCAGCTGTGGTGGCAACTCTGCACATGCTCAGTTTTCAGTGAGATTCCTCCATATCACATCTGAGTAGCCCATGTGAATATAGAGTGACACATGTGGGCTAATACGCAGTGGTGAATGACAGCCCACTCCTTCCCTCCTCTTCCAAGCCCACTAACTAGCTAAACACAATGTAACCAGCTAAACACAATGGGGCAGGATATTACATGTACAATAATGGAGGCTTCACCTCCCTCTTATTCCAAGACACAGCCTGTGACTGGCAGAAATACACCCACACAATGTTATTTCCACAAAATAATAAACATTGATTTCAAATATATATTTATATGCCAATTTAAAACAGTTTATTCATATTATTATTTATTGATGTTTACTCTGTATTCCAAAGGCTGTTTTTTTTTTTTTTATATTGAACATGTGACCGGCAGCAGAGGACTAGAAGCTCCTCCTGCTCATGTTTCCCTGCAGACAAGCTGGGAATGATCTGGGTCATGCGACAGTTGTATATCGATTAGGAAAAAGGTACTTAGATTTTTTTGAATAAAAGAATTACAGTGCCATCATCAATATACAGAGAGAGAAGCAAGAATTAAAATTAAACAGTGTGTCCGGACGGCCTTCCCATTGAATTCTATAAAGGCCCATGGAGATCTCCTTGCTCCCGTACTGGCTTCCCTTTATTCTAATTGTTTAAAAGATGTAGCTTTGCCGGATTATAGTCCTAATTTATAAGCCCCCAAAAGATCCGTAATCCTGTGCCTCATATAGGCCTATTGCTCTTTTGAATGTGGACTTTAAGATTTTGACAAAACTTATCTCCCAACAACTACAACCGATGATGCCCAATATTATTATTCCAGACCGGATGGGGGTTTATGGCCAGCAGGGCCACTGATGTGAATTTTCAGAGATTGTTTACTAATATTTATGCTTCACATCTTAATGTAGGATCTAGGGTTGTTGCCTCTTTAGATATAGAGAAGGCTTTTGATACTCTTGAATGGCCCTTTTTATGGGAGGCACTCCGTAGAATGGGCTTTCCAATGGTATTTATAAAACTGTTGCAGGTTCTTTATAGACATCCAACAGCTGCAGTGAAAATGGGAGGAGGGTTGTCAACTTCCTTCTCCTTATTTAGAGGAACTCAACTGGGCTGCTCTCTGTCTCCGATCCTCTTCGCTATTGCAATGGAGCCTGTGGCGGAGGCCCTCCGCACTTCCCCCAATATTAAAGGGCTGCGGATTGATTGGTTGGAGGAGAGGGTAGCCCTATATGCAGATGATCTTATTTCTGAATGATGCTGGACCTTTTTTCCAAGGGTCTTTACAGTTATTGGACTTTTTCAACGGTTACTAGGCTAAAGGTAAATTGGACAAAAAGTCCTTGTTGTTCCCGATAGATACCGAGGCTCGTAATACGGCTTCGACTGATATTCCATTGAAGTGGGTAGAGAATTTCAAGTACATGGAGTTGTAATTTCTCGTCAAGCTTTTGAGTTTAGCTCCTTGAATTTGACTCCGATCCTAGCAGATATTGGGCTAAAGTTGAAAATGTGGAAGTCTCCACCATTATCCTTATTGGGACGCATTAATCTCCTGAAAATTAAAAATTATACCAAAATTTATGTACCTTTTTAGACACTCTCCTCAGTGGCTCACTGTCTCCTTTTTTACAAAATGAAATCAACTTTTCTCATCCTTTCTATGGGGATCAAAGAACCCCAGGTATAAATTGACCACCCTAATGTGCCCTTGTGACCAAGGTGGTCTAGCTTTTTGAGATTTATATAAATATTTTTAGCGACTCAGCTGGTTACGGCCTCATGGTGGCTGAATCCAGATTTATCTAACTCCTCTACCCAGTTGGAAGCAGCATTGGTAGGTTATATAGAAGCTCTTAAGGTACTTGTATTCAGGGGCCGCGGGGCTCCCTATCAGTTGACTGCTTCAATGCTCAACACTATTCGAGCTTGGGAGGCTGGCCTTAGATATGAGCATTATCTTAAGGATGCGTTCTCACCAAATGCTCTGTTATGGTTTAATCCTACCCTTTCTCAATTTTATAAATTACCTGAGCCTATTGCATGGACTAAGTATATTATCAAATTAGTTTCTCAGGTGGCCACTGATCGGAAATTGTCTACCTTTTCTACACTTGCTTCAACCTTTAACTTGCCTAGTTCTCATTTATTAAGATAATTTTCAGCTTTCTCATACCTTTCATGCCCAGTTTCCACAAGATAGCTTAATAATTATACAACCCCCTCTAGAATCAGTAATTGGGTCTGAATGTTTGGAGAGGTCCACCTCCAGATTATAGTCTCATTTAACCTTAATTTCCCTCCTGCCATTGGAAGGTCTTAGAGCTAGGTGGATGCGAGACATATCGGATTTGGACTACATAGAGCATATATTAAGCCACACGGATTTCAAAAGATAAATCCTGTGTGCTCATCTGAGTGTTGGCGGTGTGGAGCTGTTCAGGGGGATTTCACACACATCTTCTGGACTTGCCCATATATACTTATTTTTTTGGGTAGAAGTGGTGAATTTGAAAGCTGTAAAGGAGTGGAAGTGATAGAATTCAACAATGTCTGTTGGCTTGCTGGGTCTGGTGGAGGCCACTCTCCCTACAGTGTCAGAGCGAGTGTTTGCCAATATTACATTATTTTATGCGAGAAAAGCTATTGCCTTAGGCCCCTTTCATGCGAGGCAGACTTCGCTTCCACGGAGTCCACCTCTGTCCGCCGGCTCAGCGGGAGATCTCTCCGTTGATCTTAGCTGAACCGGCGAATGACAGGTCCCTCTCTGCTCACTGAGCGGGGAGGGGCTTGCGAGCGCCGCTGGTCACAATGGAGAGATCGGATGAAAACGGACAGCGTGTCAGTTTTCATCAGATCTCACCCGATCCGATCCGCCAGCGACGGATCTGGACGTAAAGCCATACGTCTGCTTTTGGCGGATCGGACCGGGTCGGATGTCAGTGGACATGTCTCTGCTGACATCCGACACTCAAAACTGACAGGCGGATCTGAACGGTCCGATCGTGTGAAAGGGGCCTTACATTGGAAGAAACCCTCTGCTCCTACGCTTATATACTGGAAACAATTGGTAAATAATAATCTCCTACTGTATAGAGACACCTACATGAATAGGGGCTGCTCTAGTAAGTTTGACAAAGTTTGGGCAAAGTGGCTGGATAAGCCATATACGGCATTGTATGCCCACGTGGGTTACTAGCAATTGATTTAATATAGACATTTATATATATAGGATGTCTGGGGCCACTGTGGTTGGAATGGACTAAAGTTTATTTTTCGCTATATTAGAAAATAAACATAAAAAAAAACATCCTATTTAACAAATTAAATATCAATCCACATCTATTTTCAAATTGATGGCTGAAATGTAATGTGCTTGGATCTTAAAACAAAACATCATGGAGCAAAATATTAAAGCAAGTTTGTCTTTGTTTTGCCTGTTATTAAAGAAATAAAAAGAATTATAAAAAAAAAAAAAACTGTGTGTGTTTAGTATCACTTTAAGGCCAATAAGCAATGTGTGGGGTGTGCTATAGTGTCTACGTTATGCGAGATCTCGATCTAGTAAACACATTCTTGTAAAGGAATAAAACTTTTCTGCTATACACTAGCAGAAAGTTAAAATTAGCCTTACAGTGGGAGTGCCATCTGTGCAAGATGATGGGCATGAAGGGGAAATTCTTAGGTAAGCTTAGAGGAGAATGAGAGCTCAGGCTTGAGGATATCACTTGCAGTCAAGGCAGGACGGAGGGTAGGAGTGCAGAGTACTAGAAACAGTAGCCTGTACAAAATGTTGATGACCTCCTAAGAGTAGGTAGCCATTTTGAAACCAAGAACATTCATTTACAAACCTTTTTTGCAGGTAACACTGTTACTCTATATACAAGCTCACAGGTGAATTCAGCTGTACGAATAAACCTGCCTTTTTACTAGGAAAAGTAAAGCAGAAGCTGCAGAGGATGGTTTGCAGCACCCGCTGTATGACTGTGAATTGGTGAAGATGTTGTAACTGACACCAGTGACCCAGGCAGAAAATCATCACTTATTAGGGAAGATGAGAAGAATATTTGCACCTTCCAGCGACCTTTCAGCGAGGAACTCACACTGGGTGTCTATTACTCATCTGCAAGATACGCGGACGCACTGCGACGCCCCAGGACATCCAATTCTACATCCAGTAACTCGACAGCTGATGAGATGAAGGATGACCCGTGACACCACAATAACAGACGTGCAATAACATGACTGCCATCATTTCCCAATGACCTCCGCTCGTTATTACTCCACGAAAAGGAATTTAACCCACAGCAAAATTAAGTTTCATTAGCGTTAATTCACTTTGGGTGGGAGAATTGAAATTTTTTTTTCATGTTATGTTTGTGATTGTACTAAATGGAGCCTTGAATCTAAAGAGAACCAGTCAACATTGGGATTCTGCAAGAGCGTGAATATTAATAAAGTATTACTAAACCCCTAACAGTAAAATCAGTCTGTATATGCAGTAAAACATGCTTGTTATACTCACTATGGAACCTAAGGGGTTAATCCTCTGCATTGTGTAAAAAAAAAAGCTGTTTGATCCTGTCTTCTCTGATCTTCCCCTTTTTTTACTGTCCCCAAGCCATCTTTTGATAGTACATGCCATGAGGCTTCTTAGCTCTGTCTTGGGGCGCCCTCAACATTTCTAGGCAGTGGGGGAGCAAAAGTCCTATAATGTCATAAGGTTACACAGGGTTTAGCAAGCATCCTTCTGCCCATGTGATTGCATTCTGCCCTAGCGGCTGGCTGCTCTTGTTCAGGGTGGACAAGAAGGCTGTAATTCGAGTGCCAAAGCCAGAAGTATCAGGTATAAGCACAGACCCTGAAGGCAGATACTTGCAGCAGCCCGCTTGCAACCAGGGGTCAAGTCCTGGGGAAAAAAGTGTGGGAACTCCCACCCAAGATCCACTCGCAAGTATGCAGGAGACTGGGGGGGGATGATGAGACAGAAAATCAGGAGGGGCCGGCGGGGAGGAGCGCATCACGAGAGGTCTGACTAAATACAATCTCTTAGGTAGCTGTTATTGACAGGTAGATCGAAGCGGAAGCTGTCATGGGGCCCCCTGAAATGCCTGAATGGTCAGGTGTGCAGCACTTACTATTGCGAGCTGTGTCGGCAGCTGCTGGTGTAACACCTGCCACACAGCTCGCATACTTCAAAGTCTTGCAGGACACGGCTGCTAATGGGAACTGAGTTCCTGTTGTGGAAAAAGTAATCTGTTCCCATGCGTTCCCGCAGGACTTGAGCCCTGCTTGCAACCCTTACTTTTAATAATATTCAGACAAAGCACCTCTAATGAAACTCACAAATCATGCTTGGATATTGTGCTTATGCATCGCTGCACTGTTAAAGCGAGGTGACCAGGTTTTCTATACTTCATTATTAATGAATTTAGTGTAAAAAAAAAAAAAAGGGATGGTTTCCAGGTTAGACTTGGGCTCTTAAATGCTGTGAGAGAATCCCGTGTCCTCTCTCTGGTCTCTGCCATGAAAACAGCTTGGTGTGTTTGCAGAAGTACTACAAGCCTGTGCCTGGTGAGCAACTACATTCCCCATAAGGGTCTGCTGAAAATGCAACTCTTAAGCTGCTGGGTGGGGGGGGGTCTACCATTACAAATGCAATGGAGCCTGCTTTCTTTAAGTATACAGTATGTGAACTTTAGCATCAACAGGTACTTGCATAGAGAAATAGCAGAACAGGTTTAACCACTTCAATACAGGGCACTTTTACACCCTTCCTGCACAGACCAATTTTCAGCCTTCAGTGCTCTTGCATTTTGAATAACAATTACTCAGTCAACTGTAACACTGTACCCAAACAAAAGTTTTATCATTTTTTTCACACAAATAGAGCATTCTTTTGGTGGGAATTAATCACCACTGGGTTTTTTTTATTTTTTGCGACATAAGTGAAAAAAAGAGCGAAAATTTGAAAAATTGTTATGGAATGTTATTAAAAATGATCTTTTAACTCTGAACTACAGGAAATACACATACTTTATAAATGGGTTTGAGACAGGCTTACTTTAAAAGAGATGTATGGGATTTTTTTTTTCAGTCTCATACTTACCTAGGTGAAGGCTGCATCTGGGACCCGACACCTCTGCGCTGAGAACCGAGCTATCGAACAATGCCGATGGCTCGGTTCTCACAGCTCCCCGAACAGAGAGCTGCTGAATGTCAATCAGTAGCTCTCCGTTCTGATCCCTCCTCACTCACTGGAGCGCTGAGCTGTGGAGGGGCGGGGAGCAGCCGTCTCAGCGGGGAGCTGAGAGCCTGAGACGGGTATCAGTCCAGGCACCTGGTGGATCCAGACTTCCATTGTCAGGATGACGCGGTGCCTGGGCTGATCTGTGTGACTTCGGGCCGCTCTCTGATGAAAACGGGTCACAGGAGTGCAGAACGAATTGCACTCCTGTGATCCACAGGAGAAGTACAGCCACACTAGCTTTGGCTATACTTCTCCTTTAAAGAGGAGGTCCAGCCTCCTTCAGAAAAAATTAAAAGTCAGCAGCTCCACTACTGTAGCTACTGACTTTTAATATGAGGACACTTACCTGTCCAGGGATCCCGCAATTTCAGCATCCCAGCCGATTTTTCCATCGGCTCTTGGGTGCTTCTAAGGGAAACCATCAGTGAAGCCTTGCGGCTTCACAGTCAGTTCCCTACTGTGCAAGCATGAAGCACTTTCAGAATGGCCCGGCAGCAGGGGAAGGAGGAGGGGAGTTGGACTTTTGGGTGATTTTATTGCTGCGAGATTACCCGAAAGTGGGAGCAGGTACCTGTCAAAAACAGGTACTCGCCCCCCCCCCCCCCGAAAGGTGCTAAATGTGGCACCAGAGGGGGGAGGAGGCAGATAAGCAGAGCTTCTACTGTTGGGTGGAGCTCTGCTTTAAGTATGTTTTTAAAATGTGTCTCTGTGTTGTTGTGCTTTCTGTGAACTTTTGCACAATTTGGAAGGAATTAAATAATTGTGCAAGCGCAATGCTTGCACTTCTCCTCCAAACTGCCTCTAATTAACAAAAGTGGCACAATCCTTGTTGTTAATTGTGTGCTGTGCCAGAGAACTGATTGCTCCTAGAACTGAGAACCAAGGTCTGGAGCTGCATGCTCCATTCTCTCTGCCTGTTCCTACCCCCTACGCATCTCTGAGCAGGACGGAGGAGGGTTGTTAACCTTTCAGGCTCTGCTCATGTAGTTTACTCACTGCACGGGCAGAGACAGGGATGTGAACTGTCTTCTGAAAACTGATATACTCTAAAAACAAGGTCGCACCTGGTGGAAATCTGTGGCAGTTTTCTAAATTGAAAACTGCCTTATTCCCTCTGTTAATCAGTTGCAGACCAGGAGTAGTTTCGGTTTCACTCTTAAACAGAAACTGGCACAGGTGGCACAGATAGACCTGAAAACGGGTCTATCTGCTTTCTTAATGTGGCACATGCCACCTCTGACAGTTTCTCACACCATTATAATGGTTCATAAAGCTTAGTTAATCCCCCAGTCTATTTTTCATGTTGAAAATGCCTTTAGCATAAGTATTATTTCCAATCTCGTATTACAAATATTGAGTTCCTCAGTAAAATGGTCAAGGAATGATTGCAAATGGCTAAAATCTTCCCAGAAAAAGCATTCTGGTAAAGCAGAGGGTGTATAAAAAAATCTTGCCCATGTATCACTAGCCAAATATTTTACCTGTCCTGGTGACCACTGCTCTGGAACAGAAAGTAATGGAAAATCCAAAATCGTATATGTCTCACCAGAATGAAAGGTGAGCAAAAATCTTCCAACAAGGACACAAGGAAAACTATTTAAAAAAGATTAATGCTCACTTTGGAGAGACTTTATATCAAATGCTGATGTGTAAATCTCCAAAGCTGGACACATGTTAATAATTTTTTTATCTTTTTTTTACTAATGGTTACAATCGTGGTATTTTTTTGTGTGCGGGTGACCTGGTCCCCCCACCCCCCCGGTCAGTCACCTGTCCGCAACACTTGCCCCGGGCGATCGGCTTCCCCTGTGTCTCCCGCCGGCCAGTGTAGCTTCTCCTCAGGCTTCCCTCCAGGCGAGCGACTAGCTTCCCATGCGTCTCCTCTTCTTGCATCCCATCCCTCCTCCTCCCAGCAGACAGCGTAGCTGGATCCGCTTCCTTATTGTCCAGGAGGAGAATTAGTGTGACACTAGCGAATATTCATTCCCTAGTGACACACAACTGGGTAGGCTCGGAACGCAGTGCTCTGCGCCCCCAAGCCCACCCTATTTTAAAGCCTTATAGAGCCTCTGGCTCTAATCATATGCTTAAAAAAAAAAAAGGCACCCATGCACCTTTTATGGACGGGCCGCTAATGGTTACAACCATTCCCTACTACTTCCCCCAAAAAAATTTAAGTGTATTTTAGGTACACTTTATAGCTGGGCATACATGTTTTTTTTTTTTTCCTTTTGATCAGGCAGCTGGCTGATCAAAAACGAAACGTGTGCTCCCCCAGCCACACATTTGAGGTGGATGGGATAATCTCTCCGCTGCAGTTTTATAATCTGACAATGGGGATTCCTCTGCTGTCAATATACACAGATCAGTGCTGCAGCTCATTTTTTTACACATACTGATTGACCACAAATTTTCTAACAGTCCAGTTCGGGAGGAGTTGATCCCTTGGTTGACTCCTCTCAAACAGGAACAACAATAGATGGATCGAAATTCCAGTCCCTGCTGAACAAACTGAATTTCGATCTATCTGTGGCCAGCTTTACCACTTCAATACTGGCCACTTTAACTCCCTTCCTGCCCAGACCAATTTTCAGCGATGTCGCACTTTGAATGACAATTGAGATATTATTGAAAATAACCCAAATCTCATTTCTTGAGGCCCGAAAACACCAGGACAGTACAAATGCCCCCCAAATTATCCCTTTTTGTTAAATAGACAGTCCAAGGTATTTAGTAAAATGTGAGTTGTTTGAAGTTGTAATTTTTTGGAAAAAGAGATTATTTTTTTTTAATCACAATTTCCTGACAGACTCCATGGCAGCCTACGTGTGGGTTAACCCCGCCTCCTCTCCAATGCTATAGGACCCCATTACCATAAAAGAACACTCACCACTCCATACTGTGTTCCTTTTTTGTCCTCCTCCTATGGACCTTCACATTCCGTTCGCGTCCGATAGGATTTCGGATTTTTCGTTTCTGAAGAAGCATACCTATGCGGTGCAAAGCTCTGTGCTCAGCCATGGGCGGGCGAGTAAGCTTTTTTGAGGCTGGATGTCCTTCTCCCCCCAGAACGGGGTGGTGTTGCCTCGGTATGCTGGTGGATGCACAGGGACGTTGGACGGATGGCATCGGCGGCTGGCAAGGTCTGCACCGTTATTTGTGACTCCATGGCAGTATTATTTGTTTTATGTGTTGTCCCTGGCGTCTAGTGTACTCCCCCCCTGGATGGCGGCTGGAGCGCTCCTGCGTTCCAGCCCGCCGTACGATTTCCGGGTTCCTAGCCGCTTCGGCGGTCTGCGCATGCGCACCAGCCTCTGGCGAAATCGAGGCCTGGTTCGCGCGTGCGCGGCCGGACGGTCGCGCATGCGCAGTATGGCTTTCCCACGGCGCAGGTGCGTGGTGGAGGAGCGGTGACGTCACGGGCGGGGAATTTAAATTCTGGGCTGCTGCTGCAGTCCTATCTGGGTTTCCAGGATTGTGGAAGCAGCAAGCCCGTTCCCCAGCCCAAAGGCAAACTTGGCTACTACAAGGTCAGTGCTTGTAACTTTGATTGTGCTGTTTTAAAAAAAAAAAAAAAAAAGGGAAGTTTCTTTTAAATATATATGCCTGTATTTAAAATATGTGAATGTATTCTTTTGGGGATTGTTTTTCTTCCAAATGTAATGGTATGGCAATACCGTTTTATGCATGAATATATATATATTTAATATATGATGTTTTTAAAAAAAAAAAAAAAAAAAAAGATGGCACGCATTGTCCTTGCTAGTTCTTTTTGGCCGGTTTGTTGCTTAGGGTATTTTTCTCTTACAGACTGCAGTATTCATATTGTGACGCCCGTCGTCCACAGATTATGGACAATTCACCGCCTTTTAGTGGCCAGCCCTTACGCACTAGGTATGTGCTGGTAAGGGAGGGGTTGAGGTACAACTGTATTGCTTGTTTGCATTTCTCTGATGCCAATGTTTTTTTCCCCCACCTTGTTTGTGCTTCAGCCCTTCCAGACCGGATTCGCAGGATAGGGACCTTGCCAGGCCACAACAAAAGCAATCTTCTAGATCCAAGCAAGGATCCTCGCATGGGTCTCATCATCAGAGGAGAAGTTCTCATTCCTCCTCCAGACACCGCTCCCACCGCCATGATGAACGCCCAAAGTACAGAACGTGCTGGGGCTGTAGGACACGAGTCCCGGATGACAAGTCATTATGTGACAGATGTTTTGCCAAGGCGGTCGGGGAAAAAGACACGGAAAACCAGCGCATGGAGTCCCTGGTAAAACGTGTTGTACAGCAGTCGCTTAAGGACATGGTGGCCCCTCACACGTTGAGCCAATCAACGACGGCGTCTGGTCCCCAGGCTGATGAATCCCGCGACGATCCGGGTACGTCCCAACCCTACGAGGCTTCCGGTGAGTCCTCTGGAGAAGAGTTCCCGGACGAGGAGATCGGGGGCTTTGATTTCGCCATGGTCTCACCACTAATTAAGGCAATTAAAGAAGCCCTCAAGTGGGAAGAAGCGTCTACTCCCCCAGCCAAACAGAAGAAGTTTTTCAAGCAGCTGGGTAAAGAGCGGCCAAACTTCCCTTTACTCACAGAATTAAAAGATGTGATAGAGGAAGAGTGGAGCAGGGTGGATAGGAAATCCTCCATGACTACCAAGACTTCCAGACTGTACCCCTTTAAGATGGAAGAGGTGAAGCATCTGGAGAACGCTCCGCTTGTGGATGCAGCGTTGATGCGCTTGGCCAAGCATGTCACTCTCCCGATGGAGGACTCGGTTTCCTTTAAGGATGGTCTGGAAAGGAAGATCGACCAGGACCTCAAGAGGATCTACGGTCTGGCCGGAATGGCCTGTAAGCCCGTCTTAGCCCTAGCGGCTATGTCCAAGGCCATGGAGGCATGGACTGAAAATGTGGACTCCTTCCTGAATAGCGTGTCGGCCGAACTGGCCAGGAGTTCAGCGGCAGCAGAGCTAAAACTCGCAGCAGTTTTTCTGGGGGAGGCTTCCATCGACTTGATTCGTCTGTTGGCACGCATTATGCTGTCCTCAGTCACGGCTAAGCGCGCCTTGTGGCTACGGCCTTGGCTCGCCGATCCTGTTTCCAAACAAGCCTGGTGCAAAATCCCCTTCGAGGGATCTACGTTATTCGGTAACAAGTTGGATGATGCCATAACGCGTGCAACAGGCGGTAAGTCGGGGTTCCTTCCCCAGGACAGAAGACTGCTCGGGCGGAAGAAGCCTCAGTTCAAGAGGCGTAGTCCTGAGCGCTCGAGGGAGGTACGCTCCTACAAACCAGGAAGGGATTTCAGAAGAAATTGGAACAGAGGACAGAGTTCCTTTCGCAAGTCCATCAAGAACCAGTCGTCGGGTGGACGTGAGCCACCCAAGTCCTTCTGAGATCGTGCCCGCCCAGGCGGGTCGGGTGGGGGCCCGTCTATCCCTCTTCCGGCACGTCTGGGTGGCCTCGATCTCGGATTATTGGGTCATCAAGACGGTCTCGTCAGGGCACAAGTGGACCTTCTCCAGCGTTCCTCCTCCCAGGTTCGTGTCTACCCAACTTCCTCGGTCGGAAGACCAGAGACAAGTTCTATTCTCATACGTGGAGTTATTAAAAGCTCAGGGGGCAGTGGTCCGGGTGCCAGAAGAGGAGCGTTTTCAAGGGGTCTACTCTCCCCTCTTCTTAGTACAGAAGAAAAGTGGATCATGGCGCCCAGTGATAGATCTGACATACTTAAATCGGTATATACAATATGGGAAATTCAAAATGGAGACTCTTCTAACTATACAACAAGCCATCCAACCAGGGGATTGGATGGTCTCGATCGACTTAAAGGACGCTTATTTTCATGTTCCAATAGAGGAAAGCTGCCAAAGGTTTCTAAGATTTCATGTCGATCAAGACCATCTACAGTTTATCTGCCTCCCCTTCGGGTTGACGACCTCCCCTCGAGTCTTTTCAAAGGTGCTCTTGGCAGTGGTGGCCCTGATCAGGCTGAAAGGGGTAAGACTGTACCATTATCTAGACGATCTGCTGGTTCTGTCACAAAACAAAGAGCAGCTGTTAGTTCATCGCGAGCAGGTGATGTCCACATTGACCAGCTTCGGTTGGCTCCTAAACATGGAAAAAAGCCAGCTAGTGCCAACACAACGGCTGATTTATCTGGGTGCCCAGTTCGACACCGTGCGAAGTACAATCTCGTTACCGGTGGAAAAGATCCCGGTCATCCGGGAAAGGGTTTCTCAAGCCCTGCATACACAATACCTGAGAGCCTCGCAGTGTCTCAAAATCATAGGGACAATGGTCTCCACGACACCTATGGTCAAGTGGGCCTTGTGGAGACTACGCCCGTTCCAGTCGGGTTTTCTGAAACAATGGAAGTCGGGAAGCAAAAGCCAAAAGATACGAATAACATCAACGATGAGGAACAGTCTCTTCTGGTGGCTCCAACACAAGAATCTCCTGAACTGTCACTCGATAGCTCCCATCTCTTGGGTAACGGTCACAACCGATGCCAGCGGGACCGGCTGGGGGGCCCTTTGCGGGTCGGATCTTGCACAGGGCAAATGGGACATAAGTCTTCCTGTCCTAGGATCGAACATTCTGGAACTCCGGGCAGCCTGGTGCGCTCTCCAGCACTTCTCCCAGATCTTGAGGGGGAAGTCGGTACTGTTGCGAATGGACAACACCACAGCGGTCTCCTATGTGAAGAGACAAGGGGGCACCAGGAGCTCTACCCTTCTCCGGGAAGTGGAACCCATTCTGTCATGGGCACAGAAGAACTTGGTGAATATTTCTGCGGTTTTTCTCCCAGGGGTGCAGAACACGCAAGCGGACTTTCTATCACGCACCCAGTTGGACAACAACGAGTGGTCCCTCCACACTCAGTCCTTCAAGTGGATCCTGTCGCTGGGTGTCGATCCAGAGGTAGACCTTTTTGCCTCCCCGTGCAACTTCAAAATAGAGAGGTTCTACACGCGGAACCGCTGCAGCCAGGCTCTGGGGACAGACGCATTGACAGACCATTGGAGATTCAGGAGGGCCTATGCCTTCCCGCCACTTCCCCTGATTCTCAGATTTCTTCAGAGGCTCCAGATGGAGACGGTGGAGGTAGTGATGATCGCTCCTTACTGGCCCAACAGGCCTTGGTTCCCTCTACTAGTTCAACTGAGTATACGGGAGCCGGTATCTCTCCCGCTCAGGACGGACCTTCTGTCTCAGGGGGCGGTACTGCACCCATGTCCAGCAATACTGAAACTGATGGTCTGGTTCTTGAAAGGAAGAGGCTAGAATCCATCGGATGCGCTTCTAGTGTGATTTCTACCTTATTGAGTTCCAGGAGATCGAGTACGAACAAGGTATATGGCAGGATCTGGTCCAGATTCGTGAGTTTTTGTTTATCTACAGAGAGGTCCTTTGAACATCCAGGAGTCCAAGATATCCTCGGTTTCCTACAGACTGGCCTTGACCTTCCCTTATCCGTAGGCTCTCTCAGGGTGCAAGTTTCAGCTTTGTCAGCCTTCTCCGGTACCTCCTGGGCAATCCATCCGTTAGTTCGTCAATTTTTCAGGGGGGCCTCAAGACTCAAGCCCCAAAGGAAATCGAGATTCCCTAAGTGGGATCTTCCCCTTGTCCTGGATTATATTTCTGGGCTGAGTATGACGGGGCCGTCCCCGCTTTCCATTAAAGACTTTTCGGAAAAAGTTGCCTTTCTGGTGGCAGTCACTTCGGCCAAGAGGGTATCAGAAATCGGGTCACTGGGCTTTGAAGAACCCTTTTTGACTTTCTTTCCGGACCGGGTGGTCCTCATTCCTATGTTGGGATCCAATCCTAAGGTAACCTCGGTATTCCATCAGAATCAGGAAATTGTTCTACCTACCTTTAGATCGCCAGGATCTGATGACATTCATCCTTTGGATGTCGGGGAAGCACTGAGAGAATACCTTTGCATTACCGCCGCCTTTAGGCGTTCAGATCATCTTTTCATACTGCACTCCGGCAGCAACAAGGGGAACAAGGCTTCAACCAGGACTCTTGCAGCTTGGATTGTGAGAACGATACAGCAGGCTTATAGGGCTAAGGGCTTGGCTCCTCCTGAGGCGGTGACAGCGCATTCGACTAGAGGAATGGCTACTTCATGGGCAGCGGCCCGGCACGTGGCTCCTGAGACAATCTGCAAGGCAGCTTCTTGGGCTTCTATTAATACTTTTATGTCACACTATTGCGTTGAACCTGCTTCTTTATCCTCTGTTAATTTTGGTTTGAAAATTCTATCGGCTGATAGACCAGATTAAATATTTTCTGTTTAAAGCATACCCACCCGTGTGGTCGGCTAGTTATTTCCCACACGTAGGCTGCCATGGAGTCTGTCAGGAAAAAGGAAAATTTATTATCAAATACTTACCGTAATTTTCCTTTCCTGATGGACTCCATGGCAGACGGAGTTCCCACCCATGAGTCATATGAGTAGGCTAGTTACGGAACACAGTATGGAGTGGTGAGTGTTCTTTTATGGTAATGGGGTCCTATAGCATTGGAGAGGAGGCGGGGTTAACCCACACGTAGGCTGCCATGGAGTCCATCAGGAAAGGAAAATTACGGTAAGTATTTGATAATAAATTTTCCTTTTTTCTTTTTTAACATACTGTCACCAGTGCAGTACAGCATTATCATATGTCATGGTGTGGCGGTGATCGGGGAAACTAACTGGTGACAGCATGGAAAAAAAATTTTAATATATATTTATTTTTTTTGTATTACATTTATTTTATTTTTGACGATTTTTTTTTTAATGCACTGTGATCAGAGCAATATTTAATTGTACTACTCTGGAGAAGTGATCAGGACTTTTTTTTTTTTTTTTACACATTATAATTGCTTATAGCAGTGCATTAAATTGCTATAAGCAAGCATTTTACTGAATGAAACTGATTCAGTTGTTTTCCTCGACTGTGATTGGCCAGAGCTTATCACATGATACAGATGGGCTGTGATTGGCCCTGTCTGTACCAGGTGATCACACTGACCAATCATAGCTAGCAACACAATGTTACACAATGGATGGCGTGAAAGGAAGCCATCCATTGTTTACAACTGTCATGTAACCTGCTGTGATTGGTCACAGCAGCGGGCTGGTACCATGAGCAGTCATCGGCTGTGTCATATGACGTCCACCCTGATCGATGAGAGGCCCATACAGCTGTCATTCCGTGCATGAAGGCAAAAAACCTCCAGTATGCAGCCCACCCCAATACTTTAGCCCGATCCCGATTTAGCAATGTGCACGACAGCGGCTGCTGTCCCAGGTCTCTGCCTTCTCATTGGCTGAATGATAAAACAGCCACTGGCTCCCGCTGCTGTCAATCACAGCCAGTGAGGATGGAGCAGGGTTGAGCCCATTCTGTGTCTTATGGACACACAGAGCGAGTGCACTTGCTTTTGGGGGCACTCGGAGTAGA